>BSBN01000443.1:10000000-10626066 GCA_027924645.1 Cunninghamia lanceolata | reverse complement strand
AAATTAACATTACAATAAATTAGATTTTGAGATATAGATGAGGCAATAATTCTTATATAATATTATTGTAGTTCATGTGGTGTGATTTTGTACAGGTCTAATTGCACGACTAGGCTCAGTGTCGTATTAGTATACCTTATAGACTTCCTTGATGGTTCCAAATTAAAATCATGTCATTATACCTTTGTATTATGATATTATAATTTGATTATTATTATTTAATCCCAATGTTGAAAATTGTCTTTGTAATGAGCTTATGACTCTTTTAAGAGCCTAAACATTGTAAGTATTTGTGCATTCAATGATGTGTATCAACTCTCTCCTCGTCCCCCTCTATCTCTCAATCCATGAAAGGTCACTAAAATTGTTAGATTTCTTATAAATTAATTTAAATAATATTGTAAAATATAATAAATATAAATATAATATAGATTTTATATATAAAATTACATAACAAATATATAAGTATTCAATATATAATATATCTAATATAAATATATGATTTAATAATATAATAATTTTTTTTTAATAATTTACATTATATAAAATATAATAATAAATAATAAGTAAATATATTATATATTGTATATATAAAGTAAATATATTTGATTTAAATATACAATTTATAATATAAGATTATACTTAATTCATTATCAAATCTAATTTATCTTGTTAATTTTTTGATATTTAAATATGAGAATGATTTTATATTACATTATCTTATCTCTCTCATAATGGTATTGATTTTTTATGCCACGAGCTATGCAAGACCCCAATCTTCTTTTGACAAGGGGTACTTGTCTTAACCCTACCATGGCTACTCAATCCAATAAAAATGAAATATTTATGATGCTCATGATGAGAACCACTTTGATCATCAACAAGATTATGACCGTGATGCTCATATTGTCAAACAATATCTTACTCTTACTAGCCAACTAATTTTTGATGAACTTACTAATGATGAATATCGTTAACAATTTGTCACCCTTTTGCAACAAACTTTAATAAATGCACCTCTTGGCATATATATTCTACTTAGCATTGGATCTTTGGTAGTCTATTCTAATAGTGTTCATCCCATCCTTCCTCTTCTTTCGAGCCTCATCATACCACTACTACTAGTTCCATAACTACTACTACTATTGTCACTCCTAGCTTTGCCCCTACTGTTTCCATACCTACCTCAAGTGATCCCATCCCCCTAACGTGCCACCTACATATCATCCTTATATTCACATACCTACTAGTGTCATAGCTTCTACCCATATATGCCTCACACCATCCATCATTCCCAACCTATGTCTCACATTAGCCCTCCTTCCCAACCTACGTCTTATGTTAGCCCTCCTTCTCATCCCATTTTCACCTCATCTCATAATGTCAATGACACCATCCATCATTCTCAACCTATGTCAATGAGGGAATGACACTTGGACTTGCTATGACATGACATTAATATATTAATAAATTATTAATTTATTAACCTTCAATAATGAAATTATAATAAAAATATATATTATTTTTCAAATATTTTGCATCATCTGATATATGATAATCAACAGATGAAGTTCTATATTGAGCAAAGTTTGGAAACACCCAAATTTGAACTTAAAGTTTCTCAAATAGGTCTCCTTACGAGATAAGTGTCAACGAGTGAATGACACTTTGACTTGTTATAATGTAACATTAATATATTAATAAATTATTAATTTATTAACCTTCAACAATTTTTTTTTTATCGGTGCAAAACAACCTTACAGGGGGTTGTACCCATTGATATTAAATTGAAAAAGATCATAATACAAAAAAGGGCCTGTAAATCTGAGCAAGACCAAGCCAGAAACCAACCCCAAAAACCACATTAACAAAGTAGCAGAAGAGAACATTTTTTTTATTCTTACCCAAACCCCCAAAGCCCAATCATCCATTAGCCCACATCAGACACATTTGAGCATGACAAGCCATTCAAACCTGCTACATACATATAAGTTTGATACCATTAACAGGACAATACAACAGACATAAATTTTATGGGCTCACCGAACCCAAACCACTGCGCCTAGGGAAGACACCACAAACCACCTTGACACAACACCAATTCACTGAGCCATCTTCATCCCACAGGTACACCACTTCAAAGAAATCCTGGGGCGACCCCATACTAGCATTCTGCACAAGAACCAGTACCGCAACAAGAAGGTGATGCATTCCTTGGTAGTTGTTCTATTCCAAGGCATTACCCACACTAACCAAGCTTAAAGAGCTTCACACACTTTGCACCAAAGGCATCATAACACCGTGCCTTTTCATTATTTCACCTCCACTTCGATCGCTTATTTCCTTAGTGTGAACATTGCCCCACATCCACCTTGCCACAACACCCATGTTCTATGTTACTCTATCACCCCTTTGTCCACCCCCTTCCTTTGCCAAATCATCTTCTCTTCCATTTCCCTCCTTGTATATATGAAATACTTTAAATTCTTCAAATTTTTTTAGAGAAAGGAGAATAATGTCCAACCATTTTCCTAACTTCCAATTGGGAGTCCTCTCTTGCCTGATCGCATTATAGTTAAAAGTGAATCACCTTCAAGTTGGATTTTTTTAGCCCCAATTCATTAATGCATTGAAGGCCAATTAAAGTAGCCCTAAACTATGCTTCATTGTTGGTGCCTACACCCAGATGGATAGATTTTTCCACTAGATTCAATCCACTATGATCCCCAAAATACACCCTACACGACTTTTTCCCGGATTGTTGCGCGCTGCTCCATCAAAGTTTATCTTCACCCACCCAACCTCCAGAGCCTTCCATTCTACTCCTTTTCTTGGATTATCAGAAGGATTAGTCCTCTTCACCCCATAAACAGGGGGGATAATTAAGCCTGGCCAAGATTTTTTGATTTCCCCATCCTAATTAGTGAACTCATTCTTCTTCAGCAATTGATTTCTAGCAGCATTGTTCACCACCTCTATAATAGCCAACTCAATTTTTCTGCATAGATTCTCCCTATCCATGGATTTACCTTGAAATATCCTTTTATTTCTTTCCTTCCATATCTCCCATATTACTATAGATGAAGAAGCAACCCATAAGCTACTGAACAATGCCTTTTTTCTCAAAATTGGCCACATTAACCTTCAACAATTTATCATTATTGATCATCCCTTAAAAATTTAGAATTAATCCAAACGCTTTGAAAAATTGATTGGAAAAATTGGAAGGGATGAGAAAGCCTAAATAAGAATTTGCCACAAACTGAAAAAAATTACAATAAGGGTTTTTAGTGTTTGGGGTTTAAGAAATATAGTAGGTTTTAGGGTTTACAGTGGGTTTTTTGGATTTACAATAAACGTACCAGGTTCACATTATTTTGGCTTTGGTGACTTCTCCCACTTGAGAGAAATGCTCTCTCGCTGATCCTTCAAAAGATAACACGATAAATTCTTCACACAAATTTGAGAATACTTGAAGAGGAAAATTTGAAGTTTTGTAAGTAGTGAGTAAAAGTTTTGTCCACTAATTAAATTAAAGGCAACCAAGTGCACTTACATGTCTGAGAATCTGATGAAATACCAAAGCAATAGACCAAGTCTAAGGCCTCTTTAATTGGAAAATGAACAACAACCCATTGAGTTTCAGGCAAATAAAATCAAAATGAAATATTCAGTCTGTTAAAGTTTTGGTAGTGAACAAGTAAACAACATTCTCTATCTATGGAAGGGAAATATACAAACTAGGATGGTTCTTTTTCCCCCAAAAAAGAAACACAACTTACCAAAAGCCTCATCCTTTGCCTTCTTTGCCCACTTATTTTTAGTAAATAAAAAACTTAGGAGTAAAAATACCACTTACATCAATATGTGCGGAAATATAAATAAAGTAATTAAGCAATAATTAATTTAGATAAATGAGGTATCAAAAATAATAAATAGTAATTGTAGATACCTGAAAATGGTCACAACCACCTTCATCCATTATCCGCACACTAGACCTTTCCAAACTTGATAATTCCCATTATTATATCCAACACACATATTAATTAAATAATTTATGATTATTTAATTAATATTTTCTCACCTTCTCCCCATTGCCAAAAATCAATTTCTTCTTCTATAGTTCAAAAAATTAAATATTTTGAAAAACTATAGTTCATATGTACTACCAAGAATTAAATGTTGGGAAGTAAGGTGTCTCAACCTTTGCAAATTCCTAATGTTGTATTTATTTATCCCATGTTGAGTTGGCATAGTCGGCACCTTGTGTACATGCAACAGGATAAATTTTGATGACTTTGGCAGCCGCGGTTTCCCCCTTGAATAATTAACGGGGGTTGGTAGCGCCCCCAAGACGGGGTCAAGGGGCGGAGCCCCTTGTGGGATTCCAGGGGCAGTGCCCCTGGTGCACTCCTTGTCATGGTACAGGGCAGGGTCGAGGGGCAGCACCCCCGTGGGGGCTCAGGGGCAACGCCCCCGAAACCTCAAACAACTTTTATTTAATGACAAGTGTCGGTGAGTATCTTTGCATGAGAGAAAGGAATATTTGGGCGGTCAAGGGAGGTTATGACATGTTGTAAGAGGAATATGATATTTTTAGTCAGTGTATGACATATTCTCTTACAACTGTAAGTGTTGTCAGTTATGATGGATTCTATGACAGCTGTAAGGTGCGTAAGAGCATTTGTCATAGCTTATCTTGGGACAAGGTGCCCACATTGGGATGTGATGTTGGACAAGTGTCCTTAGGCATGGGTTTTGGGGCATGAGTCCAAAATGGATGCCAATCTTTAGAAGGTTCCATATTTGCCTTGTAAACTCTATAAAAACAAGTGCTTGGATGTGAGTTATATAGTTTTTGTACAAGTACTGTTATGCTGCCGGAATATCTCCATATTCGACATTTGAAGACTCTTGAAAGAGCATTAGCTCTGAAACTATATTGTAATTTGTTATTGTTTATTGTAATACATTTGAGTTGTGTTTTGGAGTGTGGGGTTTTTCACCCGTAAGGGTTTTCCCCATGTATATCTTATCTCTCTCTCCTCTATCTACTTTCTGCGTGTATGTGTATTGCTGCAATATCTCTATTATTGTGTTAATAACGCTGTAACTGGAAAGTTTAATCTGAATTTGCATACATCTCTCCTCATTAGATTAGTGTAGAAAGCAATTTCTGCACACCTAGCTTCCTTTCATTAAATTCCCTATTTTGTGCACGTTTGATTACTTTTAGTAATCATCATTATTTTCCTCCTAATCATGTGCACATATGTTAATTAAAATTAACCTATAATTATATCTCCCCATGTTTCAAAAAGTCCACTTGTCATTCAATGTACATGACAAGTGGTACTTTTGAAGTATGGGCAAATCTTCCAAATAGTTCCATTTGTCCTATTTTCTTCTCACCCACTCCAAGTGTCACTATTCATGAAATTTAAAATTTGTGGCACTATTCCTCCGCTATTCATCTAGTTTTAAATTACATGTGTCCTCTCATGCCCAATTTAAAATTCTCACAAAATTCAAACCATATTTTTTCATAAATTAGTCCTTACATGTCATACACCTACCTCATCCTAGCCATCCATCTATTCAACCATTCAATTTCATCCATTGATCTTCCTTCGAATCTCGGAGCATCCTTCTCATCCAACCTCCTTGTGACACTTGTCTAATTTTCCTTTCTTGAGGATCCTCAAACAATGAGAGCCCTTGATATTCCAATTCAATCCTAGCCCTCCATCCTCACCTCCAAAAATCTATAAATTGAGCTCTCCCCATCCATTTTCAACAAGCACTTTGAATGTAATAAAATTCTGTCAATTTGATCTCTAACATATTAGCATTCTAGCATAGAATCACAACAATTAGGACATATCAAGAACTAGGCATAGTCAATTAGGGTGCAATTAGGATAGTTTATTTGCATAGTTCTTTAGTCTTATCTTGAGGTTGCAATGGTTGTGAATTAAATAGGTTAAAGTCACTTTAGCTTGTTTAGGATAGTTCACTTTCAATTGTATACATATTTGGCATGCCCGATGGGACCACCACCTCCCTAACATATCATTTTTAGTTTGTTTTTTCTTGCTTTTTCTTGTGCAGGTCAAAATAGCACCCAGTTTTCATCGAGCAACGCCTAGACAACAGGTTTCAGTGCCTAGATCTGCTACACCCCTAATGTCCCTTCAACACCTTTTTTCTGTCATTTAGCACCCATCCTGCTTGGTTCAGCACTCGAGCGCAAGGGTGTCTAATTTGGTCATTTTATGACTTTTCTCATCTTTTTGACTTAATTAGGTTTTTGATGGCTTGGCATAGCTTCTAACAACAGATTTGTAGGTCCATAACTCTCTGTTTTACAGGATTTTGTCATTCCACTAGCCTTCATAATGCCGAAATCGGTTCAACGCCTATCCTGGACACTTTAGCGCCCAAACCATTTGGATCAATGCCCAAACTGTGTGCTGCCACAATGATGGGTTACACTTTCTGAGACATCTTGATTTTTGCTGAAATCACATATTTTTAGAAAATATAATGATTTAAGCCTTGAAAGGTTCCATTTAAAGGATTTTAATAGAAGAGGGTTTGATCAAACCCCCTTAGATTCAAATCCCTTTGGATAGAACCTTATTAGTTTTAAACCATACCTATAATGGAGTCTCCTCTACACCTATCAAAATGCTAATTAAAAACCACATTTGATTTACCTTTTGGGGGATCAAATGAATTCATTTAAATTTTATGTTTTGTAAGTATGTAGTCCTTATTATAAGCTTCCCAAAAAGTATAATTTTAAATATATTTAATTTGATTATTATATTTATTTTTTATTTCTTGTGAATGTAGGTTTTTCACCGAACATCAAGTTCTCTATTCTACACACATGGAAAATTAGTAAATTAGTGAAAAAAATTTAAAAAATATCTATGCCCTAGGTAATGATGTCTTTGTTTCAAAAATAAAAATAAAAATGAATTTCGATACATACAGAAAAAGTTATGTTTTACGGAATATGCCTGTCTAAATTATAATTGGTTTGACTTCAAAAATTAATTAAAAAGAAAATATTCAACAAAACATTATAAAACTAAATGCATTCCCTATATATCAGTGTTGCTAATCTAAATTCAAAAGAATCAAAATTTTATCCTTTGTAGAAAAAACGTTATGTGCTACAGAATACACATTACTTAAAAAAAATGTTGTTTACTATTAAAACTAGTTATCAAAGGAGACAATTTTTTTACAATTTAACCCCAATTTTTTTAAAAAATACATATTTAGAATCTACAAATAAAATCTCACAAATCACTAGTTTACATCATCTTCAAATTTGATGCAGGAGCATCCAGTGGTGTAAGGGCAATCTTGCATCACCCAAAAAGAAGTTAATTCAAAATCATTGTAGTTGTTTTCATTTCTTTCCATAATTAGTGTTTTTGGTTCCATAATCGCCTGAATAATAATGTAGAACTTTTAGTTTTCCCAAACTGCTAAAAATAGTAAACTGCTATTTTTAAAAAGTTTGTATTTGGGCACGGAATGAAGTCAAAATTTACAAGAAGTTACATAATGGAAATATAAGACCTTTGGCGAAGGAATCACATGAAGATCATTTACAAGCTGAAATATATTAAAGTTTTTGTTTCCCGAAAAATGCCTAAAAATTATTCAAACTCAGGTTTGAGGCACTAAACAGCCCCGTACGGGCCCAAAAATGGCTAGAACTAGCAAAGCTAGTTCTTAGCACGTAGAGCACTCTGCGAGCTTTCCGACGCATAAAACAGTTCGTCAATCGGAGTCCCGGATCAAAAGTTATCGCTCCCGGAAGTTGACCTATTTTTTGAGGGAGATGCAAAATTCGAAATTAGGTTGTTGGCCGCCAAAAAGGCTATTAATAACCATTTTTGGGAACCCTGGGCAGTAGTGGAGTTAAGGGGGCAAGTGTAGAGTCAAGAATAGGCAGGAAAACAGAAACCCTAGCTGATTTGGGGGTTACAGAAGGTGGAAGATTCCAGAGCCTGGTGATGGTAGCTGTAGTGTGTTGCAGCCTATAGAGGACTGATTCCTCTGATTGTAATTAAGCTTCTGTAATGTAATGAGTTGCCCAGATCAATAAAAGAAAGTTCTATTCTCTGTGTTCAATTTCTATTATTGTGTGTTTTATGATTTACCCCTTCATCAAGTGGTATCAGAGCAAGGGTTCCTGAGTGTGTAGACAGATCGCCGACCGTGAGGCAGTTTGCACTAGGACCTAAGGTTGTGGGTTTGCTACAGAGACTAAGATGCCTCCATGAAGAAATCGTGTTGGGAGGAATGCTTTGACAGAAGAGGGTTTTAAAGCCCTACAAAGACAAATTGATGCATTGCAAGAGGAGCTACAAAGAGCGTTTGAGCCGAGGGTAAGAGAAGAAAGTGAAGATGAAGCTGAAGAAGAGCTATCTGAGGAAGAACAAGAAGCCATCAGAGATGCTGCAGAAGTTAGGTTGTTGAGGGCCATTTCGAAGATCGGAAAGAGGCCCAGGATCAAAGTTTCTACATATTCTGGAGATTTGAATCCAAAACAGCTTATTGATTGGATCAATGACATGGAAGAGTATTTTGAGTATGAAGATGTGGAGGACCCAGATCGGGTTAAGTTTACAAAAACAAAGTTGAAGGGCCACGCCAATATTTGGTGGAAGGAGGTCCAATTAGAGAGGAATAGAAGAGGAAAAGGAAAGATCACCAGATGGGATTGGATGGTGGAGAAACTGAAGAAGCAGTTCATTCCTGTGGACTACAAGATGGAGTTCCTGAAGAAGCTACAAGGACTAAAGCAAAGTAACAAGTCTGTTAAGGAGTATACAGAAGAGTTTTATAAAATTACTATCAGGACAGGCCATGCAGAGCCCAACAAGGAGAAGGTAGCCCATTACATTAATGGGTTGAGGTCAAGTATTCAAGAGGAGTTGAGCCTAGTAAGAATGACCACCATAGAAGATGCATACCAGTTTTCCTTGAAGGTGGAAGAGAAGCTGAATAAAAGATTTGACAGCAAGCAAAGGGGAAGAGGTCAAGGCGGAAGGACTGGTGGAAGACCCTATGGGGGCCGAAATGAAGATGCAAAGAAAAGTGAAGAATCTGGTACCAGTCGAAATCAGAGAGGTGATAATACCTACCGCCGTCGTGACCAAAACAATGGTGAGAAAAGAGGAAGAGGAAGAGGCAGACCTGGGCAAGGACCTGGAAGAGGAGGTTTCAGAGAAACCTGTTTCCAATGTGGAGAAGAAGGGCATCGAGCATACGAGTGTCTCCAACATCAAGGAAGAATGAATAGAAGATCTGAAGGTAATGCACGAGTTGCACATGTGGATGAAGATGCACAGTCTGAGCACTCTGAAGATGCAGAAAGGGGAGAAACCCTAGTGGTCATAAGAACTTTGTTGAATGAGGAGAAAGAACCCAATCAGAGGAAGAGTTTATTCCGCACAAGGTGCAAATGTGAAGGTAAGTGTTGTGATATTATTATTGACAGTGGAAGCACTGATAATCTTGTTTCACAGGAGATGGTTGACAAGTTGAAGTTGACAAGAAGAAAGCATCCACATCCATACAGGATTGCATGGTTGCAGAAGGACCATAGAGCTTTGGTCAATGAACAGTGTTTAGTGAAGTTCAAGATTGGTGACTACCATGATGAGGTGTTGTGTGACATCATAACGATGGATGCATGTCATATGTTATTGGGGAGGCTGTGGCAGTATGATAGGAGCACTGTCCATAATGGCCGTGCAAACACATATTCCCTAACAAAGGATGGAGTTCGTCATAAGTTGAAGCCCTTGAAGGAGGTGGAAGAGAAGGTATGTAGCACTGCTAGAATTTGCTTGGTAGATGGTAGAAAGTTTTTGGAGGGAATGAAGCATGAGCATCATTGCTTTGCATTGATTCCCAAGATTAGTCAAGAGAACTGTGAAGATGTACCAGCAGAAGTTTCAGATATGTTGGAAGAGTTCCAGGACATTATCTCTGATAATGTACCAGAAGGTTTACCACCAGTAAGGAAGATAAGTCATCAAATGGATTTGATACCAGGAGCCAGTTTGCCAAACAAGGCAGCCCATAGAATGACCCCTGCAGAGAATGAAGAACTGAACAGACAAGTTCAGGAGTTGTTGAGGAAGGGACTGATAAGGGAGAACCTAAGTCCATGTGCAGTACCTGCAGTACTAGCACCAAAGAAAGATGGAGAATGGAGGATGTGTACAGACTCTCGAGCCATTAATAAGATAACGATCAAGTATAGATTTCCATTGCCAAGAATGGATGACATAATAGATTGTTTGAGTAGAGCCAAGTACTTCATGAAAATTGACCTAAAGAGTGGATATCACCAGATCCGTATCAGAGAAGCAGATGAATGGAAGACAACTTTCAAGACAAAGGAAGGTTTGTATGAGTGGTTAGTCATGCCATTTGGGCTAACCAATGCACCGAGCACATTCATGCGGCTCATGAACAAGGTACTAAAAGAATTTTTGGGAAGTTTTGTTATTGTTTATTTGGATGATATTTTGATTTTCAGTAAGACTTGGGATGAGCATTTGATGCATATCAGAAGATTTCTAAAGAAGCTGAGGGAGGAGAAGTTGCTGATTAATCTGAAGAAATGTAGTTTTGCAAAGAAAGAGTTGGTATACCTGGGATTTGTTGTCTCAGAGGAAGGTCTTAAGATGGACCCAGAAAAGGTAAGGGCTATCATTGAATGGCCTACACCAAGAAGTGCAACGGAGGTAAGATCTTTTCATGGTTTGGCAAGTTTTTACAGGAAGTTTATCAAGAATTTTAGTAGCATTTGTGCACCCCTCATTGAGACAATGAGAGGGGATAGAAAAGAGTTTAGATGGACTAAAGGAGCAGACAAGAGCTTTGATACATTGAAGCAAAAAGTTGTAGAACAACCTGTTTTGGCACTTCCAGATTTCAATAAGGTATTTCAGGTAGATTGTGATGCTAGTGGTAGTGGTATAGGAGCTATTTTGAGCCAAGAAGGTAAGCCCATTGCCTATTTTAGTGAGAAGCTTAATGATGCCAAGAAAAAGTATTCTGTTTATGATCAGGAATTTTATGCAATAGTTCAGGCTTTGAAGAAATGGAGACATTATTTGTTGCCAAAAGAGTTTGTTTTATATACTGATCATCAGGCTTTGCAGTATCTTAATAGTCAAGGGAAGTTGAACCAAAGGCACTTAAAATGGGTTGAGTTTTTGCAGAGTTATACCTTTGTTTTGAAGCATAGGAGTGGGAAGTCCAACAGAGTTGCAGATGCCTTGAGCAGAAGGCAAAATTTGTTGACAGAAATGAAGATAGAGGTTGTTGGGTTCGATGAGCTCAAAAGTTTGTATCCTGAAGATCCAGATTTTGCAGAGGCTTGGAAAGCTTGTCTGGAGGTTGTTATTTTGGATAGGACAAAATGGTTGGATTTCAATCCAAGACGGCATGTTGTTTAGAGGAAGCCAGTTGTGCATTCCGAGGAGTTCCATGAGAGAGAACCTGATTAAGGAGAAGCATAGTGGAGGATTGGCTGGACACTTTGGTCGAGATAAGACCATTTCTATTGTTGGTGAAAATTATTATTGGCCATAGTTGTAGCAAGATGTGAGGAAGTTTGTGCAGAGTTGCAGAGTATGTCAGATGGCAAAAGGAACAAGTCAAAATATAGGATTGTATCAACCATTACCTGTACCAGAGAAGCCATGGGATGATATTAGTATGGATTTTGTTCTTAGTTTACCAAGGACACGGAGAGGGCATGATTCTATTTTTGTGGTGGTGGATAGATTCTCAAAGATGGCACATTTTATTCCTTGTAAGAAGACTAATGATGTTGTTCATATTGCAAAGTTATTTTTCAGGGAAGTGGTGAGACTACATGGTCTACCAAAGAGCATAGTTTCAGATCGAGATACCAAGTTTGTTGGTTATTTCTGGAGGACATTGTGGAAGCAGTTGAAGACAGATTTGAAGTTTAGTTCTGCACACCATCCACAGACTGATGGACAAACTGAAGTGGTGAATAGGAGTTTAGGTAACTTGCTACGATGCTTAGTAGGAGATAAGCCTAAGGGATGGGACTTGATTTTACCATAGGTAGAATTTGCTTATAACAATTCTGTCAATAGGAGTACTGGTAAATCACCATTCCAGATTGTATATGGCAATAGCCCAAGAAATGCTTCTGAGTTAAAGAAGCTAGATAACAGAGAAAAGACAAGTGCTGAAGCTGAAGACTTTGCAGAACATCTGAAGAATTTGCATGAAGAGGTGAGAAAGCACATTAATAAAATGAATATTTAGTACAAGGCCAAGGTAGACCAGAAGAGGAGATATAAGGAATTCCAGGTAGGAGATGAAGTCATGGTTCACTTGAGAAAAGAAAGGTTCCCAATTGGAACATACAATAAGTTGAAAATGAAGAAATTTGGACCATGCAAAATTTTGAAGAAACATGATTCAGGAAATGCATATGAGGTAGAGCTGCTGAGTGGCATCAATATTTCCCATGTTTTCAACATTGTTGATTTATCAGAATATCATGAAGGTGGAACAGAGGATGGACCAACAGAAGAACAGTGGAGTATTCTGACATCTACTTCAACAGAGGAGATAGAAGAGATCTTAGATAGCCGTGTGGGAAGAAGTACTTGGAATAAGCAATATAAAGAATATCTAGTAAAATGGAAAGGAAGGCCTGTTGAAGATTCTTCTTGGTTGTCTAAGGCAGAGGTTGACCGTTTGGGTTTTCCTCACACAAACACATAAGACGTGACAGGGTCACTTCTCAAATTACCCTGGGTGTCTGATGCAGGAGCATCCAGTGGTGTAAGGGCAATCTTGCATCACCCAAAAATAAGTTAATTCAAAATCATTGTAGTTGTTTTCATTTCTTTCCATAATTAGTGTTTTTGGTTCCATAATCGCCTGAATAATAATGTAGAACTTTCAGTTTTCCCAAACTGCTAAAAATAGTAAACTGCTATTTTTAAAAAGTTTGCATTTGGGCACGGAATGAAGTCAAAATTTAGAGGAAGTTACATAATGGAAATATAAGACCTTTGGCAAAGGAATCACATGAAGATCATTTACGAGCTGAAAGATAATAAAAGTTTCTATTTCCCGAAAAATACCTGAAAATTATTCAAACTCAGGTTTGAGGCACTAAACGGCCCTGTACGGGCCTGAAAATGGTTGGAACCAGCAAAGCTGGTTCTTAGCACATAGAGCACTCCGCGAGCTTTCCGACGCATAAAATAGTTCGTCAATCAGAGTCCCGGATCAAAAGTTATGGCTCCCGGAAGTTGACCTATTTTTGGAGGGAGATGCAAAATTTGAAATTAGGTTGTTGGTCGCCAAAAAGGCTATTAATAACCATTTTTGGGAACCCTGGGCAGTAGTGGAGTTAAGGGGGCAAGTGTAGAGTCAAGAATAGGCAGGAAAATAGAAACCCTAGCTGATTTGGGGGTTACAGAAGGTGGAAGATTCCAGAGCCTGGTGATGGTAGCTGTAGTGTGTTGCAGCCTATAGAGGACTGATTCCTCTGATTGTAATTAAGCTTCTGTAATGTAATGAGTTGCCCAGATCAATAAAAGAAAGTTCTATTCTCTGTGTTCAATTTCTATTATTGTGTGTTTTATGATTTACCCCTTCATCAAAATTCCTAATGGTTTAGCGGCTATAGGTGTCAGAAAGTGAAGATTTATTTCAAAATGTTGATTTCAATGTAAAGTTTGGCCAAAAAGTGTAACCCATTATTGTGGGATGACCCAACTTTGGCATGCTTAAATCTTGTGTTTTCATCATTTTAGGGTTTAATTGTCAAGTTGATCAGTTTTATTCTTAGGAGTTTAGACTCTTCCTAAGTTGGTGGACTTCAAGAATCCTGTATTGCTTGGTGCGTCTTGTCTACCCCAAGTAAGGCAATCTTGTTATCCCCTTGCTTAGGCTCTTTGTCCACCCTAAGTTCGCAAGGATATCATTTCACTATACTCATAAGCAATCTAGATTTGAGCTTTGGAATATCGTCATCCCCCAAACATTTGGCCACATCATCCAACTAAAATCACATTCATCTTTTTATGCCTCATATAACATGATCACAAGCTAAAAGAAAAATGGATTCTCACTAACAACCCCTCTCTCCACATGGCTCTGCCACAAGAAACATGGAGGGATATGTCAATTGATCCGAAATGGTTGAAACATCCATACCACAACACATATATTCCCCCACATTTATCAATTTCCTTAATGAAAGAGGATTGCATCACAAATTTTACCATTTCCTTGACAATCATAAAGATGAATTCCTTGAACACCTCATTGAACATGGGGCATGTTTCCCCCACTCATTTGATCAAGACAAACTCAAAACAATCAATCATGATAATCCACCATCACCCATTCAGGATCAACCATGGGGACGTGTCCCTAATCCCAACAACCCCATCTATGACAATCCTTAGGCTAACTTCACTACAACAACCAAAACCATCCACACCATTGATCAACATGTAAGGGGTAATACCACCTCACAACCACAAGTGTTAGACCCTCCTTATGGTCTACCATACTGCATGTTACCATCCAACTTTTTAACTATTGTCATACCTACTAATTCAAGTAACATTGTAGTACCACCCTCATCCAACATTCCCCAAAACACTTCCAATACCATTCCCATTCCACAAACACTTCCCCCCTTGGTCATCCCACAAAGGACAACTATCACCCAAACAATGTTACCCCCTATGGTACCTTCAACAACACCTTTCCAATCACAACATCATTTCACATCTTAATCACACCATCAACCTCAAAACCCCTTAGCAAGTTATATGCATCCTGCACAAACATACCACTCAACCACTCATCGACAACTTCCCCACATGGCTTCTATGCAAAATCAACACATCGCCCAACAACAACAACCACCTTTCCAATCACAACTTACCTATTGTATACACCTAAAAATAACACGACTCTATCCAAATAAATATTCTTAATATTTATTCAAGTCTAATTCCTCTATCAATTAATAAATAAACAAATTTATTTATTCGATTCATATTCCTCTAAATTAATTAAATATCAAAATATTTAATTACCTCTTCTAAAGTCAAAATTAAATAAAATCCTTTATTTAATTAAATTCTTCCAAACAATTAAATAATTCTTAATTATTTAATTAAGTCAAGTCATTCTTCCAAATTTAAATAAATCAATCAAATTTATTTAAATCCTCTCAATCTCTAAAAATAAAATATAACCAAATATTTTATTTATTCTTCTATCTTGCACAAACAATTAAATAAATTTATTTATTTAATTTGCTTTCTTATCTTCTTAAAAATATCTTCCAAGTCTTCTAAAGATAAATCTCCTTCTTCATGCACACACAAAATTAAATAATTTATTATTTAATTTCTCTCAAATCATGCAAAAGCAAATCACAAGTTGAGTTATCTAATTCAATCAACCTTGTTTTTATCAATAACTCTTAAATTAGAAAAAAAACATTCTAATTTATGAAAGCAATTCTTATCTTTATAAAAGAAAGCAGTTAACTCAAACAAAACAACTTTTTGTGTGACACATGTCTTCTTTCTATTCGCGCACATTCCTCAACCATTCTATACCGTTGATCTTCTCATTCTTTCTATACCGTTGATCTTCTCTCTCTCAAGTCTATAAGTACAGCCCTATTCTTCCATTTCAATCATCCAAGCTTTTAGTAAACTTACTCTACAGGAATTACAGCGTGCCTTTGGCTCCAATTCCTTCATTTGCTTGCGATCAACTTGTTACCGTACTATTATCATTGTTGTGAAGCTCATCTTCATTTGCAATAAACTATCACAGCCGTTCTCTATTGACATCTTGGAAATTAGCAAGGAAGTACACCTTCTGAGGGCCATATTCATACACAAGATCGATTGAGATAGGTGACTAATGGAAGCTATGAAGTATTGAGGTTTGCAAGGTTTTGTTCTTTGTTTGTTTGATCTTGATTATTTCTTATTTCATTGAGTTTTGGGTATTATTGATATATTATATTGAATATTCATTTACACCAATTTTCCCTTAACACCTATCACTTATCTACTTACATCGAACCATAACATCAAACATACGGGCCCCCT
Organism: Cunninghamia lanceolata; assembly: GCA_027924645.1. Taxonomy (NCBI): domain Eukaryota; kingdom Viridiplantae; phylum Streptophyta; class Pinopsida; order Cupressales; family Cupressaceae; genus Cunninghamia; species Cunninghamia lanceolata. The sequence goes on along the minus strand of BSBN01000443.1, from coordinate 10,609,873 downwards.
ATCTACTCACAAGCAATAGGCCTACCTCCATATAACCCCCAACAATATGCCATCCCACAATAACAATCATCATTCTATCAATAGTCGCAACAATCACCACTTCAATTTACACCACAACCTCCCCTTGCCAATCCTTTCGACCAAGAATGGAAAGAAATGAAATACGCTCTCAAGAACCTCCAACTAGGGACCCAAATGAAACATTATAAGTTTGAAGACTTATGTCCCTATTCATTTGATCAAAACATGATGACTATACCTTTTCCTCAACATTTTGAAGTACCCAAATTTGATAAATACAAAGGAAAATGGGCCCCCCTGTGACCGCACCAGGGAATTCTTCATGGCATGCCAAGAAGTGTCCTATGATGATCAATTCCTCCTTTGTCTTTTTCCATGAAGCTTGGGAGGTCAAGCCTTAGAGTGGTTTATGCACTTGCCTTATGGCTCAATCTCCACCTTCGTCGATCTATTGGAAAAAAAATTCGCCCATTTCTCATATAATGTAGAACATGAGATCACCATGCTTGATCTTTGCAATACTAAACAATGAAATGGTGAGAGTTTTGCCACATACTTACAAAGATGGAGAGCCCTTGCTAGTAGGCTACCATGAACAATTTTCATCCAAAACTTGAACCTAGAAATGGCCTTCCACTTGCAAGTGCATTGTGCATCCACCTTTGATGAGATCATAGAGAAAGGTATCACCATCGAAAAGGCCCTTATAGCAAAAGGTTTAGTCAAGATCTGCAATAGAAATGACAATGAAAAACCATCCACTGACAAACCTAAATTTTGGGCTAAAAACAAAAATGATGTAGGAGATGGCACTACCGATTCCAAGTTCATTCAAATAGCTACTCCTAAACCTAAAGATATGCAAGTTGTAAAAAATGTTTCAAATAATGTCTCGGTGCCATTTAGTCAACCAAAACGAAACCCTCCCAACAATCCAAAACATAAGTACACTTATTTAGGTGAACCTCTCGAAGGTGTGTTCCAAAAACTAGTCCAAGCCAACATGGTTGAGTTTCCCATGACCAAATCTTTTGATGAAAACCAACCTAAACCTACATGGTACAAGGAAAATGAGTATTGTGACTATCATTGTATCAAAGGACACTCCACTAGAAAGTGCATGAAACTAATGAACTATATCGAAGATCTTGTCTATCACGACGACATTCAAGTGGAAGGAACCAACAATACATCACTTAATGGTGGATTAGGAGTTTACCAAGACCCTCTTCCCAATCACAATAATCAATCCACATCCCATCCGTCATCATCCAAAACCAATCCCAATAACCAACCCAACAACATCAACTACAACAATGTTCCACCTCCTTATGATAATGTAGTAGGCCATATTGATTTCGACTCCACTCATATAGCCACGATCAAAATCAAAAGCAATACCCCCGAATGTGTCGTTACCACTCGACGTGGCCATGTAACCATCAAGGGACCATCCCCCTCCTCCACCATTACCAATTCTAAGTACAATCTCCTTGACCATCTTTGGAAAACACTCGCATAAATTTCCATCTTGGAACTCCTTATGACATCCACCATCCACTGCGACATCCTTGACAAGGCTCTCCAAGAGTCTCATGTCCCCACCGATATTCCACCTATGCAATTCCAAAATCTGGTGGCCCAATTGTCCTCATCCTACCATCTCACTTTTAGCCAATTTGACATGACACCTATCGACCCCATCCATAATAAAGCACTCCATATAGAAGTCCAAATTGTCAACCACAAAGTCAAGGGATCCTCTTGGATAATGGATCCAGTTTGAACATATGTACTTTAAGATTCATAAAACTTTTCAGGTATTCAACAACTGATCTAGAATCTTTGGTCATCTCCATCAAAGCATATGACAACATGGAGCGAGAATCAGAAGGAACTATTTGTCTCCCTATCAAAGTGGGTCCTCTCACGCTACCCAGCTTATGTCATATGGTTGATCTTGACCTCCCATACAATCTTCTCCTAGGTCAACAATGGTTGCATGCTATGCAAGTCATTCCATCCACCTATCACCAATGTCTCAAGTTTCCCCATAACGGCGTCAAAGTCATTATTCTCGTTGATCAACAACCATTCGAGTATTGTAAAGCTTTGGAGGTTGCCTATGATAGACAATTGCATTGCCCAAAGACCCTTCGTCCACTCTATCCACTTCATCTAATCCTTCATCCACTCCATCCATCACATGCCTCCACTTCATCATCCACCCTGGTTCCTCAAGTATCCCAGGTCAAGATCATAGACAAAGGGTATGGTGAATATGAACTTCATAACACCTTCCATGTGGGACAATTGCCTTTGTCCCCCCATTCCCATGGTCGTCACCTACAGAAAAAGGCTCAAGAATAGAAGCACAAGATTGATGACAAGATCCCATTTGTGCCAGCACATGTCTCCCGGGAAGAAGCTATAGAAGCATCCTTGAATGATTGGTTATACCATGATGAGACCCTCCACCACAAGAAAATATTGAGTATTTCAAGGAAAGATATCTTGTACCATTCCAAATATGTACCAAAATGGCCTACCATGGAAAAGGGCTTGTCATCGATGAGCAAGGTATCACAGAACCCATTCGAGTCGATCCCACATTTCCCAAGCAATATACCAAGTATTTTGGTTTAGGATATACACTGCCCACTGTGACAATCTGTGGACCAACTAAAACTTCGATAGATGTGGTTAAATCCTCTTCTACTATTAAGAACATTATGCCAAGTGTCATCATAGCTTCATGCAAAGATCTCGATCTTTCATGCATCTTTCCTGACAATGTCATCTTCCTCATCGACCTTCCCCTCATCCATCCCAATCTCATTGCCTGGGATTATCAAGGACCATCACCTCTCAATACATTTCAAAATGATGAGGCTCTCTCTACATTCCTAGAACTCCGTAACACCTCACGATATGATATATGCTTGAAAATTGATGCCTTCTTTGGGGAAGAGGAGATCCTTTGTCCACATAAAAAATCAAAAAATATAAAATCGTCCCCTTGTGAAAACCTCTCTTAGGCACTATCAAACACAAACAGAGAAAAATAAAGATGTATCTCTTGGTGAAAACCTCTCTGAGGTACTAGGAGATGAGGATCTCCATCTTCCTCTGATACCATCCTACTGGTAGGAATACTCCACCATCTTGATTTAAGGCACACAAGAAATCAACCTCGGCACAAAAGAACAACCTAAGCTAACCCACATTGCAGAAACTCTTGTTATCAAAGAAAAATCCAACCTTTCAGTTGTACTTCATGAAGCACCATATGTCTTCACTTGATCCTATGTAGAAATGCTAGGGTTAGATCCCTCCTTAGTGATCCATCATATTGTGGTACATCCAAAAGTACGGCCAGTCAAGCAAAAACTCTACAAAATGCATCCTCAAGTCACCCTTCTTGTCAAAGAAGAATTGTAGAAACTTTTAGAAGTCGGCTTCATTCGTCCTATAGACTACTTTGAATGGGTTTCTAATATTATTCTAGTTGCTAAGAAGCCTAGAGGAATTCAAGTGTGTATAAATTTCTGAGATCTAAACAAAGCATGTCCAAAAGATGATTTCCCACTCCCTAATATTGACATCATTGTAGATTTGACAGCTAGACATGAGATGTTCTCCCTCATGTATGGATTCTCTGGGTATAATTAGATCACTGGGATCACTCCCAAAGATCAACACAAGACAACCTTCACATCTCCTTGGGGTACTTATTGCTGGCAAGTTATGCCCTTTGGCCTTAAAAATGCAGGATCAACTTATCAACGCGCCATGATCACTATTTTCATGACATGTTGCACAAAATCATGGAAGACTATGTAGATGACCTCCTTGGGAAATCAAGAACAGGGGAAGAACACCCTAAGATTTTACAAAAAATATTTCAGTGCCTTGGGGAATACAAGCTACGCCTCAATCCTAAGAAATGTGTTTTTGGGGTCACATCAGGAAAACTTTTGGGCTTTATTGTCTCCCACATAGGAATTGAAGTGGATCCAACAAAAGTCACTACTATTACAGAAATGCCACCAACAAAAACTCTCAAGCAACTTTGTTGCCTCCAAGGCAAGTTTTTGGCTATTTGAAGGTTCATCGCTCAACTCGTAGATAAATGGCAACCATTTTCCCACTTACTCCGTAAGGAAGTGCATTTCAAGTGGGATCAAAACTGTGAGCAAGCATTTGACCGCATCAAGGAGTATTTGGCTTCACCCTCAGTTCTTATGGCACCTATCCCTGGAAAACCCCTACTATTGTATATATCAGCAACTTTAGTAGCACTGGGGACACTTTTAGCACAATATGATGAAACTGGTTGTGAAAGGGCTATATACTACATCAACAGGACTCTTGTTGGCTACGAGCTTAACTATACACCTATGGAATGAGCATGCCTAGTTATTGTCTTTAGTTCCCAAAAACTACGACACTACATGCTAAGCCACTCAATCAAGCTCATCTCAAAAGTTGACCCTCTCAAATACCTGCTTTCCAGGACTTCACTCACAGGATGAATGGAAACATGGGTAATGCTACTCAATGAGTTTGACATCGAGTATGTTGATTGAAAAGCCATCGAAGGACAAGTAGTGGTAGACCAATTATCTGAAGCATCCCTCACCGACCATCAATCACTTTCTATTGATTTCCCCAACGAATCCATCCTAACTATAATATAATCAACAATGTAGAAACTATATTTTGATGGCTCATTCACAAACCATGGCTTCAGTGCTGGAATACTCTTGGTCACTCCCTAGGGTGACTACATTCCCAAAGCATACATGCTTGCATTCCCTTGCACAAATATGTAGCTGAATATGAAGCCTTGATCATTGGTCTTAAAACAACAGTTCAATGGAACATCCAACAATTATAGGTATATGGAGACTCACAATTAGTTATCAAACAGGTCAATGGTAAATATCTCACTAAGGATGACAAGTTGATTCCTTACAAGCAAATGATGGACGAATACAAACTTCACTTCACCCACATTCAGTTTGATCAGGTGCCTCTCCTTCATAACAAAGCAACTGATGCCATGGCCACCATTGGATCCCTCTTGGATACTGTTTAGTGGTTTTTAAAAAGGGGGGAAATGTTTTGGTTTATGTTTCAAAGGCAAATCCTCCCTTCACCACCAAACATTCAAGGGCATATCAACCAAGTTGAATCTCCACTAATAGGAGAAATCACCTATCAGGTTGCGCTGCCACTCGGAATGATGCAGATGTTTAGATGTATCAAACAATGTCTCACTTCAATGCTCAATTACAGTTAAAACCCTAAATATGCAAAACAGTAAGTAAATTATCGAATTACGGTAAATCCTTTCAGATCAAGGTGAAGGACAGAGATATTTAACTCACTATTTTTTGAAGTTCAGAAAGCAGAATAGTCAGGGACACAGGAACTAACGCCCTAGTCCAAGGAACAACTTTCATCATAGAATCTGGATCTTCTTCCGACACTGATTTGCATTGTATCTTCCATTTCTGCCTTGGGGAAAATGGAGGACACAAGGACTAACACTCTAGTCCTGGAAGGTTCATTGGAATCCTCTACTTGTCAGATCCTGAACCTTTGATGTTTGCAACCTCCTTTCCGCAACTCCACTCTGTGAAACTCGATACCTATAACCTGTAATCACAAAGGAATGTGGGAGGGGGTTGTGGTGTTTAGAGGCTTGCCTCAGTCAATCCCTGAAGAGACATTCAAGTCTTTCGAACACCATTGTCAAATAAGAGTGCGTATCCCGACAGGATAGAGGCAAAAATCCAAATGATAAATGATTGAAAACACAATAAATATCACCTTGAAGTGTACATCTCATGGAAGGAAGATGCTCTTCATGCCACGAGGAGATGGAGTCAGATATGTAAACACAAACACAATAACAATGCTCTACTCTGCAACACAATGAATATTTTGAATGCTCTATAATCATCAATATGCATAAATTTCATCTAATTTGCAAATGAAACCTAAACATGCTTATATATGCAACTACAAACATTCCCGCTAAGAATTTCGTAATTCAAACTTGAGATGTCAGCATAGGACCTAAATAACGGTCACTAAACTGACATTTAAATTTAGAGTAGACCTAAAATAGGGCAGGACTAGGGCGCTAGCGCCCAAGTCCACCCCCTTATTTTTGTTCAGGATCATAAAACTAGCACCACCTAGGTCCTATTTGCCATAAGACTTCAGAGTTTTCTCATCGGGAGTCATAATTATCATGTAAGATGCTCTAAATGCAAAATAAGGACCCGAGAGCTAAACCTTAAGAGGGAAAAGCCCCCAAGGGGACATTTTTTGACATAACATTTAGCCCCCACTTTAATGTATGTATAAATGTGAGGCCGATACATGCATTAAAGTAAGGTCGACAAACACAGCAAACATGCCAAGCACGGTGAAGACACGCTAAACACATTGAAGACAATAACAGGCACGCAAAACACGGAGAATACAATTACAGTCATGCAAAACATGATGAATACAACACTGAAGACATGCAAAACACAGTGAATATAGTGGCTGCAGTGATTATTTTCTTTTTCTTTTTCTCATATATGAAATGCAAATGCAAGTACAAGGAAAGTAAAACACACAACCCAAAATACAAGAGGGACTCATCGCCACCAGTCTTTAAACTGCATATGGGGCAACAGACATGCAATACAAATCTCAAAGTGCAAGAAGGACTCATCACCACTAGCCTTTAGATAGCACTTGAGAACAAACACACCATACAAATCAATCATGCCATACAAATCCCAAAGCATAGGAGGGACTCATCACCATCAGTCTTTAGACTATGCTTGGGAACAAACACGCCATACACACACACATGGAAGACACGGAGAAAACACGACAGACAAGTGATGGAAGGAACCTATTGCTAGGTTCGCAGCCATCTCAGGCACGCTATAGGCACACACCGATGATTGCGCTTCGCCACAACAATCACCACAGACATGCTTAAGGGTTAAGATAGTCTCATATTTGCTCCCCACCTCCGTAGAGGACTTTTAGAAAATGACAGGATGTGTAATCTCCTCGAGAAGTACACCATCCCCACCTCCGCAGATGGCTTAATATAAAAAAGGATATACATGATATCTCGCCTCTGCAAAGGGCTTAAGTGATTGCAATAGATTCAAGTTTTACAAACACATTTTACTAGCATCTAAATTAGACAACTTACCTTATATATGCCCCTACCTTAAGATGGTTGATATCGTGTACTGATATCAAGCACATTAAGGTAGGAAGAAAACACACAAGGGAACATGAGCTCTCGCAAAGCCCATGCCCCCCAGAGGTGACATGTACTTTATGATCGCCAAATGTTCCCACAAACACACAATTCCCTGCAAGAAAAGGTGTTAGCATCCATATAATCATGATAAACAACAATGCATGAAGAACCAAGGAAAACAAGATACAAGATAGACAAAGTGCACGGAGCAGCAGTATTCTTATGTTTTGTAAGTGCGATAAGACAACATCAAGTCCACATGGAGTGATTCTAGTAGCCAAGCATCAGATAATATATATCAACCCCATCATCATGTATGGACTAGGTCCATTTTTTGATTTCTTGCTGAAGGGACACTATGTCTGCATCACTATAATATGTTTTTCGTCATCTACCAGCTAGATAGAACCACTAGAGGAAGGGATACAATAAATCAAGAGAGGAGAAACAAGTGCCTTAGGGACGGTCATGTAGGAGGGTGCCCCCAAGTCACCAACCGCAATGCTATGTCCATAAGACACAACACACAACAATGGAAATAGAGGAGAAGCAATATAGAAGAATGATGATACAAATAGAAGAAGGGTCACAACAGAGGCGGTCTCCCAGTATCCTTGACCTTACGAGAGTATCAAGGGTCATCTTGGGAGGCCTAAACAACACATAACACATCAAGGGGGAAAACACAACACGGAGGTAAAGGGTTAGAAATACTTACCTATTTCATCCCAATGTTAAGAACATACGTATCTAGGAAGAGGCCACCCTTGAGAGCAACTATAATATGTGCTACAACGAGTGTGGCTTATCGACTCAGGATACCTCACATGTTGATTTGGTCTTGTTGAAATTGCATTAACATTGTGTTTAGGACGACGAGAGGCTTTCTTTTCTTTAAAAGGATTATATCTGTTGCTCTCAAAATCAGCTACGCTCATTTATGTAGACAACCCCCACGAAACTTGTCTATTTCGTGAATCTACACTCTAAGCTCGCAAATCGAGACAAGATTCCCTTGATCTCGCGCTAGGTCGTTTGACATTCTAGACTGGTTTATGACATCCCTTTGAATCAGTTTCTCGATATACGCGAAGGTCATTCAAGTCATAAATCGGTAAAAATGTCAATATTGGTCATTTTTAGGAGTTAGTAAAATTTTGACTCTTGATATGCAAGAGCGGCAAAAAATGCCACTCCTACATATTTATTTTTTTGACTTGTTCTCCAATGTGCAATGATGGCATTTTTTGCCGCTCTTGCATTGTTTTTAAGTTTAATATGTAATGGCGGTGAAATTTACCACCATCACATGTGTTTTCCATCAAATATGTAAAGGCGGTAAATTTCGCTGCTATTACATATTTTTTCCTCCATGATCTTGCATAGGCGGCGAATTTTGCCGCCATATCACATTTGTTGATTTTAGTGCCAGAGCGGCCGAAACCTCCGCTCGAGCAAGATCTTTGGAATCTTGATCACTCAATGCCATTAATGGCCACTCATGCCACTCGCTTAACATTTGTGTTTGAGTTATTTAATGTGTTTTGATGGCTTATTTTACCATTTCATTCTTTCTCCCGAGCTATTCTCTGGACTTCTCCAACATTGTTTGATTGTGCCATCAAAGGGATAGACCTAATCCATCGCCATCAAACCTAGGGTTTCAAGCTTTAGACGGGTAAGCTTCTCTTTTGTTTCTGTTCCCCTTCCTCACTGTTTATGATGTGTATCGTTTAGATTTTTGTTTTAGAGTTTCGTTACGTTTTTGTTCTTTGTTTTGTTTTGTTGTTTTCGTGATTGTTTTCTTTTTTGTGTAAGGTCTGTTTGTGATGTGTATCGAATTTGTTTTCACACCAGAGGTGCCCTAGGTTTTATCTTGAAGCCTCTAGGTTTTTACCGCCTAGACTCTCAAAACCCTTGCTATATACCATTATGTAACATCGGCGAAGTTCGCCGATCCTACAAGGAAACCATGCGACTGCTACCAAGTGCAAAGTTGGCAAAACTCCCTGCCCTTACGCTTAAATCTGAAAAGCTCTATCCTATGCGGTGTCGGCAAAATTTGCCGCTGGAACCTCACCATTCATACCAATGTGCAAAATCGGCGTTATTCGCCGCTCAGACATGTATCAGTGCCCCTCATGAAATGTCAGTGAAATTTGCCGACTAAACATCAAAAAGAAATAAACCTCAAGTGCATCATTGGCTAACTTTACCGCCTATGCGTAATACTTGTAATTTCCTATCAAATGCAGCATCGGCAGTTTTTGCCGCTCCGACATAAACCCTTGTTTTTCTTGTTACCTATATTGGTGGCAAAATCTGCCGCTTATACCAACTTCGAAATCTTCATCAACATGCAATGGCAGTGAATTTTGCCACCAATGCAAATAATACAAAACCCTCATATGCAAGGGCGGCAAATTTTACCGCCCATGCAAAAATGTCCCAAATTTTTCTAACTCTAGAAAATTCCCAGTTTTGATTTTCTGAGCCTGCTTCTCCTTTGATTTTTGGCCAGCTCGCACTATAGCCCTTTTTCAAGCACATTCCCATAGTTGTGATCATCAACATGCAATTTTCCCATATTGCCCATATCTTCCCTAATTGCATGATCATGACTTTTGTTGCAGTTTCTTCTGCGGAGCTTCGTTCAACATCAGACTTCTTCTCGGTGGAAGTTCATCCAAATGACTGACTTGTCCCCGAAGAAATCAAAAGCAATGAAGTACAAATATCAAGGTGTTTTCCCAATCACCTCAGTTCATTCTAATGTTGAGGACATTAGAGATACGGAGATTGGCCATGTTGATATGGCTGAGTTTGTAGAGAGAACCAAGTCAAGCAACCCCAGTGCTATGATGAAGAAGATAGTTGAAAGTAATATTCATCTGGTGTCATCCTTCCCAGTGGCAGCTCACAACACAAAATTTGTTCTTCAGTGTGCCCATTTCTATAACAAAGATATTAGAGCTGTGGTGGACGCCAGTGGTAATGTGATAATCAGGTTGGATCCTGAGTTCATTGACAAGGTGTTCATGTGTCCTCCTACTACAGAGGTATTGAAGCTTGACTTTGTTGAAGCTCAGAAGGAATATGATAAGAATCTAGATAAAGCAAAGAAAGTAATCAACAACAAATGGTTGAAGACTACAAGGTTAAGTTTGTCAAGGTGGCCACATAGTTTCCCTCGAAGTGATTTTGTAGAGGAAGTTGGTAACTTGATTACTCTCCTTAGCAGGATAAGAGGTTTGTCTTCCTCTTCACAGTTTCATGAATGGATGTATCCTTTCATTAAGGTCATACTCCAGGGCAAGCAAGTTATTTTCTGGGGAGAACAAATCAGTAATGCTTTGCATGACCAGCTGACGAAGGTATCCACTACCTCCAAATTCTATATGACTTCCTATCTGGTATACATTGCAGCCTCCATAAGGATTTTTCTAGGATTATCATCAGAAGGGGATAGGAGAGTAGTCCCAGTATACCAATATTATTCTCAGCTGACATTGAAGGGTTCAATCCATCATTTCAGAAGAGTGAATGATGCATTCTTTGCTGTATTCTTGTGTCTTTTTGATCCTCAACTGGAATAGAGAAGAATTTCAGATGAGGCGTGGACAGTGGTAAATGACTTTGGGTGTATGTTTTTGCAGTTTCCATCTTTTTCATACTTAAGGGTTGGCTTTTTCCAAGGTTACCCTTATATGCTTCCTAGATTCCCTTCGGATAAACTGGTCTTGATGGAGTTGTGCAGACAAATGATTGTCGTGCATAACAAACAGATGGAACTCAGGAAGCCTGGTTTCAGATTCCCAGTGGAAATTGGCAGATATTCAGTATTGACTGCCGCAAAGGCAAGGGCTATGGAGACAGAGATGCAGTTGGTCACCATGAAGCAATTCAAGAGGAGACCAAAATTTGACTACAGGGGTGTAAAGGATAAAATCAGGAGGAAAACTCAGTTTCATGAACCCATGGTGGAAGATGTCTCGGTAGACTTGAGAACAGAGGAAGATATCAGGAAACTGGACTATAGCAGGTTGTCTCTAGAACAGATTAAATATTTGGGACTTGCTGATATTCCAGAAGATCTTGTGGATGATGGGGAATTGGTTGACGCCAGATACGATGCAGAACAGATTGCTAGTACTCCTCTTCCTCCAATCCAATGGTCTCAAAAGGAGTTGACTTCACTGAGGAAGAGATTTGAGCCCATATTGGCTAACACCAATAACTAGCTGGCGGATAAAGGAGTTACTCTGAAAGAATTCCTCACTGGGTCAGCAACTGAAGTTCATGAGCAAACTGGTAAAAAGGTAGAAAATAGAACGTAGAATAAGAGTGATGTTCCCTCATCCTCTAAAACACACAAGCCTAAGATCAGATTTGTGACAAAGAAAGCAAAAGCTGTGGAGGAAGAACCTGAGATAAAAGATATGGAAGTTGAGGAGCCAGCTACTGAAGAGCCAGCCATAGAAGAGATGGACGTTGAAGATAGGAATTCAGATCAACAAGACGAGGAGGCTTTGTCTCCACAGGAAAATACACAACAAGAAATGGGAGTATCATCCCCATTGCCTAATACACTTGTTGCGGCTCCTGTGTTTGTTTCTCCTATTAATATTCCCTCTTCTGAATCTCCCTCTCCTCCTAAAATAATTTTTGATAATCCCCAAAACACTTTTGAAAATGTTCTCCATTCTTCTGAGTCAATTCCTAGTTTGTCTTCTTCGTCTTTTGATATTGGGGATACATCCATGTTTGATCATTTTGTGATGAATACTGAACAAGTCTCTAGTGCAAATGTAACAGGTGTGGTTTTTACTAACACCCCGCCTATTGTTTCTACTACCAGCACAAGCACAGTTCCAGGAACACCAGTAGTAGGAATGGATCTCAATGTGAGTACTTCTCTGCTCCCACCTTGGTTATCAGCTTACACGCCAAAGAGGAAAAAGCAAGTCATCTCCCCAGATGACTTTGATTTCACTAAGTTGGTACCTGCAAAGCCTAAGGCCCCGAAGAAACCTAAGATTCTTTCTAGGGTACTTGAAGACAAGGGACACAAATTTCTAGAGATAGCAAAACCTCCATAGGATGCAACTGTTGAAAACTTTGATATGAATGACTACTCTATTTCTAGAATTGAATTGGGAAAAATAACCCATGAAAGCGCTAAAAATGATATGTAGTCAGCCATGGACATCCTAATCCAGAAGTTTGACAGGGAAAAGGAAATGAAGGATCACTACAAGGCAATGGTAGAACAGCTAACTGCGGTGGTAAGGAAGATCACTTTAAACTCAGAAGCAGTTACTCCAGAGGCCGTATCTGTAGAAGACCCCGTCATTCTGAAAGCAGAAAAGACTCACCTCAAAGGAAAAGTACTTGAAGAGTACTTAGACAGGATGCAAGCACAAGGAATCTCTTTGCTCACGGATGTATCTGAGAAGACGGATAAAATGAGGAAAGTAAGGGCAGAACTTAATGATCTCATTGATGCTATCTCTCAAGATATTGAGCGCACGGAGGATACTCATGATAAATGGGTGGAAATGAGGAAGCTAAAAATAAGTATCCTAATATCAATTGGATCTATTTCCAACAGGGATTCATATACAGAAACAAAGGAAGCTCTGATTTACAGGAGCAATATGCTAAAAAATTTGATCAAGGATCTTGAAGCTGCAAAGGAAATTAGTGAAGAAAATGATGTCAATCTTTTGCATAAGTTGGAGGAGTTACCTTGTAAGTTGGTATCGCAAGACAACCAATTTCTTTCTGCAGAAGAAATGGTTCATGAGTTTGAAGACATGTTCCAGAAAGAATTTGAAGATAAAGCATTTTCAATCACTTCTGTGGACAACATTTTAGACAACCAGTTAACCTTGGATAATTTGAAAACCAGGTTAACTAATCATGCAAAATCCATCACTACAGTGAGGGATGCCATAGTGAGAGCCAGGATGATCTTCAAGAGCGCATTCAACCCAGATAGCATTGAAATGCAAGCGGCTTTCACTATGTATGATCACCACATAAGAAAAAGTGGTGACACAAATTGAAGCAGTTGTTTTTCCCTTAGTTTATTTTCTATTTTTCACATGTACTTTCAAAACAATTTTGGACATTTTTACATGTACATTTTTCATATGTAATTACATGTAAAAATATAGGAAGTCCCAAGTCAATAAGGACTCCTATTTTTGAATAAGTCAAAATAGTTGTAGATTTCCTAAATTTTCTCAAGGCCTTTCCCTATAAATAAAGGGGGCCTCTTTTGTAAATATTATCTTTTGTCTATTGCAAGAAAACTCTGGCGAATTGAGAAGCAAATCAAGACTTTGTGTTTTTTGTGAAAATCAATATTCAAATATTTATCAATACAAGAAAGCAAGTTCAATTCCAATCTTTGTCTTGGGATTATTTGTGTTGTGATAGTTTTGTTCTTACGTCTTGCTATCATAATCTTATTTGATAATAATTGAAGTGTGGAGTTTGTTTCAAGTGATTGAAGAGCGCTCTTAATTTGATTCTGATAGACTTTGTGTTATCAAATCATTTGTGGGTTATATGTTCATGTTTGTGAGAATACAATAGTTTGGAGACTTTGTGCTGCAAGTTGTTATATTCGATTTACTTTTATCATCTTGAAGAGGAGTGAAGACTTTGGGCTGCATTCAACTTCAAACAGTTCTATTTGCAATGAGTAAGTGAGGTAACAGAAAACTTTGTGTTTCTGTGATTTTGTGATAATTTATAAGTCTTTTATCAAGAGTTTGAAATATAAACATCCATTCTGAAAAAAGAGAATGAGATGAGATGGAACCACCACAAACATAGTTTTTAGTGTACATAAATTTCATAAGTTGTTTGGTTTGCAAAAGTCAAGTAATTAGAGGGAACCTCCCCTTGCTGAGAGGAGAGATTTTGTCTCATCATAGCTGTGGCTGATATACCCATTTTGCCGTTAGTGAGTTAACGACAAAATATTCACGCAACAGTTTTTTGGCGACTCTACTGGGGAAGGAACGCGCAACTTGAAGTCTCACGCTCCGAGTTGAAGCATTTTTAGTTCTTTTCCATTTTCTTGCAAAATTGTGTTTAGCATACTACATTCTGGCAGATTCCCGGTACACCAGAAGCAAGAGGGCTCAAGGTATTATTGATCCTACATTTGAATTGATGTAGCAAAATAATTTTGGATTCTGAACTCCACGACCTCGTCTTCAGCGCACCAAGAGTTTTCCTCCTACAAACGCCAGGTCTCCGATACCAGGTGAAGTTTCTAGTGCTAGTGCTAACAGAATTTTGTCTGTTCATACGCCACCAAGGTTTGTTATACCACCTTTCAATCAGCACGTCATGGCAGCCCAAGGCCCTTGGGGTAATACCTTTGGTCCTCTAAATTTGACCCCACCATTGCATGAACTACCTCGTAGTTCAAGAAAGAATTTCCCCAAATTCTATGGTGACGGGAAAGTTCATCCTGATGAGCACATTGCGGCTTTTTGTATAGCCTGTGGTGTGATAGGTGTCGAGCATGAAGATGTTGTTGTATGACTCTTTGTAGAAACACTACAAGGTGCTGCTGTAGACTGGTTTTACCACCTTCGAGCTCAGACCATAACGAGCTAGGCTACTCTCAAAACCAAGTTCGAAGCCAGGTTTAAACCTGCGGAAGATGCCCATGCATTGTTGGCACAGCTGACACAGATGAAAAAGGAACCTCATGAACCAATGCGAGATTTCATCGCTAAGTTCAATAAGTTGAAAAACAGGATTCCCATCATCACTGAGCCTACAACGGAGAATCTTAAGTGTTTCTTTATTAATACACAACTTCCTGAGGTGAGTTTTCTTTTGAGGCGAGCTGCTCCTACCGATCTTGCTGCAGCTTAGATTTTGGCAATTGAAGTAGAAGATGATCTTATCCTTGCGGGTAAGATAAGAAGGGATACTAATAGAAATAAAATCTCGTCTTCTATTGAGAATCCTTCCACAAGCACCACGGATCCAATGGTGCAAAAGTTAGCAAATGAATTGCTAGCTCTGAAGAGACAATTGTCTCAAGGTATGGCTGCTCCTTCTTCTTACCGAGATATACCAAGGAGGACATTTCCAAACAATTCATATCAAGGCAACGCTGCTAGGAATCAAGGACAACAAAACTGTCTTCCGCCTACACAGGGGAAGCTTGCCATTGAAGCTGCGTCGGTCAACTCTATTGTTGGCTATTATGAAGCAGAAAATGAACTTTCTTTCCAACCTGAGTTGGATTATGAAAATGGTGCTAATCTCTTCACAGAAGGAGAAGAAGAGTTAGCTGGCGACTCTACCATCGGCTTTCTAAATTATCAGGATGAAGCTAAAAAGGGAGAAGTGAGTGAAGGAGCATATGCTGTTTTCACTAGGTCTCAAAACCAGTCAGCTCTTCAAGCTGATAAAGGGAAGGCAAAGAAGAATCCCAACCGGTGATTTCGATCGCTAAACGGGGGACTCCGCTACCTTTCCAATCAAAAGACCCGGTGGTCAATAAACAAGTAAGTGCCTCTAACGAATTTGTACCTTCCACTTCTACTCCTCAGACTAGTGCTATCTCTACCAAAAATCAGAATGATGGTTTTTCTTCCTCCGTGTCTAATTCTTTTCAGCAGTTTGATATAATAGATCATGCTAGGAGAACTAAGATACAAATGTCTGAAGTTGAGTATTTACAGGCTAATCCTGAACAATTTGATAGATTAGCCAAATATGTCAAAAATAAGACCGTCCCTACAGGACAAGAATTTCCAAAAGCTTCTCATGACTCCTCCAAAAGTAAGCCTACCCAAAATAATCTTGTCACTACTCCCCCTGAAGCCTCTGGAAAAATTGAACCTTTCTATGTTTCCCTATTAGTGAATGGTCATAAATTGAGCAATTGCGTAATAGATTCCAGAGCCTCTGACAATGTTATGCCTGCTAAGGTAGCAGACGCCCTTGGCCTCGCCTTAACCAAAACTTTTGGGAGGTGTTTCTCTATGGAGAATAAGCAAGTTCCACTTTTGGGTCAAATCAAAGACGCCCAATTTGCATTTGCAGCTTTTCCAGATAAGAGAATCAAGATGACAGTCCTGGTAGCTGATGTTCCAACTTCATACGGCATTCTTCTTGGACGTAATTTCTGCAAGGATGTAGGTGGGGAGTTGAACATGGATTTGTTTGAAGCAAGGATACCTGTTAAAGGTGTCATGCAGAAGTTGCTTCCTGAGAAGGAGGCAAAATACATTGTTACTCAAACATCAAATCCCAAAGCTCAAATTTTGTTTGAGTCCTCGGGAATGGGTAACTATTTCTTGTCTACAGAAGATGGTTCTATTTCATCAGATGATGAGAATATATCGGGTGATAGCTCGGATATGTCAAATGGAGACTCAGAAGAATTTTCAGATGAAAGTTCAGGTGAGGGTATAGTAATACCAGATTCTTCCCTCACTAACGACCAAAGAAAGTCCAAGAAATCAAATTCTGATGAAGTCTGGATTTTAGAGTTTGATGGCAGCTGTTCTTCTATCGGTTCTGGAGTCAGAGTGGTCTTGATATCGCCACAAGGTGATATCTTACCTTTTTCATACAAGTTACAATTTGACAATACCAATAACACCACCGAATACGAGTCCTTATTGCTTGGATTGGAAGTTGCTCGTGCTAGAGGTGTTAAAATCCTTCATGCTCAAGGGGATGCCGAATTGGTGGTTTGTCAAGTAAGGAATTTGTACCAAACTAAAAATGAAAGACTGAGACACTATCGCAATCGCGTATGGGATTGCATTGAAGGTTTTGATGCTTTTAACATTTCAGCAGTGCCAAGAGAGTTCAATGATCGTGCAGATTCATTGGCTGTTTCTGCCACTCTCATGGTGCCTCATAAGGATTTCAAAGGAAACAAGTACACTATTGAGCTGGTCTTCCGACCAAGTGTACTTGATAACGCTGACCATTGGCAGGTGTTCGTGGTGATAACCAAATCATTGCTTTCCTAGAAAAGATGGATAGTTTTGATGAGCTTTACTTTGAAGGAAGTGAATCGCCACCGCGGGAATATGTTTCTGAGGTAGATCCACAGACCGGCGAAGAATTTCTACAATTGAAAGGAAATAAAATCCCAAAAGGTTTGGTTTCCCTTGAGAAACTCTTTGATAAACATGACAGGTATATCAAGCAGCGGCAACAACAACAGGATTCAAGTTCCTCTATGGAATTTGAGCAAGTCAATTTGGGTTCGGAAGTAGATCCTAAGATGGTCAACATTGGAAAATGTTGCACTGCTGAGGAAAGATTCAAATTCATTACCCTCCTTCACCATTACATTGATGTTTTGGCTTACTCCTATGACGACCTGAAGTCTTTCAGGCCTAAGGAGGTTCAACACGAAATTCCCCTCAAAGCTGGATCGTTGCCTCACAAGTAGAAGCAGAGGCAATACAATCCAAAGATATCAGGTATGATTCTTTCTGAAATTTAGAAGATGCTGAATGCAAGGATAATTTTTCCAATCCATCATTCCACATGGATCACAAACATAGTACCTGTAAGGAAGAAGAACGGAGAAATCTGTATCTGTGTTGATTTCAGGAATCTCAACCAATCTTCCTTGAAAGATAACTACCCTTTGCCCATCATGGACCAAGTGTTACAAACAGTGATTGGTTCAGAAATGCTGTCTATGTTAGATGGTTTTTTGGGGTATAACCAAGTGGAGGTCAATGAAGTTGATCAGTTCAAAACTGCTTTCACCACACCATGGGGCACATTTGCATATCGCAGAATGCCTTTTGGTCTGATCAATGCTGGCGCCACATTTCAGAGAGCGATGGATCTTGCCTTCAGAGATGAGATGGGGAAGTTCATCGTGGTGTATCTCGATGACTTGATTCTTTTCTCCAAAAACCGTCATGATCATGCGCATCATTTATGACAAGTGCTGGAGCGTTGTCGGCAAAATGGTATTTCCCTCAATCCCAAGAAGTCAGTTTTTGGGGTGACGGAACGTAAGCTTCTCGGACACGTTGTATCCTAGGAAGGTACTAAGATTGACCCGAAGAGAGTTAAATCTATTCAAAGTCTTACTCTACCTGCAAGTAAGACTGCTGTTCACTCTTTCTTTGGAAAGGTGAATTTTCTGTGAAGGTTCATTCTTGAGTTTGTAGAAAAAACCCGTCACATTGTTAATATGATGAAGGGTAAGGCCACTTTCCGTTGGACTGTGGAAGGTAAGGAAGCATTTGAGGATATCAAGAGAGCTATTGCTCATGCTCCAATTCTTGTTTGTCCCGACTACACTAAGGATTTCGTAGTCTATAGCTACGCTTCAGAACACACACTTTCAGCTATTTTGGTTCAGCAAAATGAAGAAGGCATTGAATCCCCCATATCATTTATGAGTTGTCCTTTCAAAGCTCATGAATTAAAGTATTCAAATATGGAAAAGCATGCCTATGCCGTGGTCAAAGCGGTGAAGCACTTTAGGTTCTATATTCTAAACTCACACACTATTGTCATGGTGCCTGATACAACAGTCAAATCTATCCTAACTCAACAGGAGTTCGGAACAAAGAGAGGTAATTGGATCGCTAAGATCCAAGAATTTGATCTGGATATCAAGCCAACCAAGCTTGTGTGTGGTAAAGGTTTGTGTCAATTGATCGCAGATAATGTTCCAAAAGAGACAGGGGACGAAGAAGAAGAAGTTGTGGACACGCCAACTGCCCTTTTTGTTACTACAACTGACGAGTGATATTCCAATATCGTTCATTTCCTTACCTATGGTGAGTGTCCTTCTCACTTGTCTTATAAGGAAAAAAGAACTGTCCAGTTAAAAGCTGCTAACTACATCCTTTGGGACAATGGTTTGTACAAGAGAAGTCTTGATGGTGTATTTCTCCGTTGCGTGGATAAAGCGCAACAAAGTAGATTTTTGGAGTCTTTCCACAATCTGGCTTGTGGAGGGCATTTTTCAGCACCTGTAACAGCTCACAAGATTCTGCAAGCTCGATACTATTGGCCCACACTATTCCAAGATGCGTACAATTGGGTGCGCAGGTGTGAGTTATGCCAACAGTTTGTTGGGAAACCAAAGTTGGCAGCCTTACCTCTAAAACTAGTGGTGATTGAGGAGCCTTTTCAGCAATGGGGTATTGACTTCATTGGCGCAGTGAACCCATCATCAAGTGCGGGACATAACTATGTTCTCACCGCAAGAGACTATTTTACCAAATGGGTGGAAGCTATTCCAGTCAAGCATGCTACTTCTGAGGTGGTATGCAGTTTTCTTAAGGAGAACATTATTTCCAGGTTTGGAGTTCCAAACAAGATTGTAGCGGACAATGCTACTTGTTTTTCCTCTCATGAGATTACTGAGTTTTGCTACGAGCATGGGATCATTCTTTCTCATTCTTTAGACTATTATCCGTAAGGGAATGGTCAAGAAGAATCAAGCAATAAGAATCTGGTCACTATTATCAGGAAACTGGTAGATGAGAATCAGAGAACTTGGCATAAGGCATTGTTTAATGCTTTATGGGCAGATAGAATTACACCCAAAAGGGCGATAGGCATGTCGCCATTTCAACTTCTATATGGTCTAAATGTGGAGATACCAATTCCCTTGGAATTGCCAGCATTGAGGTTGGTAAAGGCATTGGAAGATAGAACTTTTGATACTTCTATTGATAAAATGATCATGTATTTGGCTGAACTTGAGGAGCAGCGCACTATGGTGGTGGACCGTATTGTTGAGCACCAAAATCAAGTAAAGAAACTCTTCGACAAGAAGGCAAAGGTTCGTGAGTTTCAGATTGGAGATCAAGTCTTGTTGTAGGACAAGAGGAGAGAACCAAAAGGGATGCACAGAAAATTTGATTCCTTATGGAGAGGTCCATTCACCATTCATCAATTCTGTGGTGAAAACAGTTTCTTGCTGGAGTATCAGGATGGGACACCATTCTTGTTGCCTCACAGTGGACAACATCTGAAGCACTTCAATCCTTGAAGTATCAGATAAGTTTAATTGTACATTTGTATAGTTTTGTGTTTTTGTTTAGTCTTTTGTGTCTTCTTCTTTTTAGCTTGACTCTATAGCCCAATGGCATGGATGAAGGCACTTAGAGACTGGATTCTACTCCCTTCAATCATTTCAAAGTTCGATCGAAGGAAGTTCCCCAGTTAGAGCCAGCTGTTGTTCTCAAAATCAGCTACGCTCATTTTTGTAGACAACCCCCACGAAACTTGTCCGTTTCGTGAATCTACACTTTAAGCTCACAAATCGAGACAAGATTCCCTTGATCTCGTGCTAGGTCGTTTGACATTCTAGACTGGTTTATGACATCCCTTTGAATCAGTTTCTCAATATGCGTGAAGGTCATTCAAGTCGTAAATCGGTAAAAATGTCAATATTGATCATTTTTAGGAGTTAGTAAAATTTTGACTCTTGATATGCAAGAGCGGCAAAAAATGCCGCTCCTACATATTTATTTTTTTGACTTGTTCTCCAATGTGCAATGACGGCATTTTTTGCCGCTCTTGCATTGTTTTTAAGTTTAATATGTAATGGCGGCGAAATTTACCGCCATCACGTGTTTTCCATCGAATATGTAAAGGCGGTAAATTTTGCCGCTATTACATATTTTTTCCTCCATGATCTCGCATAGGCGGCAAATTTTGCCGCCATTTCACATTTGTTGATTTTAGTGCCGGAGCGGCCGAAACCTCCGCTCGAGCGAGATATTTGGAATCTTGATCATTCAGTGCCATTAATGGCCACTCGTGCCAATCGCTTAACATTTGTGTTCGAGTTATTTAATGTGTTTTGATGGATTATTTTACCATTTCATTCTTTCTCTGGACTTCTCCAACATTGTTTGATCGTGCCGTCAAAGGGATCGACCTAATCCATCGCCATCGAACCTAGGGTTTCAAGCTTTAGACGGGTAAGCTTCTCTTTTGTTTCTGTTCCCCTTCCTCACTGTTTATGATGTGTATCGTTTAGATTTTTGTTTTAGAGTTTCGTTACATTTTTGTTCTTTGTTTTATTTTGTTGTTTTCGTGATTGTTTTCTTTTTTGTGTAAGGTCTGTTTGTGATGTGTATCAGATTTGTTTTCACACCAGAGGTGCCCTAGGTTTTGTCTTGAAGCCTCTAGGTTTTTACCGCCTAGACCCTCAAAACCCTTGCTATATACCATTATGTAACATCGGCGAAGTTTGCCAATCCTACAAGGAAACCATGCGACTGCTACCAAGTGCAAAGTCGGCAAAACTCCCCGCCCTTACACTTAAATCTAAAAAGTTCTATCCTATGCGGTGTCGGCAAAATTTGCCGCTGGAACCTCACCATTCATACCAATGTGCAAAATTGGCGTTATTCGCCGCTCAGACATGTATCGGTGCCCCTCATGAAATGTCGGTGAAATTTGCCGACTAAACATCGAAAAGAAATAAACCTCAACTGCATCATCGGCTAATTTTACCGCCTATGCGTAATACTTGTAATTTCCCATCAAATGCAGCATTGGCAGTTTTTGCCGCTCCAACATAAACCCTTGTTTTTCTTGTTACCTGTATTGGCGGCAAAATCTACCGCTTATACCAACTTCGAAATCTTCATCAACATGCAATGGCGGCAAATTTTGCCGCCAATGCAAATAATACAAAACCCTCATATGCAAGGGCGGCAAATTTTACCGCCCATGCAAAAATGTCCCATGCAAAAATGTCCCAAAATTTTCCAACTCTGGAAAATTCCCAGTTTTGATTTTCCGAGCCCGCTTCTCCTCTGATTTTTGGCCAGCTCGCACTATAGCCCTTTTTCAAGTGCATTCCCATAGTCGTGATCATCAACATGTAATTTTCCCATATTGCCCATATTTTCCCTAATTGCATGATCATGACTTTTGTTGCAGTTTCTTCTGCGGAGCTTCGTTCAACATCAGACTTCTTCTCGGTGGAAGTTCATCCAAATGACTAAATTGTCCCCGAAGAAATCAAAAGCAATGAAGTACAAATATCAAGGTGTTTTCCCAATCACCTCAGTTCATTCTAATGTTGAGGACATTAGAGATATGAAGATTGGCCATGTTGATATGGCTGAGTTTGTAGAGAGAACCAAGTCAAGCAACCCCAGTGCTATGATGAAGAAGATAGTTGAAAGTAATATTCATCTGGTGTCATCCTTCCCAGTGGCAGCTCACAACACAAAATTTGTTCTTCAGTGTGCCCATTTCTATAACAAAGATATTAGAGGTGTGGTGGACGCCAGTGGTAATGTGATAATCAGGTTGGATCCTGAGTTCATTGACAAGGTGTTCATGTGTCCTCCTGCTACAGAGGTATTGAAGCTTGACTTTGTTGAAGCTCAGAAGGAATATGACAAGAATCCAGATAAAGCAAAGAAAGTAATCAACAACAAATGGTTGAAGACTGCAACGTTAGGTTTGTCAAGGTGGCCACGTAGTTTCCCTCGAAGTGATTTTGTAGAGGAAGTTGGTGACTTGATTACTCTCCTCAGCAGGATAAGAGGTTTGTCTTCCTCTTCACAGTTTCATGAATGGATGTATCCTTTCATTAAGGTCATACTCCAGGGCAAGCAAGTTATTTTCTAGGGAGAACAAATCATTAACGCTTTGCATGACCAGCTGACGAAGGTATCCACTACCTCCAAATTCTATATGACTTCCTATCTAGTATACATTGCAGCCTCCATGAGGATTTTTCCAGGATTATCATCAGAAGGGGATAGGAGAGTAGTCCCAGTATACCAATATTATTCTCAGCTGACATTGAAGGGTTCAATCCATCATTTTAGAAGAGTGAATGACACATTCTTTGCTGTATTCTTGTGTCTTTTTGATCCTCAACTGGAACAGAGAAGAATTTTAGATGAGGCGTGGACAGTGGTAAATGACTTTGGGTGTATGTTTTTGCAATTTCCATCTTTTTCATACTTAAGGGTTGGCTTTTTCCAAGGTTACCCTTATATGCTTCCTAGATTCCCTTTGGATAAACTGGTCTTGATGGAGTTGTGCAGACAAATGATTGTCGTGCATAACAAACAGATGGAACTCAAGAAGCCTGGTTTCAGATTCCTAGTGGAAATCGGCAGATATTCAGTATTGACTGCCGCAAAGGCAAGAGCTATGGAGACAGAGATGCAGTTGGTCACCATGAAGCAATTCAAGAGGAGACCAAAATTTGACTACAGGGGTGTAAAGGATAAAATCAGGAGGAAAACTCAATTTCATGAACCCATGTTGGAAGATGTCTGGGTAGACTTGAGAACGGAGGAAGATATCAGGAAACTGGACTATAGCAGGTTGTCTCTAGAACAGATTGAATATTTGGGACTTGCTGATATTCCAGAAGATCTTGTGGATGATGGGGAATTGGTTGACGCCAAATACGATGCAGAACAGATTGCTAGTACTCCTCTTCCTCCAATCCAATGGTCTCAAAAGGAGTTGACTTCACTGAGGAAGAGATTTGAGCCCATATTGGCTAACACCAATAACTAGCTAGCGGATAAAGGAGTTACTCTGAAAGAATTCCTCACTGGGTTAGAAACTGAAGTTCATAAGCAAACTGGTAAAAAGGTAGAAAACAGAACGAAGAATAAGAGTGATGTTCCCTCATCCTCTAAAACACACAAGCCTAAGATCAGATTTGTGACAAAGAAAGCAAAAGCTGTGGAGGAAGAACCTGAGATAAAAGATATGGAAGTTGAGGAGCCAGCTACTGAAGAGCCAGCCATAGAAGAGATGGATGTTGAAGATAGGAATTCAGATGAACAAGACAAGGAGGCTTTGTCTCCACAGGAAAATACACAACAAGAAATGGGAGTATCATCCCCATTGCCTAATACACCTGTTGCGGCTCCTGTGTCTGTTTCTCCTATTAATATTCCCTCTTCTGAATCTTCCTCTCCTCTAAAATAATTTTTGATAATCCCCAAAACATTTTTGAAAATGTTCTCCGTTCTTCTAAGTCAATTCCTAGTTTGTCTTCTTTGTCTTTTGATATTGGGGATACATCCATGTTTGATCATTTTGTGATGAATACTGAACAAGTCTCTAGTGCAAATGTAATAGGTGCGGTTTTTACTAACACCCCGCCTATTGTTTCTACTACCAGTACAAGCACAGTTTCGGGAACACCAGCAGTAGGAATGGATCTCAATGTGAGTACTTCTCTGCTCCCACCTTGGTTATCAGCTTACACGCCAAAGAGGAAAAAGCAAGTCATCTCCCCAGATGACTTTGATTTCACTAAGTTGGTACCTGCAAAGCCTAAGGCCCCGAAGAAACCGAAGATTCTTTCTAGGGTACTTGAAGACAAGGGACACAAATTTCTAGAGATAGCAAAACCTCCACAGGATGCAACTGTTGAAAACTTTGATATGAATGACTACTCTATTTCTAGAGTTGAATTGGGCAAAATAACCCATGAAAGTGCTAAAAATGATATGCAGTCAGCCATGGACATCCTAATCCAGAAGTTTGACAGGGAAAAGGAAATGAAGGATTACTACAAGGCAATGGTAGAACAACTAACTGCGGTGGTAAGGAAGATCACTTTGAACTTAGAAGCAGTTACTCCAGAGGCCGTATCTGTAGAAGACCCCGTCATTCTAAAAGCAGAAAAGACTCACCTCAAAGGAAAAGTACTTGAAGAGTACTTAGACAGGATGCGAGCTCAAGGAATCTCTTTGCTCACGGATGTATCTAAGAAGATGGATAAAATGAGGAAAGTAAGGGCAGAACTTAATGATCTCATTGATGCTATCTCTCAAGATATTGAGTGCACGGAGGATACTCATGATAAATGGGTGGAAATGAGGAAGCTAAAAATAAGTACCCTAATATCAATTGGCGCTATTTCCAACAGGGATTCATATACAGAAACAAAGGAAGCTCTGATGTACAGGAGCAATATGCTAAGAAATTTGATCAAGGATCTTGAAGCTACAAAGGAAATCAGTGAAGAAAATGATGTCAATCTTTTGCATAAGTTGGATGAGTTACCTTGTAAGTTGGTATCGCAAGACAACCAATTTCTTTTTGCAGAAGAAATGGTTCAGGAGTTTGAAGACATGTTCCAGAAAGAATTTGAAGATAAAGCATTTTCAATCACTTCTGTGGACAACATTTTAGACAACTAGTTAACCTTGGATAATCTAAAAACCAGGTTAACTAATCATGCAAAATCAATCACTAAGTGAGGGATGCCATAGTGAGAGCCAGGATGATCTTCAAGAACGCATTCAACCCAGATAACATTGAAATGCAAGCGGCTTTCACTATGTATGATCACCACATAAGAAAAAGTGGTGACACAAATTGAAGCAATTGTTTTTCCCTTAGTTTATTTTCTATTGTTCACATGTACTTTCAAAACAATTTTGGACATTTTTACATGTACATTTTTCATATGTAATTACATGTAAAAATATAGGAAGTCCCAAGTCAATAAGGACTGCTATTTTTGAATAAGTCAAAGTAGTTGTAGATTTCCTAAATTTTCTCAAGGCCTTTCCCTATAAATAAAGGGGGCCTCTTTTGTAAATATTATCGTTTCTCTATTGCAAGAAAACTCTGGCGAATTGAGAAGCAAATCAAGACTTTGTGCTTTTTGTGAAAATCAATATTCAAATATTTATCAATACAAGAAAGCAAGTTCAATTCCAATCTTTGTCTTGGGATTATTTGTGTTGTGATAGTTTTGTTCTTACGTCTTGCTATCATAATCTTATTTGATATTAATTGAAGTGTGGAGTTTGTTTCAAGTGATTGAAGAGCGCTCTTAATTTGATTCTGATAGACTTTGTGTTATCAAATCATTTGTGGGTTATATGTTCATGTTTGTGAGAATACAATAGTTTGGAGACTTTGTGCTGCAAGTTGTTATATTCGATTTACTTTTATCATCTTGAAGAGGAGTGAAGACTTTGGGCTGCATTCAACTTCAAACAGTTCTATTTGCAATGAGTAAGTGAGGTAACAGAAAACTTTGTGTTTTTGTGATTTTGTGATAATTTATAAGTCTTTTATCAAGAGTTTGAAATATAAACATCCATTCTGAAAAAAGAGAATGAGATGAGATGGAACCACCACAAACATAGTTTTTAGTGTACATAAATTTCATAAGTTGTTTGGTTTGCAAAAGTCAAGTAATTAGAGGGAACCTCCCCTTGCTGAGAGGAGAGACTTTGTCTCATCATAGTTGTGGCTGATATACCCATTTTGCCGTTAGTGAGTTAACGACAAAATATTCACCCAACAATATCCAATACTGCTTGAGTAATGTCTTGAGGCAGATTCTATAGGTACTCGAATCCCTTGTTGATTTATACCACATCCATTACCTACATAATCACAGTTGTTACAAAGGATTTTGAATTCTCGACCATAGAGGGATGCCATTTCTTTAGAGGATGGTGAAGCCTCATAGGTCTCAAAATTTGTAGTGTAAGTAGGAGTATTGTCTTTATTTTCTATCAAGGAGGCTTTAGTTTTCTTAGGTGTTTCTAAAGTTTTCTTGGATGAGATCGATGCGACTTTTGATGTGTCAGGGTTATTAAGTTTATATTCCCCTACACTACAAGGATTAAAATCTAATGAACCCCAATCGTCACCAAAAAGTGCATTCGATGTTTTAGATTCTTGCGCAACATTATATGTGGCAAGAGGTTTTGATGAATCAACTCATAAATTGTTTAAGCCCATATGATTGTAAACTTGTTTTTGCATTTCAATATGTGAACAATTATCCAGTTTAGGATCGTGTATGGTGCAGAGCTTGTTTTGATAGATAAACTTTATTGATCTATGAATGGTAGATGGAACTGCCCCCATGGCATGAATCCATGGTCTACCAAGAATCATGTTGTAAGATAAAGAACAAAGCATGACATGAAAAAGAGTATCTAATGTCGCAGCTCCAACTTTTATAGGTAAAGTTATAGTACCGACATATTCTCTACCAACATTATCGAAGCCACAGATACTAAGCCTATCTGGTTTGATTTTTGATGTGTCAACCTTTATTTTGTGTAGTAAGTCCATGCCACAAACATTGAGAGCTGATCCATTGTCAATCATAACTTGCTTTACTAGCTTTGTATCTATCATGACAAATATTATAAGCGGATCATATTGGTTTTGAACTTCAATTGATGGTAATTCATGTGCTTGAAAGAGAATATCAATTTTTGTCACATGCATACTATCTAATACAACTGCTACGTCATTTGGCTTAGCAGTAGGTGGGACAATCACCTTGTGTAAAGCTTCTTGGAGAATTCCATGGTATGTAGGTGATGTTTGTATTAAATCCCAAAGAGAGATCTTAGTCAGAGTAGCGCGGAGTTGCTCAACAAGATCATATTCTTAACCACTTTTATGAGTAAGACAAGGTGGCGGGGGGAGCATAGGTTGAGAACATTGAAGAGAGACAGGCACATGAGGTGCTTGCTTGCTTTGCTTATTATTACGGGTGTTATATGTGTGAGCAATTACATTGTGGTGTGGTTGTTGTGACACATTTTGAACACCTAGACTAATTTGTTTTGCAACGTTATAGATGTAATTAGGAGGTTGAGAAGAATGTGGAAGACCTCTAATAGTGAGCACCGGTTTTAGGCAAGAAGGTGCACTAGGTGCCCCCCGCACAATCATCTAGGAATATTTCTACAAAGTTTATTAGTGAAGATTGAATTAACATGATTTTCCTCTTGATTATACCCAACATCTATCCCTAAAGGATTTAATGTGAGAGACCTTTTCTCATCCACTAACGCTACATCTTGGCTATGGAGAGCATTGGAATGAGAGAAAGGTAAGGTGTTAGGAAGGTTAGGTGTTGTATCATTAATAAGGCTATCCATAGTCTTCTCATCTAAAGTTCTTGGACACTCAACTATAGGAGAAGTAGGATAACTTATGGAATCGTCATCATCACCATATGTTTTAGATATTAATTCCAAAGCGTTAAGAGAAGTTTCACACTCATCATTCTCAATGTGTTTTGTCAAGTCTTCTACTACCGAAGGGTATGTATTCATGAGAGATGTGAAGTTGTCAAAATCAGACACATAGTCAAGGATTTCAATGAAGAGCATTCAAAGATATCTTTGTGATACATAGCTTGTAGATAAGTGAGAACATGAGGATTCATATTAAGAAATTTGTAGAAATTCTCAAAGTTTTTGATAAATGCATGTAAAGATACCAAAGAGCGATGAGATGAAGATGCCATAAGGAAATGTCTTGTAACATCAATATCCAATAAGATCTAGTAATACAAGACATGCAAAGTTTTATGTTACTTGATACACCCTAGGTGTGTGACTATTTCACTGCTAAGCACTTGTTTGAAGGAAAGGGCTAAAAGGACACACCAAGCTCACCATAAATACAATGGAAAGGAGGAATAGAGTACAACACAACAAGGTCTAATTGATTATTGTATGTATTTTAGATTGAATGCAATGAAACAACACAAAATGTACTTGTTTATGCACCTAAAATGTTCACTTTTTCTCTGTATTTCAATGCAAATGTATAAAGGAAGAAGTGTTATATGGAAATTGATGAGGGGAAGTGAATAATATCCCTGATATCAGTCCAATAATGCAGAAATATCCTTCACAACACGTCTTTGACGCAAAACTATGTGTTAGTATGACCTAAAAATACTTGATTTTTCACTTTTTGTTTCAATTTTTCAATGAAAAGCACTAACGGAAGAGGTGTTGTGAAGAATTTCAAGAGGAACAGAAAATGATATGCCTAATAATGGTCCAATGATGCAAAAATATTCTCTACAACACACTTTTGATGCAAATTTAAGGAGGTGATAAGTCAAAATATGCTAAAATATGCGATTTTTTACCAATTTTCAATGTAAATGAGTAAAAGGGGTGTTGTGAGAAAAGTTGTGATGGAAAACAGATTATAAAAGTAATATCAGTCACTTAATGCCATAAAATTTGTCACAACACGCATATAGTGCCAATCTAAGTCAAACCCGAGTGAGAATATAGCTAAAATATGCAAATTTTCACAAATTTTCAATGCAAATGTCTAGTAGAAAGGGTGTTGTAAGGAATTTGAGGAGGGGTAGCAAACAATATCCCTGATAAAATCTAATTAATGCAGCAAAATCCCTCACAAAATGCTTGTGATGCAAATCTAGAGAGATGATAAGGCCAAATCTAGTGAAAATGCAAGGTTTTCAAACCCTAGACATGAAATTTTGCAAGGAACCCACTATGACGCAACACTACAATTAGAAATCAGTCCCAATGAGTGTTTGAAAAGGGTAGTAAAATCTGAAACAAGATTTTGACTACAAACCCTAGCAAATGCAATACTAGGTTTTTATGAAAAATGCACAATTTCAAGTAATTTTTAACAATTTAAGCATGAAAATGCAATGCAAGTGAACACTAAATGATGAATTTCTATAATTTAAATAAAATCCAATGAAAATGATAGAAATTTAATGAAATTAAATGCCAATTAAGTCAAATTATGCTAAAATGCAAGCCTAGGATGCTAATTTTTTAAAAATTTTCAAATGCAATAAGGGCATGATGAAAAATAAATTTCAGATTTAATGCTAAAATCATAAATTAAATGAAATGCAACTAAATCAATGCAATTTATGTGAAAAATGCAAACCTTAGAATGCAAATTTTTTGAAAATTTTGAAAAGTTTTCAATTTTTTTTGTAGTTTTTCGAATGCAATAAGATGAATGAATGCAAATCTATCACACAACACTCAGCAAGGTGCCAAAACTCAAAAAACATGGGTTCACCAAAATGTTTAGTGGTTTTTAAAAAGGGGGGAAATGTTTTGGTTTATGTTTCAAAGGGAAATCCTCCCTTCACTACCAAACATTCAAGCGCATATCAACCGAGTTGAATCTCCACTAGTAGGAGCAATCACCTATCAGGTTGGGCTGCTACTTGGAACGATGCAGAAGTTTAGATGTATCAAACAAGGTCTCACTTCAATGCTCAATTACACTTAAAACCATAAATATGCAAAACAATAAGCAAATTATCAAATTACGACAAATCCTTTCAGAACAAGGTGAAGGACATAGATATTTAACTCACTATTTTTTGAAGTTCAGAAAGCAGAACAGTTGGGGACACTGGGACTAACGCCCTAGTCCAAGGTACAACTTTTGTCATGGAATTTGGATCTTCTTTTGACACTAATCTGCACTGTATCTTCCATTTCTGCCTCGAGGAAAATGGAGGATACAGGGACTAACGCCCTAATAAAAAAAGGTTCACCGAAGTCCTCTGCTTGTCAGATCCTGAATCTTTGTGTTGGAGCAATCAACCACCAGGATCAAATCTGCAAAACCAAATAACCTTCCACACAAGAGAGACAAGCAAAAAGAATGTTATATTGCCATGATACAACAGTGTACTGATTACATAATGTACAATGAGGCCTTGGTTATAAAGACCAAGGTGAAACACAAGATGTTGTAGTCATGCGACAATTGTCTTAATCCTATGACATATGACAACTATAGGATAAGATGACAACTATCAACAACTAGACAAACTAGAAACATCTAGAAGACAACTAGAATGCTTCCTAAGTCAACTTAAGATGTGAACATGTGTGTGATTATTATTTAACTAATAAATAGTTAAATAATATGAATTATCCACACAACAAAGGTTAAACCAGATAGGTAATAACCATGTTCACACCAACACTTTGATGTCTGCAATGTCCTTTCCGCAACTCCACTCCACGAAACTCGATACCTGTAACCTACAATCACAAAGGAGTGTGGGAGGGGGTTGTGATGTTTAGAGGCTTGCCTCGGTCAAGCCCCGAAGAGACATTCAATTCTTCTAAACACCATTGTTAGATAAGAGTGCGTATCCCGGTGGGATAGAGGCAAAAATCCAAATGAAAAATGATTGAAAACACAATAGATATCACCTTGAAGTGTAGATCTCATGGAAGGAAGATGCTCTTCGTGCCATGAGGAGATGGAGTCAAATCTTCAAACACAAACACAATAACAATGCTCTGCACTGCAACACAATGAATATTTTGAATGCTCTATAATCATCAATATGCATAAAGTTCATCTAGTTTGCAAATGAAACCTAATCATGCTTATATATGCAACTACAAACATTCCCGCTAAGAATTTCGTAATTCAAACTTGAGATGTCGGCATAGGACCTAAATAACGGTCACTTTAAATTTAGGGTAGACCTAAAATAGGGTAAGACTAGGGCGCTAGCACCCAAGTCCACCCCCTTATTTATGTTCAGGGATCATAAAACTAGCACCTCCTAGGTCCTATTTGCCATAAGACTTCAGGGTTTTCTCATTGGGAGTCAGAATTATGTAAGATTCTCTAAATGCAAAATAAGGACTCAGGAGCTAAACATTAAGAGGGAAAAGCCCCTAAGGGGACATTTTCTGACATAATAGATATGCCTCATGATAGCCATCAATGTGAGTTTCTTGTGGAACAACTTCTTATGCCAGCATATCGATTCGTTGAGTCAGAATTTGTATGTGAGATTGTTGGTCTCGAAACTCCTTGGTACCATGACATTTATGTCTATCTCAAACATCACACCTTCCCACCTGATTCCTCTTGTAAACCATAACGATCTCTCATCCGCCGAGCTTCTCGCTACACCATTCTCACCGATACCCTTTATCATTGAAGCTATGGTGGCACTCTTCTATGATGTTTAAACATAAAAGAAGATTCCCTTGCACTACACGAAATCCATGCAAGTATCTGCAACGTCCACACAAGTGGCATTATCCTAGCCAAAAAACTCTTACGTACAGGACATTATTGGCCAACAATGGAGCATGATGCATGTGAGTATGTAAAGAAATGTAAGCCTTGTTAGCAGCACAGATATCTCATACATGCACCTTCTCAGGCATTGCAACTAGTTACTATACCATGGCCCTTTTCCTAGTGGGGCCTAGATCTCATTGGCAAGATTCACCCGCCCTCTTCTGATGGACACAAATTCATCATCACCGCCATTGAGTACTTTACCAAGTGGGTTGATGCCATTCCTCTCACTTTTACCACAGACACTCAGATCGACAAATTCATCATTATGGCATCCCATCCACCCTTATCATAGATAATGGTAAACCCTTCAAAAAAATTATGTCCGTGCTCTTTGTGAACAATTCCATATTCAACATCATTGGTCCACTCCATATTATCCCCAAGGGAATGACCAAGCCGAAGGTTCTAATAAAACCTTGCTCAAAATCTTTAAGAAAGTTGTCAATGAAATTGGTTGTGACTGGCACCTTCACATCCACCCCACCCTCTGGGCCTACCGTACTAGCATCCACACTCCTACTGGAGCTACTCCATACTCACTTATCTTTAGAACCGAAGCTATCTTGCCCATCGAGATCAAATTACCCTCCTTGCACATCTCTTTGTGTAATATCATCACAAAAGAAGATTACCATGTCACACGCCTCCTAGAGTTAGAGATATTGGATGAACGATGTCTCAACACCTTAAATCATCTCCAGGCATACCAGAACCGTCTTTGCAAATCCTACGACAAGAAAATCCATGCCAGAGAATTACAGTAGCTGACCTGATCTTAAAAGAGAATCGAAGGAATCTCTCAAAATGAGACAAGAAGGGGAAATTTGAGCCTAATTGGTTGGGTCCCTATGTGGTCATAGCTAAATATGGTTTAGGAGCATACTGTCTTTCCACTCTTGAAGGAGAAGAGTTTGAAGAACGCATGAATATCATCCATTTGAAATGGTTCCATAGATAGGATGTTGAATACCCCAAATCAAAAAATACAAAAAAATAAAAAAATGTCAAAAAATCCAAAAAAAATCAACAAAGCAAAAAATTCAAGAAAAATCATTCGCCCTATGGTGAAAACCACTTCCTGTGGCGCCTTGGGCAAGTACCATGATGAAAACCTATTTACAAGCATCATGTGTTATCTCAAATCGGATCCATTATTCATCCATCCTCCCACCATCACTACATCCAACACCTTGCTCACCCACTCCATCCACTATTCACCGTCCCTGCTATCCGAGCTTTCACCATTCTATAAATCTATGCTTCCATCATTCCTAAAAAAGTGAATCTCCCACCTTAACCTCACAATTCATAAACCCTTCCATCACCATTCTATATGTGTCAAACGAGAGAATGAGGAACAAAAAAGTAGAAATCAACCCCACCATCGATCCACATACCTGGATTCCCCCTTTCCACCCACCCTAGCCTGCCTTCCTCACTTTTTAAAAGATAGTGAGTAACAGAAAAGTAGAACTCACACACCTGATCGATCCTCACACTTTAATCCTCGCCTCCCTTGATCATTCATCCCCCTGGTCCATCTTCATGGTTTATCACATCATGTCTTTGCACCTCCAATAGGTCACCCGGCGGGTTACCCTATCCCCCTCATCATCCTAACCTCCCTTGATTACTCATCCCCCCGGTCCATCTTCACGGTTTATCACATCACATCTTTGCACCTCCAATAGGCCACCCATCAGGTTACCCTATCCCCCTCATCATCCTAACCTCCCTTGATCACTCATCCCCCCGGTCCATCTTCATGGTTTATCACATCACATCTTTGCACCTCCAACAGATCACCCAACGGGTTACCCTATCCTCCTTATCATCCTAACCTCCCTTGATCACTCATCCCCTCGATCCATCTTTGTGGTTTATCACATCACGTCTTTGCACCTCCAACAAATCACTCCCTAGTTACCATCAACCCCCCTTCATATTGCATCCCCATCCTATCCTTCCTAACTATGATTTTAATACCATGGTATAGTTTGAAAACTGGCAATTGCATCCTCTACTCAACCTCTATCCATCTACATCACAGCATCCCTATATTCCCATTCATCAAGTTCCCAGAACTACATACAATCACCACCAATATCTTAGTGTGCCTTGATCCCTTGGATATAGGGTATGTAGGTAGTTTGGAATACGATGGAAGTATCCAATACGCAGGTACACAAGATGCCACCCATCCAATCCCCACCTGGATGGTCCCTATCCCTAATCTTGTTGATCACACTTGACATTAACACAATACACTCGCAACACATACTATCAAAGCATCAAACTTTTACTCAAATCTACAGGATCAGCTTCAACCACAACTTAT
This sequence comes from Cunninghamia lanceolata, assembly GCA_027924645.1. Taxonomy (NCBI): domain Eukaryota; kingdom Viridiplantae; phylum Streptophyta; class Pinopsida; order Cupressales; family Cupressaceae; genus Cunninghamia; species Cunninghamia lanceolata. The sequence continues at coordinate 10,575,317 of BSBN01000443.1, read as the reverse complement.
GGCCTATATACCTCCCCACCCACACTTTGATTTATCCCAATCATTCACCGATCCCTGCCTTATGGATGCATCCTTCCTACAATAGGCAAAATCCTCAATCTAAACACATCTTGGCAAGAGATATAATGGTTGTTTGTTTGGTCAGTTGGTCTTTTGGTTATTAATTTTATCTTTGGTTCCATTCTTGGATTACCTCAACACTACCTTGATCTTCCTATATCATGGTACGTCGTGAAAAATCTAGAATGGGGCATGGTCATTGCTTTTGTATGTCATGCTTGTGGGTTGTTCTCATTACTCCAATTTCGTATTCATATCTTGTGAATGTTGGGGCCGGTTATTGCATATTAGATTCCTTTTGCATCTAAGGTTTATCATACCTTTTGTGCACTAAGGGCTTATGCTTCTAAGTTCCCCCTCGTTCGCCTAGACAAGGTTCTACTATCTTGGGCATGTATGGGATCATCCTATTGTTTGCAGAGTCAAGTCCAGTGCATGAGATACATTATCACTTTGGTTCCTCATACCTTGGTGCATAATATCTCATGATACATCAACATCAGTGCTCATAATTGTTATCAAAATTTCTAATATATTCAAAAACCCCTTTTATCTGTACATCCTACATATACCCTCCTATTTTCATTTCCTGCCTCATATGTCACTCCAAGTTTCCTCAGAATGATCTTCATCTCTCCCCCACCTATTTTCTGCTACCACCCTACCTATTCAATTCACCCATCTCTTATCCTCTTTTCCCCCTTCTAGACCACTCCTTGTGACCAATTTTAGGACCTAGGCATCATGATCAACAAATCCAACCATTCATTCATTTATAAATTCATCCATGACATTTCCATTCCCTCTCATTATTCATGTATCATTATCATCCATAATATATGTTTATTAATCTAAATATATGTTCGTTATCCATTTTGCATTCCATCCATGTATCATTATCATCCATAATATATGTTTATTAATCTAAACATATGTTCATTATCCATTTTGCATTCCATCCATGTATCATTATCATCCATAATATATGTTTATTAATCAAAACATATGTTCATTTTGCATTCCATTATCATTTTGCATTGTCATCCATAACATATGTTTATTAATCTAAGCATATATTTGTTTCCCATTTTGCATTTCATAACATTATTATACCCATTAAGTCATACATCCCTTTCATTATCGTTTTCCATTATCATTAGTCTATTTGCATTAGTTACTAAATTCATTTATCCATTTTATTCTCTTATCCACTTGCATTCCATTAGTTCGTTATGATTATCGGTTGATTCACTAGTTCATTTCTTCATCATATATCTACACTATTAGTCTATTAGTCCATTACATTATCATTTAGATTGCATGCCAAATCATTAATTCATTACATATCACCTATCATTTCATTATCATCTTACCTCTGATTCATCCATTTATCCATTTTTACTTAGTAGTGTATTTATCCATCTACATTAATCAAGTTTCATATCCACCCATAATATATGTTTATTAATCTAACCATCATACATTCATTTCATTCATCCATTATCCATATCCATTTCATCAACACATATAACAAACATCCATAATGTTGGTTTTTCTTCTGAATCAGCATTAGGGTTTGCCACTTCTAATGCACAGGCAGATTCATCCAACTGAATACAGGAGGTTGTGTGAGCTCCTCCCCTTCACTTCTGGTTCTGCCACACCAAGGGGGGTGTCCCTATTTGATAAAAGTATAACCTTGACTAGCTCAATGACAGAAGGATTTAACTTGACAGCAACAGGCAGAATACTCTCATGTATGGACCAAGATTTGTGTAACAAATCACAAGGTTGGCAACATTCTTGGACATGATGTCTGGTTGGGTATGAGAGCATGCAGGTATCCTAATCCTACTCCTACAACTAACAGGTGGAAGGATGAAATGGTTTGATTTGATTTTTGGATGCAAAGCTGGACATGGTATATAACCTCAACACAGAGCTACATTGGTGCCTATCCAGGGCTTGGAGTCGGTAGACATACACCTGTGAATGATCAGCATGAACAACTAAAACTGGATTTCAGGGGGATATACATGATATCTGCCTTACAGATATCTCCCAATACAGAGTGTTAAGCTGTCTATACTTCTGGCATCCCTATTGTAGTATACCCTTCCCAATATTCAATCTGAAAACAGTTTAATCTACCCCTTGAGCAGAAGTTAAAAGATTAAACATTCAACATAGGAATTCTATGTTCTAGAATCTCAGACATTCCTTGAATGCCTGGACTCAGAAGAAAGATACATGCAAAACTGGAGACAGAATCAGCATAACACATGCAAACATAGCATTATTCATATAAAATTGACCATGAAATCAGTGGATTCATGCACAAACGTACAACAGGAGATACATAAACTCACAAGTTTTGCTGCACAGAGCAACCAAAACCAGTTGTATCTTATTACAGAGCCAAAATGTCCAGTTTTCAACAACAACAAAATGGTAACACAGTCTGCCTATATTGGCCAGAAAGTGTACCTCACAGCAATTAATTACATGGCTTTCAAAAATCTGCTAGATACAGATCACACAGGAAGGATGGCGCTCAGAAGTTATTGCTGTAGCAGACAAGGGAGGCCTCGAGCCCTGCGCCGCCATCTGGGAGTCTTCATCCATAAATCAGGCCACCTGATCATGTGTACCATTTCTCTTACCCCTGCTACAGTCGCCATTGATGGCTCAACCACTTGCGGCCGCGTGAAAACTGTCGCTGCGTTCAAAAAGAAAATTCCCGCTAAAATGCACTTTGCAGGTTTAAAGATGCAGGAAGAATAGTCCCACATGTATGGTGCGGACAGCCTTCAATAGTTTAAAAACATGGCCACAAGCATAAAAGGTGTCGAGCGTTTTGCCGCGCTCGACACACAACCCTTCGCCAAAACCCATTGGCCAAACCTATACCATCGGCCCGCTCCAAAAAACTCCTTCCGATCTCAATAGTCACACCGACTGCTACCTTCACATTCCCCTTCATTAGCCAGAGAAAGACTGTCGGGCTGACCCTCCAAACCTTCGCTGATCTACCAAGTCTCTTCGACAGCACCTTCGCCATTGGCCAGACCAACACTGTCGGCCTAGCAAGAAACCGCTCTGCCGATATAACAACTCCTGCCGATAACACATCAGCCTGCCACTTTCATCGGTGAGACATACACCAGCGGGCAAGCTCACCTCAGTCTATCCGATAGCAAATGTTATCCCGATGAGCACCAACCCAAGGTCTTCGGCGAGACCACCATCCGTCGGAGCAACAAAAAACTTCTCTGCCGATAATGCCGATCACTCCGATGAAAGTCCCCTCGGCAAGACACACGCCGACGACTCCTCATCAGCCAAACACCTTACATCAGCGGCCCAAAAATACTTCGCCGATGACCAAACACACGCCGATGGACACCCATCGGCTAGACCAAAACAATCGGAGCACTCAAGAAATCTTTCGCCGATGAAGCCAATCACTCTGATAAGACCAAAAACATAAAGCTTTGAACCATTGAACCGGTTCAAGCGGATGGTTCAAAGGAGAGGTTCAACCGAGAAGTTCAACGCTGAAACCAACTCAGTCAGCAACAAAAAAGCAACCCCGCAAACCCATTGAAACCAGTTCAATGGCGAGGTTCAATATTGAGGTACACCGGTGAGGTTCAAACCTCCACAACAATACTCCATCGGCAAAACACTTCGGCCGAGACCAAAAAACTTGAAGCATCGAACTATTGAACCTTGAACTGGTTCAAAGGGTTCAAGCGGGAGGTTCAACGATACAAGATTTGCGCAAGGCAAATGCATAATATGATCCGTTAGAAGAAAAATGAACCCCGAACCGCTAAACCATTGAACTTAGAGAAAAAGGGTTCAAGTTCAAACCAAAATGTCGAAGACACAAAAACGAACACATGCCGATGGAGAAAACATGAAGACCACCTCCTCAAGAACTGTGATGCAGATGCTGAAAAACACTGAGGGGCCCCTAAACTTAGAACTTTTTTGGATTTTTTGGGAAGGTGCCTGCATGAAAAATTGCTCCAAAACTGGGAGTCAATTCAGGCACCAACACATAATATTAAACATCATGTCATATATCCACATCCATAACATCAAAGATCATAACATACATATCTTGCATATATACCCACATCATAATCCATATACACATCCATAAACAAATCATATATGCATCATGATCCATGTCATACATTGTAAACCATGTCATCCTGCATATCACAAACATCATCAATCATATCATACATCCATAAACAATGAACCATAGTCATAAACATACATAATCCATATCATGTATATCAGTCTATTATGAATCACAACATACATAATCCACATCATAATCCATAAACATAAATAAAAACCCATAAACACGGTCCATACCATCGCACAAGTCCCCTCTCGTATATACATCAAAAAAATGATCATGATACAAAGGTCATGACCCATACAAAATACATATATACAAATAAAAAATGGAGGTCTACAACCCCTAGGCAAAACTGTCTCATGCTGATGACCTTGATTGGGACGACCCTGCCCCTCTCTACGGTGGTGGCCCCATGACCTGTTGTCATGTCTATCCTAGTCCTGGTGCATGTGCATGTAAAGGTTGTTGCACTGATCTCTCTGATTGCCCAGTCCTCTTTGAGCCTAAAGCCTCTGATCAGCACTGTCTCTCTGTCCTGCAGGCACTAGACACTCATACAACGTCCTGTAGTGTCGAGCCTCCCTCCCAGCCTCATATGCTTGTTGTTGCACTGATCTAAACATATCGGCAATCCTTGGCCCTAGTACCTGGCATGCCTAGTTGAGATCCTGTTGGTACCACTGCACTTGTCCTTGCAACTATGCTACCTAGGCCTGTAACTGAGTAATCTGCCCATCACCCTGTGCTTGTGCTAGCTGCCCCTGCAACTGTGCTAACTATGCCTGTAGTTGTTTTCTTGTCCCCACAGTGTCACAACCTCTGCTGCTGCTCCGTCATCTCCACCTCCATCACCACAATATCCACATCCTCCTCCTCCTCCTCCTCTCCCTCTCCATCATCACCGTCCCCTCCTACTACCTGTCCCCCAGCTGCTTGGCCTAGTGGCACCGTCAGCCAAATCAGCCTCTCCTGCACCCACCATTGGTCATACAATGTAGTGGTACCTGCATCTACAACAGCTAGCCTCAAGTCCCATGCCTTAGGCTACAATGCATCAAACCCTACTATTACCGATCACAAATCGATCTGCGCACCCCACTTTGGTGCCTCTGCATGGATCTACAGGAAAATGGCCTTCTCTTGTGGCACGCCATGGGTAATCCCAAACTACCTAGCCAACCGATCCGGTATGTACCTGTCCATAATCATCTTGGTACGTCCCATTAGGTATCGAGGCTGCGACACATATGATAGTTGGACGGGGTCATCCGACCATGTCTCACACCCTCGCCAGGGTCTCTAGATCACCTACTAAATATCGTCGATCATCCTCCTCTAGTATCTCAAGTCCCCCAACCTATGATGTTGAAGAACTTCGCTGTAAACAAAAACAAATGGGCAACACCTCGCCCGATCCCTCTCTATCACAGGCCTGGTGATAGCGATGTGCTCCCATGCCCAGATGTGCAACATCACCCCACATCTCAAACTGGCTCCTCGCCTATAAACAATTGCATCCATATCATGGTATAAGTGTGCCAGTACGCATGACCCCCATGCATAGACCACTCCATCCCTGAACATCCTAAGAAGTACCATCCCCCATCCCATCAAAAACCCCCTGGATCTCCTAACTGGCACCAAAGTCCCTACAATCACCCCTGCACGAACAAGGGTAGCATGTACAGCCTATCCATCACCTAGGAATATATCATCTTAGTCCTCCCAGAATTGAATGGAACCACTACTGGAGCAAACACCTCCACAAATCGAGCTCCCTGTCCATGGTCATAAACCACCCTCTCCCTGTATATGAGGATATGAAGAATCCTCCATACATCATCAAGAGTGATCGTCATCTCTCCTATGGGCAATAGGAAAGCACATCGCTCTAATTGCCACCTCTCGACTAGGGTCATCATCATAGCCTTGTGCACTCAGATCACTGGCATCTCTGCGATCCACCTCAGTCCCATCAGTCCAAGAAAGAATCAGTTTGTGGTGCTTAGTTGGTCCCACAGCACCCGTGTCGGCAGTCATCATTCACACGAGTGTAGAACATCCCCATCATGCTACACACATTCTGATACACTTAATTAGGTCCTCTTTATCCCCTGGGCGCTAATCCCTAACACCTGGGTGCTAAACCGCTCTATGCACTACACCCTCCATTTTTGGCTCTAATCCCCTTGTTTGGGCGCTAATTGCTAGACCAGGCATTGTTCTGCCCTAGGCGCTAAGTTCGCCATTTTCGACGCTATTAGATTCCCTCTAAGCACTAATTCACCTTTTAGCGCTCGCTCTGCAGGTGCTACTCCTCACTCTCTCGACGTTAATTGCCAGAGTAGGCATCGATTCTCGATGCTAAGTTTGCCATTTTAAGCGCTAAACCATCTGATTTAGGCGTTAAACCCCCCTTTCCTCCTTGATTTCCTAGGCGCTAAACCGCCTTGGCTTGGCGCTAATCGCCAGACCAAGCATTAAAGCTCGGTCTAGGTGCTAAACTCTCTTATCGAGGCGCTAAACGTGACCCCTAGGTGCTAAAAAACTTTAGCTCCTGACTTCTACCCACTTCCCCCTAGCATTTATTATGCTTACCTACCCCAAACCTAAATCACGAAGTGTCATTAGGGCACTTAATGGGTTGGCAACTGCTGCAGGTCGTAGGTACTCCCTCACTCACTCCGCTCGATGCTCCTCTCGTGGGATTCGTGCCATCTTCTCTCACTCAGCTTTTTCTTCTCTAATCATAGGTTTACCATTAACAATAAGACAAATGAGAAGAATGAGCCCCCATATCCTTATATATAGCCCCTGGAATCCTAATTCTTCCTCTAAAACCCTGATTTTCACCCCCTGTCCCCATTTTCCTCTGCCAAACCCATCCTCTTTTCACCATCCACTCCTTTTCCCACTTTCTCTCCCCGTATACCCCTTCTTCCTCTTTTGAGAAATTAATGGAATTTTTTTTTCCGCCAATCTCTCAAGGGGGCATCACCTCACCATCATTTCTTCTCTCATTAGTCGACTGGGGCATACACATCATCCAAATATTCTTTGATATCCCATTAACCCTGACAATAATAACACCATATCAAAGAAGGGAAAAATGTAGACACCTGAAAATGGTCATAACCACATTCATCCATTATCCGCACACTAGACCTTTCCAAACCTGATAATTCCCACTGTTATATCTGACACAAATGTTAATTTAATAATTTATGATTATTTAATTAATATTTCCTCACCTTCTCCCCATTGTCAAAAATCAATTTCTTCTACTATAATTCAAAAAATTAAATTTTTTGAAAAACTATAGTTCATATGCACTCTCAAGAATTAAATAATTACTCATCTTTATTTAATTCTTTATTTTATGCACATTTGATTACTTTTAGTAATAATTATTATTTTCCTCCTAGTCATGTGCACATAGGTTAATTAAAATTAACCTGCAATTACATCTTCCCATGTTTCTAGAAGTCCACTTGCCATTTAATATCCATGTATGTACATGACAAGTGGTACTTTGGAAGCATGGACAAATCTTCCAAATAGTTCCATTTGTCCTATTTTCTTCTCACCCACTCCAAGTGTCACTATTCATGAACTTTAAAATTCTATGTGGCTCTATTCCTCCACTATTCATCTAATTTTAAATTACATGTGTCCTTTCATGCCAAATTTAAAATTCTCACAAAATCCAAACCATATTTTTTTATAAATGAGTCTTTACATGTCATACACCTACCTCATCCTAGCCATCCATCCATTCAACCATTCAATTTTATCTATTGATATTTCCTTGAATCTTGGAGCATCCTTCTCATCCAACCTCCTTGTGACACTTGTCCAATTCTTCTTGTTTGAGGATCCTCAAATAATGAGAGTCCTTGATATTCCAATTCAATCCTAACCCTCCATCCTCACCTCCAAAAATCTATAAATTGAGCCCTCTCCATCCATTTTTAACACACTTTGAATGTAATGAAATTATGTCAATTTGAGCACTAACATATTTGCATTCTAGCATATAATCAGAACAATTAGCACATATCAAGAATTAGGCATAGTCAATTAGGGTGCAATTAAGATAGTTTATTTGTATAGTTCTTTAGTCTTATCTTGAGGCTGCAATGGTTGTGAATTGAATAGGTTAAAGTCACTTTAGCTTGTTTAGGATAGTTCATTTTCAATTGTATACAGTAATAAATGTAGAAATTAAATGAATTTAAATGTGATATTTAATTAGTTTTTGGAGATGGGAAAATAATGTTGATGATGTTAGGAATTGATTCACCATAATGTTGTAATTTTTAGACCTTATCAAATAAATGTCTCAGAATATTCAAACTAAATGTATGTCACTCTAGTCCAAATTCGCGCTTGTGAGCTAAACTTTACAAATAATGTTGATGATGTTAGGAATTAATTCACCATAATGTTGTAATTTTTAGGCCTTATCAAACAAGTGTCTCAAAATATCCAAACTAAATGTATGTCGCTCTAATCCAAATTCGTGCATGTGGAACTAAACTTTGTGAATGCAAAAATGCTCTAATGTGTGGGCATGAAATGTAACTTACATATTTGAAATGGCAAAATATGGACTATTGGAATTCGCTCACCTCTATTTTTTATATTGAAATGTTTGTAAAGATAGGCAGTGTTGAGGAACACCTTTAAGGAATCTATTGAATTTTGAGGGTCGCATTATCCTCAATCAAAATCCTAACAAACAGCTTTAAGACTCTAAGTGAAAAATTTAAGACTACAAGCACGCATGCAATGGATCCAGGATTATGTGTGTTGATGTAATCCTCTGATAATGTTGTTATAATGTTTCATAAATGCTTTATGACAATTACTTTGAGCAATCTTAGTATGCTCCTAAATGATCTTCAAATAAGTGAATGGATGTATTTAAATACAACCAAGCATACGAATCAACACAAATGTGTGTTAGATCAACTTATAATGGCTAATAGAAGGAAGTCTGCAAGATTTATTTTGAATTTGAATTTTAAAAACATGGGTTTAGGTCCACGACCATGAGAGTGACCTGGGTCAACTATGCACCCACAGATATGATCTAGGATGACAAATGGGGGTTCTAGGGATCCAAACCAAATCCTTGGGGATAACTAATGATGGAATGGGGATATAGGAACATCATGTGTTGAATTCACGCAAGAATATGCCACTTGTACACATATTATTGCATTTAGAAGACTCTAATCAAAGTGGGCACAAAACACGAGGAAAAAGGGCATGGTTATGCAATTGTCACCCATACATTTTTCTCCCACTTTGATGTGCATGCAAACTACCAGATGACTACATGTCAAAGTAAAAGAAGTAGTGATAATTCTAAGAAAACATTTGAAAAAGATATAAAATCGTAGCAAATCCTAGCCCAAGGCATTAACTTTTGCAGCCAATATACGCCTATTTTGAAAAAAAAAATTATGTGGCAATTTTTTTCAAATTTGCCCATATCGTGGTTTTTGCTTACGAATTATAGATATACTTGAAAAAATAAAATAATTTAGTTGGTAAATTATAGATATATTCAAGAAAATAAAATAAGTTAGTTGGTAAATTATAGATATATTAAAAAAATAAAATTAATTACTTGATAAATGTGAATATTTTTTTAAAAATCATAATGTGGTTGGTACAAATATTATATGCTAAATGATAATGATTAAGTTATTTGGTAAACTTTTAGCTTTATAAAGATTTGAATTGTTTGATAAATATTACATCATCTGATCAACATTGATTAATGACTTAAGTTCTATTCTATATCGAATTTTTGACACACCCAAATTTGAACTTAAAGTTTTTAGAATATGTTTCCTTAAGAGACAAGTGTCAATGACTGAATGATAATTTGACTTGCTATGTCACGACATTAATATAATAAATTATTAATTTATTAACTTTTAGCATTGAAATTATAATAAAAATATAGATTGTTTTTCAAATACTCTGCATCATCTGATATATGATAATCAACAATTGAAGTTCTATACTGAGCTGAAGTTGTGACACACCCAAATTTGAACTTAAAGTTTTTGGAATAGGTCTCCTTAAGAGATAAGTGTCAACAAGTGAATGCCACTTTGACTTGTTATAACGTGACACTAATATATTAATAAATTATTAATTTATTAACCTTCGACAATGTATCATTATTGATCATCCCTTTAAAATTTAGAATTAAACCAAACACTTCGAAAAATTGATTGAAATTTTTTTGGAAGGGATGATAAGGGTTTTCAGTGTTTGGGGTTTAAAAAATATAGTAGGTTTTAGGGTTTATGTTGGGTTTTTGGGTTTACAGTAAACTTATTACGTTCGCATTATTTTGGCGTTGGTGACTTCTCTCACTTGAGAGAAATATTGTCTCAGCCGATCCTTCATAAGATAACGTAGTAAATTCTTCACACAAATTCGAGAAGACTTGAAGAGGAAATTTTTTACCAAAAAAATGAAACACAACTTACCAAATTGTAAGCCTCCCACTTATTTTCAGTAAATAAAAAACTTAGGAGTAAAAATAACACTTACATCAATATGTGCGCAAATTAAATAAAGTAATTAAACAATAATTAATTTAGATAAATGAAGTATCAGAAATAATAAATGGTAAATTAAATGTAGAATTTAAATGAGATATTTAATTAGTTTTTGGAGATGGGAAAATAATGTTGATGATGTTAGGAATGTATTCACCATAATGTTGTAATTTTTAGGCCTTATCAAAAAAATGTCTCAGAATATCCAAACTAAATGCATGTCACTCTAGTCCAAATTTGTGCTTGTGGAACTAAACTTTATGAATAATGTTGATGATGTTAGGAATTGATTCACCACAATGTTGTAATTTTTAGGCCTTAACAAAAAAGTGTCTCAGAATATCTAAACTAAATGTATGTCGCTCTAATCGAATTTCGTGCTTGTGGAACTAAACTTTGCGAATGCAAAAATGCTTTGATGTCTAGGCATGAAATGTAACTTACATATTTGAAATGGCAAAATGTGGACTATTGGAATTTGCTCGCCTATATTTTTTATGTTGAAATGTTTGTAAGGATAGGCAACGTTGAGGAACACCTTTAAGGAATCTATTGAATTGTGAGAGTTGCATTCTCCTCAATCAAAACCCTAACAAACAATTTTATGACTAAGTAAAAAATCTAAGTCTACAAACAAGCATGCAATGGATCCAGGATGATGTGTGTTGATGTAATCCTCTGATATTGTTGTTATAATGTTTCATAAATGCTCTATGACAACTACTTTGAGTAATCTTAGTATGCTCCTAAATGATCTTCAAATAAATGAATGAATGTATTTAAATACAACAACCAAGCATATGAATCAACACAAATGTGTGTTAGGTCAACTTATAATGGATAATAGAAGGAATTCTACAAGATTTATTTTGAATTTGAATTTTAAAAACTCAGGGTTTAGGTCCATGACCATGAGAGTGACTTGGGTCAAGTATGCGCCCACAGATATGATCTAAGATGACAAATGGGGGTTCTAGGGATCCAAACCAAATCCTTGGGGATAACTAATTATGGGATGGGGATACGAGAATGTCAAGAGTTGAATTCATGCAAGAATATGCCACTTGTACACATATGATTGCATTTAGAAGACTAATCACACCCACAGATATGATCTAAGATGACAAATGGGGGTTCTAGGGATCCAAACCAAATCCTTGGGGATAACTAATTATGGGATGGGGATATGAGAATGTCAAGAGTTGAATTCATGCAAGAATATGCCACTTGTACACATATGATTGCATTTAGAAGACTAATCAAAGTGGCACAAAATATGAGGAAAAAGGGCATGGTTATGCAATTTTCACCAATACATTTTTCTCCCACTTTGATGTGCATGCAAACTACTAGATGACTACATGTCAAAGTAAAAGAAGCAATGATAATTGTAAGAAAACCCTCGAAAAAGATATAAAATCCTAGCAAATCCTAGCCCAAGGCATTAATTTTTACGGCAAATATATGCCTATTTTGGAAAAAATAATTTGTGGCAATTTTTTCAAATTTGCCCATATTGTGGTTTTTGTTTATGAATTATAGATATATTTGAAAAAATAAAATAATTTAGTTGGCAAATTATAGATATATTAAAAAAAAAAAGTTAGGTGACAAATCATAGATATATTAAAAAATAAAATTAATTCCTTGATAAATGTGACAATAATCTAAAAAAACCATAATGTGGGTGGTACAAATATTATATGCTAAATGATAATGATTAAGTTATTTGGTAATTTTTTAGCTTTATAAAGATTGAATTGTTTGATAAATATTACATCGTCCAGTCAACATTGATTCACAACTTAAGTTCTATTCTATACCGAAGTTCTAACACACGCAAATTTGAACTTAAATTTTTTTTTATCATTTGACGGTTTGCGCTTCTCTAACGGATGGTTCCTCACAGGAGGGTGATGCTTCCCAGGAGAACGATCTTTCCCAGGATTCTTTATTCCCTGCTCCTCTTGTGGAGCCTATGGCGACTAGGATGTTGTTGTTGATTTGGCCGCCTTTGTTGGGCCTTCAGCCCCCTTATTGGCCTCGGCTGTCATGGGTCGGATTACTACTTTGTCGATCCCTGATTCATCTTCTGCGCTCCCTGCTTCTCACTCAGCGAGAGATTTCACTTTGGCTACAGTGTCTATTGAGGATCCCCTCCTCTCGCCTCGCTCTGAGGATTTAGACTCAGAGTTTTCTTAGACTGGTGTTCAGAGAAAGAAGAAAGGACTCCCCAAATGTGTCACTGATTCGTGACCTAGGGTTAAGGGAGTTAGATTTTTGCCCTCAGGATCTAGTGTTGTTTAGATCCCTCATTTTGGTTTGCAGCTTGGTTGTTTCTGTATTATTTTTGTGTTGTTTCTAACGTATTTGTGGCTTGTATTGCTCTGCCTTGGGGGCCTTATTTGTAAAGGGTTTAGCCCCTAGTTAGTTGCGTACCTTAATCAAAAACAATGAAATTATATTAAAAGTATAGATTGTTTTTTTAAATAGTCTACATCATCTGATATATGATAATCTACAGACCTGAAGTTCTCACACACCCAAATTTGAAGTGAGTTTCTAGAATAGGTCTCCTTAAGAGATAAGTGTCAACGAGTGAATGACACTTTCTTTGACTTGTTATAACGTGACACTAATATATTAATAAATTATTAATTTATTAACCTTCAATAATTTATCATTATTGATCATCCCTTAAAAATTTAGAATTAATCAAAACGCTTTGAAAAATCGATTGAAAAAAATCAGAAGGGATGAGAAAGCCTAAATAAGAATCTCCCACAAATTTTTAAAAAATATATAATAAGGGTTTTCAAGGTTTGGGGTTTAAGAAATATAGTAGGTTTAGGGTTTACGGTGGGTTTTTGGGTTTATAGTAAACTTACTAGGTTCGCATTATTTTGGTGTTGGTGACTTCTCCCACTTGAGAGAAATGTTCTCCCAATTGATCCTTCGTAAGATAACATGGTAAATTCTTCACACAAATTCGAGAAGACCTGAAGAGGAAATTTTGAAGTTTTGTAAGTAGTTTGCTGATTAAATTAAAGGCAGCCAAGTGCACTTACATGTCTGCTGATGAAATACCAAAGCAATAGACCAAGTCCAAGGCCTGTTTAACTGGAAAATAAACAACCCATTGAGTTCCAGACAAACAAAATCAAAATGAAATATTTCGTCTGTTAAAGTTTTGGCAATGAACAAGTAAATAGCATTCTCTATTGATGGAGGGGAAATATACAAACTAGGATGGTTCTTTTTTTCCTAAAAAAGAAACACAACTTACCAAATTGTAAGCCTCATCCTTTGCCTTCTTTATTAAATAAAGGAAGTAATTAAGCAATAATTAATATAGATAAATGAGATATCAGAAATAATAAATGATAAATTAAATGTAGAAATTAAATGTGATATTTAATTAGTTTTTGGAGATGGGAAAATAATGTAGATGATGTTAGGAACTGATTCACCATGATGTTGTAATTTTTAGACCTTATCAAACAAATGTCTTAAAATATCCAAACTAAATGTATGTCACTCTAGTCCAAATTCGTGCTTGTGGAAATAAACTTTACAAATAATGTTGATGATGTTAAAAATTGATTCACCACAATGTTGTAATGTTTAGGCCTTATCAAACAAGTGTCTCAGAATATCCAAACTAAATGTATGTTGTAATTTTCATTGTTGTCTTCTTCTCTATGATGTGAGGAATCAAATAGTAGTTCACCAAATCTAAGATAATTTGCTTCACCTTGGCTAACCTTCTATTATGTTCAGCCAACTAAACAAGGTAAATAGGAGTTGCAACCTTCATCTCCAGAAAACTCCAAAGATCATCCACATCTAGTAGCATCTACAATCTACACTTCTAAGGTAGAAAGTTGGTAGTGCCCTCTAAATGGTCACTCTCTTTAAGATCGATACCAGTCATGCCTGCAGCCATAGTTTGAAAACGCGCTAAAAACTCAGCAGACTCAGCTCGACTCAGCAAAACGTGTAGTCCTAGCCAAGTACTCACTAGGGACTCATGAGTTTCTGATGAAAACTTCGTCAATATGAGAAAAACTCAAATTTTTGGCAGACTCACCAGGCAGAAAAATAAAAATACCCGCATGAGTCATTTGTGCAATTCAATTTTAACATTTTATGCTCTTATTTCGCATAGCAGAAGACATGTTTAGCATCCAGGTAACAAGATGTCCTGAGAGAAGGGTTTGGAAGTTTAAATATTTGAAAAGATTAAAGAATGATGATATATCAGGTTCCTATCTTCAATTACATAGCCCTCATCATTTAGATCGGTCACATTCTCTAGCTTCATTGTTAGTTCTCTGAAGAATGAAGATTTGGTTAGAAATAGTGAGGACTTGGTGCTGAACAAAAGTTGAAAATACATTGATAAAATTATGAAAGATGGCATGTGCCATGAAGGTCTGTGTGGCCCCTTGACCTTGTTGGGCACTCCACCCCTAAGCCCCTTCCTGTGGTCGCCCCCTTGTCCCCAAATCCAAGCCCACTTTGAGACTCTGTAGAATTATGTAATTTACAAGGTTGCACCGAGACTGGTACTGGTACTGGTACGGGAGATTGGTACCGGTACATCTGTTTTTGAAAAATAGGAGACGGGGGTACTTGGAGACACCATTTTTAAAAAATATATAATTCAATAATTTTATTAATTTATTAATATGCTAACATTAAAACTGAAAATATCCTAACATTGAACTTTTAAAACAAGAGAACTGGTAAAATTTAAGTTTATAGCTTACTTGTAACAATTTAATATAGCTTACTGTATATATATTACTTATAGGCTTATAGCTTACTTGTAACAATTTAATATAGCTTAATGTATATATATTACTGTAGACATTAGTATTGAGGTTTGAAGTCCGTAGGAGTAAGAATCCACTGAGTTTGTGAGAAAATAGTGGAAAAAATGAAAGGTAGAGAAAGAAAAAAAAATGGAGACGCCTTTTTATTGACGCAGGGTACTTGGAGATGTGTGGGAGACTCAACCAGAAGTCTCCAAGAAGTCTTCGAGACGGGGAGACGAGTACCAGTCTCTGAGACGAGTACCAGGGGGTCAGAGACAGGTCTCCGTGCAACATAGGTAATTTATTAATTTGAGGGTCATATGACATGTAATCTTTGAATTATGACAAATTGATGATAAAAAAATAGACTTATGTGTTCTCTAAATGCATTTGTTTCTTCTTTTTTGTGTAATTATTTTGGCTGAGTTTTTGCCAAGTCCCGAGTCAAAGTTGAAATTTTGGGTTGTCAAGTCCACACTGAGTCCAAGTTTTCCAACTATGCCTGCAACTCCTAAAACACTAAAAAAACAAATCAACTAGAAATAACTCAAATCAACAGCCTATCACATGTGTGGATCAACGATCCAATCACTGGAGCACTTAGTGCATCTCGCCCTACAATTTCTCAGACCCAGATCACTTCAATCACCAAAGCAAGGGCATCATACCACTAAAATCCTAACTCCCTCTCATAGGTAAGTAACCCACTCCATACATGAATCTAAGAGATTTCAGATTATGTGCCTGGACACCATGTTAGTTTTCAGAGCATGGTAAGCAAATTTTGCACTTTGAAAGTTAGTCTTAACTAGAAAGATCTTAAAAAAAAAAATTCCAATCAAAACAGAAGATCTGAGTATGCTAATCTTCAAATACACACTGTTGAAAATATGAACAGTGAATACTCACGGATCTGAACTTTCAATACTACATCTATCTTCTATTAATCCTAAAAAGAAATACAATTTACTAGAATGAAATTTTAGAAAAGGGACTCTATATGCATAATGGTTAGTATCAGAATAAGTGCCCTTTAAATAGACAAGTCCACCACGAATCCAACTAAAAGAAACTAAATGATGTGTCAAGTAAAGCTCAAAATTAAGTTTACATCTCACTTGAGTGACACTCAAATTGAAAAACAATCAACCTAGTCTAACAATTAATAACTCCCAATTAAAGTGGTTGAGACTAAGTTACATCTACAAATCACTCAAGTCTCGAACAGTTAACTCGACACTAATCTCAAATAAGACTCCCTACATTGTTGGGCCTTATCACAGTTGTTGATCTCTCATGTAGGGCCTTATCACAGTTGTTGATCTCTCTGCTGCACACAGAACTGGATCTGTTGCTGTCACTATTGTGCCATCACTTTGAGAACACTAGCCTAGCAGCTCAAGGTAAAAACTCTAACAATAAGTGGTGAGTCCGGTAGTTTTGGGAGAGAGAACGGCCATAGGCATTGGAGCTCAAGCTATCGGAAAAGTATTAGACATGGGGGTTCCACTTTGGTTCAAAATGAGGCAGCTAGATCTCCAGATAGGACCAATGAATGTGCACTGAGATCTTCTTTGGTGGAAATCAATGTTACCGATCCTGGTTCAGATTCACTGATTCAATTCACAATGTCAAAATTTGGGTTCATCCATATATAACATATAAAAATAATAAGTATATGCATATTTAGAGCTTAATAACAAAAATATTAGAAACAATATCTATATTTCCTAATATTTTAACGTACAGAAATATAGATATTATTAGGAAATATAGATATTGTTTCTAATATTTTTGTTATTAAGCTCTAAATATGCATATACTTATTATTTTTATTTGTTTTTGTATGGATGAACCCAAACGAAACCAACCTCAATTTTTTTTTTTGACATTGTGAATTGAATCAGTGAATCTGAACCAGGATTGGTAACATTAATTTCCACCAAAGAAGATCTGAATTAAGTAGTTTCATTTATGATCGGATTCTTGAAATCGATGAAGTGTGGGTGAGCTGGCAGAAGGTGAGGTTGGCAGAGTTGTAATCATTGCTAAAGGTGGCGTGTGGCAGATAAGTGGTGATTATTTGGGAAGGAGAGGTCGGCTCTTCGTTTTTTGTATTTTTCTTTTCTTCTATCTTATGTGCTCCCCGCTCTCATGTCTTTCACTGGTGTTGGTTTGGAAGGTGAGCCCGATGGCATAGATAAAGGGAAAGTTGATGAGGGAAAGAAGGTGGTGAGCGAGATGGTGCGAAGGCAAACCAGGAGGCGGATGAGCAACGTGACGGTGGGCAGGAGGATGAAGAGGAAGTATATAACAAGGAAGAGGCTAAGGAAACTTTCTGGAGAAGAGGCCATGGCGAGTTTCATCAATGGCCTAGAGGGAGAAATAAGCCTAGAGGGAGAAATAAAGAATCTGATTCTTAAAGAATGGTTGGGCAGAGTTCTAAAAGTTGCTAAGGAAGTGGATGGGAAAGAGGGCGTCAATGTGTAGGAGGCAATGGCTAACCTTCTGTTAGACCCCGGCAGCACAAGAGGGAGATGGAACGTGTTCGGTGCAGCTCAGTCGCTCACAGTAGCAACTATGTTGCCCATTGCAACATCCTCTGTGTTAACTCATGAAGATATGATTGAAGCCACAAAACAAAATGAGGAAAATCTGGAGGTGGTGGTTGGTCACTTGCATGATGTGATGTTGGGGTGATTGAGACCAGGCGGATTGTAGAGGGTATTGCAGAGAAGCTCGACGTCCCTCTCCCAGATCGTGCCAGGTCAACAGTCTCTTGTGCATGTGATAGTGACAGCGATGGTGTGGATTTGTTTGGTGATGGTTGTAGATAGGTACTGTTGTAGTTTTAGTCTGTCATGATATGATACCTATGTTTTGGTATAGTTTATGAGAGTGGGCCGCTGTAATTTGCCCCTCTCAGTTTTATATAATGGAGAGGGATAATCTCAATTGTTAGTATTTGCCTGTTAGTAGTAGTTCTGTTTGGGGGTGGATGACATATGATCTGTCTTGAAAGACTTATGGGCTTAACCTTGTTTTTGAATGGTAAACGTAGTACAATAGTAATAAAATTAATATATAATATAATAAAAATTATATATAAAATTAATAATATTAATAAATATTATTAGTTTTAAAAATTAATTATTACGCCAAGAGGCGTTCTACAATCAAAGTACGGGTGGAGTTGAAGAGCTGAAAGATTCCAAGATTCTATATAATTTTATAAGATTCCAATCTAAAAAAACAGATTTATATGTATGAGATTATTGAGATATAGGATCATAATGAAACGCCACAATAAATACACCACTAACCCTGACACCACTCTCAAAGATGCTTTTGGGAAATGAAACACTTGCATTCTAACTGCCAGTAATTTATAAAAAATAATAAAATAAAAACAAAAACCAAAAACCAAAAAAGAAATTGGAAGATATCTCTCCACGTACTATAGATATATTTTTTAAATATAAATATACTAATTAACATTTAATGCTAATAATTTTGATGTAGATATTAAAATCATTAAAAGGCCATATTAGTGTGCTAACATTACGTTAGAGGCAATATTAAAATCGTTAGTGTGCTAACATTACGTTAGAGGTAATATTAAAATGCTAGAGGCAATACACGTCTTAAAATTTAGTGTGCTATCATTATGCTAGAGGCAATACACACCTTAAAATCGCGATTATATTCTGCTTCACTCATGAAGCGTAGTTTTCAATGTTGCCCGTTATATAAAATTCTGCTGTTGCAATTGTATTCTGCTCATGCTGTCGCAATTATATTTTCTGCTAAGCGATCATATTCTGGGGGTTTTCGTCCAGGAAAACTGCCCGTAGCTCCATGATAAGATTACAAAATTACAAAATATTGAACACCAAGCACAAGCAACCCTCATGAAATGAAAAAAAATAAACTAAATTAAAAGGGCCAAATTCGTTGTGCAATCAATTGAATTCAGTGTGGGTTCACCTAGGTTCATCCCGGACAATCCCACAGATAAAATAGTGACTCCCAGTCTCACGGTAAAGTTTAAACAACCTGTATATTGTAAACGTAGTGACAGTCAAAATTAATTAACAAATCAGATTATTTAATAATCAATCGACACTGGCAGAGGTGGATAATATGCAGACTTGTTGAATTAAATAGTCTGTGGCAAGAATCGACAATTACAAAAGTCAAAAATTTTACAAAACAGTCCACACACAACGGTGGGCCTAGCAGCACCACTCTAATTAAATATCATCCACTTCGATGGTCAAACGGTCAATATCAATTTTACACCTCATTCACAATAAAAGTGCTAAATATTTGTCCTATTTTTTTTAGCCAAAATTAATGACTATTGAAGTGAATGATATTTAAGAATAGCCGACAAACCACTAACATAAGTGGCATTGTATGGGCACTTGGTCACTAGGCCGGACACACACTCAGGCTGGGGTACTCTGGAGATGGAGGACTCTCCTCTCACTCGTCCTAAATCCTAGCCTGCCAACCACTTCTATTTTGGTTTTATTTATGGTTCTCTATTTGGGTTATCGTACCTCTTCCTGAGAGGTTTTTGCTTTAGTTTTTGCTGGTTTTTTGGACCTTGATTTGAGGTTCGGTTGTTTATTTTCGATAGTATATGTAGCTGGCTAGACTGTGTGTCCCAGCTCTAGCCCATTTGGGCAAGGTCCCCAATAAAATACTAATTTTACCTATAAAAAAATAAAACAACAAATGTTAAATTTAATAGTACTTTACTGCTGTATCCTTTTTTAATAAATTTAAATTAAATGAAAATTAAGATGGGACCCAAGAATTACTAAATTCAAACCCTTGTAAAGAACCTAGTCGTTAAAATACTACATAAATTTGAGCACCCAACAATAAATGTTTCATTTAATTTAATTTTACTTTTATGGCGTGTCCATTTTTATTAAATTGGCAACAGGACCCCGAGCATTACTTAATTCCAACCCCTCATCTGTATTAATGTATTTTTGAGTGTCAGCATAAATTGTGGATCAAAAATCGCTACCAGAAAACATGGAATACAGATTTTATTTTAAATTATAACAAAATCTCTTTCATGATTTTAATCAAGAAAGAGATACAATAAACATCTAGAAAATTAAGTGCATCATGTCAGATAAGTTTGGAGCATTATTGTTTGCAAATTGTCGTGCTTGCAATACCACTATGTGCAGTGCAAACAGCCCAATGTGACCCTTTGGCCCTTTGGATAAACTCTTTGACATCTGCATGTACCAGATCTGTATCACCAATCTCTGAGAGTTTGTGGTGGGGGAATAACCTTTGAATTCGTACTTCATGTCTTTGAATTGCTTTGCCTTTGATGGTGATGCCATGAAGATCACATAATAACACCAAGAGAAGGAGCCTTTTTAAATTCTCAATCCAGAGAATGTACCCAAAGAAAAGCAAGGATAAGGAGCAATTCAAGTAATTTGCAATATATCTAGACCTATAGCATGGCAGAGTTTTGATGCTAGGAAGCAGTTGCAAACTTGCTTGGAAGGTCCGAAAGTCCGAGGACAAGCAATACAGAAGTGGCGGGGATCTAAGGTTGAAGTGCAATTTGTAGTTGTGTTGGATTGCTATGAGCCTCCGAAGTTCCGTAGTTCAAAATAAGCTGGGGGTTGAATTCAAAATGCAATTTGCAATTATTGCTTAGTTGCAAGGCAACTCTAGAGTTGTGCAGTGATAAGTTAGCGGAAATTGGAGGATCAGGGGCAATTAGCAATTTTTTCAAAATTGTTTTGGGCTTTGAAATCCTCGCAATGCAAAACGGGCAAAGAGCGAAGCTTGGGGTAGTTTGCAAGATTTGCTTCAGAACTAAAAAGTTCTGCTTTGAATTACAAGGCGCGGTAAACAGGGCCAAACAATAGACTTCAAATTTGACTAAAGCATTAGTTTCAGCAGATCAGACTGCGAGTGCGCAATGCAAAATAATAATGTACGGGAAAAACCCTAATGGAGCTTGCAAAATAAAACTAGGGTTTTAAGTGAGCACACAAAGTCAACAGACTGCGATTTAAGGCTTCGCTATGCATAAGAATGAGCAAGTGATAAACGAAAATAGGGCAGGGGGAATACCTAGATTTGAAGTTCAAGGTCATGATTTGCATGAGAAATTTATGGGAGTTCGAATAAACCACAGTTGCTCTCGAAGAAAAACCCTTAGAACACTAACGAAATCCCACTCGCATGATGGTTGCAAGAGATGAATCAAGAAAAGCAGCTTAAGACGTGCAAGGAAGTATTTTGTAATTGTAGGTTGCAGAGAAGCAGCGAAAGCTTTCAAACACACAAGTAAATGGTTTGAAATGACACTGACGAGATATAAATGCTTTCATACATGCATGGGAAAATTGCATTAATTGTGAAGTCACCGGAGGTGTAAGGTCAAATGCAATTTTGTAGTGTTGCTCAATTGCATTGGCATTCCAAAGTTCAGGCTTGAAAATATGCCGGAGATGGAAACCAAATTTGCATTTTTTGCATGTTATCTCCGAAGTTCCACTTTGAAAATTTGCCGGAAGTCAGAATTGAGGCAATGCACAAAAATTGCTTGTTTGTATGAAAGTTTCGCAGCTCTGCAGTGTGATTTGGGTGATTGATGAGGATTGCTTAATTGCTTAGTAGCTCCGAAGCTTTGCAAATTGAGTAGAAAAATGAAGTCCCCAAGCAATTTGCAAAAAATGCAAAGTGAATAGAAAACCCTCAAGTGTATTTTGGCAAAGGGCAGAAGTCATAATGTAGTCTACAATTTGCGTCAAGACTCCAATACTCCACAATACAAGTTTGCAAAAACCGGGAGTCGAAGCAAATTGCTAAGTTGCTTGAGAACTTCGGAGTTCCACCGAAGACAAAAACACAACTCTTAAGCTTTAGAACTAAATTTTTTTAAGACCGACTCATTCACAAGACTAGCAAGATTACATCATTCCTTTAACTTGCAACAAGGACAATAATTGAACCATGACTCCATGACCTGACTTATAAAGGACTTAGAAAAATTTTGGGACTCCTTGTCAAAAAATGTGGACAACACTATCAATATATCCTGAAGTAGAAACTCACAAACCTGTAAAGGTAGCAAGAGTTCTATGTCATACTTGGGTTCCATCGCATGCATTACTTTGCACACTTTGTCTTTCTTACCAGAGTTGGAATGAAGCAGGTCACAGTCTTCATGAATCGCAAGTTTCTCAAAAAGTTTCTTAAACTTTGTCAAAACTCCCCTATTCTGAAGGAGTTCGAGAATCTCATAACCCACTTCCGGCTTGTCATGCTCTACAGGCTTTTGTTCGGTGATCTCATGTGTGCAACAACTGTGCAACTTCCTAATAGATCCAGTGGTGGTGATCCGAACTTAGCTAACTCAAGACATCCTCCAAGTGACTATCTTTCTCTTTATACGATGCTGGCTGTATTGGTTTGGGCTGAGTGTGCACATACTCTTGCAGCACATTCTTCTTGCCTTCCTCTCCTACGCTGCTCCATGTTATAACTTGAACAGATTTCTTTAGAGGAGGCATGGCATGATCCTTTCAGATCATCTACGTTGCATTTTTATTTGATTCTACTTGCTGGAGCAACACACAGTGTAGTCTTGACTTTTGTGATAACCATCACAGTAACTACAGAATGGAAATTTGTCGCATTTGCAAGAATTGTGACCTTGCTCTATGCAACTATAACAAGTAATGAGGTATGGTTAACCTCCATTTCAACCGCCCTCTGCGCCCATATCATCCAATTCCTCGACCCCAATGGCCTTGTTGGTTCTGTTGCACTGGTTACTATGATTCCCTTGTGTAGGGAAGCCCTGATTTTGCTGCACGAGTTAAGCTATAGTATTCATTACTGCCTTTCCATGTTGATCCCGCAATGCTTGTACAACTCTACATGAGTAGGTATCATGTGTGGGCACTTTGACAAACCTCGCACCATAAATTCACAGTAACACCCTGCAACTTCTGCAAAAGTGTGCAGGACAAGGTCTTGTGCCTTTCACGGCAAATTGCACATTCAAGGAATCACAAAATTGTCAAAACGATGCAACACCCACTGCCCGAGCTCTCACCAGCAGAACAATCGGTTGCAATGTGACCTTCCTCCTTGCAGTCAATGCACCATAGGCCTCGTTTTGATTCAAATTGGCCCGCCAGCTACCACATCCACATGGCCATTTGTCCAATCTGCTCCTCGAGCCACGTGGTTGAGTTGTGTGATGGTTATCCCAGGACTTCCAGTTGCAAGGCAGCATCCAAGGATTCTTTGTGTGGGCAGCAAGTGTTGGACCGACTCTTTTGGATGTGCACAGTAAGACCATTGATGAACCACTTCTTTTTTATGACATCATTGATCGTCTATGGAATCTTTGAGTAGAGCTCCTTAAAGCATTGGTCATATTTGCACACCATCTCACCTACTTGCTGCTTAATCTCCTTCAACGTAGCAATGTTCCGGTGAGACATCTCCAAATAGTTGAACTCAACAAGGAAGTCCTTGAGTTCAACTAGATCGACCTTCGTGCCATCTGCATCATAGTGAATGTACCAGTCTTGCGTGCACACTCAACATGGCTGCAAACAGATGTATCTTTTGGACATTATCAGTGATGTCTTTCGCTCTACAACCGATTTCACTAGCTTTCCGATGTCTGGAAGCATCTTTGTATCCCGTAAAGAGTTTTACAGTAGTGAGCCCATGCTCATAGATAATCATACGATTCTGCATTGTATTAGAATGTGCAGCTACAAATGCCTGCACTATTTAACTAGTCTCCTTGCAAACTAGTAGATCTAGAAAAATCTTTGATGCAGAGCCACAATTTGTAGGTCTGAACCATGCTTGTTGATCTATTCTTCAGTCATCCAAACTACTTCTGAATCAGGTTTTCCCTGCCAAGCCACCATGTATTCCATATATTCTTTGTCCCTGGTCTTCTTAATCACTCTTGTGTCTAAAATCTTCTGCAACTGTGGTGGATCATGTTTAGGGATGTCATAAGTTACTGTGTCCTGTTCTTCATCTGGATTATGCTTGTATGGAGTTAAATCACATACATTGAATATAAGTGACAATCCAAGATCAGAAGGAAGTTGGATTTCATAAGCATTCGGTCCATACTTCTTCAAAATCGGACATGGTCCAATCTTCCTTTGCATAAGTTTGGTATATTTTCCTTTGGGAAGTCTTTCCTTTTTCAAATGAACCCAAACCAAGTCTCCCACATCAAATTGTACATCTTTCTTCTTTTTATCAGCATATTCTTTATACTTCAAAGTAGTTTGCTAGAGTTGGTTCTGCACTTGATCATGTACCTCTTTGATTGCTTCTGCAAAAGCTTCACCATCTACACTAACAGAGTCTCCTGTAGGTAGATCTCTTAATTCTAAAATACCTCTTGGATGTATACCATATACTATCTGAAAAGGTGATTTCCCTGTGCTTCTATTGACAGTATCATTATAGGAAAATTCTGCCTGTGATAGGATGCTATCCCATCTTTCTCCATGCTGTCTTGTCAGACATCTGAGCAAATTTCCTAATGAACGATTGACCACTTCAGTCTGTCCATCCGTTTGAGGATGATATGCGGATGAAAAAGACAAATTTGTACCAAGCTTCTTCCAAAGAGTCCTCCAAAAATGACCAATGAATTTCACATCTCTATCAGACACTATGTTCAATGGCAATCCATGTATCCTTACTATTTCCTTAAAAAACAAATCTGCAATATATGAAGTATCAGCAGTGGTTTTGCATGGTAAGAAATGTGCCATTTTACTTAACCTGTCCACAACAACAAAAACACTATCATACCCCTTTCTCGTTCTGAGTAAACCCAACACAAAATCCATACTTATGCTTTCCCATGGTCTAGAAGGAATGGGTAATGGCTGATATAACCCTGCATTGGTCGATCTTCCTTTTGCTTTCTGACATATCACACATGTCTCCACAAATTTTCTAACATTTGATTGTAACTTAGGCCAATAATAATGTCTTCTGACAAGATCAAGAGTCTTATCCAGGGCAAAATGTCCTGCCATAGCTCCACAATGTTTCTCTTTAATGATGTTCAACCTCATAGAACACCTTGGAAAACACAACTGTCCACCTTTAAACAGCAATCCATCTTGTATCAAAAATTCAGAATACTCCATATGATATTTGTCTCCAAAAGAAGTACATACTTGGTAGATCTCTCTAAAATCTTCATCAACATCATACATTGTCTTTAAGGAATCAATACCAACACTCTCCAATTGAATCTGATTTACTGTTAGAACTCTCCTGCTCAAAGCATCTGCTACCTTATTCTTGACCCCTTTCTTATGCTTTAATGTGAAAGTAAAAGCTTGCAAAGTCTCTACCCACTTCATAAGCCTATGATTCAGCTTTTCTTGGCTGTTTATGAAACTCAGAGCCTGATTATCTGTGAACACTATGAATTCTTTTGGCATCAAGTAATGCCTCCACTTTTTGAGTGACTGGACTAGAGCATACATCTCCAAGTCATATGTGAATACCTCTTCTTAGCATCATTTAGCTTCTCACTGAAAAATGCAATAGGCCTCCCTTCTTGACTGAGTACTACTCCAATTGCCATGTGACTTGCATCACATTCTACATGAAAAAATTTATTGAAATCTAGAAGTGCAAGGACTGGCTGCTATGCCACCTTCTTCTTTACTGTCTCAAATGAGTCATCTGTTGCTGGTGTCCAAATGAATCTACACTTCTGTCATCCTTTTATAGTATCAAGCATGGGTGCACAGATATGGCTAAACCCTCTAATAAACTTCCTGTAGAAGGTTGCTAACCCATGAAAACTTCTGACATCATTTATAGTCCTAGGAGTTGGCTAAGACAATATGGCACTTACCTTCCCCTTATCCATTTGTAGCTTTACCTGTGAAATGACAAATCCCAAATATGTGATCTCCTCCTGCATAAACAAACACTTTTCCAAATTTATCATCAACTACTCTTCATGTAACCTCTTGAGAACCAAATCTATATGTCTGAGATGTTCTTCCTTTGTATTGCTGAAAATCAGAATGTCATCTAGATATACTATGACAAACTTTCCTATGAATTCTCTCAAAACCTCATTCATCAATCTCAAAAGTATTAGGTGCATTAGATAAACCAAAAGGCATAACTTTCCACTCATACAACCCTTCATTGGTTTTGAATGTTGTTTTCCATTCATCTCCTGGCCTAATTCTGATCTGATGATAACCACTTTTCAAATCTATTTTCGTAAAATACTTAGCACCTCCCAAACAGTCAAGTAAGTCCTCTATCCTAGGTATTGGAAACCTATACCTGATTGTTATCTTATTAATAGCCCTGGAATCAGTGCAAAGCCTCCGAGTGCCTTCTTTCTTTGGTGCTAGTACAGTTGGTACTGCAAATGGGCTTAAACTTTTACCAATCAGACCTGTGTCTAACAATTCCTCAATTTGTCTTGCTACTTCTGCATTCTGCTCTGGAGTTAGCTTGTATGCTGCTTTGTTTGGAAGTGTAGATCCTGGGATTAGATCTATGCAATGGCCGATATCCCTTACAGGTGGTAGAGATCTTGGCATTCCATCAGAGATGATGCCTTTATACTTATCCAACAACTCTTGGACAGCTGGGTCTATAAATCTTTGCTTCTTCTCTTTCTTGACTCCTTGCTGCTGTTCTTTGTTCACTGTGAGATATGGAATTAGGGCATATGCTACTGCACCTTCTTCTGCTACTTCTTTCATGAATTGTTTTCCTTCCACCAGCATCACCTTAACCTCTTTTCCTTCTGATTCTACCTCATTCTCCATCAGTGGAAGTAATTCTATCACCTTACCATCCTTGGTAATTGAATAGGTATTCCTAACCCCATCATGGCATGCCTTTAAATCATACTGCCATGGTCTTCCAAATAAAAGATGGCATGCATCCATCTTGGTGATGTCAAACAGCAACTTGTCTTTATATGATCCAATCTGAAATTCTACCCAAGCCTGCTCTTCTACAACTGTATGCTGCCCTTGGGTAAGCCATGAGACCTTATATGGGCAAGGGTGTGGTAGTCTTCTAAGCTTAAGTTTTTCTACCATTTCAACAGACACAAAATTTTCAGTGGACCCAGAATCAATTAGAACCCTACATACCTTTCCTCCTGCTTTGCAAGTAGTTTTGAAGAGAGCCTTCCTTTGGGGAGGTTCTTTCTCAAGCATCTTCATGGTAGTCATTGTTCTCCTCATCATCAAAGATTCTCCTTTCTCTGGATACCCATAACTATTAGGAGCATTCACACTTTGGAAAGTGTTTGAGCCTGTCACACTTTGACTATCAGGTTCTTGGATCAGATTTGTTCTCCTTTCTCCCGTTGAACTTGTTGCCTTTTCTGGACATCTGCTGGCTATATGGCCTTCTTGATTACAGTTATAACATCTGATAGATCCTCTGCCCTGAGATCTTCCTCTGAATGATGGTCTTTTGCCTCTGAAGTTTCCTTGCTGGTTGTAACTTCCTCTCTGGTTTTGACTGTTATCTCCTTTACTATTTTCCTGATTGGACTCATTGTGATATCCAAATCCATGTCCTCTGGCTCTAAAAGGACTTCTTCCACCTCTTTGCTGTTTTCCTCTTCCTGTATTGTTCTGTTCTTGTCTTCTCTTTAGTTTCTCTTCTACTTTCAGTGCCAACTGATAGCACTTCTAAACTATATCTGGACCATGCAGATTTAGGTCTTCTTGAATGTTGAACCTCAATCCATTAAGGTATCTGGCTACCTTTTCTTTCTCTCTCTTTTACCTTTGCCTTGACACAGAGTTTCATGAACTCTTCTATATATGAGCTGACATCTAGCTCCTTCTGCTTTAGATTTTGTTTCCTCTTATGTAGTTGAATGTTGTAATTCAATGGAACATAGGCTTCCTTGACTAAAGCCATCATTTTCTTCCATGTAGCGACTCTACACTTTCCCTCTTGCACCCTGTCATCTTGGATGAAATTCCACCAAGTCAATGCAGCCTCTTTCATTTTTGATTGGGCCATCTTCACCCTCTGGTGTTCTAGTATCTCCTCTGTTTCAAAGAAATTATTTAGGGAGTCTATCCACTCCATCACCGAATCAGGATCCATCTTTCCTGTAAACACTGGCAAATCCAGTTTCACATCCATGGTTCTCCTCTCCATGGATTTGAGGGCATCCAACAAGGGTCTCTGGTCTGCAAGAACGTCTACCTCGTTCCACTTAGGGATCTTCTCTTCATCCCTATCTTCTTCTTTACCAAAACCTACTCTGTCCCTCAACTTTTCCAACTCATCTTTCAATCCCTGATTCTGAGCTTTCACTGCCTTGCTCTCTGCAATCTGCTTCTTCACCAGCACAGCCAACTCAGCGTTCGTCATCCTTGCCGGAAGTTCTGATGTTCCTTCTTCATCCAACATCTTACTGTCTTTTTATCTTCCCAGAAGATACTCCTAAGCTCTGATACCACTATGATGCAGAGCCACAACCGGAAACATTCAACAATGGTGGAACTTGATACTTTTCATTCCATCGGCAAGAGCTGTTCAAATGTCTCACCGACATACAGTATCGGCCTAACAATAACTATCGGCACCTCCTGTACATCTCACCCCGATACCCATCTCACCCCGATGAGTATTTCGTTTATGTGCCTATCGGCAAGACTCCGTCTGTCGGCTTCTCCAAACCGAGCTATCTCGATGACTGTTGTCACAACGATACATGCAAACTTCGACCTCTTATCGCCGGTTCCCCTTACCTCCGTGGCTGGTAACCTTATGTATCTCAACCCAATGTATAAGCGCGATGTATATTTCCAATATACAAGCGCTCGGTACAAACCCGATATACAATCTTTCTCTGACTGGCGTTGACTCCGTTGTATCAAACCTTTGTATCTGTGGAATGTATGTTCGGACATACAATCAAATACAACACCAAATATGCATTCATCGAATATCCCTTGGAATATTCCTTCCGCAATTCGTTGACCATTGACTTTCCCTTGTATCACCCGAATGTATATTTGAAATATACATTCGCTATATGCAAACCACAAAGTACATTTGATGGATACACAGGAACTGTATCAAACATACAAATTCAGTATACACACAAAATGTATACAAAAAAACATATACTCAGGATTTGTATAACCCGATGCTTATGTCCAACATTCAAGTCCCGATTTGCATGCACGGGATATTCAATTGCGGGATACACACAAATTGTATCTGATATACCTATGTGGTATATACAGAAATTGAACCCGATGTACAATTGCGATATACACAGAGATTGTATGTCGCATACAAACATTATATATCCGTCAAATGTATATTTCACAAAAACCCTCGAAACTTCACAAATTTCACGCAGAAAATGTTGAGATCGGCCCGATCCGTTTCCTTGGCAATTTTAACACAGATTTCGTCCTTCCAAACCCTAGCATATGAGGATGCTAGGATAGATCACTGCATGCAATAATTCGATCCCAAAAACATGAAGTGCAAAAACAGAAAAACGAAAAGGAAACCTAATCTACTGTACAGGGCCATTCCACCGATTCAGAGAATCAACCGGTGGAATGGATAAATAAATCCATTTTGTCTACAAACAAGAAAATCGATTACACAGATGGATCGGAGGTCAGATGATTAACACCAATGGGATCTTCTTTATTCAATTTCAGGAATGCATACAACTATCTGATATCACAGCCCCACTGCACAATACTGCTCCGTCAAATCTCAAACACAATGTCTCTATACTGTTTCACCAGTGCATCAAATAAAATATCTCTTTAAACAAACTGACCTAGGACATATATACCTACTCCTCATGAGTAGTACTGAGTCGATTCCCAACGGCTGGGAGACTTCCAAGCGGCTGGGAAGACAGCTAGCATAGCAAACTATAACTGTCTTGCACACAATCCTAGATTGACCTAAAAACATAAGAATTGGTCCAATGGACCTTATTACATCATAATGCATGAAACATACCATATTTAGACCTAATCTGTCTTTTGAAGGGGTGCTCCTGCACCACAACTTTATCAAAAACACTACCACTAGAGGGTATAAATACCTCCTCTACTACAGTACCTCTCTGGGCCTGTTGTCAAAGCATACACGCTACAAATTTGCACACTTCTTCACTATCACTTAGGGGGTCTCTTCTTAATTCTAGTCTACCTAATGCCATGTCTCCACTTCTCTTCTCTTGAATCCCATTTAGCGTGTTCAGATTCATCATGCATTTGAAGAATCTCAAGTTTCGTTTTAAAGAAATTAATAAATATATCAATGATTAACATATCAAATATAACACTCTCATGCAGTCAATGCCATGTACACCGATGCTGGGTACACAAAGGAATGTACACTGCAAACATTGGGCAATGATGTATAAACTCATGTTGCCTTTTCCCACCTTATCATGAAACTTGCAGAGCTTTATTTAGTTACTTTGGACAGGACACACTAAAAAGATTGGCCTGTGCATGCTTAACATCTCAGAGAGTCAGAAACAATGTCAGCAATGTCTCTCACACAAATGGATTAAAGAAAGGGCAGGCCAGTCAAGATTTTCAAATTCGGTGGCCTTGCTAGTCACGTTCTTCAAATACCCCATGTTATAGCCACTCATTATACATCAGAAAGCAATTACAAGCTATGGCAGTTTACTAGATGTTGGTAGATTAGATTTAACTTAGTTTATACATATTTGCACATGAAAAAGAAATAGTAAGCTATGATAGCATTCTCTATGCCTTTTTGTCCTCTGGTCGTTGTTATTGCCATTTGCCCAGACTTGCAGGGAAAGGGAGAAGATGGATCAAAACTCTGCAGGCCCTTAGTTTTGTCTAATCAAAATCACAAATAACAAAATCCTTGATGATTGTCATTGTTGGTTTATGGGATAGTTTTGAATCTAATTTTATGCATAAATCAAAATGCATTTGCATAAGCCACGTGGAACATGGACTAAGATGGTACTAAGATAATCATCTAGGAAAGAGGTGAATATTGTGTATAAGTTAATTTTGCGTGTAGGGGAAAAATAGTCCGTGCAGGTTAAGCCTAATCCCCATGCAGTGAGTGTTTGACCCACCTTGTCTACCTATTGTATGGATCCTCCATATAACACACCTTGTTATATGATTTTATAACCAATGGGTTTGGAGTCAACAGTCTGAATTTGCATGCGGTACAAGTTTGTTTGCATTCTGGGTATTTTGGGTTATGCAGCAGCTTGCTTCTGCCCAATCATCTCACCTCAAATTCTTGCTGATTCCCATTGGAAAATCTTGCCTGTCGGCTTCATCCAACGTATCAACAAAGAAATCACATGGATCGTTGAGAGCATAAATACAAAGTTCAAAAAATTGGATTGATCTGGGAGGTTAAATAGTATAGAAATTCAAGATCTTCAAAAAGATTTGGAAAATCCCAACTCACAATTTATAGATGAAACATTTAAAAACATAAAATTTGTGAACTGAATTCTAAAAATAATAAAATACGTAGATATAAATAAATGATAAGAGTTTCAAAACTTCAATAACAATCAAATATTGGCATTGGTTCTGTGAAATCTAACTTCCTATAATATTCAAAAAAACAGTACAGCCAGAACATTTACTACTTTATTGAAAAGTGCCTTTCTTGAGAAACAAATGTGAATTAGGAGATAATGATGCCAGATGCAGTGTACTGGTGTGGTGACAAGAAACAACTTTATTGTCACTCCAATTAAAACATGAAAAAACTCAATTGAAAATCTTTCATGGTGACTTTTTTGCAGTGAATCACTTGCTCCTGGGTATGGAATTAGAGACTGCATCTGGCTGAATAATAACAAATTTAGAGCAGATCCAACAAAAAGCATCTCAAATAAAATGAATATAGTTCCACAATCTCCTGCAAGGGCATCTATAGATTCTCTTGAAAAGTGACCAAGTCAAAATTCTGATTCAATTTCCTCTGTGATTAGTACTAATCACTCTTGTGATTCTACAATTTAGGTAATCTAGTCATCAGTGCTTTCAACTTTTGCCTACACCACTCTTGTCCATGATTCTTAAAACATATGTTGCATCATCTGTTTTGCCTTTTTCTTGAAGGCTGCTGAGCAAGGTATCATAGCAACTCAGATTGAGCGGCCCACCTTTCTTTACAATTCCACGTAAGAGATAAACAGCATCATCAAGTTTGCCATCAGTGCAAAGAGCATTAATAACAGTATCATAAGTTGCAGTATTTATTTTACATTTCTTGAACATTACAAATACTAGCAATCTCTGAGCTGTGGGCGATTTCCTGTTCTTACAAAGTTCATCTATGAGTTTGTTAAAATCAAGAATGCAGCCCTTTTGAAACATCAAATTAAGGCGGTCATAGACTTCTTCCATGTGCCCACGGTCGAGTAGAACTCCCAAAATCATGGGCATAAGATCCAAGTTCTCTTTTACATCCTTCTCCAACATAAGTTTCATAACCCTGCTTGCAGTCTGAAATCTACCATCTGAAAAGAGACTTTCAATGACTGCACGGAATATAGAAGCACCAGGCAAGTGACCACTTTCAATCATCTTATCTAAAACATTTCTTGCTTCTGGAGGCTGCCCCTTCTGCAGATAGCTTTCTATCAAAGCATTGTACGTATCAGCACTTACAGCAAGGCTTTTCCTTAGCATTATTTTGAGAAGCTCAAAACCTGCCTCAGGTGTACCCTCCTGACAATGACCAAGGATAATATTTTCAAAGATTGAAGAATCAGGATCTCCCCTTTTAAGCAACTTTCTAAAAAGCTCTTCTGCTTTCTGAGTTTTACCTTTTCCACAAAGATGTTTGAGCATAGGACCATAGGCTATAAACTCAGACCTAACTTTTTCAGGATCTGGTAAAACACCTTTCTGCAAAAGATCATTTAAGACCTCTATCGATTTATCAAATTTTCCTCTCTTAAAAAGGCCAATAATCAGCACATTATAAGTTGCATAATCAGCCAAAATGCCTAACTTGGACATATGATCAAAAGTCTCTACTGCCCCTTCCATATTGTCTGTCTTGCACTGACCATTTATCAAAGCATGGAACATCAAAGCACTCGGTTTCATGTCACGTTGCACCATGTCATTCAAGAGCCTTTGTGCCTCATTCAATTTTTTAGCCTCGCACAGGCAAGGAACCAAAGTAATATAAGTAATCTCATCGGCACTCACCTCTTTGCTGACCATCTCCTTAAAATACTCTAAGGCTTTGTCTACAGAGTTTTCTTTACAAAATCCTTTGATCAAAGTTGTGTATGTCACCACATCAGGAGAAATATCCTTCTCCTTCATTTCATTCACCACATTCAGGGCATCATCCAATTTCCCTGCCCTACAAAATCCATCCAAAAGAGTATTATATGTCACTACAGTAGGACTAATGCCGGCGCTGATCATATCATTAAAAAATCTTTGAGCAGAAGCAAACTTCCCCTTCAGACAAAACCCCCTAATAAGAATATTAAAAGTAAACACATCAGGCTTCAGACCATCCTCCGACATCTTATTATAATACCTCTTGGCCATGTCAGTCCTACCACTTCTAATCAAAGCAGAGAAAAAATTGTTGTATGTCAGAACAGTGGGCTTTACACCCATTTCCCTCATTGTTTTAAACATCTTAACAGACTCCATCACAATCCCACTCTTGCCATAGGACTTAATCAGGCTATTGAAAACATCGTCCTTCCACTGGACCCCCTTATCAGGCATCTGAAACAGGAGGGTCCTAGCAGCACAGATTTTTTTAGCCCTGCCAAAGATTTCAAGCATCTTAAAATAGGTCCAACTATCATGTTTGAACCCATTTCTCTCAGCCCATCTGAAGAACCTAATGGCAAGTTTTGATGTTTTCACCTTACCCAGGACACCCATGACTGTTTTATGGCTTAAATTCGGGGCTGCCTTCCACATTTTAGTTTGCAACCTAGGGCTCCAGGGGCCACTATGCATGATTTTGCAAAGATTTTCAACTGGGCTTTCAGAGATTTGGGGCTTACCTTTTCTAATACGATTGGGCTTGCTGGTGATGTCTTTCTCCATTGTCGGCCCCTTGCCCGCTTCTTTTACTACTCTTTCAGTCAGACCCACTTGGATTTCTGAGACATCCACTTGAATTTCTGAGAGACCCGTTTCAGCTTCTGAGGCTTTTGCATCTTCTGGTGATTGTAATAGGATCTGAGCAGCTCCAGCTGCCTCATTGGCATTGGGTGTTGTTGATATGGAACGTAATATGGGTATGCGTGGGGTTTGAATCCTATTAAACCCACCGAATATTCTTGCAGATAACATGTGAGAAAGCGGCGTTCTGAGGAAGTGTTCGGCAGAGGAGGTCATTTTGGGTGGGGATTTTAGAGCGGGTTCAAGGGGAAGAAAGCGAAAGTGAAGGGGCTCAAACAGCCACTCATGTTTTTGGATCGCCAGCCATGAAAATGAAACTGTCCATGAACGATGTTAAGATTCAACCGAGCGAGGCACAGAATTAAGAAGAATGGGTTTAGGGTTTTATTTTGTAAGATGATAACCTCCGAAAAACAATAAATGGAATATGCATTAAAAGGTAAGTTGAGCTGAATGATATGAATTTCCATCGCGAGTGTGGAGTTCCTATGGTTAATGAAAAATAAGAAATGGCATGGATATGGAAATTTCACTATTCCATCCATTTCTTATTTTTCATTTAGTTTTGTATTTATTTTGAGGTAATGTCTTAATATAAGTATATAATGATAGTATGTGAAATTGGGTTTATTCCCCTCGTCTTTTAATGTAACAATGATTCTCATAACTGATAAAGAATTCTCCACTATTGCATCAATTTCCAGCTAGACTCCATTTTCTTTTATTTTTTAATATTTTGTAGACAGTTCTCGTCATACCATTTATTGGTTGTGGTCAGTTTCTTTTTCTAGTGTTGTTAGGGGGGGGGGTCGGAAGTAGCTTTCTTATATATGGGAATTATATGGAAAAAATAAAGCTCTATAGGAGCGGGGTTGGGGCTGAGATAGAAGGAGAATTACTACATAGAATAGTTTATATTCTGTTTTGATATATAATAAAAAGACAATGGTGCAATTTTACCTTTTTTTGTTGAATCTCTACAATATGAAAATGTCTATATTCATTTTGATCAATTTATAGTTTTGAATATATGTTTGTAATGAGATCTTTAGACTTCTGCGATAGTTGATTTGCAAAAGCAAATGCAATTTGCATCAATTGTTGGTATCAGAGCAATCTGCAATGGCCCAGAGGGGAGTTCGCATGAACTGGGGAAGAAGGGGTGGGAGGAATGGAAGACCTCGAAGAAACAATGGTAAAGTGTTTAGAATGTTAGAGGCCCTTGAGGCTAGATTGCAATTGGACGAATCTAAAGAGGAACCAAAGAACTTAGTAAATGTTGCTAGGGTATTAGACCCTATGGAGAGGCTTATTAAAGCATTGACAAAACAAAGTTCCTAAGTAAAGGTGGATATTTCAAGTTTTAAACGTGAGCTCAACCTTGACATATTCCTAGATTGGATCTAGGAGTTGGAGTACTTTGAGATGGAAGACATGGACAAATATGATCAAAAAAGAGTAAAAATTGTTGCCTCCAAGTTGAGTCGCATGCAACCCTATGGTGGGAAAATGTGCAAAGTTCGAGAAGAAGACAAGAAAAAAAATTAGACTTTAGCCTAAGATGTTGAAACATCTTAGAGCTCAATTCTTGCCCTCATATCACCAACAAATATTGTTTAAAGAATTTGAAATTTTAAAACAAAAGGATCAATCAATGCAAGCTTATACTAAACAGTTTATGAGGCTTCAAATTCAGATGGATATATAGGAGAGTGAAGAGCAAGAGACAGCTTAGTATGTGAATGGATGAAAGTTTTAACTTTAGGATGAGCTTGCATTGGTGAAAGCTACTATGGTGGATGAAGCTTACAATTATGCTATAAGTGCGGAAGAGAAATTGAACCAAAAAGGTAAATTGGCTAGTAACTGAGGCATTAACAACCAAAACAAAGGAAGAGGAAGTTCCTCCAAACCTATCAAAGATGAAGAACCAAAGGAGTATGGGAAGCCAAACTTCCAAGGAAGGGGTGACTTCAAGGGTAGAGGACGAGGACAAACACCTTCTAGACAATGGAAGCTCTTGAAATGTTTTATTTGTAATGAGTCTCGTAAAGTTGTTGATTGCCCTCAAAACCCCAAAAGGGTAATGATGGCCCAAGAAGAAGAACTTTAGATCGAAGTAGTTGAAGCTAAGTCAAGGGCGAACCTAATGTTGAAAAGAACCTTAATATTTGGAGAAAAAGAAACCCCCGAAGCTAATTAGAAGAGGAATTTAAGTGTCTTTCAAATAAATGCAAATGTAAGGACAAGGTGTGTAAAGTGATCACAGATGGTGGAGTTGTGTACAATTTGGTGAGTACATAAATGGTTGACAAATTACAGGTTTCTTGCATTCCTAAATCTAATCCCTATAAACTTTCTTGGTTGAAAAAGGATCATAGTGTGCTTGTGGATAAATCTTTTCTTGTTGCATTCAAAATTAGTCCTTATATAGATGAAGTGCTCTATGATGTGATGTTAATGGATGCATGTCATTTGTTGGTGGGTAAGCCTTGGCAATATGACCAAAAAGTACTCCATCATGGTAGAGAGAATACTTATGAAGTTAAGTGTGAAGGAAGGAAAACACTCTTGAAACCATGGAAGATAGAAAAGGCATCTGAAATGTTATCCTTCTCACTTGTATCAATGAGCTATAATTTTTTTTGCAAAGAGAACAAGGGAACAATTTGCTATTTATTATGCCCAAGAGAAGCAAGAGAGCCTAGTAGGATCCATCCTCCACCAAAGGTGCAAAGGTTGTTGAAAGAATATTCTTGTATCACTCCATTAAAGTTGCCAACTAGTTTGCCTCCATCAAGAGGTATTACACACCATATTGTGCAATGTCCTTGGAATCAGATGTTCACAAGAATTGACAATTTTCATGGAATTTTTTGATTGTGCAGATTAGAATTATGAAATTTAAGGTATAGTGGAAATTTGTGATAATGTTCCTAACCCAATGTTCTAATTTATATGTTCTGCAACAACATGTACAACAAGAGGCATCTAATTTGGAAGATCTAGCAAGCATATCCTTTCAAACAATGAATTGAAATAACTAACAAGCACTCTACTCTCAACCAAGAATCAAACTGAAAAAGATGTGCTCCCAGCAACAATAAATCACTACGATTAACTCACAACCTCTTAGTAGATCCATAATTTTTATTTGTAAATAGTAGCTTCCCAAAAAAAATTACCAAATGGCAACTTAGTTAAGAGTTACCTCACAATGGTGCAATCAGCTGAATGAAGTGGCATGGTCTCTCTTTCCTTACTTTTAAGTTCACATCTTATTAATACTTTTATTTTGCTAGTACCCTCTTATATAAGAAGTTGTCTTCAAAATAAGAGTTCATGAATTAGTATTTGTAATGGTGAAATCTATGTCTCCATGCTAATATCCATTTTATTTTGTGTCTATTATGAGATAGTGGTTTTACTATGCTTGTTATGAAACTGACATCTACATTTGTTTAACATACTAGGCCCATAACCCATAGGTCATATGAAACCATAGGACATAGGATCATTTTCCATTTTTTTAAATTTGGTAGATTATTATGCTATGTTATTTAAACTAACCCATTATTTTACAAGATATAAAACCAAACTAGCTCTCTTAGGTCAAGACATAGGGACATGTCAAATTTTACATGGGGAGAGACACCCTCAAAACTTTTTTAAAAATAGAACTCTAGATTGGTGTAAATTTGTTATGCACAAATTTAAAAGTGTTCTAAAAAGTTATCCATGGGTGATAATAGTTTACTATTGTTCCATTGTTGTTAAGATTCACTGCAAGATTTTACCATCTTTTGTTTTATTGTACTTTATTATTGGACTTGATCAACCCAATAACTTTGTATATGTATTTTTGTATAAAAATGATATCCTTAGAATCTTATATCATGTCATTAATTACCTACGAGTTTATGATAAAGTGATATATGTTGAAAGATGTTTTGAATGACAAGATTATTTGTTATAAACACTCTATTGATAGTAATAAGTTAATTTAAATTGCAGCTTTGTTGGATTTCAAAACTTGCCTCGAAGCTTTGTTTGAGTGATTATATGAAATGATATGGACTTTGTTTAAGGGGCAATTGTATACTTGTTCCAATTCAATTGTATTTGGTATAGGAAAAGAGGATATTCATGTAGCCTGGAATGCATGACTAAAATATTGGAATGTATTTTGAGTATATAGGTTATATGGTACTTGATGATGAGTGACTGCATGATATGGTATATGCATGCCATTAACTAGGTAAATGCTATTTGATCACATGATAATAATTTTTGTAAACTTTATGTTGAAGTTACACCTAAAATATTAAAACATATATATTAAGAACAAAGGTTTATGTGAACGACCAAATTGAAAAAAAAATTGATAGGAGATTTAGTGTATACACTTGCATTATCTACTCAAGTATAAATTCATGATCTATTCCATATGAAACTGTATTTATAGTTATAATCATCTTATTGATTAGCAAAGTATTTCTATGGATCTAATTGTGGTTTTAGTTAAACTAGCAAAGTATTTCTATGGATCTAATTGTGGTTTTAGTTAAACTCGAAGGAATTATTGAAAAGATCTAAAATTTTAGATAAAGTTAAAGTGAAATAGATTCATTGTGATATTGATAGCACCACATCTGCATTTACTTTACTGATAATTTTTGGTGAATTATGTTGTAGATTCAACTTGAGCTACCAAGGACAACAACTAATTTATAGGGGGAGAAATGTTATGGGACTTTTTCCCCAAAATGGAAAAGAAAGCTATTTATGAATAACCCTTTAAAATTATAAGAGGATAAACTTTATTTAACCCTTTATAAGGTAGATGGAAAAATAAAGGATATTATGATCCTTTGGTTAAAATGGGCATTAATAAAAAGTATTTATATAAACTCTTTCTAAAAGAGAAGGAATAATTATGTTTATTAAATAATTATTAAAGACAAACTTTGTGAAAGGGTGTGATGGTTTGAAAACCACCCCTTAAGGCTTATTTAAAGCATTTGTGTGAGACTTGGAAAAGGGGTATGGAGAACACTCAAGGAAGAAGAAGGTGGTTTGGTGGGTTATGGGCATTGGAGAAGGGGGCACAGAGT
Organism: Cunninghamia lanceolata; assembly: GCA_027924645.1. Taxonomy (NCBI): domain Eukaryota; kingdom Viridiplantae; phylum Streptophyta; class Pinopsida; order Cupressales; family Cupressaceae; genus Cunninghamia; species Cunninghamia lanceolata. The sequence goes on along the minus strand of BSBN01000443.1, from coordinate 10,535,333 downwards.
GTATCCAACTCAGGGTATTGTACTCTTCAAAATGTGACACAGGCACAATCATGGATGAGTCAACTCCGATGCAGCACATAGACCCTCTCCTTGCTTCTGGCGACCTCCAAGTTACTCTCCCTCTCATGGAAAAAGCCAATCTCAAGCGAAGGCGAGACCTGGGGGATGTCCTGTTTGCTTGGGAGTAGGACCTCGTGAAGAGCAACTAACTTGATCATGGGCCTGTTGTTGTTTTGGATTTGTCTTGTTCTTTCTATGGCGATTGTTGTTGAGATGACTATATGTCTCGAAGGTTTACTTGTGGTTTGTTTCCTATTGGGGTTTCTAAGTTTCCAATGCCTAGATAGATCTTGACTTGCTTCATTTATGCTTCTAGTATGTTGTAGTCTAGCCTCAAATGCTTGGATGTGTTGTTGAATTTGTCATTCTTGTTTTATGACCTTGATGTAGTGTTCTTGTTCTTGCGTGAGTTGTGGTCTTCATTTTAACTCTTCAATTTCCTGAAGGATTGCCCTCACCCACTCACCTCTGATTCCAGGGCACATTTGAATGCTTTGATTTGAGAGAGTGAATTCAAGTTGACCAAGAGTTGACTTTTGACTTAGTGTTGTAAACTAAGGTTTTTCTAGGTGTTTTATCAAGTTTGTTGACCTTGTGATGAAATCAAGGAGTTTTGACTTGTGTTGACTTTATGTTGACCTCGTGATGAAATCAAGGGTTTGTGTGAACTTGTTTTGCTTTGTGATGTTTTCTAATGTTTTTGGTATTTTGTGGGTTTTTTAATGTATGCAACCTATGATGTATGCAAACAACTTTTTTTGTTATTTTCTCCAACTTTTGAAATAAAATGAATTAAATTAATATAGGAATTGAAAGATGTATGCAAACTAACATGAAGTTACCTAATGCAATTATTCTATGTTTTTGTATTTTCAAGATCAATTTTGACTTAAACTAAGAATTAAAAGTGCATGACATGAAACTAATCTAAAATTGCAATTTGACTACTTAAAACAAGCTAATCTAAGAAACTTAAATTAACCTATTGAGGAAATCACAATGACAAAATTACTATTCCAGGAGCAAGATTTATGATTTAACTACTACTAAAACATGAAAAACTTGGAATATGGAGATGCATGAGCCTGCACTACCCTCAATAATCCTTGGGTATGGCAACCTCTTTGTCCTCTTACAATAGCGAGGTCATCCTCTTGGCGGCAAGTGAAAAGGGCAAGCAATTGAATGAGCTTTAGAAAGCTTTGAATAAGCTCAAAATGAACTAAGCGCACTATGGCTTGAGAATTGGCAAGTGTAACGATGGTATGAATCCTTTGAAGGCTTTGGAAAAATAACAACAATAAACAAAAGACACCTAAGTCCTGTAGCGAGCATAAGCATTCTAATGGGATAGCAAAAATTAAGCAAACATGGATTGCAATAATGAATTTGCCTCCCCTATTGCTTGGAGGAGGGGGGTATTTATAGGTTGGGAAAGCACAAGAGGGGTGGGGATGATTGAGGAGTTAACTCCTTTGATTAGAGAATTAACTTGCTTGATTGATTAGAAGACTAAATAATTGAAGAGTGAACAGACCTTAAAAGCTTATCATAGAGGAAGAAATGGAGTTAGCATGAGAGGAAGAAGAGATAACAAGAATAGATTGGGCTAAATTTGCATGATTGTGAGTGTTGATTGAGTTAATTATGGCCTCCTCTATGTTTATCTCAAATTTACATGCAAATTGGGCAAAAATGGAGCCTTTTTGGGCTCAAATTGAAGGAGAAACTCGCATTTAACATTTGCAAGGGTCACTCCTTTCACCAGGGCAGGTCGCCCTGGGTGACCCTAGGGCGACCCACAGACGGTGACACCTAGGTAAAGACAAAAAGTTGTGTATGCTAAGTTACAATCTGAAAAGGGGATCTGGCATTTGAAACTAGGTGTACGATGACTTCAAGCAGGGTCACCCAGGGAGTTTTGATCATTAATAGGGGGAGACCCATAGAGGAGGTAAGTTAGGCAGAAACTGAAACATGGTTTTGGTCTGTTAAGTTGTCTAGAGGCTTCGTAGGGTTAGAGACCTTTAGAATGGGGTGTCGAAAGGTGGAACTAGCAAGAAAAGGTGAAAACTAAGCATGTAGGAAAGTGAAAGAATGTGACAAAAGAAGAATCGACAGAGGGGAAAAGAAGAATAGTTAGGAAACTAAAGAATCGACAAGGGAAAAACAACCGACACGTGTCGCCAAGAGGAGTGTCATTGAGGGGATGTTATTATTCATGCTTTCATGTACGTGATTGGGATTACATGTTATCATGGGGTTCTTGTGGAAGCTCATGCATGTTTTTAGTGCTTACATATTTGCCCCCTCAAGGATGATAGTCTACATGAAAGGTAGGTACTTTTCCCAAAATAGGCCTTACCTATTGTCGATTTGTCGCAATTGTACCATGAGTTGTGTCGCAAGTTTGAATGATTGTCTACTTCACCATTGGTGACCTATAAGGATGCAAGCACGCAAAACATGGCACAAAAACACTACAAAGGTGAGAAACTACTCCTAAATGCATAATTGAAAACTAAGCTACAAGACAAGAGGAGTGAGAATTTGTGAAGAGCAGTCAATTGTTAACATAATTGTGTGTGTGAGAAGTCATTGGGAAGCTTTCTTCGAGGTGATGGAAACAGAGGCGACAAATCCTTCTTCCGCTGAGAATCAGGTACAAACAACGTGATTTTCTACCTTCAAAACCCTAGTTTGAATTTTGTTAATTTTCTTGCAAATGATTTCGTTTCTGTCCATTTTTTGTCACATTATGTATATTTTGTCATTTAAAGTGTAAATGTATTTTCGTTTGTCTTGAAATCAGATAGAATTTTTCTAGTTTCTATGAATTTTTAGCATGATGGGGTGTGGAATAGGGTTGCCCATGGGTCACTCATTTCACTAGAGCAAGTCACCCAGGGCAACCTAGTTGTTTCACTGGGGCCGCCTGGGGAGATCTGATTTGACAACAAGGTCACCTGAGGAGTTTTGCCCTGCTAAAAGTGGTGGCCTTGCTTGTTTGATTCTGATTGTGATTTGATGTATGATGGCATGTTTCTGTGTTTCTGTTGTTCACTAATCTTGACACCAATATCATCATTTTATTACAATTTTGTGAATAATATATGTTCTTTTTTACGATTTTCTGAGTTTTGATGAGATCTAACACGTGGTTCTTTGTTTTTGATGGGATGGATGCATTTGGTGGTGTTGGTTATTTTTCCCAAATCGGCAGAGGGTTTGCCAGTTCCAATGCACAGGCAGATTCAGCCAACAGATATGGGAGGTTGCATGAGCGGCCTCCCCTTCATTTCTAGTTCTGCCACACCAAGGGGGGTGTCCCTATTTGATAAAGGTGTAACATTGACTAGCTCAATGACAGGAAGATTTAGCTTGACAGCAACAGGCAGAATACTCTCATGTGTGGACCAAGATGTGGATGATACATCACAAGGTTGGAAATATTCTTGGACATGTGTGTCTGGTTATGGATTAGAGTATGCAGGGGGTTCCTAATTCCTACTCCTACAACTAACATGTTGAAAATGTGGAATGGTTGGATATTATATGGATGCAAGACAAGGGGTTTTGGATCATAACTACTAATCCAGAAGCAGACCAGTGCCTATCTTAGGGCAAGGAGTCAACTAGACGTATACAAGAGAATGGTTTGCAACTGGCATTCAAGTTTCAAGAGGTTAGATTGATGCTTGCCTTACAAACATCACCCAAGAATAGGTATTTAGCTGCCTCTACTTACATATATCCTAGCTGACATACAACTTTCTCCATACTTCACCTAAAATAATTTAATCCACTCCTTGAATGGCGGTCAGAGATGAAGCATGTGATACAGAAATCTATATCCTAGAATCTGAGAAGCCCTTAGCAACCAGACTCAAAAGAAGAGAATGCATTCAGCACATGGAGACAAGCAACTAAACACATGCATAAGAGCATTTTTCATATAAGACAACAATGAAACTAAACATATGTGCAAAATACATTCATAATGCAACTCATAAACTCCAAAATGAGATACAACAGATAGGAAATGCTCTGTATTTCATTATTTTTCCCCCCAAAATTTCCCAAGTCTTCAACAACACAATGAGTAACACAATTTGGCCTTTATACCAAGACTGTGCACTTAGCAAAATTACAACGGTCAACTCAAGAATTCGCCAGATACAATGCATTAGAAAATGGCCCTCAAAATAGTTAATGTTGTAGGAGAAACAAGGAGAAGAAGCAGGTAAAATCAGGATCTGGGCCGCCGCTCGGGGACTTTCTTCTTAAAAATGGTGGTTGACCTGTCCACCGTCGACCCAAATCCTGTAGATGTCGCCATTATTGCTCAGCTACCCGCAGATCCTTAGTGGCGTGCCTTAGGAGTTTTTCCCGCCCAAACACAGCCACAGATGCAAAGAAACCCATCGCCGCAGCAAAATACAAAACCAACTGTCGATCATCTCCCCATCGCTGAGATCAACGGTGCCAAAAAATGTTGACCAAGTCGCCGGCCAATCAAATCGCGCCACGGAGGCACCTCATGTTTCTATCGCTGGCTTTTCCTATTCACATTTTGCCTTTTCGCCCTTGTATATGCAAAAACATATGCATATACAAACGCCACTGTTCAATCCCTGTATATGCAAAATGCATATACATGCAACAATTTAATATACAAGGCGGACCCCAGTCAATTATAGAGCAAATTGGAATTTTCAATCGGGTCCGGAATGTATGCCTTTGTTTTGTATATTTCGAATGTATACTTCACATACATTCGCCTTTGTATGTCCTGTCCGCGGGCCCCACCAATTGCACCTCCGCTTCTTTGTATGTTTTTCAATGTACATTTCTCTTTGCATGCCGAATATACAAACCTGTTTGTATATTCCTGCGGGCCCAACCACACGTATCACCTCCGCTACACTGTAGCAAATGTATATTTGCACCTTTGTATGTCAAATATGCAAACACAAATATACAAACCTTTTTATACAACTGCAGAATCTGCGACAGAATATTCCACCTTTGTATATTTTTCTTTGTATCTTTCAAATGCATGTAGCCGATGTATATTGGGATGTACAACAAAACACATACAAGCGAACCTGATATACAACAGTGGCATATTCCTAGAATCTTGCGAAAGATTCCCCCAATGTACATGCATCCCTTTGAACCCAATATGCATTTGGAAATGCATACAATTGCAGAATATTCCTAGGAATCTGCGAAAGATTCCCCATTTGTATATGCGACCCGATATGCATATAACTCATTTTTTCACCTTTTTCAAAGGCCGATGGAAATTTTACAAGCCCGCTAATGTATATTTGACCTGCATGTATATACAAACACCCCTGTATATACAAAGTGACATGCATACAATAGATTTTTTGCATTTTTTAGCACTGCAGAGGCCAAAAGAGTTAGAACTTTTGGATTTTTTTGGAAGGGGCTTGCATATTTGAATGCTGGAATCTTTAGGAAGGTGCCTGCAAATTTAAGCACTAATAGGTGGAATGCAAGCCATGAGTAGCAATGGCTTTGGGATGCTTACTGGGCCCTCTCTTCAGGAAATTGTGCTATCCTAAAGAAAGCGGGGTTTGATAAGATATGTCATGTTCTAGTTGTCCATGCTACTTCTCGTATCTGTTGTGACATTTTGACCTACTAGGACACCGACAGGAGCACTTTCAGATTTCCATAGGTTTCAGGGGAGTGGACTATCACTCTTTACGATGTTTATCGCATCTTAGGGGTTCCTATGAGAGGACAACGACTTGTTCTTCCCGAGAGTGGCTCGCTTGCCAAAAAGTGATTATGGGATTCCATTATGGGAGTATCTTACTTTGAGACATTGCCAATGGTCTAGCTTACTTCAGTTCCTTGATTTCCTATTCTCTAAGGAAGTATCTTATTGATCTGATTGCTTTGAATTTGTCAGAAGATAAGGGAGCATCTAGACTTAGATGGTGATGGGCACCAATCATTTAGTGCATAGAGTGTGGTACCGTGTTTGTGTGGGGTGTTGACATCTTTGCTATAGTCTACCATGATTTCTACTGTATTGCACATTGAGGGGCTCTTGCCTTTAGCCATCCCTCTTTGATCATGTCATGGATTTATGAGCACATTCAACCATTTTAGAGGGAGATTCTACTTCTTGACCCTAGACTTCTGAGGGCTACACGATGGGGCCGACTTGGTCACTTTGACACTAGCTTGTCTGTAGTGGCTACTTTGATTAACGCAGACATGATTCTCAATCCTTATATTAACATGGAGGACACATGGCTTGGTGAAACATAGATCAAATAATTTTGTAGGAGTGTGGTTCAACACTTAGATCTAAATGGTTTTGTTGAGCTTCACCACATTGAGAGAGTCTTATAGCAATTAGGCGGTGATTTTCTAGAGGACTTGCCCCCAGTTCCCACTTACTATAGGACTATTCAGGAAATGGGAGATTCTAAGCAGGGGATGACCACATGGACTCCTTTGACCCTTGGAGTCCTAATTACTAGGCCAATTCGTACACCTCACGGCTTAGGCTCTAGCCATAGGGGGAGGAGAGGGTCTGATCCTCACAGATTGATTACTCTTGATGATTCTAATTCTATTGATAGGGATTACAATCCAAAGGGAGAGGATCATGATGAGGTCAGTGAAGGAGAGGATAGAGAGATTCCTCCTGATGAGGAGGCTACCATACCTTCTGTTCATGATCATGCACCAGATGACCCCTCCTGGGAAGAGGGTGACCCTCATAAGTACTCTTTCCTTTACTCTTGTTTTTGTCATTTTTGTGCATTTGGATTGTTTGACTAACTCTCCTTTCTCTTCTTTCTTCTCCTTTAGTGCTGCTATGTGATGGAGGAAACTATTTCATGATTTGAGCCTAGATCTTTTGGTTCTAGTCGTGGGATGTTCTTGTGAGTCTCTACTTGTTGATGCCCATCTTCCTTCTCGGGCCAATCATCACACTGACATTCTTGTGCTTACATATTACGCCAATCAGGAGATTTCTTCTTTGCACGGTGAGATTAGGGAACTTAGAGCTGAGAATGTTGTCCTTCGAGAGATGGCAAGTCTTGGAATTCGTAGATAGGCTTCTCAAGCTGACACGGTTGATCCTTCACATGTTCCTAGCAGAGTTCCTTCTCTTTCTCATAGGACCCACGGGGGTTCTAATGCTACTAGTCATAGGAGACCTAGAAATCAGAGCCCCGGTGGCTCTATTGGTCAAAATCATCCTTGAGATTTATCTATGTTTGCTTACTTCTATCTTGCCCCCTTACATGGGGAGATTTACAGAATTTTGTCCTTGGCTCTACTCTTTTCCTTTGTATCAGATTTGTACTAACACTCTTGGAAATTTTCTTATGATTGTGATTATCTTTATATTTTGTGCTCATTGGTGATTCAGAACCTTTGTGATTATGATCTCTAGGACTTTATACAAATGCAGAATGATTATGATATATTTTGGGTCATTTTTAGAACTTATATGAATGCAATGCAATGTACGAAATGCAGGAACACAAGAATGAATGCAACACACTTTAAACCTATGGAGTGTCATGAGTTATGACATAGACTTATTGCTTTTCATTTTTCTGATTTTTGGTATGATGAATGCATGATGGAACAAACAATGTGACAACTCTTTAATGAGATTTTTGCTTTAAGGGATTGCAAATTATCTTGGTGTAAGAAATTTATTTAACTTTATGAGATAGTATTTAGGAATCAAGTGGGAGTGGGGGGAATATGGAATGCTTCTAAATTTTAGACTTTAATAAAGGTTGAATATTGATCCTTATCTAGACAGAACATATTGACAAGCTTTCAACTTAGATGAACAACAAATTTTATTAATACTCACTAGACTTAGATCGAAGATGGCAAACAAGATAGACTTGGGGTAAAGGAAATGCTTCAGAATAGAAGATGGCCCTAAAGACAGCTAGACTCCTAGTATTTCTCAATTGGTGCATGTGTGTGCTTTCTCTAGTAGATTGTCACCCTCGTAGCTTCGAGCTTAGAGTTATCTCCACCCGAGAGTACACACAATCAGCAATCTTCTCTTTTCACTCTTTTTTTGTATCTCTTTTTTTTTGTATTTTTGCAGTACCTTACTTAAATCTCTCTCTTTTATATATTTTTTATTCTTTTTGATGGGATGCTTTGAAACTTTATTGATGCTTTGGATATTTAGCTTCTTTAGTCATAATCTCACTTTTCTCTCACACTCTTATTTTTTTATCACTCATTTTTTTATTTACTCATATTTTAGATTGTTTCCTTTAGAGTTATGATCTTCCTGACATTTTTGGCTAGGAGAGATAAGGGGCTAAGCACCACCAAAAGTTTTTATTATCTAGTTAGACTTCCATTCTACTCAGAAGAAGTGGGGAAGGTCCACTTGCAAGCTTCTATTGAGTATTGTAAGTTTGAAGACTGACTTTGTTTAAATTTAACATCAGTGTAGAGCTAAGAGTTAGGCTTTGATTAGAATCATTGAATCATTAGAGAATGTGAATAGGGGAATGATAAATGGCAACTGTGAATAAAAAGGATCTCAAAAGCTAAGAGGATCAACCTATACCTAAGTGATCTTAGACTCCTTACTGAAATGAAAATCCAACAAGAGTATGTCACTCACAAAGATGCAGGATTAAACAAAATGAAACAAAAATGCATGAAAGATTTAATTTTTTTATGATTTTATAATTTTTTTTGGAATATTTGACTTTTTGGTGTTTATATGTTTTATAATTTTTTTGACTTTTTTTTCAAATATAATATTTCTTGAGGTGAAAGGCGTTAACCATCTCACCAAAATCCTCACGTTCCATTGTGCACAAAAGATAAGCACCATTTCCGATGTCTTCTTTGACCATATATGAAACTATCTAGTTGGGTCTAAATTTGTGTCCTCCAACTCTTTTATCAATCAAATTATCGATTCTAAGCACCAAGTCTCCCACTTGGAATGATCATGGTACTACTTTCTTATTGTATTGTTTCTTGACTCATGCAAGGTAAGAATTATGTCTCTGTACTACCTTTAATTATTTCTTGTCCATCATTTCTAATTCAGCTAACCTCACAGCACGATATTCCTCATTATCTAACAAGCCTTGTAAGGACACCCTTAAGCTTGGCAATTCAACTTCTAATGGTAAGATTGCTTCCGATCTAAAAGTGAGGGCAGAAGGCATTGTTTTGATTGGAGTACGTACACTTGTTCTATAGGCCCACAGAGCTAGGTATAACTGCAAATGCCAATCTCTCTTAGAATCTTTCACAATCTTTACTAAGATGGCTTTGAGTGTTTTGTTTGGCACCTCAGCTTGATTGTTTTCTTGTGGGTAATATATTGAGGCCGAGTTGTGATCGATGTGCAATCTTTCGCATAACTCTTGAACTTGTGGATTTTTGAACGATGAGGCATTATCTGTCATAATCACTTGAGGGATTTTGAACCTACATATGATTTGATTTGAGATGAATTTTGTGATTACTTCTCCTAACACAGTGGTTAAAGGTGAAGATACATGAAATGCAGGAGATATAACACACATAAAGGAAATCAAAAACAATGATTATACCTTCAAATCCCCTCCATCCAAGTCTCCTTGATAAGGTGGAGGAAGAAGCATGCACCTAATGCAAAATCCTAGCTTTACCTAATAAAAAAGTAATGTGGATTGCTCAATATAATACAAGCATGGTGAGAGCAAGGATTTGGATTTAATTGGATATGGAATTGGCTATGAATATGAGGAATTTTGGAGGATAATGGTGGGATATTAAGCTTTCATTATGTCCCAATGGCTTGGGAGAGGTTCTTATTTATAGATTTTTGAGGATTTTAGATCAATGGTGGAGCTTTGAAAATGAGATCCAAGGGTGGAGATTGCATGGTGAAATCAAGGGTCAAGATTCCATCAACAAAGATGGAGGGCTCTCAATATTTTGGAATTTAAAATTCCACCTTGGGAAGGCTTTGCATTAATGAAGATAAAGACATGAGAATGAATTAAAAATTTATTTTAATGGGTGAATAGGATGAGAAATGACAAGTGCATAGATTTGGAAAGGTGAGGTGGAGACATGTGTACGCTTTATTATTTAAATAATGCTCTTTCATGCATTGGGAAATATGAGGTGGAGACACATGTGACTCCCCTTAATTAAATAATATTAATTATTTAATCAAGTGCGGGGAGATGGGATAATGAGGGTCTAGGTTAGTTAATTAAGTGATTAACTTAATTAATGTGGCTGATAGAAATTAGGAGATAGGTTAATTAGTGGTTTAAATTAATTAAGCAAGAGTTTACTTAATCAATTTGGGTCTAGGGGCTAGGTAGGGTATGGTAGCTAATAAATAAATGTTATTTATTTAATTAGCCTAGTTTTAGTCATAGACTAGGTGGATTAATTAAATAAATGGACTTTATTTAATTAATTTGGGTTAGTGGCAAGGATAAAATAATCAAATAAATAAATTATAATATTTATTTAATCAATTATGGACAATGCTTAAGGGGAAGTAATTAATTAAATTTGATGCATTTAATTAATTACAAATAAGTGACTATGGGGGATAGATAAATTAATTAAATAAATTGATTTTATTTAATTAATTACGGGAAAGTGGATGCAAAAAATGGCTATGTAGAGTTCTTGTCATTTTCAGGTGTCTATATTTTGCCCCTCTTTGATGTGACGTTGTGATTGTATGTGAGGGATGTCATTTCAAAGAAAAATTTGCCCCAACCGACTAAAGTGGATGGAGGAACGAGTGGGATATGCCCCCTCAAAAGATCAGGTGGAAAAAAATAAATTTTGTGTATGAACTCTCTAAAAAGAAGAAAATGGTAGCTAAAATGGGATGCAAAATAGAAAATGAGATCAACAGAAGAAAAAAAGGGCAAAAATGGATATGGTATGAGTCTATATGTGAAAAATTAGGGTTGGGTTAGAAGAATTATGGTCAGGGCTTAGGTGGAGGCTATAAATAGGTTATGGAGGGCCTATAATCCTCATTTGCACACCTAAGCTTAGTGAGTGGGAGAGATAATAGTGATAGAACGTGGAATCTATGGCAATAATTCCATGACATACTCATCAGGCGGAGCAAGTTCAGGAGTATCGGTGACCTCTACAGGCTGGCGAGTTGGTGAGTGGCCTATCCTTGCTTTATAAATTGGGTTTTGGGGGTATTTATGGTACATTAAATGTGGGGTAGGTTAGGGTTAGCGGATGCTCTAAAGCACTTGCTTAGTCCATTCAGTCGGGCTTAGTGCCTAAGGCAGGGCATTTAACGCTTTCACTCTGAATTAGCACCTCCGATTTGGAGTAGCACATTTCTCACGCCAAAAAATTAGCAGTTAGATGAGGTTTTTAACACCTTTGATGGGTAGATTAGTGCATTTGCTTTGGTCTAGCACTTGTGTGGTCTAGGATAGTGTTGCTGCACCTTTCAGTGCGTACGCTAGGGGTTTTAGCACTAGCGCTTCTGTCAATGCATGTGCGGAATGTAATAGCACCTACATGGAGGTTTAGCGCATGCGTGGAGGGTTAGCACCTCTGTGAAAGCTATTAGTGCTTCTACTAGGGTTAGTGCAATCATGGTGTTTATAGGCGCTTACACAGAAATTAGCGCGAGCGTTGGTTCTGTTAGCACCTTCGTGCCTTTTGGTGCTAGTGCTAGGGGACAACATTTTTGTACAGTTTTTTGTAAAAAAAGGCTAATTAGGTTGTGTGATGGATGCAGGTGGGGTTAGGTGCATTACAGTCAAGGGAGCAGATGCTGCTCTTTTTGTCTTTCATGGTGTGGTTTAGGCCAGGGGATGCATTTCTATTAGAGAGGATTAGATTGGGCCACTTGGTGTATATGCTAAAGATTCATTCCCATAGGGCTATGATGACAGCTCTGGTGGAGCGATGAAATAGTGATCGATGTGTATTTTTGCTTCCCACAGGGGAGATGATAGTTACTTTAGAGGATGTTTGGAGGATCTTGAGGATCCCGATACATGGGGAGAGGGTGATCTATGATCAAGATGTTGGTTTGGTGGCATTAAGGTGGGTGTTCTTTCCAGATGTTCTTCTACTGGATGTGAGTGGCCAGGAGATGGTATGGCGAGATGCGATGGTCTCGCTGGAGGGCATGGCTTTATATATTGTTGGGCTAATTAGAGGTATTCGGGTTCCAAATAGGAGATCGTGTGGTTTCTCAAATGGCTAGGGGTGGTCCTGGAGAGGATGTATGAGGAGGGTGCGTTGTATGCATGGGGGCCATGTGTGTTAGCCCACCTCTATAATGATATGCAGCTAACTGTTTATAGGTGAGGGGTGAGCTTTGGTTGCAGGGTTACTCTCCTCCATGTGTGGTCATGGGAGCACATAGCCATCACACAACTGGTATGTGTGTATGTGCAGCTGAAGGGGTGACCCTATGCCTACTACTATGCATGAGTGTTATAGCATTACTGCCTAGGGGCCATGAGGTACTGGAGATGAGTTTTTGATGAGGTGGATACCATGGTATGGTGGCCGTGGTGGACATGTGAGAGGTGGTATGGGGACTTAGATAGTCTACTCTATGATCAACAGGGTAGATATAGATCATGGGGCAGACCGAGCACATTATCCATAGTTGTATGCCTAATCAGGTTTTGCATCAATTTGGTGTTCGACAAGATGAGCCATAGATAGAGGCTATCTTCACTCGAGTTACGAGGGAGGGACATGAGGGATGGGGAGTCCCCATTGATCCTTGGATCATGATTTTTGGTTTTGACGAGTTGGTGCCATTGCGGTGGGCATAGGAGTCTAATGTGGTGGATGTCGGGATGACATCAGATTATGATGTTTGGTGGCAGGAGCAATGGCCTATGAGATTGACCCTTCCTGAGGGTCAATTAGTGGAGGTTGAGGAGAAGGAGGAGAGTGATGGAGATGGAGGAGGTGGCTGAGGTGGGCTAGCAATTAGAAGTTGACAAGTCTGTTAGAGGGTAGAGGTGATGGTGGGTTGTTCTAGAGGAGGTGGTAGAGAGGAGGAGGTGGATCCAATGGTGTTGCAGGATGAGATTCATAGCCTGATGAGGGAGTTGGTAGATATGAGGGTAGAGTGGGATACAACAGAGGCACAGTTGAGGGTGTCCAAGGTGGAGGTAGATAGGCTGCAGGGGGAGCTTAGAGTATAGGTGGGTAGACTACAGGGATTGGGCCCTCGCCAACAGGTTTACAGGCACCGACAGAGTCTGGAGATAGTACCACTTAGTGGTATCTTATATATTTTGTACCGAACATTTATATACTTGGCCTTTGGGAATATTTTGTATCATGATCTATTTTTATGATATATATGATGAACTTATTGTGAGCGGCTTATGATGTAGGATTTTTATGGATATGTGATGCATATGTGTTATGTATGGATCTATGTCATGGATGACTATGGATGTATGCACTTTTGTGGTTTTATGGTTATGTTATGGATGGATGTATAATGATGTTATGGATAGATGTTAGATCATGGATGTCATGGGTTATGGATCATGGATGGATTTTTATTATGTTATGGATGTTATGGATTATGGGTTTATGGTATTGTTTTATGCATTATGTGATGGTTGTTATGGATAGTCATGGATATTTATGGTTTATGGATGGATGTATAATGATGTTATGGATAGATGTTAGATCATGGATGTCATGGATTATGGATCATGCATGGATCTTTATTATGTTATGGATGTTATGGATAGTAATGGATATATGTTTATGGTTTATGGATGGATTATGATGTGGATCATTATGTATGTTTTTTATTTTATTGGTGGTTGTATGCAGATTGGAATGGTGTAAATACGATGGGCTAACTTTGCGGTGGAAGTAACTGTCAAATCTTATTCCTATGGTGGGATATGGCGGTGGATATGTTTATGTTTATGTATGTTTATGTTTTTTGGATGCAAATGTATATATTATGGATTATGCTTGTATGGTTAATGGATTATGATGTGGATTATGTTTATGGATGATGGATGTTTTTGTGTTATGAACGTTAATCAAGACCTTATCCATTTAAGGTTTTGATGTTAGTATAGTTACCATTGATAACTTTCTATGTTGTAAATGGATGGATAGGCATGATTAGATGTGAATTTTATCATGATTATGTGATGTGTGTGTAGATTATGATGTTTTGTTGATGTAATGGTTTTTGATGTAGGTATTTTGGAGTGGAATGTTCAGAGGGATACAACAACATAGTTGCCTAGCTCATTGGCGACCGTTGAGATTGGTTACTAGGAAATCAATTCCATCAAATTTCTTTAACATGTGTAGTGGATGAGGTGTTATGATGGCATGTTTTTGTGATTTTTTTGTTTTTTGGATAGTTTATGTATATGGATGGTTGTGATGCTAGTTTGGATGATGTGATGTATGATTGAATGTTAGTGGCAGAAAATGTCACATCAGTTCTATAAAAATATCATGATTTGTGTCTATAGGTATTGGTGGGGTATGGGTAGGTGGTAGAGGTGGAAAATATCACATAAATTCTATAGAAATAACATTATTTGTGTCTGTGTAGGTGGTGGTGGAGTATGGGTAGGTGATGATGTGATTTATGTTGGATATGGTGTATGGATGGCTATGATGTGCATTCAGTGGGGATGCATTTTTTTTTGTTAATCTTGATACAAAGTGCCCTTATGCCTATTTTAGGGAGGGTGGGGTTTGATTTGGGAATGGGGGGTTTATTGGGGGGAATGATTGGAAATCAACATGAGCAAGCTTGCCTAAGGGGGAATTGGGAAGTGGGTAGGATTGCTTAATCCTTACAAATCTAAAAGCAGGCAATAAACCATACTATTCTAGGGAGTGGTTTATAATAGATATTTTTCTACCAATCCTTGAAATAATTTCTTAAATCTTTCTTGTATAGTTTGGGTAGGTGTGAATTGGGGGTTACTGTATGCTCAAAATCGTGACTTCGGTTGCCTGGGGCTGTCGAGTCAGATTTTAGCATGCACACGGACCCTTCCCTCCTTGCCACAGGGTGATCTGCCCCGTCACTCTCACTCTTGTGGAAGTAGCCAGTCGAGAGGAGGTGAGACACAGTGGGGGTCTGGCTCGTTGGAGAGATGGACTTCACGAAGAGGGGTCGACACATCCTAGGGCCTTTGTTATTGTGTGCTAATTTGAATGTTTCGTTCGATGACTATTGTTGTGAAGATAACCCTATGACCCGAAGGGTCACTAGTTTCTCTTCTCTTGTTGGGGTTTCTGCTATTCCACCTCTGCGTGGGTAAGCGGTTACTTTCATTTATGGCTTCTTGTCTTTCAATTTGTTGAATGATTACTTGTTGTATTTGAATTTGCCTTAAAGCCTCTAGTTGTTGAAGGACAAGCAGATCTTGTTGTGGTCACAGATGGATCTCCTCAATCTCATCGAGGATTGCCCTCACCCACTCACCTCTTAATCCTGGGCAAATTCATGAGCCAAGACAAAGGATAAGTGTAAGTTGACTAACCTTGTCTAGACTTAGGGTTTGACCTAGGGTTTAGTTATGTGTTGACTTGCATTGACCTTGTGATATTATCAAGGGTTTGACTGAATTGTTGATTGTAGTTTACCTTGTGATGGTATCAAGGGTTTGCAAGTTATCCATGTTTTTGATCTTTTCTAGGTTTTTTATGCATGCAAAGCTATATGAAATACAAACTTGTTTTTGTGCTTTGTTTGGTATTTTAGAAAGGAAAAATGCTTTTCAATCTAAGAAAGGAAATATGAATGCATCTAGAATGAATTTAACCTAATGCAATTATTCTATGTTTTTGGGGTTTTTGAATGTTTTCAAATAATTAATCTAGAAAAGGAAAATGCAAGTAAATGATCTAATCTATGAATGCAAATTACTTCTAAGATGCTAGAACTAACTTTTCTATCAAGGAAAATGCAATGAATTACTAATCCCAAGAGCAATTTTGATTTTCTAATTACTACCAATTGAATAAAAGCATAGAGGAACCTGAAATAATGAAGATTTGTGTGACTCCACTACTCTCATAAATCCTTGACGACAACCTCAGATCCTCTTGAAGTAGCAGGAAAACCTCTTGATGACAAGACAACACAAAGAAGCTTGTAGAAGCTTAAGAAAACTCAATGAGAGCTTTTGATGAGCACAATGGCATTGATTGAAGCATCATAATGATGCTTGATGAACAATGAACAAAATAAAAGACACCTTCGTCCTGTGAGAGCATTAGAATGCTGATTTGAAGAGCAAAAACTTAGCAAGAGTTGTGCGCACAATGAATTTGCCTCCCTTTGTGCTTGAGGGAGGGGGGTATTTATAGGTTAGAAGAAGGGGATTGATTGAGAAGTTAACTCAATTGATTGATGAGTTAACAATGATTGATTAGGGAGTGAACTAGGCTGATTACCTAGTGAACTCAGCTAACTAGAGAGTGATAAATCAATAATAGCTTATCACTGAAGAAGGATTGGAGTTGGAAGAATGCATGAGAGAGATTGAGTTGTTAATTTTAGATCAAATGGAGTTAATTATGCATGTGTGGGTGCATGAAATAGTCAACTCCATATTAGGCATCAAAAATCATGTGAACTGGAAGAAAAATAGGTGAAAATAGAGTTATTTTGAGTGAGAAACTCAAGTTTTTCCATGGCTAGAAATGTGACAGGGTCTCCCCTTTTGCTAATAGGGTCACCCAGGGGGAGATACTGCATTGTTAGGGCCGCCTGAGGGGAGATCCGAACAAAAAGGGATTTGAGAGGAAAAGCATGATGGGAGATGGTAGAGAAGAGAAAAAGGATGTCGAAAACAAGTCAATCATGTCCAATAATCCAAATCTCCACTTGCAAAGTAGGATCTCCTGGGGGGAGATTTGGAAATAATAGGGGGAGATTTGGATTGGTTGAGTGAAACTGAAAACTGAAAGTTGGAGATGGATAGGGGGACCTCTAGAAGGCTTCTAGGGGGTGGAGATGATGAAAAACATAGGGGAAAGGTGAAAACTCACCTACAAAATGTTTACAAGGCTTAGGAATAGGGTCGAAAGCTCAGAAAATGCAAATCGACAAGTGTCGCAAAAATGTCGAAAAAGCATCGAAGAGAGAGAGAGAGGACATTATTTCACACTTACATGTACGTGACAAGGATTAGAATCATCATAGGGGTCCTCGTGGAGGCTGTGTGTGATTTTTTTGCTTACATATTTGCCCCCTTGGGGATGGTAGTCTACATGAAGGGTAGGTGTATCATTCTCGAGCTAGGCCTTACCTGTTGTCAATTTTCCTACAATAATTAGTATTAGTTCAACATCTGAATATATCAAAATGAATAATGAAAACTAAAATGACGAACTTACCATAGATCATTCGAGTTCGACTAGTTGTTTGCCTTTGTCGGTGAGACCTGTAGGAATGAATGCATGCAAAATGACGCATGAAAAGATGCATAAAATCAAAAAACTAATCTAAGAATGCATAAATGAAACTAAGCTAAGGGCAAGCAAAGCAAATCAAATTGTGAGATCAGAGTGAATCGACGACGGAATTGATTGTGTGAGTAGTTGTTGAGTAGATATCGTCAGGGAGATCGCAAAGATGACCGCCTCTTCTTCAACCGTGGAGAATTGGCTACACAAACAGTTAAAAACTCCTCTCTAAACCCTAGGTTAAAGTTTGTGAAAAATCTCTTGAAATGATTTGTTTCTGTCAATTCTTCTTGTTGCATTATCTCTGTTTTGTTGTTTAGAGTAGGATAGGTCTTTCATTTTCTGAAATTGACTGAGAAACAAAGATTTTAGGGCAATTTTAGCTTGAGGGATCTCCATTTAGGGTTGCCCCTTTTTTCAGGTAGGTCACCCAGGGGGAGATTCTGCAGACAACAGGGTCACCCGGGGGGAGATTTTGCTGACATTTGGGTCTCCCGAGGGTTGACCCTTTTGGGTAGATTCTGCTTGAAATTCCATATTTTCTGTCATTCGTTTCGCTTTGATTTGACTCAATTTGACTACTGTATTCACCTATTTATTACAATTTTGAGAGGTTATACACTTTTTTTGTGTGATTTTCTGTAAGTTTTATGATTTTTAGGATTTTTGCGAGTTTATGAGATCTAATCTAAAGTTCTTTTCTGATTTGTAGGACATGTGCATTCGATGGAATGCCTATCGAGAGCAGGGGTGGCTCTCAGAGATGTTTGCTTCACCAAATGATGAGGATTGTGCTATCTTGAGGAGAGCAGACCTAGCTAGAGTTTGTCGTGTGTCGGTTATTCACCCTGTGTCTCGCATATGCTGCGATATTATGAATTACTAGGATGCAGATAGGAACACCTTCAAGTTCCCACAGGTTTCTAGAGAGTGGACTATCACTATGTTTGACGTCTACTGCATTCTTGGAGTTCCTGTGAGAGGACATCCTCTTGTCCTTCCTGCTAGCGAGTCCTTTGAGGACAAGGCATATTGGGCAGAGTTTATGGGGGTTAATCACCCTGAGGACCAGACAGGAGTCTAGCTTACCTCCGTGCCATGACTTCACATTCTACTCTTGAGGAGGTTCTTGATCGGTTTGATTACATCAAGGCTGTCTGGAGACAAGGCCTCGGCTTGCTTGAGATGGTGTTGGGCACCCATCATACGTGGTCTTAAGCAGGGCATGGTCTACGCTTGGGAGCTAGACATTTTGGCCATGGTATACAGGGACTTCTATCACATTACATGGCAAGGGGCTCTTGCTTTTAGCCACTCTTCCTTGGTTATGACTTGGATTTTCGAGCACATCATGCCCTATCAGAGGCTTGTTTTGATTCCTAACAGATGATTACCGAGAGCAACTAGATGGATGCAGGTGGGTCACTTTGATGCTTCTTTATGTATTGTGGTTACTTTCATGGATGAGGACATGATCTTTGATCCTTATCTTGAAATGGAGGGATCTTGGGCTCATGATGGTGAGATTAGAGAGTATTGTCATGGAGTATCCGAGGTTTCAGATTGTAATGGTCTAGTCGAGGCTCACCACGTTGAGCATGTCTTACAGCAGTTCAGTGAGGACTTCCTTGAGGAGTTGCCCCCAGTATCCACTTGTTATAGGTCCGTTCAGGAGATGGGTGAGGCTAGTCAGAGGTCAGTTGTTTGGACTCCCTTGACTCCTAGAGTCTTCATTACCAGAGTTCCTAAATCCTTGTGAGGAGGTCAAAGGGGAGGGAGAGGGACTCCTTCCTGATCACTCATTGTAGATATGGACTCAAAGTCTACTAACGAGGACTATATTCCTGATGGTGATGATTCGTTAGACGAGGGCTTACCTAAGGATGTGCAGGATGAGGTCTTGATGATACATATGATGCAGATGATGTACCTGACATCCCTGAGGGTCCTCTCGTCATTCCTAGACCTCCTCATTCTGATGAGGTGATGCGACAGTTTGACCCTGCTTGGCAGCCGGGTGATCCACTTGAGTCTACTTTTGTTTATCATTTTTCATACTTTTGTCTTTTCTCTTTTCATGAGGAACTAACATATCTTTCTCTTTTGATTGACTTTTCAGGGAATGTCGAAGAGTGGAGGGTTTTTGTTCGTGAGATTAATATTGGCTTGGCTTCTCCCTTCACTAGGTTGACTCAAGATCGTCTTTTAGCTAATCCTGGTGTGCCCCTTGCTGCTGGGTGACACACAGACAATTTTACTCATGTCTACTACGGATGTCAGGTGAGTGTAGACTTGAAGGCCGAGATTCACACCCTTAAGGGTGAGAATCAGGTGCTTCGGAAGATGGCTCGTCTCAGTTTTGGATGGTGAGATGCTAGTTTGGTGGGACCTTCACAGTCACATGCTCATAGTAGGGTGCCTCATTCCCATAGGTCTCATGGAGCGATGAGCGTCACACATAGGCAGAGGAGTAGAAGTCCTGATGGTTCTGTTGGAGGGAACCAACTTTGATATCACTTTATTTTTCTTTCCTTCTTGAAACTGTGCCCCCTTGCATGGGGAGCCTCTATTTCCCTTGAGAGCATTTTGTCTTAGCTCTTTGATACTCTTGTCTATGTAAACTTTAGATATATCTATGAAAGTTCATTCTTTATGGTTTTCACCTATCAGATTTGTACTCATCTCTTGTGCATTTTTGGAAGTTTAAGAACCTTTTGATTATGTTTTGACCTTTCAACTCTTTTAACGATGCAAGTATGATAACGATGACATGTTTTTGTAATTTTTTGACATATATGAGATGTAGTTTATGATATGCAGATGCAAGAACACAAGGATGCTGAAATGAAACTTTACTTCTATAGAATGTCACGAGTTATGACATTGACTTTATTTCTTTGAGACTCTTTTTCTGATTTTGGTATGAATGCAATGTGGAACAAACAATATGTCTGCTCTTAAGTATGATTTTCAATCTAGGGGGATTGCGAGTTGTCCTGATATAAGAGACCTATTCAAGGCTGTGAGATGGGATTTATAACTCAAGTGGGGAGTGGGAGTGAAAATGGAGTGCTTTTGATTTTGGCTTTGGTAAAGGTTGAACACTGATCCTTATCTAGGTAAGACAATTTGACAAGCTTTCAACTTAGGCAAGTAACAAAATTTATTGATGTTCTCTAGACTTAGATCATAGATGGAAAGCAAGATAGACTCGGGGTAAAGGATAAGTAGGAAAGAACAAGTGTCCCTAGATAGAAGATGATCCTAGAGACTACTAGACTCTTGGTTTTGCTCAGCTAGTGCGTGTGTGTGCTTTGTACCTTTCTTTTTACTTT
This sequence comes from Cunninghamia lanceolata, assembly GCA_027924645.1. Lineage (NCBI taxonomy): Eukaryota > Viridiplantae > Streptophyta > Pinopsida > Cupressales > Cupressaceae > Cunninghamia > Cunninghamia lanceolata. The sequence goes on along the minus strand of BSBN01000443.1, from coordinate 10,514,442 downwards.
CTCTGCTAGAATGTCACTCTTGAGGCTTCGAGCTTAGACTGATCTCCACCCAAAAGTATGGACATTCAGCAATCTTCTCTCTTTCACTCTTTTTTGGTATCTCTTTTTTTCTTTTTCAAGTTTTTTGTATTTTCTAGAATGCCTCACTTGATTTTCTCATTTTTTTGGATTTTTGACTTTTCAAGAAATGAATGCTTTTGGAACTTTGATATGCAACAATTTGATCTCTCAATACTCTTATTTTGATCACTCATTCTTTTATTCACTTGGATTTTAGATTGCTTCCTTCAGAGTTTTGATCCTCCTGATGTTTTTGGCCAGGGAATATAAGGGGCTGAGCGCCACCTCAAGTTTTGTAAATTGTTTGGATTTATCTTCTACTTGGGGAAGAATTGGGAAGGTCTACTTGCAAGCTTCCTTTGAACACTGTAGGTTTGAATACTGACTTTGTTTAGACCTTAACATATTGACTCATTAAGACTGGGATCAGTGTAAAGCTAAGAGCTAGGATTTGATTAGAATCACTGGGAATGAAAAGGGGATAAAGGTGATTGTGAAAATGGGGAATCTCTAGGTCATGAAAGGATGACATATATCTAGGCAACCTTAGACTCCTTACTGAGAAGAAAATAATACAAGAGCAAGTCATTTACTATAATTCAAGATGAACAAAATGAAACTGAAATGCAAGAAACAAATTCTTTTTGACATTTTGCTTTTTATAATATTTTTTTTGTGTTTTTATGTTTTATGATTTTTTTGGTTTTTTAGACATAGTATTTCTTGAGGTGAAAGGCATTGACTATTTCACCAAATTCCTCTCCCTCCATTATGCACAAGAGATAGGCATCATTTCTTACGTCTTCTTTGACCATATAAGGACCTATCCAATTAGGTATGAACTTGCGTCCTTCACCAACTCTTTTATCGATCAAGTTCTCTATCCTAAGCACTAGGTCTCCCATTTGGAAAGGTCTTGGGATAACCTTTTTGTTATGTTTATTTTTCATTCTTGCAAGATAGGAATCATGTCTTTGGATGGATCTCAAGCGTGTTTCATCCATCATTTCTAGTTCAGCTAATCTCACTGCTCAATATTCATCATTATCTAATAATCCTTGTAATGACATTCTCAGACTAGGCAACTCTACTTCCAATGGTAATACCGCCTCTGACCCAAAAGTAAGGGCATAAGGGGTGGTTCCAATTGGAGTCCTTATGCTTTTTCTGTAAGCCCATAGAGCTAGATATAGTTGTAAATGCCAATCGCTTTTAGAATCTTTTACGATTTTGACCAGTATCAACTTCAAAGTTTTGTTTGTGGCTTTTGCCTGTCTATTTCCTTGAGGACAGTAGACCAAGGGAGAGTTATGATTGATGTGGAACCTCTCACATAACTCTCTTACTTGTGGATTTTTAATGATGACTCATTATTTGTTACTATCACTTGGGGGATCCCGAACCGACATATAATTTGATTCAATATGAATTTAGCAATTACGATCCCTAAAACTATTGTGAGAGGCAGGGCCTCCACCCATTTGGTAAAATATTCTATTGTGGTGATGATGAACAAATGTCCATTCATTGATGGGGGAGATATCTTCCCCACCAAATCCAAGCCCCAAGTGGAAAAGGGCCACAGGGTAACAATCGGTTGCAAATCTCTTGTTGGTGTGTGGTGGACATGAGTGTAAGCCTAACATTTCAGACATCTTTTTTACGAATTTAATCGCATCTCCTTGTAAACATGGCCAGAAGTATCCCATTCTGTGTATTTTTCTTACTGTGGCGTGACCACCAAAGTGTCTGCCACAGATTCTGCTATGACACTCCTCTAGGATCTTACGTGCTTCTTCTTTGTTGACACATCGAAGCAACATTCCGTCTAAGGCCCTTCGATAGAGCACATAATCTATTAAAACATATCTTGTAGTGAGGACGCACAATCATCTTTTTCCCAAAGCAGTCATGTTTTCGAGGTAGGTCTTGTTTGTGTAAGGAAAGCACAGGTGCGGAAAACAGCTTCCCTAATGTTAATTCCCAGGGGACAGTGTAGACCAGTCACTTTTTAAATTACAATAACACAGATGAATACACAAGAGAAACCAAAATAGACAATAGTTAGAACACAGACACACAGAATTACGTGGGAAAACCCTTACGGGTAAAAAACCCACCACCACAAGAAAACAATCTTTATTACAGTAAGATATACAGTTACAATAAAGAACTCAGCTTCTTGCTCAGGTGTTTGATTCTCGACATCATACACAGTTCATCTCCCTGTACATTTACAGAATGAACCTTTATTCAAGTCTCATCATCATAATACCAACGACACCTATAGACATATCATTCTATTTCCAATCTGCAAGAACAAGAGTCGTTACAGACTTCTGCTCTAACTGATAGAACAAATTCCTCATACGTCGCTGCCATCTAACCGTCGCAACGGTTCACATTTCAGTGAGGCGTTTAGTCCCACATGTACCAAGTCGCAAAGGACTTTGCAGTTTATAACCGCCAACAGGCGAAAGAGTATTGTCAGCAATTTTGTTGCCGACAATACCAAGCCTCCAAGTCCATCGGCATAACAACTCCCATCGGCCCTCAGACTTCACCTCCCACCGATGAGCATTGTCTCCCCGATCACCAAGGTTACCATCGGTATGACATTCTCCATCGGCAAAAGATCTAGCCCTCCCTCCGACAGAGGTTTGTCTCACCGATACCAATAAGACTTCCATCAGGATGTCCGCAGTACATCGGCCCAACACCTTTAGCCGACGGGTATTCTCTTGCCGATAGACATACGCCATCGGAGTGACTACTCCTGTCGGAGTAACTCCACAAAGTTTGGCCGATAGGCCTTGTCTTGCCGACGACCGTATCCTTCGTCGGAGTGACTACTCCTGTCGGAGTAACTCCACAAAGTTTGGCCGATAGGCCTTGTCTTGCCGACGACCGTATCCTTCGTCGGAGTGACTACTCCTGTCGGAGTAACTCCACAAAGTTTGGCCGATAGGCCTTGTCTTGCCGACGACCGTATCCTTCGTCGGAGTGACTACTCCTGTCGGAGTAACTCCACAAAGTTTGGCCGATAGGCCTTGTCTTGCCGACGGTTGAATGCTTCCATCGGGGTGACACTCAGCATCAGACAAACCTTCGATGCTTATTCCGACGGCCCTTGTCTCACCGATGCCAATGGTCTTCAACACGGTCCTGCCGATAGTGCTTCGTCACAGCGATGCCGACATCGCATATCCTCAGACCAATGAACCAAGGAACAGTTGAACTAAAATTCATTGAACCTGCCAAATGAACTCTAGAAAGGTTCAACAAAGAGGTTCAAAACATAGGTTCAACTAAGAGGTTCAAGTAGTAATTTGAGACACAAGTTCTCTTCAGTTTGTAAGGTAGTTCATAATATCTCTGTACCAATTTGACGCGGCATATTTCTCAAGGTCAACTACACAAATTTCTTCATCAGAGAAATCTTTGTTTATAGATTCCTCTTGGGGAATTGGATTGTCTGCTAGCTAATCTGCTATTACTTGTCCTTTGACTAATTTTTGATTGATGTAGGTTAGCTCAAATTCACTCAATAATGTTATGAATCGACCTGCTCTTCTTGATAACATGGGTTGATTAAGGAAAGTCCTCAATTGCTTAGATCGTATCATAACCCTAGTTTCTTGATTCAACATGTAATGTCGTAATCTTTGAGTTGCAAAAATTATGGCTAGGCATTCTTTTTCGGCTTGAGTGTAGTTCTTCTCATATTCCAATAAGGTTCGACTTATGAAATATATGGCTCTTTCTCTCCCACCTTCATCTTCCTGAGCTAGCATGCATGCTACAGAAATGTCAGTTTCTCTAAAATATAAGATGAAGGGTTTATTGTGTTTTGGTGGCATTAGCATGGGCAGAGTTAGCAAGAATTTCTTCACTTGTTCAAATACATTTTGACAATCCACCGTCCAACTTATGCCAACTTGCTTTTTCAATAATTGATTGATTGGGTGAATTTTGAAAGTCATGTCTGGTATAAAGTGCCTGATTGCGCCTAATTGTCCCAAAAAGGTTCTTACTGCTATCTTAGTTGTTGGTGGGGTTGAATTTAAGACTACTTTGACTTTGGCTGGGTCAACATCTATTCCTCTTCGCGAAATAATAAAACCCAACAACTTTCCTGTCATGACCCCGAAAACACATTTTCTAGGATTCAACCTTACTTTATATTCCCAAAGCTTATTGAAGATTTTGTGAAGGTTTTCCAAATGTTTTGACCTTTGTACCAACTTAGCCAGAAGGTCATTAATGTAAGTTTCAACTATCTTATGGATGTAATCATGGAAGATATGTGTCATTGCCCTTTGGTAGGTTGCTCCTGTGTTCTTCAGCCCGAATGACATGACTATGTAACAGAAGGTCCCCCAAGGGGTAGTGAACATTTTTTTGTTTTGATCAACTTCTGAAATCTTGATATGATTATACCTTAAAAACCCATCCATGAGAGAGAGGATCTCATATCCTGCAATTTAATCGACAATTTGATCGATGGATGGCAAGGGGAAATCATCTTTTAGGAAAGCTTGATTGACATCTCTAAAATCAAGGCATATATTTTTTTTTTCCATTTTTCTTTAGAACTGGGATGATGTTTGACACCCAACTTGAATAGTCTACCAGTTTTATGAAGCTGACATTCAACAATTTCTTTAATTCTTCCTTTACCATTTCGGCCACTTGTGGCTTTATGGGCCTTGGTTTTTGTTTCGCTGGTTTTGCATCTAGTTTCGTCACTAAGTTGTTTTTGGAATTAGGCCGAACAACTGAGATGGGGGGGTGAATCAGTTGTCCCAAAACTTTAACACTTACAACTATTTCTTTACCACACAAAACTGATTAATGATATAAACATTTAAAGTATGAATCATCAACACATGAGCAGAGACAAATGAACACATAACACCAGGATTTTTACGTGGAAACCCGATTAAGGGAAAACCACGGTGGGGGTTAACCCACAAAGATTAGTACCCTATTAAAAGTACTTTAGAAAAATAGAAGGCACATGCCTTCGGATGCACTGCCCAGAGCTCATTGCTCAAAAGAGGCTCATGCCTACAAGAGGCTCACTGCCTACAGAGATTTATGTTTGATACAGAAAGAATTAACTGAGAAACAACATCTTGTTTATGCCTGGTTCAGTCTCATTAAATGCTCACAAAACTTCTGCTCTTCTCCCAAATACTTCTTCACTATTACTTCATCCTTTACTGTTCTTGTTCCTCTGCTCCTCCTCTTCTCTGCTCTACCTCTAATCCTTTCTTTTGATTTGATTGTTTTGCACAAGGATACTTTTTCATAACTCATCTACATGCCTTTATATCCTTCATCAACCTTGGAATGAACATCAAGGTCGGCATTACAAACATGTGACTTAATGTGAATCACTATGCTGTCAGGCAAACATAACTGGGACTCAAATCTTCTTCCAAAAACACGCCACACTCTAGAGAATTGCTCTTAGAATATCCACAACACACTTGAATCATCCAGTCGACCAAGAATGGGAAGAACAGCAACACCAAGAAGGAAATCTTCACCAACGAGCTCAATCTTCAATACGGACCTCCAACACAACAGTCACACAATCCAAAGACTTCCACAAGCACATTAAAATCAACAAGAACATCCGCACTCCTCCAAATCATCAGAATCACTTGCATCTTCATTCGAAACCTCAAGAACATTGTTTGTCATGACTGTCACACTAGAAGGATTGCTTGCAGACCTCCAAACCATGATATTTCACTGCAGAGCAATTCAGACCAATTTACTGTCACTCTATCTCTTCTAAACACATAAAAACTTGGTTGTACTTAGATGGCCATACCTTCTTCAAATCTTCATGCAGACCTCTCAAATCTTGACTAAATCTACTTCAGACAATCCTCTACATAGCCATGTGGTCCGCATACATTGATCTTCTTTAATTTTCTCAATATCATCAACATTCCAGTCTTCTAAACAGGTAACATAATAAGATACAATTGACATCAATGCAACAAGAATATGTTGACATCAATGACAACACTGATTAGGCACATATTTGCAACAATCTCCCCCTTTGTCATTGATGGAAACATATGATGTGAAAAATTGATTCAACCATCAAGACAAAAACTTCTCCCCCTTTCTCTTATTACTTCTGCAATCACTATCTTCACTGCTCCCCCTTTCGTCAGCAACTTATTTTTTCACATGACTTCTCTCCCCCTTTGACATCAATGGCAAAGGGCACATGGTGTAATAATGGTAGGAAGGTTCACAGAATGAACTGTTCGGATCATGCAACAAGAGTAAACACAATGGAAACAACTCAAAGAAATGGAACATATGTAGATTTAGTCATTCATTATATCATAGAATTCAAAATAGAGATCCACCGGCAATATGCGGGCTTACAAATCTGGCTCACAAGCTTGATTACATACATGCGCAAGATCAAGATTTGAAGCTCCTTCGCACAAAATCTAACTATCAAATCTTTCCTATATGAATAGATGCTTTCCTAAGGATCTATTACATCAACATATATCATTTCCGAACCAATAGATTCCTTCGCGTTGGCTAAGGAAGATCACAGACTCCAATGAAGAGCTGTAGTGTGTTCATAGATAGGTCAGACCTAAATGCATAAAACACTTCCTCAAATGAATGGAACAACGTGCAGACTGTTGGAAAGAGACACATTATGGCTTCATGATTGTTGTCATTGATGGCAACAAAGTTCATCCCACACATCTGCAGGACATGGTGTGCCTATACCGGAAGTCAGATTGAAGAATGGTGTGGTCCGGTAAGCAAGAACAGAGCATGTGGCAAGGTTCGACAGTCAGGTTCGGATCTCTTAGAGGAAGCATCTTTGTAAAGTACGGACTTGGGGAAGTCAAGAGGAACACCTTAACTGATAGATTCCAGGGATTGAGCCTCCACTGCTAAGAGAGTGAAGAGATATGAGTATCTAAGTTTTGGGGTCCAGTTTGGCAGAGTAGATAGAGGAAGAACTGACAGATAGAGCATCAGAATTATTTCGGATGAGATATTGATGGTGATCAAGGTTCTTAAGATATCATCCATGATTGGCCGACATGTTAGATGATTTCTATAAGTATCTCCTTGATCTGCATCACTTGGTGAGCAAGGATTTAGCTTGTTAGCACAGTAAAAATTTGAAATTTTTACTATCTCCTTACTCCATCATATTTGAATAAATCCTGAAGAATATCCCAAAAAGACCATAATAAAAAAAAATTTGTATCTCACGAGATGTCTATGGATGAGCAGTGCCAAATTTCATCAAAATCAATCCATCGGCAAGAGGTTGTGTTGCTTACACCGATACACAAGGAATCGTTTGAAAACAACCATCGGCGTGAAAATAGAGATCGGAAGAAGAATTGTGGAAGTCACCGATGGAGTAAGTAATACCGATGACTTTACATCGGCAAGAAAGGTAAGTGGTCATACCGATCGGTATGACAGATATCTATCGGATGACTCTTTAAAAGATGCCCCGACGGTATATATCATACCGATAAAGCATTTCGGCAAGAGTTTCACCGAACAGCATGCGGGGGTAACGAAACAAATAGCCATCGGCGAGAGGTAAGTTATCGGGATAGAAAACAAGTAAGCCTCTGATGATTAAGAGTCTTGGCGATAAGAAAGCCATCGGCGAGACTCACAGCGATACACCTCTATCGGGATAACTTGACATATCGGAACAAAAGAACCAGGTCTTGCCGATTCACAAGTCACGGCGATCAAAAGGTGTCGGTGACACTTTACTAAACTTTGCTCGATGAAAGATATGAAAAGGGTCATCGGGGAGATGATTTGGATCGGGATATCTTGAGAAAGCTATCCCGATAGTGAATGTCATTTCGACAAAGATAAAAGTCCATACATGAAGATGACTATCGGCGAGACAATAAAGATCGGGAGAACAATATTTTATTATCCCGATAGTCTCAATCTTCCCGATAAGCAAATCATATCGGTGGGACTCGCTATATCGCAGAGAGATATAAAAACCTTGGCGATGAAGGAAGTCATGCCAATGGTCTTGCCCACTTAAAATATGATATTACATAGTGTCGGGAAAACAATTGGAGGAGATGGTTACTCTTGATGTAATTACCAGAAGTGCTATCGAGCTTACTGATTTTCACCGTGATCAAGAGTACCTAGATCATCTGGCTAAAATTTATTTATGGCTGAATAGAGCCTAATTACGCTTATGTAATTGTTGTTAATACTTGTTAAGTTCCCAAAAGACTTATTGAAGAGTTGTATCTCTTCATAGAAATATCTATATAAGTTTAAACAATCGATGCTGAAATGATCATCAGCAGTAGAAGATATTCAGATATACATAATATACAATATTCCAAAATGACTATGTTGCTTATTTTATTTGAAGAAGAAGTTTGAAGTTCTCTGATTCAGTATTTCTACTTTAGTATCAGTTATTTGTTGAAATTATTCAATTGTGTGGCTGTCTCCATTTCTGCATTTCCCTGTTATTCAGATTAAGATATCAAGTATATATTTAATCTGTCAATACACATTTGTTGTATCTGTGTGATTAATTTGGTTGGTGTCCATCTAAGGAATTAAACCCTTCTGATTTATTCACAGTAGCTTGGAAGTAGTAAGTTGGGATTACTAAGTAGAGCCATATAATTAGGATTGACATACTGTCTCTAGTAAAATATTATCTGTTAATCTTGTCCATTCATTTCATTTGGTTCCTTCAAGTAAGGATTAAAATACCTTCTGGTGAATTATAAGATATCTGATTTTATTTGGTTGTATTATCAAGAAGAGTATGTCAGTCATTTACCTGCACGTTTATACAAGCTATAAACCAGAACTGTGCCAAATATCTAGAATTATTACCATTAAGAAACTACTGTTCTTAGTCCTTCAAATTGACTCTGTTACCCAACAAGGCACTAGTCTCATTCATTCAAACCTTTTTACCTTGATATTGCTTATACAATTTCTGCAAATCACTTATTAAACATTTCACATAGAATTAATTAGTAAGCTGTTTCATCTATTCTACATCCTATGCCATTGTAGATAGATATAGTTAGTCTACTCATCCACACTCAGACTGCTTTAATATTCCAAGGTTCACCCACCTAGGTGTAGCAGGACCTAAAGTGTAGGAAATCATCAAATCGTGAAGGTTGATTTCGTCAAGTTAGTTCAAAAACGTTGCAAATCCAAACATAGAGTCTGGCATCCTCTTAGGATTTGTAACCTGCATTTTTGAGACCTAACAAATTGGCGACTCTACTGGGGACTAGTAACAGACCTTAGAAAGTAATCCTTTCCTTCATAGAGTCAATTCAGAAAATTTAAGTTGGTAACTCTGCTGGTGACAAGAACCCTATAGATAAAATATAAACTTTTCCTATTTAATAGGTGGCGACTCTAGTTACAAAAAATTCAATATCAAATGGATGGTAGGAGATCCAAGATGGAAGGCAGAAATTTGCAGTCATCTCCACCACTTAGAAACATTTCCAAAAGAAATGTGAATCCAAAATATTCCCACCAAGATAATAATCTAGACATCCAGGAGAATGATTCAGAACAAAATATTGCAATTCACAACAAATTCACACCTCTGCATGATTCAAACGAGAACCTCAGTGGAGCAACTGATGATATTTTGGCAAGGTACAGACCCACTCCTCAAGAACAGCGAGATCATGATGCAAAGGTCATGAGGGATATTGATAGGAACCAAGCTGAACATGATTTCAAGATCTCATTTGACCAGGGAGAAGAGATAGGATATGAATTGTCAAATCAGGGAATGAATGACAATCCAGAATATCAGGAAATAAATAATCAAGACATGAGTGATGAGAAACAGGAAATACTCATGCTCAGGAAAGAACTTGAAAGGTACAAGATACAAGAGGAGAAGGAGTTATTGCAGCAAGAAATTCAACAGAGGAGAAATAAAGCCAAAACAACTCCCCCTAAATATGTACCCCCGCATAGAGGGAATATTTCAAGAAATACACAACAAAATACAAGTAGTGCTCAAAACTCACATGCTTCTGGAAGTCATCAGAACACTATTCCCCAAAACCCTAGACCACCTCCCATACGTAATACATCCCAACATATGGCAAATAATTACCCACCCCCTGGTCAACAATATTATAGGCCACAAAATCAACACATAAATCCCCATATGAACCAACATCAACAATATGCATATCATCAGCCACCAGGTGGATATAATTACTATCCCAATCCACCACCTCTCAATTTCCCTCCCCAAAACCTTGCTAATATATGCAGTCAATTTGATTTGACTGGATATCAGTTATATCCATATCCTATGGATAGTACTTGGAGAAACATGGTTCCCAAGTTTACTGGAAACAATGCAGTATCTGCAGAAGATCATATCAGAAGTTTTAATGCTTTTGTACAGGATATAGGTATGGATTGGGAAGACATTAGAATGAGGTTATTTATGATGTCCTTCACTGAAGATGCCAGAGATTGGTTTAATAGCTTGCCCGATGCATCAATCAATTCAATAACTGATTTCCATAACCAGTTTAAGGATCAATATGGTAACCAATACGCTCCTGAGTTTGCACTACATGAACTAATAAGTATATAGAAGTATCAAAATGAATCAGTGTTTGATTTCAACCTGAAGTTTTCCAAGTTACATAATAAGGTACCACATGGAGCCAAGTTATCTGACCAGGCAGCACTGAGTATCTATATGAAAGCATTTGACCCCAAAACAGGATATGAACTCAGAAACCGGTGTCCTGCAACATTGGCCGAAGCACAGAAAGTAGCCATAACTATTGAAAATAATAGGAAGGCTGCAGGAATGGTCAGTAAAAGGGAAAATCATAGAAATCTTCAGAATCCAAATGCTCAACAGATTAAACCAGAGGGTTAGCATAGGCATGATAGACCTAGGTTACATGATATGCCTTACAATACAAATTGGAAGGATGGAAGACCTATTGACAACAACAGAAAGCAGCCATATGGAAAGGATACTCCTGATCCCTTGAAGAGAAACATGGCACATATGGCAGAAAATAAACCTTGGTGTTTTGTATGTAACTTGCCACATTCACCTGAATACTGTGAGGTAGCTAAATCAATACAGCAAGAGGAAATGCTATACAGCTACAATAGGGATAATCACAACATCAATATGATGCAGGATACACCATGTGTAGTAATAGAAGATTATTCCTCTTCAGAAGAAGAAGGATATGAGTATGATGTAGGGAACCAAAAGTATCATATTAACATGGGAGAACAACAGGTATTCTCAGACCAGGAAGATAGTTGTAATAACAAGTCATGTGGTCAATGGAGAAAACCTACTGAGGATGAAAGAGAAGCTCTCACAGTGGCTGCAGTGGCTCAAGCTCGAAACATTTATAACTTAAGGAATAGAACAACAAATGTTGGGCAAGGAACTCCTGGAAGTGTATTTATAAAAGACCAGAATAGCAAAGAAAATAATACAAAATCATCACCTAAAGAACCAGAAAAGGGGGATAAAAATAAAATGAAAGGAAATCAAGAAAAAGAAAACACAAAAACAGAAAAGAATGACCAGATCATAACCCCTTCTTTCGACATTGCACAGGCAGTGTCTCAGGTGAAGATATCAGTCCCACTCCTAGAGATGATGAAAATAGATAAATATAGGAGTACAGTTGTCAAGATGATTTCTGATACACCTAATCCAAAACATAAAGGGTTTGAAAAAACAACAAATAATGTGCATCAGGAAAATTTTAAGATGCCTGAGGTTTACCTTGGTGACACACTTACAAAAAATCCCTCACAGGTAGATCCATTCTATACTACACTAGTAATCAAGAACAGAATAGTCAGGAATTGTATGATTGATTCAGGTGCTGCTATGAATATCATGCCTATAGCAGTGATGAAAGAATTGGGGATGTGGGTTGATACTACGTATGGCCAGTGTTATGCAATGGATAACAGATCTATTCCAGTAGTTGGTATTATGAAAGATGTAGAGATAAAACTTGCTTCACATCCTAAAGCAACATATAACATTGACATCACTGTGGTTGATATCCCACCGTATTATGGAATGCTGTTATCAAGGCAGTGGGCTGCAATGGCGGGAGGCAATGTTCAATTAGATCTATCATATGCCACCATACCAGTAGGTGACAAGGAAATTAAGTTGTGCAGAGAACCAAGGTATGACAATATTATAGAAAGAATGGACCGGCATCAGGTGAATTTCTTTTGTGACATAGATTTAGGAGTTTTCAAAGTTGGAGAAACTAGCCCAGAATTGCATAACACTGACCCAATACACACTGAATCTATGAAAAGAGAAAATGATTTGTGGAAAATGTATTTCGATGGTGCATGCAGCAAGATAGGAAATGGGGCCGGAGTAGTTTTTATCTCACCAGGAGGTAAAACGTTCAAATACTCTTTCTTATTGACATTTGAATGCACCAATAACGTAGCTGAGTATGAAGCCCTACTCATTGGCCTAAACATAGCCACCAAATACAAAATAAAAAAGTTGGCTGTCTATGGTGATTCTGAATTGGTCATCTCCCAAGTTAGAGAAAAATATTTATCTAAGAATAAAAGATTAAGACAGTACAGAAATGCAGTTTGGGATAGTGTTGAATTATTTGATGCTTTTTCAATCAGCTGGGTTGATAGGTCTAAAAACATCATGGCAGACTTTTTAGCAAACATTGCATTAAAGAGAGATGATGTAACATTAGGAGGGATCACAGAAGTAGAATTTAAAACTAGACCTACCATCCCTGATAATATACAAAACTGGCAAGTGTTTGATAGCGATGTTGATATAATCAATTTCTTACATTGTGCTGATTATTATGAAAACCAAGAAATTGATTTCAGTACATTTGTGGAGGAACACGATGGGAAAGAAACCCTTTTTGGCCAAGAAGTGGTTCAACTGAAGACAAATAAGATACCCAAAGGGCTTATTGCATTAGAAAAAGCATTTGATGGGCATGATAGATACAAAAAGAAAGAAACACCAGTGATACCTGAGAACCTTGAGGAGGTGAATTTGGGGACTCAGACAACCCCAAAAAATGTATATATTGGAAGGAATCTTGACCAGAAAATCAGAAGTAGAATCATCAATTTACTCAGGAAGTACAGGCATGTGTTTGCTTGGTCATATGATGATCTAAAGGCATATAGAGAGGATCTATTTCAACATGAGATACCACTAAAGCCAGATGCAAAACCATTCAGACAGAAACAGAGACTGATTAATCCTACACTAGCCCCTAAAATGTTAGAGGAACTTACAAAGTTAAGGGATGGAGCCATAATCAAACCTATTAGACACTCTTCCTGGGTTTCAAACTTAGTGCCTGTCAGAAAAAAGAATGGTGACATTAGACTATGTGTGGATTTCAGAAACTTGAATAAATCTTCCCTCAAAGATAATTATCCTCTTCCCAATATGGAGGCAATATTGCAGAAAGTCACTGGGTGTGAATTGCTATCCATAATGGATGGTTTCTCTGGCTACAATCAAGTAAAAGTTAAGGAGTCTGAACAATTTAAGACGGCATTCACCACTCCGTGGGGAACATATGTGTATTTGAGAATGCCATTTGGATTAACTAATGCTGGAGCAACATTCCAGAGAGCGATGGATGTAGCTTTTGCTGAATTGATCAATAAGATTATGATAGTATATCAAGACGACTTGACAGCATATTCTAAAAAGGCCGAAGATCATTGCACACATTTAGAACAAGTATTTATCAAAGCCCTAGAATATGGGATATCATTGAACCCTAAAAAATGCCATTTTGCAGTAACAAAAGGAAAATTGCTTGGTCATATAGTCTCGAAGGAAGGGGTTAAAATAGATCCTGAAAGGGTAAAAGCAATTGATCAAGTCCCTATTCCAAAAAATGTAAAAGCTATACAATCATTCTTTGGTCAGATAAATTTTGTCAGAAGATTTATACCAAATTTCGCAGAAATTGTTTGTCCTATATAAAGAATGCTGAAGAAGAATTCAGAAATAAAATGGACAACAGAAACAATGGAAGCATTTGGTAACATTAAGGAGGCTATCAAGCAAGCTCCAGTCTTAATATCCCCTGACTTCGGTAAACCTTTCCAACTTTTCTCATTTGCTTCCCACCATACAGCAGCAGCAGTATTGTTACAGAAAAACAATGATGGACATGAACAGCCTATCTCTTTCTTTAGCAAGTCCCTTCAGAATGCAGAGTTGAAGTATGACGTTATTGAAAAGCAGGCATATGCATTGGTAAAAGCAGTAAAAAATTTTAGACCATATTTGGTGGGGGCTAAAATCATAGCATATGTCCCTAATGCTGCAGTGAAGGATGTACTGATCCAAACTGAGGTCACCGGTAGGAGATGTAGGTGGATTAATAGGATTCAGGAATTCAACATTGAAATCCAAATCACTAAATTAGTAAGAGGACAGGGTCTTGCCAAATTGATGGCTGAAAGTAAACTAGAAGCTTCCCAGATATGTAATGTTGATGCAAGTACCAGTATTGAACACACTCCATGGTATACTGATATAGTATATTATCTAAAATATATGAAGTGTCCTGAAGGATATGATGATAACAAAAGAAGGACACTCAAACTACAAGCTTCAAAATATGTACTCATTGGTGGGGATCTCTATTGGAAAAATAGAGATGGGGTTCTACTATTATGCTTGGATGAATATCAATCAAAACATATTATGAAGGAGTTGCATGAAGGCATGTGCGGAGGACATTTCTCAGCAAAAACCACAGCCCACAAAATCCTGAGGGCAGGGTACTATTGGCCTAAAGTCTTTAACGATTCATACCAGTACACTAGAAAGTGTGAAGCATGCCAAAAGTTCTCAGGGAAGTTAAAGTATCAGGGAGCACTACCCTTAAAACCTATGCAAGTTGAGGCTCCATTTTATCAGTGGGGTATTGATTTTATAGGTGAAATTTCAGAGAAATCGAGTGGGGGGCACCGATGGATTTTAGTGGCTACTGATTACTTTACAAAATGGGTGGAAGCAATCCCAACCAGACAGGCTACAAGCAAAGTTGTGATAAATTTTCTAATGGATAACATTATATGCAGATTTGGTACTCCTGTAAGATTGATTACCGATAATGGGATGTGTTTTAGATCTGATGAATTCAAAGGTTTTTGTAGCACACATGGTATCACTATTTCTTATGCTGCTCCTTACCATCCACAGGCCAATGGACAAGCTGAATCAAGTAATAAGAGCCTGTTGAAAATCATAAAAAGAATGTTGGATAGAAATAAGAAGGCTTGGGATTCAAAATTAAGAATGGCAGTATGGGCTGACAGGATTACTATAAAAAGGGCAATTGGAAGATCCCCTTATGAATTGGTATATGGAACCCAAGCAAGATTACCATTGGAAAATCTTATACCAGTATACAAATTCATTCTCCAGGAAGACTTGAATATCCCTGAACCAATGGAGGAAAGGTTGGAACAATTGGCAGAGCTTGATGAAACAAGAAGAATAGCTCAGAGACAGAATATTAAATTACAATCACAGGTAAAATATCTCTTTGACAAGAAGGCCAAAGAAAGAAAGTTTGAAATAAATGATCTGGTACTAATGTGGAATGCAAGATGTCAGGACAAAGGAAAACATGGAAAATTTGAAGCCCTGTGGTTGGGTCCTTTTGTTATCACTGGCAAGGGAGGTGATGATTCTTACTATGTACAGAATATGTCAGGAGAGGAGCAGGAATTGCCTGTACATGGGCAATACTTGAAGCAGTTCTTTTCATAAACATGTACAAAGAGAATTGAGTGTTGCCAGTGCATGGACAACATTCAAATAATTCTCAAAAATATCTTATTCCATGCACAGTAGTCTAGGAATCATTCCCGCTCCCCATCATTTGTTCCTTTCCTTTTCCCAGTTTCATAAAACCTCACCCCAAAATAATAAAATATGTGGTCTACTTCCCCAGGAGATCTGGATCCTTGTTATACTCACAGGGAGTATACATCCCAGACAGAGCCACTGTTAGCACAGTAAAAATTTGAAATTTTTACTATCTCCTTACTCCATATTTGAATAAATCCTGAAGAATATCCCAAAAAGACCATAATAAAAAAAATTTGTATCTCACGAGATGTCTATGGATGAGCAGTGCCAAATTTCATCAAAATCAATCCATCGGCAAGAGGTTGTGTTGCTTACACCGATACATAAGGAATCGTTTGAAAACAACCATCGGCGTGAAAATAGAGATCGGAAGAAGAATTGTGGAAGTCACCGATGGAGTAAGTAATACCGATGACTTTACATCGGCAAGAAAGGTAAGTGGTCATACCGATCGGTATGACAGATATCTATCGGATGACTCTTTAAAAGATGCCCCGACGGTATATATCATACCGATAAAGCATTTCGGCAAGAGTTTCACCGAACAGCATGCGGGGGTAACGAAACAAATAGCCATCGGTGAGAGGTAAGCTATCGGGATAGAAAACAAGTAAGCCTCTGATGATTAAGAGTCTTGGCGATAAGAAAGCCATCGGCGAGACTCACAGCGATACACCTCTATCGGGATAACTTGACATATCGGAACAAAAGAACCAGGTCTTGCCGATTCACAAGTCATGGCGATCAAAAGGTGTCGGTGACACTTTACTAAACTTTGCCCGATGAAAGATATGAAAAGGGTCATCAGGGAGATGATTTGGATCGAGATATCTTGAGAAAGCTATCCCGATAGTGAATGTCATTTCGACAAAGATAAAAGTCCATACATGAAGATGACTATCGGCGAGACAATAAAGATCGGGAGAACAATATTTTATTATCCCGATAGTCTCAATCTTCCCGATAAGCAAATCATATCGGTGGGACTCGCTATATTGCAGAGAGATATAAAAACCTTGGCGATGAAGGAAGTCATGCCGATGGTCTTGCCCACTTAAAATATGACATTACATAGCGTCAGGAAAACAATTGGAGGAGATGGTTACTCTTGATGTAATTACCAGAAGTGCTATCGAGCTTACTGATTTTCACCGTGATCAAGAGTACCTAGATCATCTGGCTAAAATTTATTTATGGCTGAATAGAGCCTAATTACGCTTATGTAATTGTTGTTAATACTTGTTAAGTTCCCAAAAGACTTATTGAAGAGTTGTATCTCTTCATAGAAATATCTATATAAGTTTAAACAATCGATGCTGAAATGATCATCAGCAGTAGAAGATATTCAGATATACATAATATACAATATTCCAAAATGACTATGTTGCTTATTTTATTTGAAGAAGAAGTTTGAAGTTCTCTGATTCAGTATTTCTACTTTAGTATCAGTTATTTGTTGAAATTATTCAATTGTGTGGCTGTCTCCATTTCTGCATTTCCCTATTATTCAGATTAAGATATCAAGTATATATTTAATCTATCAATACACATTTGCTGTATCTGTGTGATTAATTTGGTTGGTGTCCATCTAAGGAATTAAACCCTTCTGATTTATTCACAGTAGCTTGGAAGTAGTAAGTTGGGATTACTAAGTAGAGCCATATAATTAGGATTGACATACTGTCTCCAGTAAAATATTATCTGTTAATCTTGTCCATTCATTTCATTTGGTTCCTTCAAGTAAGGATTAAAATACCTTCTGGTGAATTATAAGATATCTGATTTTATTTGGTTGTATTATCAAGAAGAGTATGTCAGTCATTTACCTGCACGTTTATACAAGCTATAAACCAGAACTGTGCCAAATATCTAGAATTATTACCATTAAGAAACTACTGTTCTTAGTCCTTCAAATTGACTCTGTTACCCAACAAGGCACTAGTCTCATTCATTCAAACCTTTTTACCTTGATATTGCTTATACAATTTCTGCAAATCACTTATTAAACATTTCACATAGAATTAATTAGTTAGCTGTTTCATCTATTCTACATCCTATGCCATTGTAGATAGATATAGTTAGTCTACTCATCCACACTCAGACTGCTTTAATATTCCAAGGTTCACCCACCTAGGTGTAGCAGGTCCTAAAGTGTAGGAAATCATCAAATCGTGAAGGTTGATTTCGTCAAGTTAGTTCAAAAACGTTGCAAATCCAAACATAGAGTCTGGCATCCTCTTAGGATTTGTAACCTGCATTTTTGAGACCTAACACAGCCGACAGACTAAAGTTTGGGAAAATATTGACTATTCCGGATGCTGACTAGAAAGAGGATGAATATGTTGTGCGGATATATATACCAGATGGATTTGGATATGAAGGTGTGCGTAGTGTGTTGTGTGTGTGGAATATTGCGAAGAAAAGTAGAGAAGCAGAGTAACAACAGTAATACAGATTCGGTATGTGATAGGACAACAACACCCAAGAAGAGGAAGAATGAAGTGCAGTAGATCAGTGTATTGAGCCTAACCGGAACTGAACCTCAGCATGTGTGGATGCTTCTCATCAGTTCAAGTATCTAGTTTCCTTGTATAAACTACTGTAGGCAGTGAGCCTCTTGTGAGCAGTGTGCTCGAGTAGTGAGCCCTAATTGGCAAGTGCCATTTTGTACTATCTTATTCTTCTAGCAGAGAATACAATCTTGGGTTAATCACCCCATGGTTTTTCCCCTAACAGGGTTTTCCACGTCAAAATCACTATGTCATGTGTATTGATGTTATTTCCATTTCATGATTATGTTTGCTTACTTGAATTGATACTGCATTAATTGTTAAGGAAGATCATAAAACTGAAATAATTAAGATAACTGATTCACCCCCCCTCTCAGTTATCAACAATTGGTATCAGAGCCAATTTCCTCCTAACAAAGCCTAACAGCTTGAGGAAGATCTAGGAATTCAAATGGATGTGTATGGTATGAGGGAACAACTTCAGACTGCCCTAGATGATCTTGAGCAATCTAACTCTGAAGTTAATGAATTGAAGGAAAGACTCAAACAGGCTGATGATTTCATAAATGAACTAAAAAGGAAACTGAGTATCTCTATGAAAAAGAGTAAGGATCTACTGCAAAAATTGGCAAGTCAAGGTGAAGCCAATGATACAAATGAAGATATGAAGGAGAAAACCAAGTTATGTGAAAAGTTATCAAAAGAGGTCATTATGGTAAGACATGAAATGGAATTAGGAGTCATAAAATTTACTCAAGACATTGAAGAGAAAAGAAAAACAGAAGATGATCTAAGACTATCTCTCAAAGAGAAAATAGAAGACTGCCACAAGATGGATAGAATAATCAGACATCTTGAATCTGATCTTGAAGATGCTAAAGATAATAAAGAAAAACTTGAGGATCAAATTGTCTCTCTTAAAAGGGATCTTCAAACAACAAATGAATACAAAGAGAAATTCAAGATAAGTCCTACTCAACTTGAAGTTCTTCTTGAAAGCCAAAAGAGGGTAGATGACAAGTGTGGCTTGGGATATGAGAAAGGTGAAAGCTCCAGAACTGGTCAGAAGAAGTTTGGATCAGAAAATCCAAAGAATAGGCCTAGAAGACCTCCGATAAGGCAACCTAATGCTCAAAGATATCCATCCTTCAATGGATACTGCCACAACTGCAATAACTTTGGTCACAAAGCTAATCAGTGTAGAAAGAGAATGAATCAGACTAATACATCCTTCTCTGGACAATGTTTTAACTGCAAGAGGTATGGTCACGAATCTCATGAATGCAGAAATATGCAAATGAACAATTCATTCAATGGTAGATGCTTTGCATGCAATAGAATGGGTCATATGGCTAATCAATGCAGATCAAGAGGACAACAATCAAATATGCAAAGAAATGTTGTTTGCCACAATTGCAATAGATTCGGTCATATTGCCAAATTCTATAGAAGCAAGAATCAGGACAAAAGAGGTCTGGTACATCATAATCAGAATCAAGACAAGGGAAAAGGAAAAGTGAATGTAGATGAAGTTCAAAGTGAGATGAACAAGATTTGGGTGAAGAGAAGTACACAAAATGTAGGGGATGGATCCATACCAGAATTTGGTGCTAATATTCCTTTCAGAAATTAAAAAGTGAGCTTTGGCTCAGGGGGAGACACAAGGAAAAACACTTTCCCCCCAGCCAGTTAATTAGTGTCAGGATTGGTACAAGGAGAGTTGCGGATTAAAGGGTTCTCAGAGAAACATCTAAATAAGCTGTGGTTAAGATATGGAAGATCCGCAAGATGTTTAGAACAAGATTGTTTCGGTTCTTCAAGTCATCCGGATAAGGAAAACAAGGCAAACCGGAATGACTTAAGTTGAGCATTTATTGCAACTTGGTATTAGGGTATACGGAGTAATATAAGGGCTTTTCTTATTAAACATTTGTTCATTCTGCGTTCGAGAAGAAGCAAAAAGGAGCTCTGCAACAAATTTCCTCAAGCCCATCAAAAATCATCTGCAGAAGTTGATTCATCCAGCAATTGATCCGGCTCACTCCGTGAAACCTAGAAGCGTAAAAAGTATTTTTTGTTCTTGAATATCTCTCTGCAAATCTTTGAAAGATAACTACTCTGAATGTAGTGAAGATTTCTGATAGGCCTTGACCCAAATTTAAGAAACATCCTTATAAATCTCTAGAAGTGGACCCCTTAGGGGCATTTTCTAGAATTCCGCATGGGGTTTTGCATGTAGAGGATGT
The DNA here is from genome assembly GCA_027924645.1 of Cunninghamia lanceolata. Lineage (NCBI taxonomy): Eukaryota > Viridiplantae > Streptophyta > Pinopsida > Cupressales > Cupressaceae > Cunninghamia > Cunninghamia lanceolata. The sequence continues at coordinate 10,493,635 of BSBN01000443.1, read as the reverse complement.
TAGGGCATATATTCATGCGAATATTGAAGAATTTGGGGAATCTAAGTTGGTTGATATCTATCACAAGCATTTGATAGATGACTCGTTTGAAATCAAAACTCAGTATAAAGCCATCCGGGACAAGCATTTTGCACAATGTATTCATTTCCCCTATTTTGCAGAAGATGAATGGGTCTGGTATGTTTTGAGCAGGGTGCATGATAACTTCATGTGGTTGAATGGACCATTCAAGATAACAAAAGATACCATTAGGGCAGTTACCAGATTGCACTCATCCGGTGGGATACCTGCTCTCAAATATGTCAAGAATCAAACTGTGAGTGAAGCTACTGGATCAAAATTTGATAAAAGAGTAATGACAATTGAAGATATTACAGATCCAGATATCAAATTTGCATCAATGATAATTGGATATAAGATATATCACTCCAGCAGGGAGAATTCAGTATCCAGAACTGCTGTATACACTGCTTATGAAATGTTGAGAAAGAATGTAGATTATGATCTTTGTGAACTCCTTCTGAATCAACTGATGGAAAACCTACAAAAGATCAAGAAGGACAAGAAGAATTCCTTCAAGTATGGTGGGTTGATACTGTGTTTGTTCTTCTACTTCATGAATGAGCTTCCCAGATCCAGTGGTTAGGTGTGGCAGAATGATAGACCAGTAGCCATCCAAATAAGAGATTATATACATGGGCCTGGTGATGCCAAGACACAAAATACAGCACTCTGGGGCTATTTCAAGAATTTTCAGAGCATGATGCAAGCAAGAGAGAGAATCCCCCAAGCTTTAGTTGAAAAGTATAAGGATACAGTTTACTTCATGGTAGAAACTGATCAATGCCTTATGGAGGCAATAGAGCCAAGAATAGTTTGGATCATGCCAATGGGGTATGAAGTAGATGAGAAAATTGTTGAGCTACATGTTCAACACATGCTTAGTCAACCCAAGGATCCTAAAGAAGAAAGGTTTGGAACCTTTGAAGAATTAAGTGTGAAGATCCATGTGGAGCTAAGACAAATGGAAATAAAAAGAAAAGTGAGGAGGGAAGTAGAAGAGTTTGCCAAGAAGCATGGAATTTGAAAAGAGGCTCTTGATGAAAATAGAGAAAAGTTAGAAAGGGCAGAGAAAGAGAAAGAAAAAGCAGAGAAAGAAGATGCTCTAGTGGAAGTCCCCTCCCAGACCAGATCCTCTAAGACCTCTGCACCTACCTCTACTAAGAGCTCAAAGGCATCAAAACCGGAAGCAAAATCATCCGGTAAAGGAGAGAAGAGAACTAAGAAAAAGACAACAAGATCTTATACAAGTCAAAAGGATGAAGAAGAGACAGAATCAGATGAGGAAATAAAGAAAATGAGGAAGAAAAGGAAAACATCTGGTGAACCCTCTACCGAAGAAGTAACAGAAGAATTTGTTGAGAAGCCCACTCTATGTATTGATGACATCATAAAATCAGTTACTGTGGATGGGAACCTTCAACCAATGGCTGAATTCTATGATGATTACAATGAAGCTGACCAGAAGATCCTGCAAGAAGCCACAGTCAGGTACCTTAGCATTTATAATAAAGCATTCATTGAGATTATTTCTTTAATTCCCAAGAGCCTAGAGAAAGAACTAGAAATCAGGAAGAACAATGCCAAGGCCAAGGACCTTGAGATCAGGGAAAAAATAACTATTCAACTCTATCCCTCAAATACTCAGAAACAAATGAATATGATTTTCAAAGATTGCAAGGATGAGTTCCGGAGCAAAGCTAGAATGAATCAGCTTATGCTTGGAGAAACTGATAAAGTGGGAAAAGAAACTGAAGAGATTCTCAGGAATGCCTACAAAAGATTCAATATTCCTATCATAGAGGACTTAGGTGATGAAACATCTGCCATGGAAGACAAAGATGAACCTACTAAGATAGTGGCAGAAGAGGTAAAGGAGACAGGTGAAGAAAAAGGTAAGGACTTAGATTCCTCTGCTCCGGAAGAGGAGGTCCATGAACAAGCAAACATCTCTCCTCCGATTTCCCTTGCAGACTTCGGATCCCAAGAAAAAGAAAGAGTAGAAGAGAAGATCAACCAAGAAGCAGAGGAGAAAGAAAAAGAAGATGACAATAGTAAGGCTACAGAAGGAAAGAAAACTCCAACAGAGAAGGCCAAAGATGATAGTGGTAAGAGTGCAGAAGGGGAGAAAACTCTGTCTCCGGCAAGAGACACATCAGAGGCAGTCGAAGAATTCTTAACCAAAGAGATGATGGAATTTGATGAACCAGAACTTCTTCAAGGACCGTTCAATTTTGACTCCCTCTCTCTGGTTCAAACCATGGAGCTAGCATCCTTCACTTCAGCAGAGGCAAAAGAAAAGCTTCTGAAGTCTCACATGGAAGACTGCAAGCTTATAGAAATTGCATCCGGTGTACTGGAGAAGATCTTGCCATCTTTTCAGAAGGATCCCTCAACCTCTTCATCTGATAATCTCAAATCTCTAGTTAATAGTGTTGGCACACATTTTGATTCCTTAGAAAAGTCAGCAGAAGATAAGGTCTGGAAGGAGTTTTTGGCAAAAAGATTATCAGAGGTACAAGGGTTAATATCAAATGATAGGAGAGTTATGGATACTGGAATAAAGAGCCTAGAAAATGCTCTTAAAGATGGCAAAGATATCTATAAATTTTGTTTATCTTGGCCAAAAGTGACCAAAGATTTTGACAAGAAAGTAAAAGAGCAAGAGGATAAACTGTTAAGTTTATCTCAAAGTTTTGATCCTCTCTCCTCTTCCATAATAAATCAAGAGTGCTAGACTCTTGCAACTAAAAATGAAATAAAGAAGCTTGAGAAGGAGAAGAAAATAAAAATAGGCAGGCTAAGTGAACTAAGAGGGATTATTATCCCTAAGTTAGAGGCCATGCATGAGGCTCTAACTAATGCTTAGACCATAGCCCAAACCAGTGATCCGACAGATCTCAAAAGGGCAGAAGCCTTTGCATTCCTATTGAGTGGTCACATCTCAATTTTGGACAGGATGAAGCAGAGTTAGGCAACAGAACTTGTCCAGTTGAAGACAACTTTTGCAGACATACTACAGTATATGTAAGTATAACCTGTTTATGTGCTTATGCGGCTAAGTATAGATGATTTTTTTGGGTAATTTTTGGTGTGCGGACCCTACCCTTTGCCATTGATGTCAAAGGGGGAGTGAGGAATAGTGAAAATGTGGAATCCAGCTAAGGGGGAGCTCTGGTAAAATGTACATTAGAACAGATCATCAACCAAGGAGGAGTGTAGTATAACACCTAGTCATTTTTCATTAAGTGTTGCCATCAATGCCAAAGGGGGAGATTGTTGGCAAGAGACACATTATGGATTCATGATTGTTGTCATTGATGGCAACAAAGTTCATCCCACACATCCGCAGGACATGGTGTGCCTATATCGAAAGTCAGATTGAAGAATGGTGTGGTCCGGTAAGCAAGAACAGAGCATGTGGCAAGGTCTGACAGTCAGGTCCGGATCTCTTAGAGGAAGCATCTTTGTAAAATATGGACTTGGGGAAGTCAAGAGGAACACCTTGACTGATAGATTCTAGGGATTGAGCCTCCGCTGCTAAGAGAGTGAAGAGATATGAGTATCTAAGTTTTGGGGTCTGGTTTGGCAGAGTAGACAGAGGAAGAACTGACAGACAGAGCATCAGAATTATTCTGGATGAGATATTGATGGTGATCAAGGTTCTTAAGGTATCATCCATGATTGGCTAACATGTTAGATGATTTCTATAAGTATCTCCTTGATCCACATCACTTGGTGAGCAAGGATTCAACCGACAGACTAAAGTTTGGGAAAATATTGACTATTCTGGATGCTGACTAGAAAGAGGATGAAATCCATTGTGTGGATATATATACCAGATGGATTTGGATATGAAGGTGTGTGTAGTGTGTTGTGTGTGTGGAATATTGTGAAGAAAAGTAGAGAAGCAGAGTAACAGCAGTAATATAGATCCGGTATGTGACAGGACAGTAGCACCCAAGAAGAGGAAGAATGAAGTGCAGTAGATCAGTGTATTGAGCCTAACTAGAACTAAACCTTAGCATGTGTGGATGCTTCTTGTCAGTTCAAGTATCTAGTTTCCTTGTATAAACTACTATAGGTAGTGAGCCTCTTGTGAGCAGTGTGCTTGGGCAGTGAGCCCTAATTGGCAAGTGCCATTTTGTACTATCTTATCTTCTAACAGATAATACAATCTTAGGTTAATCACCCCGTGGTTTTTCCCCTAACAGGGTTTTCCACGTCAAAATCATTGTGTCATGTGTATTGATGTTATTTCCATTTCATGATTATATTTGCTTACTTGAATTGATACTGCATTAATAGTTAAGGAAGATCAGAAAACTGAAATAATTAAGATAACTGATTCACCCCCCCTCTCTTCTCTAGGAAGGGTCGGCCACGAACCAAGGATCATTGAATATTGTGTCATTAGGATCCGCAAGTCAAGGAATGATCCGCAAGCCTTCTCCTTTAGCTAATTGTCAGGAACTGTTAGAATGCTCTGCTCTGAGAAAACAATTGATCTTCTGATAGCGATATCTTTCTGGTAACTGATCCAAATGCTTTGAATTCTTGATATGATGTAGATGTTAATTCCAGATCCGTAAGGTGTGAAATGCCAAAACCGAACCACAAGATGAAACTGCTTATGACTGAACTACCTAGACTGAACTAGAAAATGAAAGAACTAAGATGTAAACAACTGAAATGCAAATATTTTTGGTTGATACAAGATTGCTTTGAACCAAGGATGCTCCTGCATCAGCACATATTTGTAGTCTTTTCTCCTTCTTTTTTTTTCAGACCATACTAAAAAAAAATTCATGCAGACTACTCCCCCTAAGTAGTGCCTCCTTAACATCAATCCAGATCACAAGATATGACTGTGAAATCCACCGGACTGATGCACTCTAGTGCATCTTAATTCTGATCAGGAGGGGTAATAACCCCTAGCTTCTCTCTAAGATGCTCAAAAGTATCCTTGGGAAGAGGCTTAGTGAAGATATCCACAATCTGATCCTTTGAAGGAACAAACTCCAATTTGACTTCATTGTCATTAACCTTCTCTCTCAAAAAGTGAAATTTGATTGATATGTGCTTTGTCTTTGAATGCAACACTGGATTCTTTGAGATGTTATTGCACTTGAATTATCATAGAAGATTGCGACAGGCTCCTCAAACACAATTATGATATCCTTCAACATTTGCTTCATCCACAAAACTTGAGTACAATTGTTTACTGCTGCTATATACTCTGCCTCTGTTGTAGATAGAGATATTGCCTCTTCCTTTTTGCTTAGCCAAGAAACCAATCTTCTTCCCAAGAAGAATGCACCACCACTGGTACTTTTTTGTCATCCACATCTCCTGCCCAATCAACATCTGTATATGCATGAAGAGTGAAGTCATTATCCTTTAGATACCATAAGCCATAATCAAGTGTCCCCTTGAGATATCTAAAAATTCTCTTGACTGCCACAACATGAGATTCTCTAGGATCAGCTTGAAATCTAGCAACAAGTCCAACTGCATTCATGATATCAGGTCTGGTCTGAGTCAGATAAAGTAGTCCCCCAATCATTGATCTATACCTTTTTTGATCTGCCTTAGGTGAATCATCATTTTTACTTAACTTGCATTTGGTTACCATAGGTGTACTTGCCAGTTTTGACTTCTCCATTCCAAACTTTTTCAACAATTCTCTCACATACTTAGACTAAGATATGAAGATGGCTTCATCTGACTGAGTGATTTGCAGACTTAAGAAGAAATTCATCTCACCAAACATGGACATCTCAAATTCACTCTACATTTGATCAGCAAATGTTTTGCACATATTCTCATTTCCACCAAAAATGATATCATCAACAAATTCCTCAACAATTAGAATATTCTCATGATCAATCTTGAAGTAAAGATTTCTGTCAGTAGTACCTTTGATATAACCTAGCTTTAGCAGATACTTATCTAATCTTGCATACCAAGTTCTTGGGGCTTGTTTGAGTCCATACAATGCTTTCCTCAACCTACAAACCATATCTCTCTGATCAGACAACTGAAATCCTTTTAGTTGCTCAATGTAGAATTCTTCTTCTAACTCTCCATTTAGGAATGCTGACTTGACATCCATCTGATAGACCTTGAAGTCTTTATAAGCAGCAAATGCAATAAATAATCTGACTGCTTCTATTCTTGCCACTGGAGCAAAAGTTTCTTCAAAATCAATCCCTTTAACTTGAGAATATCCTTTGCATACCAACCTTTCTTTGTTTCTTACAACTTCACCAGATTCATTTAGCTTATTCCGGAAGACCCATTTAGTTCCAATCACATTTTTGTCTTCAGGTCTAGAAACAAGATCCCAAGTGTGATTCTTTTCAATTTGCTTTAATTCTTCTTCCATCGCTTTTACCCAGTTTTCATCTTTGCAGGATTCACTTTCTAATTTTGGTTCAATTTTTGAAATCAAACAAATCTCTTCTTGATCTTCAGCAATTCTTCTCCTAGTTCAAACACCTTTATTTCTATCTCCTATGATCTGATCTTCAGGATGATTCATCCTTACATACTTGGGAGTTTTAGGAATTGCTTGAAATTCTATTTCTTGAGCTTGTTCCTCAACTTCTACACTATCCTCTTGAGTCACTGGATTTTCTGGATCAGTCTGGATCTAAGTTTGAGTCTGAACTTGCCTTTCTTGACTTTGACTTTCATCTTGATCTTCTGAATCATATCCATAATATCTGGAATGACCTTCTTTACTCTTATCAACTCTAACATTTGCACTTTCAACAACCTTTTTCAATCTTTTGTTAATGCACCGGTAAGCCTTGCTTTGAGTAGAGTAACCCAGAAATATTCCTTCATCACTTCTTGCTTCAAACTTGCCTAGATCCTCATCTCTTTTGATATAGCATTTACTACCAAAAACTTTGAAATATCTCACAGTAGGAGGATGACCAAACCACAATTCATAGGGAGTCTTACCAGAATTGCCTTTGATATGCACCCGGTTAAGAGTGTAGACAACAATACTCATAGCTTCTCTCCAATAGACTTGAGGAACATTTGCTTCCATCATCATCGTCCTGGCTACTTCTTGAATGGTCTGGTTCATTCTTTCCACAACTCCATTTTACTAAGGAGTCCTAGGAGTAGATAACTATCTTTTTATCCCTTGCTTTTCATAGAATGAATCAAACTCATCGGATGTAAACTCTCCACCTCTATCAGATCTCAGAGACTTTATCTTCACACCAATCTCATTTTCAACCATAACCTTGAATATTTTGAATTTGTCAAAAGCTTCTGATTTTTCTTTCAAGAAGGTTACCCACATCATCTGGGAGTAATCATCAATTAGCAACATAAAATATCTGTCTCCTTGCACACTCCTAATTCTAGTAGGACCACAAAGATCAGTATGCACAAGTTCCAAAAATCCACTTGACGACTATTCTTTACTTTTGAATGAGATTATGTTCTGTTTACCTAATTGACATTCTCTACACATGCTATTAGTAGGTTTCACAAGTCTTGGAAGGTCTCTTACAGCCTGAGTGGAACTTATCTTGACAATATTATCAAAATTCACATGACACATTCTCCTATGCTAGAGCCAACTCTGATCAACTTGAGCAATCAAGCAACTTCTACCAGAGCTACTTAAATGAAAGATGTTACCTCTAGTTTGAGTACCTGATGCAATTTTAGTTTTGGATCTTTCCAAGATTCTGCATTTCCCATCCTTGAATTGAAGATTATAACCCTTGTCAACCAACTGTCCAACATTGAGAAGATTATGCTTCAATCCTTCCACATACATAACATCATTTGTGTTATTCTTACCATCAAAAGAGATGGATCCTTTACCGTAGATTCTACCAGCTGAGTTGTCTCCAAATTTCACAAACCCACCTTCATATTTTTTAAAGCTTACAAACTTACTTTTGTCACCAGTCATATGATGAGAACATCCACTATCAATCACCCATTCATCCTTTTCAACAACTTGAGTAGCCAAGGCACTTTCCACAATTGCACAGCTAGCAGATTCAGTAGACACCATATCTTCTTCTTTGATAGCAATGAACACCCAATCACCTTCAGTGGAACCTCCATGATCAGATTCATCATCTGTGACTCCTTCTTCTCCAGCTTCTTGGACATAGTAACATTTCTTCTGACCTTTATATCTGTTAGGGTTTGTTTTTGAAAACCTCTCCGGACATCTTGAGGCAAAATGACCAATCTTATTACAAGAAAACATTTGAATGACAATTTTCCTTCATACTTACTGGATCCTCTTGGCATTCTTTTGGTGATAAGAGCTTTAAGATCTGCAGTCTCAATTTCATCATCTTGAAGATCCTTCCTTGCCTTCATAAATCTGTTTGATCTTCCTGAAGAACTTTCACCCAGATCATATCTTTGTTTTCCATACACACTGGCCTTAAATCCATATTCAGACTTAGGAAGAGAATCACCAAACTCACTTAATTCAAAAGCTAAAATTTTGCCAACCAGCTAATCTCTTGTAAATTTTGAGACAATCCTGATCTCCTCTATAGCAGCAACCTTATGTTTGTATGAATCGGGTAAAGATCTGAGCACTTTTGCCACAAATTCAGATTCTTCCAAAGTTCCACCAGCACACCTGATACCACACACAAGTTCATTTATCTTTTGCATGTAGATTGTGATGTTTTCATCTTCACTCATCCTTAGATTTTCAAATTTTCCTCTCAAACTTTGTAGCTTGGCACATTTGACATATTCATTGCCTTCATAAAGATTCTCCAACTTCTTCCAGATTTCATGAGCAGTTTTTAGTCCAAAGACATTTGTCATTTCTGAATCAGTTAGGGCACTCAACAAGGCTTCTTTAGTTTGAAGGTTATTTTCAGCATCTTTGAGTTCATTTGGAGTTGAAGGACCTTTCTCCAGAGGATTATACTCATCCTTGGTTATCACCCAATAAGCATCACCCATGCATTGCAAATGGCACTCCATGCGACTCTTCTAGACAGAGTAATTTGTTCCATCAAATCTCAGACTATCCTTCTTGTAGGTCGACATCCTGGATCTCCTTGGGCAGTTAAGCTTCTTTTAGAGGAACCTTGCTCTAATACCAATTGTTGGAATTAGACCAGACAACTGAGAGTGGGGGTGAATCAGTTGTCCCAAAACTTTAACACTTGCAACTATTTCTTTACCACACAAAATTGATTAATGATATAAACATTTAAAGTATGAATCATCAACACATGAGTAGAGACAAATGAACACATAACACGATGGGGGTTAACCCACAAAGATTAGTACCCTGTTAAAAGTACTTTAGAAAAATAGAAGGCACATGCCTTCGAGCGCACTACCCAGAGCTCACTACTCAAAAGAGGCTCACTTCCTACAGAGATTTATGTTTGATATAGAAAGAATTAACTGAGAAATAGCATCTTGTTTATGCCTGGTTTAGTCTCATTGAATGCTCACAAAACTTCTGCTCTTCTCCCAAATACTTCTTCACTATTACTTCATCCTTTATTGTTCTTGTTCCTTTGCTCCTCCTCTTCTCTTCTCTACCTCTGATCCTTTCTTTGGATTTGATTATTTCACACAAGGATACTTTTTCACAACTCATCTACATGCTTTTATATCCTTCATCAACCTTGGAATGAACATTAAGGTCGGCATTACAAACATGTGACTTAATGCGAATCACTATGCTGTCAGCCAAACATAACTGGGACTCAAATCTTCCTCCAAAAACATGCCACACTCCAGAGAATTGCTCTTAGAATATCCGCAACACACTTGAATCATCCAGTTGGCCAAGACTGGGAAGAACAACACCAAGAAGGAAATCTTCACCAACGAGCTCAATCTTCAATGCGGACCTCCAACACAATAGTCACACGATCCAGAGACTTCCACAAGCACATTGAAATCAACAAGAACATCCGCACTCCTCCAAATCATCAAAATCACTTGCATCTTCATCCAGAACCTCAAGAACATTGTCTGTCATGACTGTCACACTAGAAGGATTGCTTGTGGAACTCCAAACGACAAACCACTTGAGTTGATGATACACACTGACTTCCCAAACATGCCTCTAGATCTACAGATCATGATATTTCACTACGGAGCAATCCGGACCTATTTACTATCACTCTATCTCTTCTAAACACAACAAAACCCAGTTGTACTCAGATGACCATACCTTCTTCAAATCTTCATGCGGACCTCTTAGATCTTGACTGGAGCTACTTCAGACAATCCTCTACACAACCATGTGGTCTACATACATTGATCTTCATTAATTTTCTCAATATCCTCAACATTCTAGTCTTCTAAACAGGTAGCAGAATAAGATACAGTTGACATCAATGCAACATGAATATGTTGACATCAATGACAAGATCGATTAGGCACATATTTGCAACAGTTGTGCACTACGATTCTTGGATCTAACCCTGGCGTGTCTGAATATGCCCAGGTGAATATGTCAGAATATTCAATGAGGAATTTCATGTACTCCTCTAGTTCGTCATTTAGTTCTCCTCCTAGCTTTAACATCCTAGGTTTTTCAGGTGTTCCAACATTGATGTCAATCATATCTCCAGTTAGGGATGGGTGTCCTTCCTTAAACTTTTGAGGAGCAGGTGGTAAATCTGAATTTGCTTCAATTTGGAGGATTTCTTTCTCATTCCCAAAATAGTCCTCTAGGTGAGGAAAGAGCATATATCCTTTCTTGTGGTGCACTCTCAGAAGTCCATCATAAGCATGTAAATATTCAAGGATGGCTTCATCATTCTCAGCGTAATCTTGGGTTGGTCTCTCCATTTGACCTATGGCGTAATTCAGGATACTTGGTAATTCTTCACTCTCTAACAATGGCTCTCCACGCACTAATATGATGTATTCTAAATTTTGTAGTTGAGCATGTGGTGAAAATAATGTGGCTGACGTAGCCATTGAATCTGCCACTTGATTCTCTTCTCTGGGTATGGCTTTTATGGAGAAGAAGTCAAATAATTGAACCAATTTCCTGATGGTTTCCTTATAAGGTCGTAGTTGTTCTGATTTCATCACATAATTTTCTGCAACTTGGTTGATTACTGATTGAGTCTCCAAAGGCAAAGATCTTCTTGATCCCCATTCTCATGGCTAACATGACTCCTAGGGATAAGGCTTCATACTCAGTAATGTTGTTTGTGCAAAAGAAGTCTAGTCTGAAGGCAAAGGGGAGGACTTTTCCTTTTGGAGATGTCAAGATTATCCCCGTCTCTGCCTCGGTTTTGCAACTAGCTCCATCAAAATGTAGAGTCCATAAGCTTTGATGGCTTTGTGATTGAGATGTTTCACCAAACTCTTAAATGGAATTATTTTTTTCCTCTTTTTCCTCTCCTGTGATGATTTCTATTGTTCCAATCAAGAGGTTTTTGATGTCCCATTCTTCAATACACAGAATGGCTATTAAGCCGAACGGTGCATGGGACTTGGTGGTATGTGGATCAAAGGGGAATTCGCTAAGGTTGTCCATTCTTTGGTAAGATATGTTGTGAGTACTCGTGTTCAGTTGGGTATTGTGAGCTTCTTCTTTTGGTTCTCTTGCGTCTTTAACTTCTTGTCTTTTCCCTCCTGTTCCTTCCTATAAATATTGAAAGGATCAGGGTCTACTTGATGATGCCGACTTTACCCAAATGATGGAAGTGGATTTCCTAAAACAAAGTGAGGTGATGGCCTTCATAACATGAATCCAAGGTCTTCCAAGGATCATATTATAGTTGGTTTCCTAGTTGATAACATAGAAATCCGTAGAGATAGTTTTGTCCATTAAGGTAAGTGGTAAGCTAATTTTCCCAACTGTTTGTATGTCATGATTGTCATATATATTCTTAATGTGGTAGTTTGTTGCTTGATTCCTATTTTGTTATATCCCATTCTCCGTAGGAATGACATTGGCAAAAGATTGACTGTCGATCCTTCATCCACCACTACTCTTTTATAGTGACCGCTTCAACTTGAATTTGTATATATAGAGGTGAATCCTTCTTTCCTCCTTCATTCTGTGGTAGTTTGGAAATGTTGAATGTGAGAGGAGGTGGTTCCTTCTGTGTTGAACGTCCCACTTCTAACACTTCCAAGAATGTTTTTTAGTGTGAGGGGGAGGCTCTTAATAAATTTATCACTTGTGAGAAGACATTCTTTGTTTGATCTATTTGTTCCTCCTCTTGGATTACAAACACTTCTTGGTTCAATTCCACATGATTAGAATTGTTTCAGTTAGCCTTCCCTTTCTCATTTTGTGATTCCTTCTCTTTTCTTTGAGATTGAAGGAGTTTGAGGAAGTTTTGTTATTGATCCAAAGTAAGTTTGGAGATTGCCTTATTGTATCCATAGCAGGTTTTCGTTTCATGACCCTTGGTTCCATGGAACCAACAATAAGTGTTGGGGTCATAGGGGGCGGTTTGACCCCTGATTTCCTTTTTGTCACCATTTGTCATTGCTAGGATTGCTTTTCACAACATTAATGTCTCTTTCTGGAGGAATATTGAGTGTGGTCTTTTCAACTCCTTTGGATATCTTGAGTTTTCCATTGGTATCGTAAGTTTTCCAGCCACTGTCGATGGCGGCTTGGTCGATCCTCAAAGCACTTTCCAATGCTTCATCATATGATTTTGTATGGCAATTTCTGAACGTTCTCTTTCATATCCTTGTTAAAGGCATGTAAGAAAAGGTCGCATAGTTCACGGTGATCCATGTTTGGGGCACTAGTCGAGGAATAAAGGATTTGTCTCCAACAAAGGAAAAAGTGTGCTACAGATTCATTCAACTCTTGTTTCATTGTGAGGAATTTTCTGATCCTTGTTTTAACGAGTTTGTTCATGTCAAATGCCATGACAAACTCTCCGATTAATTATCTGAATGAGTGAATTGAAGCTTCTGGTAAGTGATAGTACCAATCCAGAGCTATCCCTTCGAGAGTTTTTAGAAAGATTTTAGTAACAACCCCATCCCAAGGGAGGAGTTCTCTTATTGCTGTGGTGTAGGCTTTAATGTGGGAGTTTAGATCTCCTTCTCCTTTGAATTTTAGGAGATCTAGCAATGGCTGAGGTAACTACACACTTCTTATGTTTTGATTGAGAGGTTCCTTTAAGTACTTGAGATACGTTCCAAGGAAGGCACTTTGCAATTAAGGAGTAGTTAACAACAATCCTGCTGGAGGGCGTTGATATCCTACCATTTGGTTTGTGGGATTTCCTAGCATGTTTTGAATGGGAGGATTCTCGTTTTGGCATATGTCGTTACTTGCATTCCTAGAATAATATTTGAGGTAGGGGGAGGTTGAGATGCCCCTTGGTCTTGTTTAATTTGGAAGTCATCATGGGACTTTTCTCTTCTTTCAGGAGTTGTTTGTTTTTCTTCTAGCATTCTAATCCTTTGTACTGGGGTTGCAATTAAATCTGTAGGAGTGGTAGCTCTAGGTCTTTCTTCATTCCTTGGATTGTCTCTTTGAGTGTTGGTGTGCTGTTGTGCTTCCTCTCGCACAACATTTTCTCTTTGTTCTTCTTGCAAGGCAATTCTTAAGGCTTCTTGTGCATCTTTTGTCTCTTGCAAGTGTTTTTCTAGCCTTTTTACCTCCTCATCAAGATGAGTACTCAAGGTGCTTGTTGAAGGTTGATTAGTTTTGTGGATTTTTGACCTCATGAGAATTATCCTAGCTTTATGTGGTGCATCTAGTATGGCTGGATTATGTTCCCATGTTGGGTTGTTGAAAGACAGCGAACGCCTGGATTCTCTTTGGTCTCTTTGATGTTGTTCGTAATCAGAGTCTTCGTAGTCATAACAGTTTGTGACAGGTGCATCCAGATGGGGAGGCATGTATCTGTCAAAAGAGGGAGTTTTTGGTTCCCTTGAAGGGATATTCCCTTGGTTTAGATCGGGCTCTATCATATTCAGGGGTGCCGTAGACATCATAGAATAAATGGAGCAAGCGATAGTGAAGGTGATGAAAGCAGAAGTGGTGGAAGTGGCTATGAAGAATAGTGTAAAAATGTTTTTGTTTTTGTTTTACAAGAATCAGAACAACCTAACCAAAAGGTTCTATAGTTCACGTCGGGTTCACCAAAATATGTACGCTTAAAATCGTGACTTTGGTTACCTGGGGCTGTCGAGTTAGATTTTGGTACGCACACGAACCCTTCCCTCCTTGCCATGGGGCAATCCTCCACATCACTCTCACTCTCATGGAAGTAGCCAGTCGAGAGGAGGCGAGACACAGCAGGGGTCTGGCTTGTTGGAGATTTAGACTTCATGGAGAGGGGTCGACACATCTTGGGGCCTTTGTCATTATGTGCTAACTTGAATGTTTCATTCGATGATTGTTGTTGTGAAGATAACCCTATGACCCGAAGGGTCACTAGTTTTTCTTCTCCTGTTGGGGTTTCTGTTATTCCACCTCTACGTGGGTAAGCTATTACTTTTTTCTATGGCTTCTTGTCTTTCAATTTGTTGAATGATTACTCATTGTATTTGAATTTGTCTAAAAGCCTCTAGTTGTTGAAGGACAAGTGGATCTTGTTGTGGTCATGGATGGATCTCCTCAATCTCGTCGAGGATTGCCCTCACCCACTCACCTCTTAATCCTGGGCACATTTATGAGCCAAGAGAAAGGATAAGTGTATGTTGACTAACCTTGTCTAGACTTAGGGTTTGACCTAGGGTTTTGGTTGACCTAGGGTTTAGTTATGCATTAACTTGCATTGACCTTGTGATATTATCAAGGGTTTGACTGAATTTTTGATAGTAGTTTACCTTGTGATGGTATCAAGGGTTTGCAAATTATCTATTTTTTTTTAATCTTTTCTAGGGTTTTTATGCATGCAAAGCTATATGAAATGCAAACTTGTTTTTGTGCTTTGTTTGGTATTTTGGAAAGGAAAAATGCTTTTTAATCTAAGAAATGAAATATGAATCCATCTAGAATGAATTTAACCTAATGCAATTATTCTATGATTTTGGGGTTTTTGAATGTTTTGAAACAATTAATCTAGAAAAGGAAATTGCAAGTAAATGATCTAATATATGAATACAAATTACTTCTAAGATGCTAGATCTAACTTTTCTATCAAGGAAAATTAATGAATTACTAATCCCAAGAGCAATTTTGATTTTCTAATTACTACCAATTGAATAAAAGCATAGAGGAACCTACAATAATGAAGACTTGTGTGACTCCACTACCCTCATAAATCCTTGATGGAAACCTCAGATCCTCTTGAAGCAGCGGGAAAACCTCTTGATGACAAGACAACACAAAGAAGCAAAAGAAGCTTGTAGAAGCTTAAGAAATCTCAATGAGAGCTTTTGATGAGCACAATGGCGTTAATTGAAGCAGCGTAATGATGCTTGATGAACATTGAACAAAATAAAAGGTACCTTTGTCCTGTGACAGCATTAGAATGATGATTTAGAGAGCAAAAACTTAGTAAGAGTTGTGTGCACAATAAATTTGGCTCCCTTTGTGCTTGAGGGAGGGAGTTATTTAGAGGTTAGAAGAAGGGGGTTGATTGAGAAGTTAACTCAATTGATTGATGATTTAACAAAGATTGATTAGGGAGTGAAATAGGTTGATTACCCAGTGAACTCAACTAACTAGAGAGTGATAAATCAATAATAGCTTATCACTGAAGAAGGATTGGAGTTGGAAGAATGCATGAGAGTGATTGAGTTGTTAATTTTAGATCAAATGGAGTTAATTATGCATGTGTGGGTGCATGAAATAGTCAACTCCATATTAGGCATCAAAAATCATGCGACTAGAAGAAAAATGGGCAAAAACGGAGCTATTTTGAGTGAGAAACTCAAGTTTTTTCATGGTTGGAAATGTGACTGGGTTGCCCCTTTTTCTAGTAAGGTTGCCCCGGGGGGGAGATCCTGCATTTTTAGGGTTGCCCAGGGGGAGATTCAGACAAAAAGGGATTTGAGAGGAAAAGCATGATGGGAGATGGTAGAGAAGATAAAAAGGAGGTGTTTTGCCTCTGGAAATAGGTCAATCATGTGCAAGAATCAAAATCTCCACTTGCAAAGTAGGATCTCCCGAGGGGAGATTTGGGAATAATAGGGGGAGATTTGGATTGGTTGAGTGAAACTAAAAACTGAAAGTTGGAGATGGATAGGGGGGACCTCTAGAAGGCTTCTAGGGGTTGGAGAGGATGAAAAATATAGGGGAAAGATGAAAACTCACCTACAAGATGCTTACAAGGCTTAGGAATGGGATTGAAAGCTCAGAAAATGCAAATCAACAAGTGTCGCAAAAATGTCAAAAAAATGTTGAAAATAGAGAGGGAGAGAGAAAATGACAAAGAGGAAACAACACAAGATAAGAAATAAGACACATCATCAAGAGGTTTGCTGCTTAGAGGACATTATTTCATGCTTACATGTACGTGACAAGGATTAAAATCATCATAGGAGTCCTCGTGGAGACTGTACATGATTTTTGTGCTTACAGTTACTGGGGGAGATCAAGGTTGGTTGGGGGAAGGGGTTTGTTGGGATGAGGTGGTTGTGGTAGGATTGGGAATGGGTTTGTTAGGATGGGAAATTGGTTGTGTCTCTATCTTCATTAATGCAGAGCCAAGGTTAGGGATGTTGTGAATGATTTTGGATATGGATCTAGTCATGGGTGGGTGATAAGATTGGGGTGGGAGTTATGCTGGTATGTCTTAGAGCAATCCCAAGTTTTAATATAGGAAGCATGATGTTGTTCAGTAAGGTATAGAAGACCAAGATGATTGATTTATATCCAATGTTTGCATAGACTTGACACTCAAACAAGGGGATGTGCTTATGCATGCCCAACATAGTATAACCTTTTCTAAACATGTGGAAGAAGAGACTTAGAGCATGGTAGCCATAGTGCACAAAAGGTATAAACATTAGTTGCAAAGAACATATGCTATGCAAGAAGTTATTCCAACACACACAAGATATGAATACTTGTTGGAGTAATAAGAGCATCCAACAAACACATAATACAACAACAAATGATTCTTGCCCCATTCTATATCATCCAATGACACACCAAGATATGGAAGATCAAGTTGGTGTTTGAAGAAGTGTAGAAAGGGTATAAAAAGATAAATAAAAAAAAAGACCACTGATAGATGACCAATAACCATTAAATCTCTTGCCAAGAGTGTGGATTAGATATGATCGGTCCATGCCTATTATGGGAATGATGTATCCTAAGGCATAGTTTTGTGATTGTGGATGCTAAAAGATAGACGCGAGATATGATGGTTATGTGGTCTTTGGAAATTTGGTCTTATGCGTGATTGGTGTTGTGATATTTTTGTGTGTGTTGTTTGTTTTGCATTGCTGTCTTTTGTCATAGGTTTGGATGTAGTAGATTTATTGCTTGTTTTTGAAGATATATATTTTTTTTGTATTTTGTGACTTTTTTAAAAAAAATTGTGGTTTTTTTATTTTTTTGGTATTTTGTAGTTTTTTAAATTTTTTTTGTATTTTGTGGTTTATTATGATATGTACAGGAGATGCATGAGACCAACCATGTAGTGAGTCATAATATTCATACAAAGATCCAACTCCTATTTAGACTTTGGAATTGTCCCCAGTGTGGAATAACAATGGAAGGAATGTGAAGACGCTTAATGCTTACAAGTTTCAAGCCATGGTAGGATATGAGGTGATGGTGGGTGAACTGGATGAGGAAGAGTTTAATAGATGGTAGGTAAGGACACTACTCATGATGCTTGAGACAAGGTTTCACCATGGTACTTATCCAAGGCGCCACCGAAGTAATTTTCAACATTGGACAACTTTATTGCACTCAATTTTTTGCACTTGTTTTTTATTTTTTATTTTTTTTTTAACTTTTTGGGATATTTGATGCTAGGTGTAGAATTTCTTCAAATGGATGATATTCATTGGTTCTTCCAAAGGCTGGTCCTCAAGTGTGGCAAGTTGATATGCTTTGGATCCATAGTTGGCAATGATTATGAAGGGGCCTAACCAATTAGGCTCAAGTTTGCTCTTTTTCTCTTGGTCTTGTAGGTTCCTTTGATTTTGTTTGAGCACAAGATCACATACTTAAAATTATATGGCCTTGATTTTTTTATTGAAGTTGCGGGAAAGGTGATTTTGGTAGACTTGTAAGTGATTTAGGGCATTGAGATGCCTTTCATTCAACAACTCTAACTCATGTAATTAGGATACCTAATATTCTTCATCATTAATAAGATTCTGCAATGATATGCATAGTGAGGGGAGTTCGACCTCGATTGACAAAATTGCTTCGAAACTGAAGACAAGGGAGTATGGTGTGGCTCCTGTGGGTGCCTTGATTCTAGTGTGATAAGCCCAAAGGGTGAGGTTGAGTTGTAGGTGCTAGTCATGACCAACTTCATTGATTGTTTTCTTGAGTACCTTAAGGATAGTCTTGTTTGAAGCTTCAGCTTGGCCATTACTTTGTGGGTAGTACAGGGTGGAGAGCGATGTTAGATGTTGAATTGTTGGTAAAGGGCTCGTACCTCTTGATTTTTGAAAGGTCTACCATTGTCTGTGACAATGGCATGATGTATCCCATAGCAGCATATGAGGTAATGTAGGATAAACTTGGATATTTGTTTGCCAATGATATAAGTGAGTGGAATGGCTTCTACCCACATTGTGAAATATTCAGTTGCGATAATGATGAATTCATGGCCATTAGATGATGAAGGGGTTATTTTGCCAACAAGGTCAAGTCCCCAATGCAAAAAGGGCCAATGTGTGGTGATTGGATGTAGCTCTTGAGAAGGTGCATGGATCAAATCACCATGTTGTTGGCACTACAAACATTTCTTTGCAAACTACTGGGTGTCTTGTTCCATGTTAGGCCAGTAATATCCTATTCTTAATAACTTCTTGGCTAGGGTAGGACCACTAGAGTGCGACCCATGGATACCCTTGTGTACATCTTGTAAGGCAGTTCAAGCTTCTCCCTCATTAAGGCAGCTAAAAAGGGTTCCATATAGACTCCTTCGATACAATGTGTCACCAAGAATTTATAATGAGATGAGCGGCAAATGAATGTATTACATTAGGCATTGGTTAGTGTGGACACCTGAAAATGACTTGACCATGCAAGCCACTTTCCCATATCTTTGCATCACCAGCTTCCCCTTCGCCAATTAATTAAATAAAATTTATCTATTTAATTAATTCATCCTAATCATTCACCTGTAATAAATTAAAATTAATTTATTACCCTACCTTAACCATTGTCTCCAATTAATTAAATAAATATCTCAATATTTATTTGATTGATTTTCCCCATCCACCTAGATTAATTAAATAAAAACACACTTATTTGATTAATCTACCTAGCCTATGACCTAAACCTAGCCTAATTAAATAAATATCATTTATTTAATTAGTTATCACACCCTACCTAGCCCCTAGACCCAAATTAATTAAGTAAAACTTGACTTAATTAAATCTAAACCACTAATTAACCCCTCTACTAATTTCCAACAACCATATTAATTAAGTTAATCACTTAATTAATTAGCCTAAACCTCCATTATCCCATTTCCCCACACCCTTTGAATAAAAAACATTTTTTTTATTAAAAGGGAGTCACATGTGTCTCCACCTCACCTTTCCTCTTTCATGCAAGAGCATTTTTTAATATAAATGCTCACACATGTCTTTGCCAAAAACATGCATGTGTCATTTCTCATCCCACTCACCCATAAACATTAATTTTTTATTACACCCTCTCCCATATGAATGAATTTATAATTCATTCATAAGTCTTAATCCTCATTAATGCAAAGCCTTCCCGAGATCAATTAAAAATTCAAAATAATGTGAGCCCTCCATTTTTGATGATCAAATCTTAGCCTTCCACTTCACCATTTCATCTCCACCCTTAGATCTCAACTTTGAGTTTCCACCATTGATCCAAATTCCTCCAAAAACTCTATAAATACAAGTCATCTCCCAAGCATTTTACATCAAGCGATTTTGCATCCAAATTATGTCAAAATTCATAGCCAACTCTTAGCCAAATCCATTACAAATCCATCTTATTCCATTTGTGTTGGTCAATAGAGGAATCCACATCCATTTTGTATCAGGTAAAGCTAGGAAATTATCTCAGGTGCACCATTTCCTTAACCTTATCAAGGAGAATGGGGGACTTGAGGTTTTGAGGTATAATCTTGTTGTTTATGCTTTATTTCTTGTTTATTCACCTTTTAGTCTTTCATCATCTTCATTTGGCATGCTCGGTGGGACCCACGTCCCTGTATCTAACTCCATTTTTGTAAGTTTTTAAAGTTTTTGTCATGCAGGTTACAACAACGTCTCGCACTACATTTCAACACCTTCAACAACTAGATTAGCACCTCCAGCTCCTCTGTCAGCACCTCTATTTTCAACCTAACAATATGTCTGCTAACTGTGTTGTCTTGCAGGTTATAATAACGCCTCTGACATCTCTATCAAAGCTTCAGGTTCACCTATCAGTGCCTGGGGTTAGTCTGTCAGTGCCTATGCTTCCTGTTTCAGCACTTGCGGTCTATTATTCAATGCCTATGTCACCCGCAGTGTCGCCCCCGGTTCCGGTTTCAATGCTTCTATTTATAACTGATAGTTTTTCTTTTTGGTTTTGAATGTGTTTTAGTCTTCGCTTTTCTCACTAATTTTGTAGGGGTTCTAACACTTTTGCTGGCAAGTTTTAGAAGTTGTTAAGATCTACATTTCAATCCTTTACAAGATCTTCCCTTTGAGACTCACTTATTTTTCATTTTTCATAACTAACATCATTGGGTCTTGTTTTGAGCTTAAAACTATAAGTTTGTCATATTGCATTAATCCTGCTCACTGCTAACCAACTGATTTAATCATTTTATAGCAAGATTGACTTGTTTTGGCAGGATCTTCCTTTTTGGGTCGTGTCAACGCCTCAGGATTCTGTATCAACGCCTTCGACTTATGTGACAACCTCTACATAGGTATAATATTCTATTTTTTAGCACATGTGGTCACTATTTTAGCACTTTTGGTCATTATTATAGCACTTCAGTTTACTATTTTAGCACTCTGGGTCTCTGTTTTAGTGCCTCTGTTATCTGTTTCGATGCCTAGGGTCTGACTGTCAGTGTCTGCAGTTTTTCTGCTAGCGCCTTAGGTCTCTGTGTTAGCGCTTAATGTCTTTTTGTCAGTACCTATGGTTAGACAGATTTGAATTTATTTTTTGGACACTAATCCACTCTTTTATAGATACCAAATGTTTATCCAATACTTCTTAGCAAACTACTAACCTTCTTTGTGTAGCACTATAGTCAAAGACACTTGTTTTCCACTAGTTATTAGTTGCACATTAATTAAAATAGGGGAAAAGAACTTGTTTGCCTTGTTTTCATTTGCATTGGGACATATGCTCTCCCCTCGCACCTTTGGATGATCTTGGGGATCAAAAGTCCTTGTGCAAAATCTTTATTTATCTGTATCTCGAAGGGGTCACTATTTTCACGTATGCTCTCCCCTCGCGCTTTGTGTGATCTTGGGTGATCAAAAGTGAATAGTGGTTTCTTCTTAGGGGGTTTGCTTGGGGATTTCATCACCCCAAGGGATGACCTCAACCACACATATCGATGGGGTATATCAAAGGGGGGAGAAGGAAAATTGTACCCAATCTAGTCATGTTGTCATTCAAATAGCCTTGGGCCCTCGGGTGATTCCGAACACAAGGTGAAGTGGTGTTTGCTTAATCACTTATGCCACATCCCTTCAATGGGCTAGTGTTCACATTTTGTGCCCCACGTACCTAGCGTATATATGGGACTCCCTAGCAACTTGTTCAAGCCTAGTTTAAGATGTTTCGGCTGTATGAGATTGTAATGCACCAGATACCAGTTAGGCCTGGGAAGTTACTCACCACACAAGCCACATTGAATTTATCACTAAGTGCCAATGCCCTCTAGAAACAGGCATGCATGCCGTGTATGATCTCCCCTTGCGTCATAAGAGCGATCCTGGGTGATCAAAAGTAATTAGTTTCCTCATCATGGGACTTGCATGTTAAACCTAAATAAAGGCAGCGAGGTGGGCTTATGGTCTCATACACACCCACTTGAATAATTATAGGGATGTTCATGTGATTGACATGTTTTTATGTCAAGACCCGTAAAAGCAAAATTGATCTTATGCATTGAAGTCACTCAGTCATTGTGTTTTTTTTGTTTGCACAGTCTCTTGCCAAAGAGTTGTTGAATCCAAAAAATCAAAATTTCACACAAACCAAACAACTTTAGCACCCTAGGAAAACCTGTCAGTGCCTTCATTCAGACTGTCAATGCTTACAGATAGCCTATCAACACCTTAGGTTAGACTATCAGCGCTTACAACTTGTCTGTCAATGCCTACATCTACCATTTCAGCGCCTTCAACCAGCCTATCAGCGCCTGCAGTGCCTCCATTTCCAACATCCTACAACCACAAATTGACCAATATTCAACCTCCTAGACATAATTTAACCATTTCTAGAATGTGGCAACCTTTGAGAATCACCTAAAAATCATCTACTCTTCACTCTAGTCATCCATTGTCAAAATTTCATCATCACACATCTCCAATTTGACCTTAGGAAGATCCTAATTTATCAACTCCATTTTTGGACCCTCACCTTCACCATATCCATTTTACCAAACTCTTGACAAACTTCCATCAAAATCCTCCTCAAATAAAAATTCAAACCCCATCAAAACCATCCAAATCCAATAAAAACCACCCAAATCCAATCAAAATCATCCAAATCAAAACCTAAGCATCCCAAGTCAAACCAAAAACCCAATCAAATCAAAACCCAATCATTCTCCAAATCAAATTTGTTATAAAGTAAATCTAGATCTTATCCCTATCCCCTAATTTATAGCAAGCTTAAGAATTTGTTTATCTTAAGTTTTTTTAAATTAGCCCTATCAACCTTAGATAAATTAGCTTAGGAGCTTAGACTATTCCTAAGTTAGTAGACTCTAAGGATTTTGTTTTGCTTGGTGCGTCTTGTCTACCCCAAGTAGAATAATCCCCTATCCCCCCTTTTGCTTAAGTGTCTTGTCTACCTTAAGTAAGAAGAGGTAAATCCTTTTGAATCCTACAATATCTAGATTTCCCTAAACTCTCTTTTGATTTGATATCCCAATTATCCTTTTGAACATTATTAAAATCATCCCAAGTATCCTTTGACCATCATTCTTATCCAAAAAGAAAAAAATCATTCCTTCACCATCACAAATCATTCCTGCACCCATCTACCAATCTCATTTGGTCCAAACTTTTGAAAACTAAGCCCTAAGGTCATATCCTTCACCCACACCTTTGACACAACTTAATCACTCCAACATGATCCAAATTTTCTTTTGTATGCCACAGACAAGGTTACAAGCTAGGAGGAAACAAGAAATGGAACCAAATAAGCCATTTGGGATGCCCAACACCGATGAAAATAAGGTCATCATTGATACCTTTGGGGAACAATCACAACCATCAGATAACCACAATCAAGATATTGTCCAAGAAGTCATCGACTTCACACAAGAGCCACGGGCCATGGAAATATTAGAAAGTATATTAAAATTTGATCCCAATAGGTACATGGACTTCCTCCTTTAAAATGGATCCAACACGCCAAACAACCTAAAAACCAACCCCTCACAACCCCTACCTTCCATTGATCCTTTGTAACCATCATCATCAAACAACCCACTCAACACCTCAACACAACATGCACTAATATCTTTACCCACGTCAACTGCCACAATGTCCATCCCACAAATCAATATTACCCTGCCAAACAACACAATCCATACTAGTACCTCTATTAGTACTCCCTTAATTGACCCAAACACCATCGTATTCATAACACAATATCTTTCTCATCCACCAAACCATACATTTAATCCCCCCAAAATAATCCACAAACATCCACAATCACTTCTCAAATCCTTTCCACCTACACACAACCCCTATCTCCCAACCACCTACCTCCTTCGCCACTCAAAACATTAACAACACATTTCTCCAATGTCAACAACAACAAATCCCACCAAACACCCATCAAAAACTCATCACTCAACTCCAAAACCAAAACCAACAACAACAACAAATACTATTAGGATTAAGGTGCCATCAATCTTGTAAATCCTATGTAATTAATTACTCATAATATTGTTTGTAAATCACCCATAAGGGATGAAAGGTTTCACCAACAGTGATCTTGTTTCAGTTGTATATTTATATTCGATACACGACTCTCATTCGTCTACGACGGGGGTTCGACGGGGGTTCGCAGGGGGGTTTCCCCCTGTGAGGGGTCCGAGGGCCGCACGCCCCAGTGGAGGTTCAGGGACAGTGCCCTCGAAACCTCATTTTATTTATATTTTATCATTGTAAATCTAGATCGTTCGTCATTAGGTCACATATCTGACGGTCGATATTTTGTCAGTTATCTTGCCCTAGAAAGCAACCCCCTTTTATAAGGATATTTGAACTACGTTTTTATAATATTGGAGAGCAACAGGTGCCGCTGGATTGAAGACTGAAGAAACAGAGGAAGTGTATGTCTTGTAATCTTATATTTGAAGATAATACAACTTGGAGCCTCTTTTCTTGGTGGAGTTTTTTACCTGAAAGGGTTTTCTCCACATTACATATTCTATTACCTGTTCAGTTCTTAGTGCATGTTATTTCTGTGTAATGGGTTTTAGTTTCTGTTACAATCTCCATTGATTCTACATTGTTTATAGGATAATAAGGTTTGAATCAAATTTCCATTGTGTGGTTTGCACCTTCATTTCTAACAAATACCACCTAACGTCCTTCAACAAATTCTCACTCAACAACAACAACAACCCCCACTTAATTTCCTCCAACAAATCATCGCCCAACAACAACAACAAACCCAAACATACCAACCACAACCACAACCACTGACCACTGACTTGACACAAATAGTCCAACAACTAATGCAAAGGATGGATGATATACAACATGAGCACAAAAAGAAACAATACTCCTTTGAATATATTTGCCCTTATCTTTTTGACCACTCCATCAACATGCCACCCTTTCCCAAAAACTTTGAAACACCCAAATTTGATAAATACAAAGGGAAAGGAGACCCTCAAGAAAACCTAGAAGTTCTACATCGCTTGCTTAGAAGTCTCTTATGACGATACTTATCTCATAAGGCTTTTTCCTCGGAGCTTAGGAGGACAAGAAACTGAGTGGTTTGCACATCTCACCCCAAAAATTAAGACATTCCATGAACTCACAGAAAAATTCATCAATTATTTCTCTTACAACTTTAAACACAAAGTGTCAATGATGGATCTCTGCAATACAAAACAAAGAAATGGGGAAACCTTCGCTGCCTTTTTGCAACAATGGAGAAGCCTTGCAAGCAAACTCCCATGGTCCATCCTGGAGAAAAAATTAGTCACTATGTTTGTGACAAACTTAAACCAAGAAATGGGCTTTCACGTCCAAATACGATGTGCCTCCACATTTGAAGAAGTTATCGACAAAGGTAATACTATTGAGAGAGCTCTCAGAGCTAATGGAGCCATTAAAATATATAGGCAAAACAATGACAACAAAACCAACAACAAAGTCAACAATAGCAACAAAAACCATAACAACAACAACACCAACAATAATAACAACCAACCATATGAGAAACCTCACTTTTTGGGCAAAAATAAAAACACTCTCAATGATAGTGTAACTAATGTTAAAAATGCCCAAAATATAAAAACACCTACACCACCTAACCCACCCTCAAACAACAAAAAAAACAACAACGTCAGCATTGCCAAGGGCCAAACAAGACAAAACAACACACCTAGAAGGAAATTCACACCTTTAGGAGAACTCATTGAAAATGTCTTGTGAAACCTTGTTAAAGCTGACTTCATCACATTACCAGCCATCTGACCCTATGATGACAACCAATTCAAACCCTCATGGTTTAATGAGAATGCCTATTGTGAATATCACCACACACAAGGGCATAAAACATCCAAATGTATGAGGTTAAAGAATTATATAGAAGATCTTGTAGATCACAGTGACATCATGATTGATGAACCTCCCAAGAAATTACCTAATGAAAACCTAGGAGTATACAAAGATCCACTTCCTGATAACAATAAGGGAAAAGACTCTAGCTCCAACCAAGCATACAACATCATTCCCCCTCATTCTTCTTTCAATTCCATTGTGATTTGTATAGAAGAGTGTCCTAACTGTGTGGCCACCATCACCATATGGGCCAAAACTCCTGATTGTGCCATTACCACTCGCTGTAACCACATATCCATTCAAGGAGCTCCAACTGAAGATCGAACCACCACTTCCACACCCACAAACGCCCCACCCACCAACAAATATAATCTCCTTGAACACCTTGGGAAGAATCCTGCACAAATATCCATCATTGAATTGCTCTGAACATCACCCCTTCACAAATAAGTCCTTGATAAAGCATTGATGGAAACATGCGTCCCCAACAACCTGAATGTAAATCAATTCCAAGTCATGGTAAGACATCTATCCTCACCTCACCACCTAACATTTTTCAAACAAGACCTCTCCACCTCCAATCCATCACATAATGAGGCCTTACACATCAAAGTTTGCATCCATAAACACACCATTAAACGAGTTTTACTAGATGGTGGTTTTGGCCTAAACTTGTGCACTTTAAATTAATAAAATATTTGGGATATTCTGATGAGGTTGTGGAAGTACTAGATCTTGATCTCCTATACAAAATTCTCCTCAGCTACCCATGGATCCATGCCATGCAGGCCGTCCCATCCACCTTCCACCAATGTCTCAAATTTCCACACAATGGGATTGAAGTCACCATATACGCTAACCCTCATCCCTTCTAATATTGTAGTTTCATGGAGGGTCATGATAAAACCTTTTGTCCCTATAACAACACCACCATACCATCAACCTCCTATAATGATCCAAAATCTTCCACTTCTTACATCGATCCATCCAACATTGCAACATTGGAGAGTATGACCTACATAGTGCATTTTGTGTAGGGAAACTTCCAACATCTCCTAAAGCATTCAACAAGACCAAATTTGATGCAATATCTATGGTTGTCATAATGTGCAAACCATCTCCAACCTTTGAGCATAAACATCTAATGGAATAAGACATTCTTGAAGATATATCATCCTTACTGTATAAAGATGAAGTAGAAAAAGACAAGGCTCCTATCCTGCCTATTGAAAAATGTGAAAAAGGTCTCACCATTGTAAAAAGCATGGGCTACAAAGGACAAGGTAGTTTAGGCCTTCACGAGTAAGGAATCCTTGAGCCAATTTAAGCTACCAAAAATCCCTACCATCAAGGCTTAGGGTATGGAAAACACGAGCCTGTCACCACGGAACTAGAGTATATCTTAATTAAGGTTGTCAAAGCCTTCTTTGCGATTGAGAATACTAATGAAGAGGATTATCAAGACTCTTTCAAAGACTTCACCAAACTGTTTGATTCATCCATTTGAACTATCTATACCTTTTCAACCACACCATCACCATTCAATGACCTTCCACTCATCTACCCCCAACTCATCAATTGGGACCAACAAGGATCTTTGATCCTGGATATTCTTCAAAAAGATGAAGCCATTGCAAAATTGATGGGGGTTAGAGAACACATACCCTTAGGAAATCATACAAAGGGATGTTGATAACTGAGAGGGGGGGGGGGGTGAATCAGTTATCCTAATTATTTCCCTTTTTGAACTTTCTTATTAATTAATGCAGCATTGAATCAAACACAAAAACATTACCATGAAATAAGAAACACATGACACAGTATTTTTGATGTGGAAACCCTGTTAAGGGAGAAAACCACGGGGTGATTAACCCAAAAATTATTCTCTGTTAGAAGAATAGGAAATTACAAAATGGCACTTGCCAATTAGGGCTCACTGCCCGAGCACACTCCTCACAAGAGGCCCACTGCCTACAAGAAGACACACTGTCTACAAAGTGATAAGAATCACAGTCTTGAACTGATTGGAAGCATCTGCATATGCTGGAGTTCAGTTCTGGTTAGGCTCAGTACACTGATCTGCTGCACTTCATCTTTCCTCTGTTCTTTATTCTGCTATCCTTTCACATACCGGATCTTTCTTGCTACTTCTGCTCTGTTCTGGACTTATTCGCATATCTATTACTTCATTCACACACTTCACAACTAAATCCATCCTCTATATATATCCGCACAAGTAATTTCATCATCTTTCTAGTCGGCATCCGGAACAGTCTAGTTTCTTACAAACTTTGTTCTGTCGGCTGAATCCTTGCTCACCAAGCAATGCGGATCAAGCATATACTTGTAGATATCATTAATCATGTCGGCCAAACATGATTCATGCCTTCACAACCTTTATCATCAACAGTAACACATCCGGAAAGTAGTCTGATACTCTGTCAGTCAGTTCTTCCTCTGTTTTCACTGTCTCTCAGGAATCCAGTACTCAACTATTCATATCTTTTTCTTTGTCCATCACCGGAGGCTAAATCCTTGGAATATACCACTCAAGGTAGTCCTCTTGACTTCCCCAAATCCGCACTGCACCAAGACACTTCCTCTGAGAGATCCGGATCAATCTGTCGGACCTTGCCATATGCTCTGTTCTTGTTCACCGGACCACAACAATCTTTATTCTGACTTCCGGTAGAGACACATCATGACTTGCGGATATGTGGGATGACCTTTGTTGCCATCAATGACAACAACCATGAATCCATATAGTGTCTCTTGCCAACAAGGGATATATCATAGAGCTCAATGCATCTACCTATTTTGGGGAGACCTCCACATCTCTTAGTCACAAAAATATCAAAATAAAAAATACATCCCCTACTCAAAACCACCACACGACACTTTTGGATGACAAAAAAGTAAAAATAGAGGACATATCTCCTGATGAAAATCTCCTCGAGGCACTAGGAGATGAGATAATGGACCTCCTTAAAGTCCCAACACTATATCAAGAAAGATCACCCATATTAGTGGAAGAATCTAAAGAAATAAACTTGGGAATAGAAGAGTCACCAAAGATCACCTTTCGAGCAGCTTCCCTCACCTCAACAGAACAAGCAACATTTTTGGCATTTTTCAGAGAAAGAAGCCATAATTTCATATGGACATATGCCGACATGCCTGGTCTAGACCCAACACTAGTGGTACATCACCTCGCAGTGCATCCTGATGTGAAGCCAGTCAAGCAAAAACTCAAAAAAATGAATCCTCAAGTCACACTTCTTGTCAAAGCCAAACTTAAGAAGCTCTTAGATGTTGGTTTTATTTGACCCATTGACTATCCTGAATGGGTCTCAAATATTGGACTGGTAGAAAAAATCACTGGGGGCATCCGTGTGTGCACAGATTTCAGGGACCTAAAAAAAGCATGCCCCAAAGACGACTTTTCCCTACCAAACATCGACATCATAGTAGACTTGACAACTGGACATGAGATGTTGTCACTCATGGATGGATTTTTAGGCTATAATCAGATAATAATCATTGAGGGAGACCAACACAAAACAACATTCATTTGTGCATGGGGCACTTATTGTTGGGTCATCATGCCTTTCAATCTTAAAAATGCAGGTGCAACCTATCAAAGGGCCATGACCGTCATATTCCATGATTTGTTTCACAACGTCATGGATGATTATGTAGATGACCTATTAGGGAAATCAAGAACCAAAGATCATTTGGATGTCCTAGCAAAGATACTTGATCGATTGGAAGAATACAAGGTGTGTCTTAACCCAAAGAAATACGTCTTCAGAGTTACCTCAGGCAAACTGCTTGGCTACATTATCATGATGAGGCATAGAAGTGGACCTAGCAAAAGTGAAAGCTATAGTTGAAATGCCTCCACCAAAGAATTTGAAGCAGATACACAACCTCCAAGGAAAACTCCAATCTATTAGATGCTTCATAGCACAACTAGCTGATAAATGCCACCCATTCTAGCATCTCCTTCGAAAAGATGGATTTCATATGGGATTCAACTTTCTAAAAGGTCTTAGAATAGCTAAAAGAATACCTTGCTACACCACTAGTTCTCATGTCGCCCCAACCAGGACAACCCTTGTTACTATACATTTCAACAACATAAACAACAATAGGGGCATTAGTAGCACAACATGATGATAATGGGAAAGAAAGAGCCATCTACTACGTCAATCATACATTAGTTGGATATGATCTTAACTACACATCCATTGAATGATCATGCCTTGCAGTTGTATTTACCTCTCAAAAATTACGACACTACATGCTCAATCATAAAGAAAAGCTCATTGCAAAGATAGATACACTAAAGTACCTATTGTCCCAAGCAACTCTCACGGGATGCATGGCTAAATGGGTAATGGTTTTGAACAAGTTTGATATTGAATATACAGAAAGAAAGGCCATCAAAGGATAGATCATGGCTGACCAACTAGTAGATGCACCCATTCCAGTTAAATATCCACTACTTTCAGAGTTTATAGATGAGTCCAGTTTTAAAGTAGCACCCAAATTAGGATTGAAAATGTATTCTGATGGGTCATACACACATCATGGATTGGGGGTAGGGATCTTGTTTGTCACCCCACAAGGAGACTGCATCCCTAAGTCATACAAAATAATATTTTCCTACACCAATAATGTAGCAGAATATGAAACACTCATCACAGGACTCCGCATGGAAATCCAGTGGAAAATAGAGAAGCTAATGGTCTATGGTGACTCTCAATTGGTCATAAAACAAGTGAACAATGAATACAGCTCCTACCTTATAAAAGAATGGTAGATGATTTTAAGGAATATTTTTTCTAAAATCCAGTTTGAGCAAGTCCCAAGACTTAATAACAAAGTAGCAAATGTAATGGCTGCCATAGGTTCTCTTGTGGATATGCAAAAAAATTGTCAGTGGTGCAAGTTTCTCATTGAAGAATTACCTATGCCAGCCTATGATATCTCACAGTCAGAACTAGTCCACGACATAGTTGGTCCCTTATTCCCTTGCTACCAAGACATTTACCACTATGTCCATGATAGCATCATTCCACCTGACCTATCATTCGCCCAACACCACACATTCATCCACTGAACCACTTGCTTCACC
This sequence comes from Cunninghamia lanceolata, assembly GCA_027924645.1. Classification (NCBI taxonomy): domain Eukaryota; kingdom Viridiplantae; phylum Streptophyta; class Pinopsida; order Cupressales; family Cupressaceae; genus Cunninghamia; species Cunninghamia lanceolata. The sequence goes on along the minus strand of BSBN01000443.1, from coordinate 10,462,347 downwards.
CTTATTGGTGATACCCTATATCGAAAGAGTCTTGATGGTACCCTTTTAAGGTGTATCGATTCTAGATAAGCACAAATAGTCTTACAAGAGGTACATGAAGGTATCTATGCGACACACTCCAGTGGACCCACCCCCATGAAGAAAACTCTAAGAACAAGATAATATTGACTGACAATGGAACATGATGCTCACCAGTTTGTGAATAAATGCCTTCCTTGCCAGTAGCACGGAGACGTAATTCATGCTCCATCACAAGAATTGCAACCCATTACTACTCCATGGTCCTTTTCATAGTGGGGGCTCAACCTCGTCAATAAAATCCATCCACCTTCATCCAATGGCCACAAGTTCATTATTACCATCACCAAATACTTCACAAAACGTGTGGAAGCCATTCCACTCACCTATACCACATGCATCCAAATATCTAAATTCATCCTTCATTACATTATATGCCGCTACAGTATCCCCCTCACCATAATTACTGGCAATGGGAAACCATTCAAAATTAGGAGGTTCAAATGAGCTTTGTCAAAAATTTCACTTCCAACACCATTTTTCTATCCCATATTACCCCCAAGGCAACGGTCAAGCGAAAGCTTCAAATAGAACTATATTGAGAATCCTAAAGAAGACAATTAATGAAGTTAGTCTTGACTAGCACCTACAACTTAACCCCACCCTTTGGGCTTACCGAACCAGCATCCACACCCCCATAGGAGCCACTCCATATTCCCTCATCTTTGTTTCCGAAGCCATCCTACCTATCGAGGTTGAGATCCTCTCTCTAAAAATTTCATTACAAAATCTTATTAATGAGGAGGAGTATCGGGTTGTACATATGCATGAATTAGAACTTTTGGACGAGAAGCACCTCAATGCTCTCAATCACCTACAAGCTTATCAAAATCATCTCCGCAAAAGCTACAACAAGAAAATCAAGACCTGCCGCTTTGAAATAAGCAACCTTGTACTTATGGAAAATCAAAGAAACTTAAGAATTCCATAAGAAAGGCAAATTTGAACTAAATTGGTTAGGACCTTTTGTGATAACAACCAATTATGGATTAGGAGCATATCATCTAGCAACACCTGAGGGGCAACCTCTGGATGAGCCGATGAATATCATTCACCTCAAGAAATTTTATGCTTGACCCATAGAATATCCCAAGTAAAAAATTAAAAAAAAAGTAAAAAATAAAAAAGCTACAAAAAAACCAAATGCAATAAAGTCGTCTAATGGTGAAAACCACCTCGGTGGTGCCTTGGATAAGTACCATGGTGAAAACATGTTTCAAGCACCATGAGTAGTGGCCAACTCCACCATCTACTAAGTCCTTGACTACACAAATCATCCCTTACCACCTCATCCCATGGCTTAGTATTGTAAACATTCAATGCCAAAATCCCACCCTTCATGATTCGTCCAAGGTAAATTCCTGGATAAGAGGATCCTTGTATGCATACTATGTACAACAAAAAATTTAGAAAATCCAAAAAAAATTAGAAAACCTAGAAAATCTAAAAAAATAAAAAACCTAGAAAACCCAAAAAAATCAGAAAACCTAGAAAATCTAAAAAAAGGAAAAAACTTTGAAAACCCAAAAAATTAGAAAACCTAGAAAATCTAAAAAAAATCAATATATCAAAAATACCAAAAAAGTAAAAGATTCCAAAAATCCCAAATCAATAAATGAGGGGACAACATGTCAGAGCAATTGACCACAAACAAAGCCAACATAAACAACAAACTATAATCAACCCCCCAAATCACCACACAATTGATCTCAAGCCCATCTTTAAAACATCAACCATCACAAAACCATGCCTTAGGATACATCGTTCTCACAATAGGCATGATCCAATCACATCTACCCAAACTCTTGGCAAGAGACTCAATGGCTATTGGTCCATCTATGAATTGATCTTTTGATTTATCTATTTAAATACCCCCTCTACGCTTATTCAACAAGACCTTGGTGTGTCATTGGATGACATAGAATGGGGTAGGAAGTCATTTGTTTCTGTATGTTGTGTTTGTTGGATGTTCTTATTACTCTAGCTAGTATTCATATCTTTTAAGTGGTCAGATAAGCTTCTAGCATCTCATCCCCCCTTTGCATCTAAGGCTTATACCTTCTATGCATTAGGAATTGAATGCTCTAAGTTCTCTCCTCCACCTAGACAAGGTTGTACTATGTTGGGAATGTGTAAGCACGCCCTCTTGTTTGCATTTCCAGTCCATGCAAATGATGGATATACATTATCACCCTGGTCTTTTATACCTTGGTGAAAATATCCTCTTTTCTATAATAAACTTAGGATTGCTCTAAAACATACTAGAACAACATCCACCCTTAACCAACCTATCTAATCTATCAAACCACATTGACCCTACATTGATAGAGACTCAACCACTTTCCCATCCTAACAAACAAGTCCTAAACTACCCACAACCACCTCATCCCAACAAACAAATCCAACAAACCCATTCCCCCCACATATCCAACCACCCAACAAACTACCCCATTGGACCTACACCCACCAAATCATGTCATTTTTATAGAACCGATGTGACACTTTCCACCACTAGTACTCAGTCATACATCACTACCTAGCCTATACACAAATATACCTATCATCCCCTACCTACTCAAAAACATAAGGACTCACAATCAACCCCCCCTCCCCCCCCCCAACATATGCACCCAACCACCCATCAAATTTCCCACTAGATCTACATCCACCAAATCATGTGGTTTTTATAAAACTGATGTGACATTTTCTTCCACTAACACCCAGTCATACATCACTACCCATCCAACCTACAAACCATATCATCCATAAAAACCCTAACCTTGGCTTTCTATTAATGAAGATAAAGACCCAAACACTTCCCCCATCCTAACAAACCTATTCCTAATCCCACTACTTCCTTCATCCCCACCCCCAACCCTTCTTGATCCCCCACACTGACCATAGTGGTTTTAATAGTACGGTCTACCAGTTGATTCTACAACTAATCCCTTCCCCCCTCCCCCCCTCTCTCAAGCTTGTTCCTTTTTCTTCCCAACTCCCAAAACACCTAACTCTCCTAGCTCAAACTTGAACCTTCCTCCCCCAGTGTGGCCTAAAAGTGGCTTTATATTACATGCATGTCAAGTAGCCACAAGAGTTAAATGGTTATACACCGGGAAGTACCCCACCTGAACATCCCCAATCCTAACCAAAACCACCCACCAAGCTTGAATCTACCCCTCACTACCCCCCAGTTCATGGTTCCAAAAGTGGCTTTACATTACATGAGTGTCAAGTGACGCCTAGGGTTACATGTATCATGACCAAGATCCTCCATTCTCGCTACATCCTGCATACACTGCATCATCATCATTAGATCATAAACCATATCATAACCATCATAATAATCATTACATCCATCATAACATCATAAATATCCATAAATCATAATCCACATCATAATCCATTATAATAAATACATCATCTATCATATCCATCATACTCATAAACCATATCATAACCATTACACCCACCCACATCACAATCACCCACAACAACATCATCATAATATCCATACATATACATCCATAAACCATAAAACACCATCATAATCATAACATCCATCCATCAACCACATAACCATATATCCATAAGCCATAAATCATAAATCCATAAATCATAATCCATCATAACATCATCCATATCCATAATATATCGCATCATACATCTATCATAATCCATCTATCAAAAACCACCATGCATCTACATTATCCATCCATACATCCCCAACATCCATCAATACATCATCCACATCATAATCCATCTATCATAAATAAGTGCATAACATAATCCACATCATAATCCATACATCATAAATAATGCAACCATAATCATCACAATACATCTACAAATCATAACATACATCCACATCATACATAAATCAAAATACATCCATCCATCTACATCATAAAACATAACCAAAACATAAATCAAAACATATCCATAAATCATCTTAACATCATAGGCAACCAAAATGATCATCTCATATATAACATCCATATATATCCATCTACATCTCATATACATCAATGGTCATGATACAAAAATGTACCCAAAGGGCTAAATACATCAAATGTCTATAATACATAAGCCCACAGGCATATACAAAATCACTAAACTAAACTCCCCTAATGAGGAGTGGGAGAATGAGGCGATGATGACTACGGTGTACTAGAAGGCCCTACTCATGTAGTCCTTGGCGTCACAATTCGTGGAGGTTGCCTAGCTGTCCTTGTGGTCCCTAGTGTCACAGTTGGTGGCCACAATGTTGCAGGTGGTGGTCTAATTGGCCTTGTCATTGATGGTGTCTGATTCCTCATGGACCAACTCATCCCTGAGTGTGACTGGCCATAGTTAGTCACCTTCTAATCCGCTAGAACCACTCCATGATATAGGGCATGGTAATACTCCACTCACACCATAGTCGTGCTCAACTTCACCTACACACGAGTATATTCACTCCACATCTTTGTCATCCCACTACCATCCATAGCCCCCGCAACTATATCATCTACTGTTGTAGCTGAGACACTTGTGCCTCAACCCTCTACCCCATAGTATCAACACTATTGGTTGTTTTAAATTCCCAACTAGACCTCAAAGGACAATATAAAGAATAGCTAGTTCTAATAAGTGATTTGTCTTGAGGGATTGGCCAACGAATAGGAAATGGGGTTTCAGTCCTTTTCCTCTGTACTTCAGGCTCTACAAAACCTAGGAGGGTGATCCTAATAGTATTTGACCTTAGATTTCTTATTATTTCTCTCAAAATATTGTTCTTAATAGATATGTTCTCTCTAAGATGCTTAAAGAATTACTGATATAGTAGGACAATGGGTTAAATTCTCAAGCTTTAACATAATTCTTTGTAGAGGAACATTTGGATAAATTAAAGCCTATAACTTATGACTGAAATGGAAATTTATTTGATATTCAATAAGAAATGATCAGGGAGCTGCATCAAGTAACACTTCAAAAGGATCAGTACCTAATTCCTAGGTTATAGAGTCAAATAGACATAAAGTGAAAACCTACTATGATCAGTATTTTCTTAGTTCACTGTGAAAGATACAATAATTCATTACACTATATTTCATCAATCTCTAGACTAACTCTACTTAGTTATCCTTGTAAACATTTACAACACTCAATATTCCCTTAAATCAATTATTTTACTACTTGAGTAAATGCCATAAGATGAATATACATACACAGGAAAGATAGTGATGATGAATAAACTGATCCTTAACCAAGTTTTATTCATAAATGCAGTAAAGCGTACATGAGTAGGAGACAATATAGTCTAAAATTTTAACAATATATTTGTACTTTGAACTGATTCTGGTATACAAAAGATTTTGCAAGTATATCAAACTTTGCACTCAAATAACACATAAATTAGGAAAACTAATTCTATTTCTATGTACTATGATACAAAACTTCTCTGAGATAATTTGTCAAAAGACCTGAATTCCCTTTTATAGAATAAGGGAGCAAACAAGCTTCAGGCTAACTAAAAAATGTCACATGTTCATTTGACAATTGGTTACAACAGTAAGATACAAATATAACTGCTCGTGAGGCAGATATTTTAGGATGAATCAAAAGTTGTGATATAGGCAGTTTGCAGATCTTTATTTGCTTTAAGAAACACTTTGCTGAAGACTATTGAGATATATCTTTGCCGCTTCTTTTCCATCCTCTTTATTCTTCAACTGTTTATTTTAAACCGGTGATATAGAAAAGACACAAAGGCACAACAAACACTACAAGGCAAAAATGCTTTTTTTGGAAATAACATCCTTATGCTAGAACCCTATAGATTAGACAAGTTTTTATACTTCTCATCCCAAGCCTTGTATTGTTCTTCTGTGGGCCACTGTAATGCTAGGAACTCACTGATACGGGGTTCATACTTGTTTTTATATTTGGCTAATATTGATTCAGTTTTTCTCACAAAATCCCCAGTAACCTGGCATGAATCCCACAATCTACTTACACCTTTCCTTAAAAGATCAATATCAATTTTTCCATCTTTGCATATAAAGAAAGACATCATAGGAGTAATGGCCTGAAACTGAAAAAGCCACTCCTGATGGGCTTGATTTTACCATCATACCTTTTGATTGGAGGCATTATTCTTGATTTATCATTACCAAAATCCTTAATAATATCCAATGCCTTCTCTTCAAGTTGGTTCACAAAACCCTATATTTCTTGAGCTTCCTTTACTATGGTATATGTTGGCTTGATCTCCCCTGGGGCATCAGGCTCATGTGTTGATCCTTTGTACATGCCAAGTAGGGAGGCAGTCCATGGGATCCATGTGTTCATCAGGAGCATGACCTGTTATTTATCTTGAGTAATTTTCTTAATGGCCTATGATAATCTGTAATAATACTTATGAATATTTTCAGTTTTGTCTAAAATCTTTCCCATCAACAATACCAATATAGTGGTAACAATATGTGTGTTATCTCCTTGTTGATCCTTCAAGGAATCTTCAAATATTTCCTCAAAAACCTCTAGTTGTTCTCTTAGTTCCTTATTTTCCTTCTCAAGATTAGATTTTTCTAGTGAAGAGGAAGACATACTTGCAACCATGGTACTTGGATCTCTCACTACTAATGCCATTGGAGAAGGAGATGAGGTTGATACATGCTATTGTTGCTCCCATTGAGCTTCTAGTCATTTCAATTTATTATATTCATGCAATACCTGCATGCGATCCTCCTACAATTTATCATATCTGCTTTGGAGTGCATCAATGGTTGCCTTATTAAATCTGGCAACCTCCACCACCATTGAAGTTGCCTCAGTAGCTGGAGTGTCAGATACTCTCTTAACAATCAAACTCCCTCTCAGATCCCTATTAGGTTCAACCAGTAATGGTTTATCAGTGTTGGGGGCTAAACCCAAATTACAAGTGTTTCCCACTCTGGGTTAAAACCTGTACCAGATAGAGCTGTAGCAGATTCATCCTCTTAAGAGAAAACCTCTTTATCTTGTCTCTTTATAGTATCTAGGGCAATGGCAGAGGCTATATCCCACTCAGGGAGCAGTAAAATGCCACTCTCTCTAACCATTCTCCTTCCTTCTTCAGGAGTAATGTCTTTAGCTTTTGCCTTCATTTGTTTTAGTATCCTATGGGATACTTGTTCTCGAGTTTCTTGAGGGGACTTCTCCATTTCCTCGTTCAACCTTCTTGTATATTCCTCTCTTTTACATCTCCATAGGAAATCAACAAACTCTTGAGAATTTATGAACTGATCAGTAGTCATAATTCTTTGGCAAGGTGCAACCCTTATATCATCAGATATACCCCTTCCTTGTATGATAATATCTATCAACCTATCTGAAGGTGGTTGCTCAAGTTCATTTCTATGAGGAGAAGGCATTTCTTGTCTTATATCATCTTCAGTTATTTCCACCACCTCTTCCTCTTCCACTGGGTAATCTAGAAGAGGGGCTTGCTCAATCTTCCTCCTTTTTGGAGATGATTCCTCACAAGGTGAATCCAAATCTATTATTTGCATAGGACGAGAAGTCACTTGCTATACTAGTACTAAGGACAAAGGAGGCTGAGCATGTGAGGAAGCCTGTGGATCCTGTTCTTTAGTCTCTACATTCTTACCCTTCCTCTTAAATGTGTATTTCAATTTCATATCTCCTAGAGGCTGATATGATGGCCTCTCCTCTTTAATAGGTTCCTTATCCTTTTTCTTCATAACAACCATCTACCTAATTATCTCATCAACATTTTCCAAGATTTCTTTGATCCTGATAGTAGGATGGTCCACACTTGCATATACTCCTTTGTAAGCATGGTTCTTTTTTCCCACCTTTTCCTCATACTTCAAAAACATTGTCCATTTTTCCTTTAACATTTCAACTTCCTTTTCATCATAAACATTTCTAATAACATCTTCAGACTCATAGGTCTGATGAGGAAAATGGGACCTTTTGATACTCCTTCTGAGGCCATTTATAAAACCTTCAGGATCAAAACTCCTTGTATACTCTTATTGCATTTTGAATACATTTAACTTATCACCTAATTTATCAAAACCCTCTTTGTTCATCTGGAAGTCAAAAAAAATTATAAAGAATGGGAAGAAAGATCCTTTCTTTTGATTTGCCAAATGAGCCTTTTCAGGCTCAATAAGTTGCCAAATAACCTCTAAGAAACCAATCCTCAAGGGCACATACTTTGGCAATATATGTGGACCCATTGGGCACCCATAAACCCTCAAGACGGTGCATTCTGGATGGAGAGTGAAATCTCCCCAATTATGTCAAATATTCAAAGAAGGTCTTCTTGTCCCAGGTCTCAGAAAATCTAGTAACTTGTTTGGAATTCTAGGCACACCTCCCTGTACGTAAGACAACACTTTGGCAGTAAAATAATCTTTGAAAACCCTGTAGCTTGTATTGGAATGATGCTTATCCCAAATATGTGTCCAACACTGGACTGGTCGTGGGTTTCCATACTCATCAACTTCTTTGACCATTAACTTAGGGTCCCACTTAGTTTTCTCCTCATACAAAAACATATGACATAACAAGGAATACCACCAGAATTTCACTACTTCCTTATTGTTCTTGATACTTACCAATCCTTTATGTAAGCGGTCAGCCAGGTAAGAAGCAAAATCAAATTGATAATTGATAGACACATGTTGAATGTCAACAACCATATAAGTAAATGCAATAGAAATTCTCTCATTCTTATTTTCTCCTAAGACTTGGCACAATGCATAATATGTCTTTGCAAAATAACTTTCAAAAGTTTCAACTTTGAGGGGCTCATGTTCACTTTGTGGAATTTTCATAGATCTGTTGTTATGATCTTTTTCTCTGTGTCTAAGCAAATGCATTGCTCTATAGCTACTCCTATCTCACAAATAGTTCTTGAAATCATCTAGGTCAATGAGAGTACTGGTAGCCAAATCGAGCCCAAAGACTCTAGAAATTGATTCTTTAATAATTTCCACTAGAGGACCTCCATCTACTCCTCTTATCACTTTGGTAGTCTCATCATAATGGGAAGCCATGGCCCTAAGTAAATCAATGTCCTCAAAGACATTGGTGACCACCAACTTTCCTAAGTCAAGCCTCCATACATTTAAAATTGGGGAGTGGGCATTCCTCTTGCCCCACCAATGACAAAATAAGTGCCATCCTGGCACTGGAATGTTTGCATCTCTGCAACCATAGTATTTATCAACTAGGCCTCCATTTGATTCAAAACCTTGAACTTTCATCTTCCGAGTAATAGAATCGGGGAGTTGAGCTAAAAGATCTTCACGTAAGGCTCGACTCTGAGGAGTGGAAGGGGGCTTGGCTCATGGGGGAGCCATTTGCATATTAGGTTTGAAGAACAAGGGATATCTTACTGCTCTAGGGTTTCTTTCTTCAATCAATTGAGACAATAATTTGAATAGAGATTAGGGTAATATTGACAAACGATGATAATCCAGAATTAACACAACTTCTTAGAAAGCAATAGCAGAATAAAACTATTCCACAAGATCAACCAAATATAGGGGATACAGTGTGTGGACAACTTACTGGATTTTCACTTAGCAGACCTTGAAAAGATGTTGGGAAGCTTTAGGTAGTCGCTGATATCCTTGTATCGGTACTCCGAATGCCTAAATCAAATCGTAGGATAATTGAATCAGGACCTTTTATAGAAAAAACATTAATTTCAAGATTGAGGGCCGTCTTGTCCACCATTACTTCTAGCTTATGCAAACCAGATATTGTAATCACTTGTCCCTCATAATTTGAATGTGGGCCGTTAGATCAAGCAACAACAAAGAAGATCAAATGTTGCTGATTTGTCAAAAAGATTTGACAATATTTGACTACGTAGTACGGACTGCCGTACCAATTAGAAAGATCCACATTACCTTCATTTATGATTTATCATGAGGGTGCACTGTCATAGGATGACTCACTTCATGCTACACAACAACTTTCCATGGTTCCGCACCTTAGCCAAATATATTATTTTATTGCTCCATGGAATGGTAGAAAAGCCGTAAGACATCCCATGTAGCACTTCCTTTGTGCTAATCATACTTCTAACATGTCAACTAGTGCTAGGTGTCATTTTTCCGTGCTTTCTTGGGTGACTGGTGGGTCCTTTAAAAGAGCTCCGTGGAATGGCAAAAAGTCTATAAGTTCATCACGTAGCTTTTCACAGGACCCGCCTGTTGGTTTTTTCCCAGACTGGATGCTTATTCCCAGATTTCCCTACAAGGTAGCCATCAATGATCAACAGGATCTCTGGGCCAGGGGCCAACAGTGTAGGAGATAGACTCTATATTTTATCTCCTCTTCTTCTTCAGGCTCTGCAAAACCTAGGGGGTATTCCCTACTCAACATCCATGAGGATATACATACAAGGCTGGGATGCTGACAGAAAGCAGATAAGTCCTCCTGTAAGTAGACCAAAACTGTAAGATAAGAGCAAAGGGGCTAGCTTTGGGCCTATTTGCAGTTGTAGACAGAGGACTAAGGATCCTAAAACTAATTCTAATGTCCTAATGGTTGTTTTAGAGTTTGGTTTTGATTTTATATTTGGATGCAAAGCTGGACATGGTATATAACACAAAGACAAAGCTAGATCGGTGCCTATCCAGGGCCTGGAGTCAGTAGACATACACTTGTGAATGATATGCATGAACAACTAAAACTGGATTTCAGGGGGATACATATGATACCTGCCTTACAGATATCTCCCAATATAGAGTGTTAAGCTATCTATACTTATGGCATCCCTACCGTAGTATACCCTTCCCAATGTTCAATCTGAGAACAATTTAATCTACCCCTTGAGCAGAAGTTAAGAGATCAGACATTCAACATAGGAATTCTATGTTCTAGAGTCTCAAACATTGCTTAAATATCCAGACTCAGAAGAAAGATACATGCAATACTGGAGACAGAATTAACAAAACACATGCTAACATAGCATTTCTCATATAAAATTAACCATGAAATCAGTGGATTCATGCAAAAATGTACAACAAGAGATACATAAACTCACAGGTTTTGCTGTACAGAGCAACCAAATCAGCTGTATTGTATTACAGAGCCAAATGTTCAACTTTCAACAACCACAAAAATGGTAACACCGTCTACCTATATTGGCCAGAAAGTGTACCTGCAGCAATTAATTACATGACAAAATATCAAAATTTACCGGATACAGATCCTTCAAAGGAATGGTGCTCAGAATTTATCAATGCAGTAGGCAGGAGAGTTGACAGGGAGGCCTCGAGCCTTGCGCCACCGTATGGAAGTCCTCATTCACAATCGAGCAGTTTAATCACTTGTACCGTCACCCATATCCCTGCTACAGTCGCCATTGATGGCTCAACCACCTGCAGCCATCGAGAAATCAGTCGCAGCAATCAAAATGAAGTTCCCGCCAAAATGCGTTTACCACAGGTTCAAAATAATGCAGGGAGATTAATCCCACATGCATGGTGCAGAGACCACCTTAGTAGTTTAAAAGCATAGTCACTTGCATAATAGGTGTCGAGCGCTTTTGCCACGCTCGACACACGCTCCTTCACCCAAAAGCCCATCGCCCAGACCCAGGCCATCGGCCAACTCCCAAATCCTCCTGCCGATCTATCAAGTCTCGCCGACGACACCTCCCGAAAGCCTACAACTTCCATATCGGCCAGAGAAGAACCATCGGCCAACTCCACAAAACTCATCCCGACATCAATAGTCTGGCCGATGACCACAAACTACACTCTGCACCCTCGTCGGCATGACTCCCTCCATCGGAGAATCCAAAAATCCTCTGGCCGACCTCAACAGTCTCGCCGATCGTTTCACTACATTCCCCTCATCGGCCAGAGACTGACCATCAGGCTAACTCTCCAGACTCCCACTGACAATACGAGTCTCCCTGATGGCCACCAAAACATACTTCGTCAGCCAGACAACAACTGTCGGGCTAGCCCAAAATTCCCTTGCTGACATACTAAGTCATCCCGATGGTTCACTCCAAACACGCCCGTCGCCAAGACATAGACCATCGGCGTAACAGAAAAGATGCTCACCGACAACACAACTCACGCCGATGGACCCTGGCCTCCTCCTTCCGTTGGTGTGACATACACCATCGGGCAAGTCAAAAACTCTTCGGCCAATCGCACAAAGTCACACCGATGCTCTTTCCAAATCCCTCCATCGGTGATATCAACACTATCGGACAAACCCAAAGCTCCCCAGCCGATGGACCAAACTCTCACCGATGAAGTCTCCACATTCCTCACCTGTCGGTATGACCAAAGCCATCGGCGAACAACAAAATGCCTACATCGATAGAACTTGTCACCTCGATAGACACATCCTCCTTGGTCCCATCGGCCAAGCCCCCCATCGTCGGCACAACTCAAAACACTCACACCGACAATACAACACACGCCAATAACATCCATCGGCCAAACACAAATGAAGCCTGCCAACGATGAATATCACACCGATGGCATTTCCATCGGCCAAACCAAACACATCAGAGGGAACAAAAAATAGCTCGCCGATAGGCCAAGCTCTTGCCGATGGACAAGAAGACCTAGGGTTTAAATGAAGAAACCCCCCAACATGCAAGCTCAACCTCTAGGCCAAAATGGGTACCAACACCGCCAATGGGCCAAGATGTAATAGTTAGATCGAGACATGACACTTGTCCTTCTTCCATGCTTCCGTTACCATTTCTTCATTCTTCAAAAAGTCCTTTGTGGAATGGCAGAACCAACTAGAACATGCCACATAGCCTCTTTTAATGCTAATAGACTGAAGCGAGAAAAATTAAAGCACATGCCATTAACATAATGGTTTCTCTTCTAGGAAAAGGGGGCCATGAGTCTTACTAAGGTGTCAATATTAAAATTTTAGGCATACAGGAAAAAATTAAAGCACTGGTAGTAGGCGGTAGCAAGGAAGGACGGGGCCGGTAAAGAACAATGATGGATACATCATTTTACAACTTAAAGAGTTCTTTACGGGCTACAAAAAGTCAAATTCAAATTAGAACATAAAGCTATATTGATGCTTGTACAAAATCTCTAGGGTTTAGGGTTTTTAGACCCTTAGGAAAATTTTTAATGCTTTGAACATAAACCCTAGGCAAAAATATTTTTAGCTGAAGGCACAAGACATGGCAAAATGCAAGAACTTGGAAAAATTTATAGAGTTCCACCAGTGGCTCTAATTAGGGATGTTTGTCCTATTAGAACAAGCAAGAACACATAAAACTCTAGAGAAGCAGATCACATAAAAAAACAAAAGGGTAGAATAAAAACAAGACTAAAGTAGGGAATTTAGCTAAAATAAAATACAATATGCATGGAATAGAACCATACCTATGCAAACTATGGCTTCAAGAACTATCCATGCATTGATAGCTCAAAAGTTCTCCAGTCAGGTTCTATAGAAAATATGAGTCTTCTCCATGTGTGTTACTGATTAGATATGGTTTGAGCCAAAGGGCATCAAATTTACCATGCTTTCCTTTCTATTGACCCCTTGCATTCCATAATAATACCATATCTCTCACTTAGAACTTTCTTTTGGATGCTCTTTTATCATGTAGATGCTTGACTTGCTATTGTATTTTGATGTTTCTTTGTTGTGCCTGCCTCCTTGTCTCATTTAGTTGGGTTACTTGGATAATCCTATTATTCATCATATCTGAAAGATCATCATCATGTTCTTGGATGAATTTGTATATTGGTAACAAGTTATTGATAGGCATCCTTGCATCTAAACCATACACTAAATCAAATGGGGACTATCCAATTGCCTTCTTTACAGTTACCCTATCAGCCCATACAACAAGCTTTAATATAGAGTCCTGGGACCTTTTGTTTTTCTCAGTTATCCTTTTGATGATCTTCATCAGGCTATTGTTACTTGACTCAGCCTGTCCATTTCCCTGAGGGTGATATGGAGAAGGATAAGAAATTGTTATCCCATACTGATTATAGAAAGTTGCAAATTCTTTTGACCTAAAACACATTGCATTATCTGAGATTATCTTTGCTGGCACTCCAAACCTTGTCAAGACATTATTCATTAAGAAATCAATCACAACCTTACTAGTTGCCCATTTTGTGGGAATGGCTTCAACCCATTTGGTGAAATAATCAGTGGTGACCAATATCCAACTATGTCCTCCAATGGATTTCTCATTTATCTCTCCTATGAAATCTATTCCCCATTGCTAAAAAGGGGCTCAACTATCATTGGTCCAAGGGGCAAACTTCTAGAGAACTTCAACTTCCCTAAGAATATTTGGCAAGCATCACAACATCTGACCAATTTGTGAGCATCTTTAAAAATAGTGGGCCACCAATACCTGGCTATTAAGACCTTATGAGCTTTTGTTTTAGCTATGTAATGGCCTCCACATACACCATGGTGCATGTCTCTCAAATTTTTTGATGCCTGCTCGTTACTTACACATTTGAGTAAAATGTCTTCCAGGTTTCTCCACCAAAGCTCATTGTCAATAATTACATACTTTATAGCTTGCAACTTTAGTGTCCTTTTCTAATTTTCTATCATACCTTTAGGGAAAGACATATTCTGTAAGTAATAAACAACATGTTTATACCACTCAAACCCTTTCATATCACAATCAACAACTACTTGCTTAATTTCAACATTATTTATTTGATTAGCCTCCAAATTTGACTCAGCCATTAACTTAGCTAATCCCTATCCCCTCACTAACTTAGTGATCTGGATATCAATATTAAACTCTTGGATCCTGTTCACACATTTGTACCTTCTTCCAATCACTTCTTGTTGAGTGAAGATATCCTTTACAACAAATGTAGGGACATAAGCAACAACTGTAGCCCCTACCAGCTAGGGTCTAAAATTCTTAATAGACTTAACCAAAGCATATGCCTATTTTTCATTTATGTCATATTTCATCTTAGTGTCCTGGAGAGACTTTCTAAAAAATGAAATGGGTTGTTCATAACCTTCTTCATTTTTTTGTAATAGGACAACTGCTATAGTGTGAAATGAATCAAAGGAAAACAACTGGAATGGTTTAGAGAAATCCATGGATTTCAGCACAGGGGCTTCCTTAATAGCTCCTTTAATATTTTTGAAGGCTTTTACAGGTTCATCATTCCATGTAAGATCCTTCCCTTTTTTCAGCATTTTGGAGATTGGTTTGGTAGTCTTTGCAAAATTGGTGACAAATCTCCTCAAGAAATTTAATTGTCCAAAGAAAGACTAGATCCCCTTAATGCTCTTAGGTATTGAGATTCTTTCAATAGCATCCACTCTCTCAGGGTCAATCCTGATTCCTTCTTTAGACACAATATGGCTAAAAAGTTTCCTCTTTGTTACTCCAAAAACACATTTCTTGGGGTTCAGGGATATGCCAAATTTTATACATCTTTCAAAAATTTGTTCCGAATGGGAACAATGATCTTGTTCCTCTTTTGAGTAGGTAGTTAAGTCATTCTGATACACCACCATTATAAAATTTATAAGGTCAGAAAATGCTGCATCCATAGCCTTCTGAAATGTGGCTCCTGCATTCATCAATCCAAAAGGCATTTTGACGTATACATATGTGCCCCATTGAGTGGTGAATGTAGTCTTGAACTTCTCAGATTCTTTGACCATGACCTAGTTATATCTTGAGAAACCATCCATCATTGATAGGAGTTCACAACTAGTTACCCTCTGTAACATAGCCTCCATATTAGGTAAAGTATAATTCTCTTTTAATGATGCTATATTTAAGTTCCATAAATCCACACAGAGTCTAATATCTCCATTATGTTTTCTGACAGGAACCAAGTTTGAAACCGAAGTTGAATGTCTAATAGGCTTGATTATTCCTCCCTCACTTAGCTTGGCTAGTTCCTATTGCTTTTTTAGCCTTAGGGTGGGATTTATAGGTCTCTACTTCTACCTGAAAGGTTTTGTATCTGGCCTCAAAGGGATTTCATGTTGGCATAAATTCTCTCTATATGCAGTAAGGTCCTCATAAGACCATGAAAAAACTTTTTATGTTTTCTAAGAAAAGAAATTAACATTATCTTGATTTTGGGGTTTAGGCGCTTACCTACATAAACAAGCTTGGGCTATGCCTTTGTTCCCACATTCACTTCTTCAAGGTCATTCTAATGTACTGGTGTAGACTTTGTGGTTTTCTTGTCATTTGTATCAAATACTCTTTAGAGGGCAACTATTCCTCTTGGAATCTTGTTCATCTTGAGTTGGATGGCATCAGTTCCAAACACTCTCTTTTCCATCTACCTTTTTCACAAACTCTTGAAAATCAATCTCCTTTGTTTGGTATTCATCCATGTAGTTCATGAATATGTTCAAGTCTTGATCATCATTGAAAACCTGTCAGCGACAGATGTTATCTGGAATAGAGGGTCTTGTTAGTATTTCCACCTTTGAAATCCCTACCAAATTTATATCTTCAGATTTGACTGCAACATTAGCCAAGAAATTAACCATCACATTTTTACTTCGCTCTATCTAGTCAGTAGAAAAAACATCAAACTCTTCTATTGTATCCCATACAACATTTATGTATTGCCTAAGCCTCTTGTTCTTGGAAGCATATTTGGCTCTTATCTTGGAAACTATTAATTCAAAATCCCCTACAACTTTAAGCTTCTTGATTCCATATTTAATAGCCAACTTTAGACCTAGAAGCAAAGCTTCATATTCAACAACATTATTTGTGCATTCAAATCCAAGTTTAAAAGATGACCTAAACATTTTTTGAGAGGGGGATATGAGCACAACTCCTACCCCAGAGCCTTCTTTGGAACAGGCTCCATCAAATTGCATAGACCATAAGTCATCATCATTTGGGGATGATCTAGGATTTTGATCTAACCGATCACATTGATCAATTTCATCCTGCTCAACTTTGAAATTATCCATAGCTGAAAGGAAGCTAGGTGTGCGGAAAATGCTTCCTACAATAATCTATTGAGGAGAGGGCTATGCAAATTCAACTTTATCCTAACTATTACAGCAATGTTAAACCATTAACATGAGATATTGCAGTAAAACACAAGAAGCAGAAAGAAGACAAAAGAAGAGAGACAAGATATACGTGGGGAAAACCCTTACGGGTGAAAAACCCCACACTCCAAAACACAGCTCAAATGTATTACAGTAAACAATAATAGATTACAATACAGTTTCAGAGCCAATGCTCTTTTAGGAGTCTTCGAATGTCAAATCTAGAGATATTCCGGCAGCATAACAGTACTCGTACAAAAGTTATCTATCTCCCATCCAAGCACCTATTTATATAGAGTTTACAAGGCAAATATGGAACCTTCTACAGATGGGCATCCATCTTGGACTCATGCCCCAAAACCCACGCCTAATGACACTTGTCCAACATCCCATCCCGAAGTGGGCACCTGGTCCCAAGATAGGTTACGACAGATGCTCTTATGCACCTTACAGCTGTAAGAGAATCTTTCATACACTGACTAAAAATATCATATTCCTCTTACATGTCATAACCTCCCTTGACTGCTGAAAGATGCCTTTCTCTCATGCAAAGATACTCACCGACACTTGTCATTAATTAAAAATCATTTGAGGTTTCGAGGGCATTGCCCCCCAGCCCCCACGAGGGTGCTGCCCCTCGACCCCGCCCTGGGGACGCTGCCCCCAAACCCCTGTTAATTATTCAAGGGGGAAACCGCGGCTGCCAAAGTCACCCAAATTTATCCTCCTGCATATACACAAGGTGCTGACTATGCCAAATCAACATGGGATAAATAAATACAACATTAGGAATTTGAAAAGGTTGAGACACCTTAATTCCTAACATTCTCCCACTTGTCGAACACCTTGCAAGGGCCAAAAGCAATGACAAGATTTAACTGCTAGGGGCGAAGAGGCCCATAGACTCTGAACACCATCTGAACTTCTCTGTGCCCACTGGTTTCGTCAATGCATCTGCAACATTCTTCAAAGTATCTACCTTCTCCAAATTTACCTTTCCATCCTCAACCATGTCTCACATGAAGTGAAACTGAACATCAATGTGCTTTGTTCTAGCATGGAAAGTTGGATTCTTTGCAAGGCAAATTGCACTCTGACTGTCACAACTGATCGTGATCTGTCCTGCATCAACACCAATATCTAAACACAATCTCTTAAGCCAAATGGCTTCCTTACAAGCATGAGTTGTTACCATATACTCAGCTTCTATTGTGGACAAAGCAACAACAAGTTGTCGCTTACTCATCCAACTAATAGCACCACCAAACAGTATAAAAGCATAAGCACTAGTGGATCTCCTGCTGTCAATGTCACCTACCCAATCTGAATCCACAAATCCACGAATATCAACAGAATACGGAGGTCCTGAAACATTACCATGATAGCAAATGGAATACTCAGAAGTACCCCTCAAATATCTGAACACTCACTTAACTGCATCCCAATGAATCCATCCAGGATTAGCCATAAATCGACTAAGGACTCCCACTGCTTGGAAAATGTCTGGTCTTGTGCAGACCATAGCATATATCAAACTACCAACAACACTCGCATAAGGTACTCTGCTCATGTCCTCCACCTCACTGGAGGATTTTGGACAATCCTCAACAGACAACTTTATCCCCAAAGAAACAAGAACACACAATGGTCTACAATCTACCATGCTGAATCTGTCCAACACGAACTTCACATACTTACTCTGGCTTAACCAAAATTTTCTGTTGGTTCTGTCTCTTCTGATTTCCATTCCTAGAATGTACCTGGCTGCCCCTAAATCTTTCATTTCAAACTGAGCTAACAATTGAGATTTAAAATCAGAAATCATATTTTTACCCTTCCCAATGAGCAACATATCATCAACATATAGTGCAACAATGAGAATACGATCACCATCAAATTTATAATACACACAGTGATCTAATTTTGATCTCACAAATCCAATTGACAACACAAAGGCATCAAACTTCAAGTACCATCTCCTAGGGGATTGCTTCAAACCATACAAAGACTTCTTAAGTTTGCAAACCAAATTTTCTTTACCTTTCACCATGTAATGCTCTGGCTGTGACATGTAGATCTCTTCCTCCAAGTCACCATGAAGGAAATCTGTCTTCACATCCATCTGTTCTACCTCCAAGTCATAAGCTACTACGAGTGACAACAGGAATTGAATGGATGTCAGCTTTGCAACGGGAGAGAAGATCTCACCATAATCTATACCCTCCACTTGTGAATACCCCTTCGCAACCAATCTGGCCTTATACTTCTCAATACTGCCATCTGCACCAATCTTTTTCTTGAACACCCATTTGCATCCAACGGGTTTCCGTCCAGGAGGCAAAGGAACCAAGTCCCAAGTTTGATTCTTTTCCAAAGAAGCCATTTCTTCCTCCATGGCCTCCTTCCAGGAACCTGCATCCTTCATATCCAAAGCCTCTGATACAGTTCTAGGTTCATCACTGTTAGTGATTAAAGCATAAGCACAACTAGAATCAAGCAATGTAAAACCAAACCTTTCAGGTTGCTTCCTTATCCGTGTAGACCTCCTCAAGAGCTGAGGTTGAGGTTCAACTTCTTCTTCTGAGCTTTCAGAGCTGCTAGAGCTCTCCTCATCATCAAGTCCAACATTGTCTTTCTGTTTAGTCTTCTCAGGGGTGAGAGGAAACTGAACAACATCCTCTTTCTTTTCTTTTTCTTCTGGCTGTAAAATAGTGGAAGAAGGTGTAAGCTCTCTAAAGATGACACTTCTGCTATACAACACTTTTTCAGCCACGATGTCCCAAAGCTTGTATCCTTTCACACCAATAGAATAGCCGATGAAGATACACTTAACAGCTTTGTTCTCCAACTTTGACTGCTTCTCCTTAGGCACATGTGCATATGCCTCACAACCAAAAACATGAAGATGCCTTACTGAAGGCTTTCTACTAGACCACACCTCCATGGGTGTCTTTCCAACAAGAGCTGATGTAGGAGATCTGTTTACCAGATAGCAAGCAGTGGCAACAGCTTCAGCCCAAAACTTTTGTTCTAGACCAGCTCCACTAAGCATACTCCTAGCCTTCTCCATCAGTGTCCTGTTCATCCTCTCTGCAACTCCATTTTGTTGTGGTGTGTATGGAGTTGTCTTATGTCTTTCAATCCCAAGTTCCTTGCAATACTTATCGAATTCTATAGAATTGAACTCACCACCGTTGTCAGTTCTCAAACATTTAATCTTTTTACCAGTCTGATTTTCAGCAAAGGCCTTAAACTCCTTAAACTTGCTATAGACTTCAGATTTGCTTCTGAGAAAATAAATCCATGTCCTTCTACTGTAATCATCTATAAAAGATACAAAGTATACAGATTTTGATAACGAAGGAACATTAACAGGACCAAACACATTAGAATGAATGAGGTGCAACACACCAGAAGACTTATGAGAACTCGAGTAAAACTGAACACGGTTTTGTTTTCCATAAATGCAATGTTCACAAAAGTCAAACTCAAGATTACAATCATCTAACCCCTCAACGAGGTTCTTGTTTTTTAGGGTACGCAGACCCTTCTCACCAATGTGGCCAAATCTCTTGTGCCATAACATTGTCTTTTCTACAGGAAGTTTAACTTCCAATGCATGATTACAACCATCAAGATTAGAAACAATAGATTTCTTCACTGCTCGTTCAGATGGTGGGGATGAAGTGACTGCTGCCCTCTTCCTTGAGTCAGAAGAACTATTGCATTGTGCAATGCATGCTTCCAGCTGAAACAGAGTACCTCTCCGAGTACCCTTAGGAAGCACCATAGATCCTCTGGTTATCTTGCATCCTTCTTTCGAAAAGACAACCTGCACACCTGCATCATTCAAACTACTTACAGAAAGTAGGTTCCGTGCTAAGCCTAGGATGTGCATAACCCTAGAGATCCCCCTCACTCGACCATCAGGGAATCGGATAGAGACTCTTCCACGACCAATGATCTTTAGATGAGAGTCATCACCTAGATACACCTTTCCACCATCGAACTCCTCATACTTAGTGAACCAGTCTCGATGCGAGGTCATGTGGAATGATGCACTAGAGTCGATTAGCCACACATCATCAGATGCATGGGTTGCCAGGGCTGCGATGAAGGCATCACCGTCATCTTGTGATTTGTCAGAATCTAAATCAAGAGCTTTCTTCTTTTTCTTCTTCTCCTCTTTGCATTCCTTTCAAAAATGCCCAGTCGTGCCACAGTTCCAACAAAGAGCCTTGGACTTTCCAGGAGATTTGGATCTCCCATGGAATTTGGATCTACCCTTCTCAGCTTTCTTGTCCTTCTTTTTCCCTTTTTCCTTGGGTCTTCCACGAACTGCAAGGGCTTCTTTGGCTGCCTTAGAAGACTTTCTCTGCATCTCTTCAGATAACAACGAAGAAACCACCTCTTCCATTTTGAATGTGGATGTGGTGCTTTCGATTGCCATGACAAGATGATCCCATGAGTCTGGCAGAGAACAAAGCAGGGTCATACATCGATCCTCCTCCATCTTTACACCAATAGATGTCAATTGTACAACCAGCATGTTAAAAGCATTCATATGTTCAGCCACGGATCCTCCGTCCTCCATTCAAAGAGAATACAACTTCTTTCTCAGGAAAAGTTTATTGACAAGGGATTTAGCTTGATACACATCCCCCAACTTCTTCCAAAGGAGTTTTGTAGTAGCCTCCTCATGGACATTTAACAACACAGAATTGGTAAGACTAAGTCTTATGAGACCCTTAGCCTTCCGATCCTTTTGATCCCAGTCATCTTGTGACATTGCAGCTGGTTTAGTTCCGTTCACACTTTCCCAAAGGTCTTGGTCAACTAACAAGTCTTCCATCTTGAGCTTCCACAGCTCGAAATTATTGCCGTTGAACTTCTCTACTTCAAACCTTCCTGATGTGGTTGCCATCTCCTTGTTGTAATAAGATATAGAATGCTCTGCACAGACTCCCACTCAACCTAAGATTAGCTCAAAAAACCCCTACCCAACAACTAGGACCAAAGGTGATCAAGCTCTAATACCAACTAAAAGGAAGCTAGGTGTGAGGAAAATGCTTCCTACACTAATGAATTGAGGAGAGGGCTATGCAAATTCAACTTTATCCTAACTATTATAGCAATGTTAAACCATTAACATGAGATATAGTAGTAAAACACAAGAACCAGAAAGAAGACAGAAGAAGAGAGACAAGATATACGTGGGGAAAACCCTTACGGGTGAAAAACCCCACACTCCAAAACACAGCCCAAATGTATTACAGTAAACAATAACAAATTACAATACAGTTTTAGAGCCAATGCTCTTTCAGGAGTCTTCGAATGTCAAATCTAGAGATATTCCGGCAGCATAACAATACTCATACAAAAGTTATCTATCTCCCATCCAAGCACCTGTTTATATAGAGTTTACAAGGCAAATATGGAACCTTCTAGAGATGGGCATCCATCTTGGACTCATGCCCCAAAACCCATGCCTAAGGACACTTGTCCAACATCCCATCCCGAAGTGGGCACCTAGTCCCAAGATAGGTTATGACAGATGCTCTTACGCACCTTACAACTGTAAGAGAATCTATCATACACTGACTAAAAATATCATATTCCTCTTACATGTCATAACCTCCCTTGACCGCCTAAAGATACCTTTCTCTCGTGCAAAGATACTCACCGACACTTGTCATTAATTAAAAATTGTTTGAGGTTTCGGGGGCATTGCCCCCGAGCCCCCACAAGGGCGCTGCCCCTCGACCCCACCCCCAAACCCCCATTAATTATTCAAGGGGGAAATCACAGCTACCAAAGTCACCAAAATTTATCCTCCTGCATATACACAAGGTGCCGACTATGCCAAATCAACATGGGATAAATAAATACAGCATTAGGAATTTGCAAAGGTTGAGACACCTTAATTCCCAACAATAGCAACATCAAGAAAATATACTTGATCACCTTCCTTAGTGATGCCATCTATTATCTGGGGGCATTTATTTTCTCTGTCGAGTCTGACTTCTTTTCCATTAATGGGAATCATGACATAAGATTAATCCATTTGGATACTACCACCCATAGTAGAGGCCTATTTCCTAGATAATAGCATTCCACACATAGGAGGGATGTCTACTACAATAATACTCATCTTGTATTCCTTGTGTTGGTAAGATTCCAGTCTAAAACTTATGCCCTTGATAATTCCAATAATGGGGACCTCCCTTGAATCCATTGCAAAATAATTTCCATAGGCCTTAGTAACTTGTAAGCCTAATATCTCCATGACTCCAAGTGGAATTATATTACCAGAGGCTCCAAAATCAATCATACAATTTTTTACAAATCTTCCCTTCATCATCAAAGTGAGAAAGAAAGGATCTACCTAAGCATGGCCCTTCTACATAGTGGTTCCCAGATATATTTCTGGTATCTTGGAACTCCATTTTTTACTATCTTGAGATAATACTTTATCTTTGAAAGGAAGCTAGGTGTGCAGAAATCACTTCCTACACTAATCTAATGAGGAGAGAAGAGTGCAAATTATTTTCAATCTTTACAATTACAATGTTATTAACCCAATAATAGAGATATTGCAGCAAACACATACACATGAATGTAAGACAGAAGAAGAGAGAGACAAAATATACGTGGGAAAACCCTTATGTCTGAAAAACCCCACACTCCAAAACACAGCTCAAATGTATTATCTAAACGATGAGGTTTACAACATAGTCATAGAGCCAATGCTCTTGCAGGAGTCTTTGACACTTGTATTTGGAGATAATCCGGTAGCATAACAGTACCTGTCAATCACATACTACATCTCCTCTCCAAAGCACCTGTTTATATAGAAAATATAAGGCAAAAATGACTCTATCTTGGGATGGGCATCCAACATGGCCTCATGGCCCAAAACCTATGCCTATGGACACTTGTCCAACACTGTAGGATGTTCATGACACTTGTCAAGTCACCCCATCCCAAAGAGGTCGCCTATTCCCAATTTGGGTAATGATAGATATTCTTACGACTATTATAGAATCTGTCATAATTATCATATCTTATAGTTATAAGAGAATCTGTCATACACAGGCTATAAATGGCATATTCTCTTACAACATGTGATAACCCTCCTTGGGGTGCCCAAAGATGTCTTTTTCCAAGATGCTTCTCGACACATGTCTTCACCTGTCATAGAATCTTCCATTTATGACTCTTACGCGTCAAAGATTTGTCATAGGAATCTTTCATGACCGTTTCGGTCAATATTCCCTTACACACTATACAAGATGCTGACACATGGCAAAATATTCCTACCACTAAGTGGGACACCTATCTCCTCATGTGAGGACAAATTTACATGTGGTCATCTTCCATGTAGGATGACACATCACCATGCCAACTCCCACAAGATGACAACATAGGATTTGCATCCTAATTACACAATAGGCAATAAATAAATAAATACAATGAAATAATACAAGGAATTACCAAGGTTGAGACACCTTAATTCCCAACATTCACCCACTTGTCGAACACCTTGTAAGAGCCAATGGAATTAACATGATTTAATTGCTATAGGCCGAGAGGCCCATAGACTTTGAACACCATCTGAACTTCTCTGTGCCTATTGGTTTTGTCAATGCATCTGCAACATTCTTCAAAGTGTCTACCTTCTCCAAATTCACCTTCCCATCCTCTATCATGTCTCGCATGAAGTGAAACTGTACATCAATATGCTTTGTTTTGGCATGGAAAGTTGGATTCTTTGCTAGGCAAATCGCACTCTGACTGTCACAACAAATCGTAATCTGTCCTGCATCAACACCAATATCTGAACACAATATCTTAAGCCAAATGGCTTCCTTACAAGCATGAGTTGCTTCCACATACTCAACTTCTGTAGTGGACAAAGCAACCATAGGTTGTCGCTTACTCATCCAACTAATAGCACCACCAAACATAGTAAACACATAAGCACTGATGGATCTCCTGCTGTCAATGTCACCCGTGCAATCAAAATCCACGAATCCATGAATACAAAATGAATGCAGAGGTCCTATAGAATTACCATGATAGCATATGGAATACTTGGAAGTAACCCTCAAATATCTGAACACTCTCTTAACTTCATCCCAATGTGCCCGTCTAGGATTAGCCATAAATAAACTAAGGACTCCCATTGCTTGGGCAATGTCTGGTCTTGTGCAGATCATAGCATACATCAAACTGCCAACAACACTAGCATAAGATACTCTGCTCATGTCCTCCACCTCACTAGGAGATTTTGGACAATCATTAGCAGACAACTTTGTTGCCAATGAAACAGGAAAACACAATGGTCTACAATCTGCCATGCTGAACTGTCCAACACAGTCTTCACATACTTATGATGGCTTAACCAAAGTTTTTTGTTAGGTCTGTCTCTTCTGATTTCCATTCCTAGAATGTACCTGGCTGCCCCTAGATTTGTCATCTCAAACTATGCTAACAACTGAGACTTCAAATCAGAAATCATATTCTTACCATTCCCAATCAACAACATATCGTCAACATACAATGCAATAATGAGAATGCAATCATTGTCAAATTTATAATACACACAATGATCTGATTTCGATCTTAGAAATCTAACTGACAACACAAAGGCATCAAACTTCAAGTACCACGTCCTAGGAGACTGCTTCAAACCATACAAAGACTTTTTTAACTTGCAAACCAAATTTTCTTTACCTTTCTCTATGTAATGCTTTGGCTGTGACATGCAAATCTCTTCCTCCAAATCACCATGAAGGAAAGTTGTTTTCACATCCATCTACTCCACCTCTAAGTCGTAAACTGCTGCAAGAGATAATAGGAACCGAATAGATGTCAACTTTGCAACGGGAGAGAAAATTTCACCATAATCAATTCCCTCCACTTGTGAATACCCCTTCGCAACCAGTTTGGCCTTGTACTTTTCAACACTGCCATCTGCACTGAATTTCTTCTTGAACACCCATTTACATCCAACAGGTTTCCATCCTTCAGGAAAAGGCACCAAGTCCCATGTTTCATTCTTCTCCAAAGAAGCCATCTCATCCTCCATGGCCTCCTTCTAGGAACCTGCATCTTTAATGCCCATAGCCTCTTTCACAGTTCTAGGCTCATCAATGTTAGCAAGTAAAGTAAAAGCACAACTAGAATCAAGCAATGAATAACCAAACCTATCAGGTTGCTTCCTTGTTCATGTAGACCTCCTCAATGGATGAGGTTGAGGTTCTGCTTCTTCTTCTGAGCTTTCAGAGATGCTAAAGCTCTCCTCATCATCAGGTCTCACAAGGTTTGTTGGTTCAGTCGTCTCAGGGGTATCTAAGGAAACTGAACCACATCTTCTTTCTTTTCTATTTGTTCTAGCTGTAGAACAACGAAAGAAGGTGTTAGCTCTCTGAAGATAACACTTCTGCTATACAACACTTTTTCAGCCACAGGATCCCAAATCTTGTATCCTTTCACACCGACACCATAGCCAATGAAAATACACTTAGAAACCTTGTTCTCCAATTTAGACCATTTCTCCCTAGGCACATGTGCATATTTCTCACAACCAAAAATACAAAGATGTCTAACTGAAGGCTTCTTACTAGACCACACCTCCATAGGTGTCTTACCAACAAGAGCTGATGTAGGAGACCTGTTTACTAGGTAGCAAGCAGTGGCTACAGCTTTAGCCCAAAAATTTTGTTTGAGGCTTGCTCCACTAAGCATACTCCTAGCCTTCTCCATTAGTGTCCTATTCATCCTCTCTGCAACTCCATTTTTCTATGGGGTGTATGGAGTTGTCTTATGTCTTTCAATCCATTGCTCTTTACAGAACTTATCAAACTCTGCCAAACAAAACTCACCATCGTTATCTGTTCTCAAACACTTAATCTTTTTACTGGTCTGATTCTCAACAAAAGGTTTGAACTCTTTGAACCGACTAAAGACTTCAGTATTGCTTCTAATAAAATAAGCTCATGTCCTACTATAATCATCTATGAAAGATACAAAATATACAGATTTGGAAATCGAAGGAACATAATAGGACCAAACACATCAGAATGAATAAGATCCAATACACCAGAAGACTTGTGAGAACTAGAGTAAAACTGAACATGGTTTTGCTTTCCATATACACAATGTTCACAAAAGTTGAACTCAAGATTACAATCATATAACCCCTCAACGAGGTTTTTATTTTTCAGGGTTCTAAGACCCTTCTCACCAATGTGGCCATAGCTCAAATGCCATAACATAGTCTTTTCAGTAGGAAACTTAACTTCCAAAGCATGAGAACCCTTGGGTACATAAGATGCACTACCATCAGAATTTGTTACAATAGATTTCTTCACTGCTTGTTGAGATGGTGGGGATGAAGTGACTGTAGTTCTTTTCTTCGATTCAGAAGAACTATTGCACTGTGAAGTGCATGCCTCTAGCTGAAACATAGTACCTCTCCAAATACCCTTCATAAGCACCATAGATCCTCTAGTCATCTTGCATCCATCCTTCGAAAAGATAACCTGTACACCTGCATCATTCAACATACTTATAGAAACCAGGTTCCGTGCTAGGCTTGGGATGTGCATAACCCCATTGATCCCCTTCACTCGTCCATCAGGGAATCAGATTGAGACTCTTCCACGACCAACAATCTTCAGATGAGAATTGTCACCCAGCTACACTCTTCCACCATCGAACTCTTCATACTTCATGAACCAGCTTCGATGCGAGGTCATGTGGAATGATGCACCAGAATGTATCAACCACACATCATCAGATGCATGGGTGGCCAGGGATGCGATGAAGGCATCATCATCATCTTGTGACTTGTCAAAATATGAATCTGGGGCATTCTTCTTCTTCTTTTTCTTTTCCTCTTTACTTTCCTTTTGGAAATGCCTAGTTTTGCCATAGTTCCAATAGAGAGCCTTGGACTTTCTAAGAGATTTGGATCTCCCACGGGATTTGGATCTGCCCTTCTCAACTTTCTTGTCCTTCTTTTTCCCTTTCTCCTTGCGTCTTCCACGAACCGCAAGAGCCTCTTTGGCCGCCTCAGAAGACTTTCTCTACATCTCTTAAGATAATAGAGAAGATACCACTTCATCCATTTTGAATGTGGATGTGGTGCTCCCAATAGCCATAACAAGATGATCCCATTAGTTCGGCAAAGAACAAAGCAAGGTCATACAATGATCCTCCTCCTTCATCTTCGCACCAATGGATGTCAATTGTGAAACTAACATGTTGAAAGCATTTCGGTGATTTGCAACCAATCCTCCATCCTCCATCCTCTGAGAATACAACTTCTTTCTCAGAAAAAGCTTGTTCACCAGGGATTTAGCCTGATAAACATCACCCAGCTTCTTCCAAATGTCTTTCGTGGTCTTCTCCTCATGGACATTCAACAGGACATAATCAGCTAGACTGAGTCTTATAAGACCCTTAGCCTTCCGATCTTTGAGATCCCAATCTGCTTGTGCCATTGCGGTTGGTTTTACACAAGATACAGTTTACCATAGGTCACGATCAACAAGCATGTCTTCCATCTTAAGTTTCCATAACTCAAAATTAGTGCCATTGAATTTTTCCACCACTAATCTTCTGGATATGCCTGCCATCTCTTTTCTTGCAACAAGATTATAGAGTACTCTGCACAAAGCTCCCACTCAACCTAAGATTAGCTAAAAAAACCCCTACCCAACAACTAGGACCAAAGGTGATCAAGCTCTGATACCAGCTAAAAGGAAGCTAGGTGTACAAAAATCGCTTCCTACACTAATCTAATGAGGAGAGAAGAGTGCAAATTATTTTCAATCTTTACAATTACAGTGTTATTAACCCAATACCAGAGATATTGTAGCAAACACATACACAAGAATGTAAGACAGAAGAAGAGAGAGACAAGATATACGTGGGGAAAACCCTTCGAGTGAAAAATTGCACACTCCAAAACACAACTCAAATGTATTATCTAAACAATGAGGTTTACAATACAGTCACAGAGCCAATGCTCTTGTAGGAGTCTTCGACACTCATATCTAGAGATAATCCGGCAGCATAATAGTACCTGTCAATCACATACTACATCCCCTCTCCAAAGCACCTGTTTATATAGAAAACACAAGGCAAAAATGGCTCTATCTTGGGATGGGCGTCCAACATGGCCTCATGGCCCAAAACCCACGCATATGGACACTTGTCCAACACTGTAGGATGTTCATAACACTTGTCAAGTCACCCCATCCCAAAGAGGTTGCCTATTCCCAATTTGGGTAATGATAGATACTTTTACGACTGTCATAGAATCTGTCATAACTGTCACATCTTACAGCTGTAAGAGAATTTGTCATACACAGGCTATAAATAGCATATTCTCTTACAACATGTTATAACCTTCCTTGGGGCACCCAAAGATGCCTTTTTCCAAGATGTACACATGTCTTCACCTATCATAGAATCTTTCATTTACGACTCTTACGCGTCATAGATTTGTCATAGGAATCTGTCATGACCATTTCGGTCAATATTCCCTTACACACTATACAAAATACTGACACATGGCAAAATATTCCTACCACTAAGTGGGACGCCTATATCCTCATGTGAGGACAAATTTACATGTGGTCATCTTCCATGTAGGATGACACATCACCACACCAACTCCCACAAGATGACAACATAGGATTTGCATCCTAATTACACAATAGGTAATAAATAAATAAATACAATGAAATGATACAAGGAATTACCAAGGTTGAGACACCTTAGTTCTCAACAATCTTCTTCAGAGAATTTATTACAGCCATTAGATGCCTCAGGCATATTTGGGACTATATCACATATGGCACTGGCCATAGCTCTATCTTTGTGCTGTGGTATTCTCATCATTTCCAACAAGGGGACAGTTACCCTGATCTGACTGAACACATGGGCCATGTCCAATGGAACATATTTGGGTACCAAATTGGTATAGGGTGTATCAGTATTCACATCAAGAACATGAGATGTATTTCTTTTGTTAGTTTTGTTCTCTATAGGGACTTTCTTAACATGATCCTTTGTAGTTGGTACTTTAGCCTTAGGAAGTGGATTATGATGTGGATTATGTTTCCACACTTTGTCCTTAGACTTGTTCTGTATATCCCTATCTCTTTTAGGGTCAGATGTATTCAAATTTTCCTTAATAAAAATGCTTCCTGCATTTCCCATAGTACTACTCTCTCCCTAAGTTTTCTTGCTTCTCAGGTTGTAATCACTTTTAACTTGAGCAATCTTAGATGCAGTTAGGGCTTTTATTTTGTCATCAGATGGTCTTCTCAATCAGACAACATGCTCTTCTTTGTTTAACTAGAGAACATATTTACTATCCTCATTATTGCCTGGGGGAAACTGTTGCTCACATGAGAGGTTCAATTCTTCCCCTTCTGTTGGAATCCCATCTTCTGGATCCTCATCACTAGAAGTGATATCATCTTCCAGAATACATTCATGGTTGAAAACCATATTTAGAGGAGTTTCTTTAGATAGGTTTCCCCTGTTATTAGGAGGCATAGGCTTTCCATTCTGCTAGTTAGTATTATATGGTTGATCTGACAACCTTGACATTCTTTCTTGTCTGGAAAAAGAAGGCTTGTCATTTGAGGCCTTTTTGTCACTTCTAGCCATGGAATTTTTTATTTCCTTGACTTCCTTCCACAATTTTTCACATTTTGCTGAAACAGGGACTTTAGTGCCCATTCCTCTATCTTGAGGAATAAGTTTCAGGTCACTTCTTTTAGGAACTTTTCCAGATGCTTTTATGTTGTTGTCAATATGTAAAGTAGCCTTAAAAGCATCTCTTAGGGTGTGTGGTTCTCTATTTCTTAATTCATATCCCATCTTGGGATCATATGCATTTTGGTAGATTACCAAGCACATATGCTCATTGGGTCTCATGTAATGTGGGATTTTATTACACACCTTCAAAAATCTTGTAATGAAATCGTGTACACTCTCATTGAATCCCTTTTGAATGTTTGTGAACTCATTTACTACAAATATTGTGTCAATGTTATCACCATATTGCTCTTTAAAAATCCTCTTAAATTCTATCCAACAATCAATACTGGCTTCAGGTAGGCTTCTATACCACTCTCTAGCCTCTTCTGTTAATGATTGCATGAATAGTTTCATTATCACATCTCCAGCCTCAACTTCAAAGTCATCAATCACATTCAAGAATTCTCTTAGATGATCCTCACCAGATATTGCATTATTTCCAGCAAACCTAAGGACAACATTTCTAACTACATTCTCAAGGGGGTTTGGGTAACCTGGTATACCAATAAAATCTAATTGATTGTATCTTGTTAACTACAGTGGTATTCTAGCAAAAGGATTATTTAAAGGCTACCCTTGATTATTTGGATTTATTGGAGGATTTGGAGGGTTTTGCAAATATTGTTGCTGAGGTATGTGTTGGTTTTGGATATTTGGTTGAGGATTTATATTCTGCACTGTAGGAGGATTTTGGTTTTGTATTCCTCCCTACATAGGATGAAGATTTTGTCTAGCATTCTAGCATGTGGGTTATGAGGAGGAACTTAATGATAGTTTATAGGTATAGACAACATAGGGTTATTCATTAGGAATTGGATCACAGGATCCTACTGGATAGTGGGTATATGGCCACTCATTTGTTGCCTATTTACAGTGGATGCACCAAGGGTACCACAATTTTCAATAACACTTGGTTTATTCATGGTTTGTAATCTTAGGAGTAATTCCTCTTTTCTCTTCAATGTCTCCATTCTGGCTACCCTAAGGCCTAATTCCATAACTTCCCTATCTAATTCTTCATTTGTCTGATTTTTGCCAGAAGCTATATTGGTATTGGGGCAATCATTGGCATCAATGGGTTTATCCTTTCCTAATGTATGAGAGTGTAATCTTACATAGGGGTTACAATCACAGACTCATGACTAGATTGCACAGGTATTGTTTGGGATTCCTTTTGTGGGGTGATTTTTTCATTATGTGAGATAGGGGTGGTTCATCATAAAATATTTCATCACCCTCAAAATCTACTTGACCCTCAAGAATATTTCTATTAGCATAGATAATATTGTGTTGCCTTCATTCTTCAGTAGTTTGCAAATTATCATCATTAATATCCAAAAGAGGTACTGAAAAAGACATGAGATCACCAATGGGAGGGGGGATGTACTCACTTGAATCCTTTTCTCTTCACTTTTGACTTGCATGATCTAGATTCATAAGTCTATTGGGATGTCCCTACTTTAGTGATTTTCTTCCGTGCATCTTTTGTTGCAAGTATGTGCCTAATCGGTGTTGTCATTGATGTCAACATATCAGTGTTGTCATTGGTGTCAACTATGCTCTTGTTTTGATGTTTTCTTGTATTGATTTAGATGCTTTATATTTTCCTATGGAAGTGTTGAAGATAATAAGTAAGTGATCCAGATATTGAGTTTCCAAGTGCTTTTGAGAAAATTTGCTCCTCCGATGGAAACTGTGTACAAAAGAGTATCTTTGTTTACAACAGAACAATCTAGTAGTTTGCTCCACATTTCTCATATAATGAATATTTTTGCCTATGGATTGGAAGTTATCTAGAGGCATGTCTGAAGATGCTATATTCCAAGTTTGAGCCTTTGGTATGAAGATTTGAGTGAGTTATATTCACTAGAGTAAAAACTGATTTTTCTGAATATTCACTGGTGACAGGGAGAATGTATTCTGCTCTGTATTCCTCCACATTTATGTTTCATAGTATGTTGTTCTAGAATCAAGTTTGTAATGATGATAAGTGCCTTCAACTCCAATGGTTCATGATTTGGTGGTCCGCAAGCGATCTTTTCTTTATGACAGTGGATAACAGTTATGTTCAAGTGCTCTGAATTGAAGAATCTTATGGATAAAAGTATTTAGAGGTTGTGTGGATGTTCTTGGTGATTACAATGTGCTTGTGGATGTCTCCTGATCATGTTCCTACCTTTGGATTGGTCTGCAAAGAGAAATTTGGATCGTAGATGAAGACTGTTCCTAGAAGACTCAGTGTGAACACCTGTCTTGGCTGACTTGGTTGTTTTCACTACTTGTGGAGATGCATGAAAGATTGCGGAAGCGTGTCATGGTGTGGAAGATTGCATTTGAGTCCTATCTAAGGCATAACATGATCCACATACATCTTTACCTTAGCAAATTTAGTTTAGTTCCAAACCTATTTCTATGTATGTTTGTAATGCTGACCTTGGAGATTGTTTCAATAGTTGATGAATGTAATTCTGACCTTGATGTACATTCCAAGGTTGATGAGTTGTATAAAAACTGTAGTTAGGGTAAAATTGCAAATTAGGGCAAATGAATAAACAACAATGATAAAAACCCTAGCAATGCACAATGAAGCACAAGACAACATGAAAATCAAAATAACAAATGTAAATACAAACTGATCTCCACGCTATGCTCGATTTATCTCCATTGCTCTTCTCCACCTCGCATGAGCATGCAAGATTTTGAAGGATTATTGTTGGAAGAATGTTGGGTGCTCACTTCTGCAGCATAACATTAAGATGAAGATGCTAAAATGAATGATAGATGAAAGATGCAAAGGCTCTAATGATATTTCAATAGCATGTGGATATTTGAGGATCAATGCATTATAGAAAATCTGGCAGAATAAGGGTACTTGAGGCTCAATGCATGCTAATGGCTTATGAGGGGGTTGATTTATAGGAAAGGCTTAATTCAAATGGATGGCTAGGATCAATTAGGGTTTTAGATGAAATGGATGGATAGCATTAAGTTAGGTTTCCTTGCACATCAAGAAATTCTAGTCATGTGACATGTGGCAAGGGAAAATAAGGCTTAGGTGTGCTTGTGTAGATAAATACTAAAATTAGCTCCCATTAGTTGTGCATGTGAAGGATATGAATGAAAGTTGTATTACAACACATGATTGACTAGACAAGTGTTGGAATGTGATAAAAGATGAGTGTTTAATTCAAATAAAATATTTGAATTAGTTGGGATATGAGTTGAAAAATTAATTAAATAAATAAAATTTATTTAATTAATTGGATAAATGAATAGGACAGGATTGGGATATGATGTGGAAATTAATTAAATAAATAAAATTTATTTAATTAATTAGGTAGATGAATAAGATGGGATATGATGTGGAATTAATTAAATAAATAAAATTTATTTAATTAATTGGCTAAGTAGGATGAGGATGAGATTGAATGGGATTTTAATTAAATAAATAAAATTTATTTAATTAATTGGCTTAATGGATTAGGGAAATTAGGACAAAATGCTACAAGATGTCTAGGATAATGTTTAACAAGGTGTTGCTAGACATGGACAAAGTTGGGACAATTTTGGGTGTCTACATTTTGCCCCTCTTTGAGATGATGTTCGAGATGATGAATAGGATGTCGAGTAACATCATTTCAAAGAAGTTAAGGTATGGATAATTGATAGGGATAATGATGATGATGATGATAGA
Organism: Cunninghamia lanceolata; assembly: GCA_027924645.1. NCBI lineage: Eukaryota > Viridiplantae > Streptophyta > Pinopsida > Cupressales > Cupressaceae > Cunninghamia > Cunninghamia lanceolata. The sequence goes on along the minus strand of BSBN01000443.1, from coordinate 10,427,684 downwards.
ATGAGGATGCCCCCTCGAGAGGATAGGCGGGTTGGGCAAACACGGGTAGGCTCTCGAAAAGAAATGGATTGGCTAAGAAAGAAAGATAAATGATAAGGTATGGATAAAAGAAATGAATGATGTGTTATGCTGTAATGAAAGTGAGCAACCATGATGTTTGATATAGCACTAGACATGATGCACCAAGGTATAAGGACCAAGGTGACAATGTGTCTTGTGCCCCAGCATAATACAACCTTGTCTAACGTATGAGGAAGTAAACTTAGAGCATTGAAGTCCTAATGCGCAAAAGGTATGATATGACCTTAGATGCAAAGGATAGTGCAAAAAGCTATTCCAACATACACAAGATATGAATATTAGTTGGAATGATACTGATTTGATACAAATGCAAGATAAAATGATAACACACACAAGCAAGCAAGCAAGCATGCACAAATGATTCAAAAACAAACAAGGTATTGCCCCTGTCAAGTTGTAAACCAATGATTAATTGCTGATTGTTGATAGTTGATAGTGTTGTCATTGCGGGGAAAGCTATATCCCTAGATCAACACAGGGTTGTTTGCTGAGTTGGTTGGCTAGTTGATTGATTGATTTGTCTTACAACAAGGCTAGGATCAAGACCATTGATTGCGTTTGGATAACTTGGTTTGATTGATTAACTTGATTGGTATAGCTTAATGATGACTTGCACTTGGATCATTATCTAGAATGATTTGAAGATGATGATTGAAGGATGAAGATTGATTTGATGAAATGTTGATGATGGAATGATATGTGGTGAATTGAGCTGCTTTTGATTTGTTGGAGTCATTAGATTTATTTTGATGGTTGGCTTGATGTGCTTTGGTTGTGATGTTTGTTATTGCTGGGTTGATTGTTTTGATGATTGGATTGTTTTGAATGATGATAGAGATGGTGTGATGATTAGAGTGTCCACTCAATCTAAGCATAAGCAAGTGTTCTCAGTGTGCTCAAAGGATACAAAACAAACAAGGTATTGCCCTTGTCAAGTCATAAACCAATGATTGATTGTTTGTTTGATGATGATAGTGTTGTCATTGTGGGGAAAGCTATATCCCTAGATCAACACAAGGATGTGGGAACGCTATATCCCATTGAAATTGATTGATTGATATGACTGGGCTCATGACAAGATTCGGATCAAAAACTTGTTGATTTGATTGGATAATGTTCCTTGATTGATTAGCTTGCTTGATATGGATTAATGTGACTTGGATTTAAGATCATTGCTTAGATTGATGTGATTGATATGATTGGAAGAAGTGATTGATTGAAATAGATGAATGAATGTTATTGATAAGAAGAATTGATTTTGATTGAGTGTTGAAGGAGTTGATTGTTTTGGATTGATGTGATTGAATCGATCTTATTGCTTGGATTTTTTGTTGGATATTTAATTGTTTGGATTTTTTGACATATTTTAATTTTTTTTTGTGTTTTGAGAATATTTTGATATTTTTGGAGTTTTTGGGATATTTGTTTTTTTTGTGTTTTAGAAAATGCCAATGGGTTTACAATTTGGGTAGCCTTGGTGCTATATACCAATAACAAGGGAAGACCAAGTCTAGATGCAAAAATGTAGGAGGATGGATAAAAGGATGGGTGATAGTAAATGGGATGGAAGGCTCATGATAGATGGATGGATGGATAAGAGGATAGGCCATATAATGGATGGATGCATGCCTCATGATAAATGGATAGGTAGGCCATAGTGGAAAGCTCATGATAAACAAATGGGGATAAGCTATAAGATGGAAAGCTCGTGATAAGGATATGCCATAGTGGATGGATCATAAGGGAGCTAGGATGTGATCTCCAAAGGCTATGTCGCATAGGAAGAACTTGCCCCATTCTAGGTGGTAATGCTTAAGATTTTTACATGACAGTGCTTATGACCAAGGGATGACATGCTTGGATTTTACATGGCACTCATGATGATAGGATGACATGATGGATTGGTTTAAATGGGATGGATAAATGGTCAATGGATAGGACTTGGTTTGGAAAGAAGATATGTCAAGAAATATCCAAACATGTTTCAACATTTTGCCCCTATGTCTTCATCAAGATCAAAAGGCAGGAGAATGGATAAATGGGTTCAATAGGATAGGCATGTTTATGTAATGGCTAAGGATGGTAGGATGGTATAGTAATGGTAGGATAGGATAGGATGGAAAATGAGAGGTTGGATATGATAAGATGGATGAGACAATGTGCCCCCAAGTGTAAGTGACATAGAAGATCAACCTACACATGATGCATGTTTGCCAGGTTTTCATCATGGTACTTATTCAAGGCGCCTGTTTACCAGGTTTTCACTGTTGGACGAATGGGTTTTCTCTTTACTTTTTTTTTCTCTTTTTTTTTTTGCTTTTTTTTTTTAATTTTTTAGATGGGATGACAATTACACATGGTGCCTATTTGCCAAGTTTTCACCATGGTAATGGATAGGAGAGACTCAAGTGTCTAGTTTGATGGATGTTGGTGGTCTCACTAGAGAGAATGATGTCATCACATAGACAATGTCAAGTGTGCTCATAGATGTTGCCAAAGGGATTGCATGGATGGGAGATGGATTAGGTAGATAGTGGATTAGGATGTGGGTTATGGTAGGGTAGGCTAGTGGCTTATGGTGTGGATTTATATAGGCTTATGGAATGAAGATGGATGAAAAGTTTTATACAAAAGCATGGACCATAGGGATAGCATGGGGGAGATATGTAGGATAATAGATGGAAGATGGGGAGATGTAGTTGTGTGGAAGTGCTGCGGAGTGGAAGGGAATCATGACCAACGCCTGCACACACCGTGATAAACATTGAAGCTTTTGATGAGATGGTGGTGTAGGAAGCAATGGAGATGTTTGCTTAGAGGATGGTTGATGAAGTGATTTAGGAATCCACATAGATTTAGTATGTTTAGTGCTTTTTCTTTGCTTGTGGGATTTTTTGAAGGGAATGGAAGTTTTGGATGGATATAGGCTCTTGGATGGATATAGGTGGTTGGGATTCTTGAGATGTGGATGAGGATGCCTCATTCGCTTTGCTAGTTGTTTGCTTATGAACCCAAACCATTTTGCTTTTGGGCTTTGCATTTGGAGGTAAGGGTTTAGATGGCTGCTTAGATGAACTTTGCTTTGAGTTTGATTCTTTATGTCGTAAGGTATGAAGACCTTTAGGATTTTTGGTAGGATTTTTAGCTTTATAGGTAGAGGCATCAAAATTTTTGCTTTTGAATCCCATGGGGTGGGTGGAGTGGATGGAATGATTGGAAGCTTTATGCTTAAACGATGTGTGCTTTTGTTGGTCATGATTAGGGATGTGAGGATACTTATGAATGATAGGTAGGTTAGGTGTTGGAAGCAATGGTGGCAAGGTGGATGGAGGGATATTAGGAGTTGATAAAAGTGGAGGCAAAGTGGATGGTGGAAGATGTACGGTCACATGCTTTTGACATTTATAGGATGATGGAGGTAGAATGACAACATATGTCTTGGGTAGATGATGGGGTTTGTGATGGAAAGTGGTAGGTTTAGGATGGATAGAGGAATTACCAACATCTTTAGCTTGTTTACCTTGGGGTGTGTATCCAAGGCCACATGAGCACGGAGGAACTTTGACATGGTTTGGCTCCAAAATACGTTGTTCATAAAGGCCTAGGCCTTTGCCTTGGTAGTTCATGTTTTGGAGGATGCGATTGACTATGGGACTAGATGTGTTTTGAGAACTAGACTTGAGCTCTTTATTGGATGGAGAAACTGAACTGGATAAAGGTCGTTGTTGTCCTAAGGAAGAACACTCATGTATAAGGGTGGATAGACCAATAGGACATGATGGATTTGAAATGGGATCGATGATGGATGTGGAAGGGGGATCATTAGGATCTTGATTAGCATTATATTCACTACGATCCAAGCTATTTGTTTGATCTTTTATGCTTACTTGTTCTTGGGAGGCAAGTGTCTCATCATGACAAGTGGATGTTTGCTCATTGTGGATAGGGCTAGATGGCGAATGACTAGGAGCAATGTGGATATCTTGCTCATGGATAGATATAGGATTATGGATAGGATCAAGGTGCTCATAGATAGCTTCTTAACAGGTATCATCTTGATCATAGAGAAGGTAGATGTTATGGATGGGTTGCATGAAAGTGTTTTGATCTTGAGTTGGACTAGGGCTTAATGTTTCCACATGCTTAGGATTAAACCTTTGACATACCTCTTGGGTTGCTTGAATGGAAGTGGAAGGCTCTTGGATAGGCTCTTGGTCAACAACATGAGAACATGATGACTCTTGAATAGGCTTGATGGCTTGTAGGTCACATGATGGGCTTGAAGGGCTAAGAATGTTAATTGAGGGCTCTTGAAGAGGCTCAAAGATAGGTGGACCACATGATGGGATTATATGATTGGACATGACCTTTGGAAGTTCTTTGGTAGGTTCATAAATGGGTGTTTGACATGGAGGTAGTTTATTCCTAGCTTGTAGCCAATGGATCACATCCTTTGCAAGTGTATGTGTAGATGGGAAATATAATGGATGAGCAATAATAGAGGATGATGTTGTAAGCGTAGGACTAGGATTTTGATTAGATGGAAGGATAATGGAGTTTGATGGATTAGGATGTGGACTAGATGGGTGTGACACATGGGATTGGGATGATGTGGCATGATTTCTTATTGTAGGTAGGTACACCTTGTAAACAATTGAGACAAATATTGGGCATTGATTTGTATTATGGCCTTTGGTCCTATGGTATGCACAATAATCATGTTCATCATATGGACTTTCTTCACATGGGTTGATGGGGGGAAGTTCAATGAGTTTTGCTTCAAGCATTCTTTGTAAAACTATCTCAGCCGCATCCTTTGGTGAAGGATTAGAATGACATGGTGATGAAGGTAATGAAGGGCTTGGTGGTTTGGAAGGTTGATGGACCAATGGACTAGGGGTAGGATCACATGGTGGTGTTGGGATAGGATTGGTTGGCTCATGTGTTAGCATGTGATTGGATGGTGGAGGCCACTCTAGATTGGTATCTCCCTTGTCAAAGGTTATTAGATCTTGCATAGGATAACTTGGGCTTGTTTGATTTATGTACAAGGGGCCATTGGGATTTGGATATGATTCTTGTTGGAAAGGTGGATTTAGATCTATCAATGGTGCTTGGTGGTCTTGTTGAAAAGGTGTATTTGGACTTACTTGATTTATGTACAAAGAGCCATTGGGACTTGGATATGATTCTTGTAATATCACTTGATGGCTTTGTGGATGGGCTTGGTAGTGCATTGGAATGGTGGCATGAGGGATTGGATAAGCTTGAGGTGGATGTTCATAGGTTGATGTGGCATTGACTTGGTGGATAGGTGGATTAGGTTGATAGGAAGTGGATGGATATGACATGTGGCTATGAGATGGATTATGTTGACAGTGAATGGCTAAGGATTGTTGTGCTTGTCGAGCTTGACTAGTGGCTAAAAGGTGTTGGACTTGGGCTACGGAGTGTTGTAGTTGAGGTGATTGGCTTGCATGGGGTTGAGCTTCTTAGATGAAGAATTGTAATATTTCAATGGCATCTTGGTTGAGGGGTTGTGATCCTTGATAAATATTTTGGAGGAATCTTTAGAATTTGATTGTTGGGTCTTCTAGTGTAAACATGTTGTCACCCAAGTGTTTGTTTTAAGTCCTTTTAGCAAGTGCTTGTTTAGGGATTTGGATGATGATGTGGATTGTTTGGATGACTTGGCTATGAAGGGTTGGATGATGACTAGGATATGTTTAGAATAAAATTGATTTGGGTATGATTAGGATATGATGTGGAATGACAAAATGGGGTGATGTGGATGAAATGTAGGATGAATTGTTTGTGTTTGGTGTTTAGAGCTTGATTTGGCAATGTTCAAACAAATGATTATGCATATACACACATGAATCACTCACGCAAGACACATAAGCAAGTTTTTGACTTTGAAAATGAAATGTGATGATTATGCAAGCACACATGGAAGACACATCAACAAGCCTAATGTCTAGTCAAGTGGGTATGGCCAATTAGGTCTTAGGCTAGATTGCACAAGGTTGACTAAGGAATTGAAAGAGAAATCTTGCCACACAGTTGGGAGAAAGGGGTAACCCACCCTTCACCTTCACTTCCCAAAGGTATAAAGTTCTTTGAGGCTTAGCTAAGAGTGACAAGATTTACAACTCCCAATGAGGGTGTCTTTCGATTCAGCCTCGGTTGAGGTCGTCCCTTGGAGTGGTGTGTCTCCAAGCAGGCCTCCTAGATAGGGTTTACAAAAGCAAACCAAGTGAGTTGTCACTTGATTCACACTCGCAGTGGTTAATTCCCCTTTAGAAAATTGAAATGTGAGGAAGATAATTCAAGCACTCGTTCTTTTTAAACCCAAATCTAAATGAGTTGGAAGACAATGGTTCATTTTATGCCCACTTTCGATATGTCATAGCAAACAAATGTTCATTTCAAAGCCCAAATCCAAGTGTGATGACAAACAAGTTGTTTGTTTTATGCTCAAAATTCAAATGTGTGATCAAATAATGATTAGAGATAAGAGATTAGAATGAGTGCACCTCATAAAAATTGCTTTCCAAGTTGCTATTATGATTGATCCAAATGTTGCTCCAGCTCCTTTGATTCACCTACAAGTCACTGCAAAAAACAAAATGTGATTTGGTTCGCTAGATTGGAAGATACGATTTTTTTTCTAAAAGTCGCGCGTCAAAAATTTCTGAAAAATTAGAATCGCAGGGTCAACTTCAAATCGCCATAACTCTTTGAATACTGAGTCAAATATTTAATGTAACCACTTTTTGAAAAGCTCTTGAAGTCCACTTTCCAACAAATCTAAGATCTTTTTTTCTAGGACCTGTGTAAAACAAAAAAACCCTCTGCAATAGATCTGGTCATAAATAAAAAAAAATTAGCAAAAAGTCGCGCGTCAAAAATTTCTAAAAAATTAGAATCGTAGGGTCAACTTCAAATCGTCATAACTCTTTGAATACTGAGCCAAATCTTTAATGTAACCACTTTTCAGAAAGCTCTCAAAGTCCTCTTTTCAACGAATCTAAGATCTCTTTTTTCCAAGACCTGTGTAAAACAAAAATCCCTCTGCAACAGATCTGGTCCTAAATAAAAAAAATCAGCAATATAAAATATCTTCAACCTACAAATCAAAGTGCATAAACCTGCAAAAAGAAGGTGAGTCCCACCGGGCGTGCCAAATGTAGTTAGGGTAAAATTGCAAATAAGGGCAAATGAATAAACAGCAATGATAAAAACCCTAGCAATGCACAATGAAGCACAAGATAACATGAAAATCAAAATAACAAATGTAAATGCAAACTGATCTCCACACTATGCTCGATTTATCTCCATTGCTCTTCTCCACCTCGCATGATCATGCAAGATTTTGAAGGATTATTGTTGGAAGAATGTTGGGTGCTCACTTCTACAGCATAACATTAAGATGAAGATGCTAAAATGAATGATAGATGAAGGATGCAAAGGCTCTAATGATATTTCAATAGCATGTGGATACTTGAGGATCAATGCATTATAGAAAATCTGGCAGAATAATGGTACTTGAGGCTCAATGCATGCTAATGGCTTATGAGGGGGTTGATTTACAGGAAAGGCTTAATTTAAATGGATGGCTAGGCTCAATTAGGGTTTTAGATGAAATGGATGGATAGGATTAAGTTAGGTTTCCTTGCACATCAAAAAATTGTAGTCATGTGACATGTGGCAAGGGAAGATAAGGCTTAGGTGTGCTTGTGTAGATAAATACTAAAATTAGCTCCCATTAGTTGTGCATGTGAAGGATATGAATGAAAGTTGTATTACAACACATGATTAACTGAACAAGTGTTGGAATGTGATAAAAGATGAGTGTTTAATTCAAATAAAATATTTGAATTAGTTGGGATATGAGTTGAAAAATTAATTAAATAAATAAAATTTATTTAATTAATTGGATAAATGAATAGGATAGGATTGGGATATGATGTGGAAATTAATTAAATAAATAAAATTTATTTAATTAATTAGGTAGATGAATAAGATGGGATATGATGTGGAATTAATTAAATAAATAAAATTTATTTAATTAATTGGCTAAGTAGGATGAGGATGAGATTGAATGGGATTTTAATTAAATAAATAAAATTTATTTAATTAATTGGCTTAATGGATTAGGGAAATTAGGACAAAATGCTACAAGATGTCTAGGATAATGTTTAACAAGGTGTTGCTAGACATGGACAAAGTTGGGACAATTTTGGGTGTCTACAAAAACATCTAATGTAGTTGTGAAAAATATGTCCTGGTGTAAAAATGTGAAGATAAGTAAAATGTGTAGAAGAGAAGGGCAGAGGAGTTATACTGTGCTTCAATAGAACTGAACTCAGGGATGGAGTAGATGCTATCAAATCAGTTCACCAACACTTGGCAGTGAGCCTCAATATTTACAGTGAGCATTTTGGGCAGTGAGCCTTTGTTTTTTAGAATTGTTATAACATATATATCTTGTGGGCTAACACCCACCATGGTTTTTCCCTTATAGGGTTTTCCACATAAAAATCTAGTGTATCATGTGTTGAATGTGTTATGGTGTTGAGTTTCTTATTTCATGCTTTCATGGTTTAATCTTAATAACAATGATTGTGCATTTGATGTGTTAAGTGGTTAAATGTTTTGTGACAACTGATTCAGCCCCCCTCTCAGTTGTCTTGTGCATTTCAACAATTGGTATTGGAGTGAGGGTTCCTCGGAAGAAAGCTTAACAGCTTGAAGTAGATCTGGGATGGCATACAAGGAGGTTGCTCTTAAAGACCTAGAAAGAACTGAAGAAGAAATTAGAGATCTGAAGGAGAATGTCAAAGAAGCAGATGAATGTATTAGAAAATTAAGAGAGTAAGTCAAGAGGTACAAAGAAAAATATAAGAGGTTAGTGAACAATTGATATTAGCAAATGAAACCTTAAATGATTTAAAAGTAGAAGTTGTAGAAAGAGAAAAAGTAGAAGTCCTAAATCAATTGGTAAAAGGCAAATCAGAAGAAAGTGATAAGCTTGAAAAAGAAGTTGGGAACCTGAAGTCAGATTTGGAGAAAGCAAAAAGTTATGAAGAAAAGCTTAAGATAAATTTTGCAAAACTTGATGAGATGCTTTCTAACCAGAAGAGTCTTGATGACAAAGAAGGTTTGAGATTTGAGAAAGGAGAAAGTTCTAAGACTAGTGAAGAAAGGAATGCTGAGATCAAGAAGAACAAAGGCAAACAGATTCAAAATCGAAGGAATAGATCTAGAAAACCACCAGTCAGGCAACTAAATGCTCAAAGGTACCCTTCTTTCAATGGTTATTGTAATTCATGCAACAAGTTCAGTCATAAGGCTACTCAATGTAGTAGCAGAATGAATCAAAATGTTCCATCCTTTTCTGATCGGTGCTTTACATGCAAGAGAGTTGGTCATAGAGCTAGTGGATGTAGAAGCCAAATAAGAAATAGCTATAACAATGGAAGGAATGCTCAAATTTTCAAAGGTAACTGTTTCACATGCAATAAAATTGGTCATAGAGCTGCTATATGCAGAACTAAAGTGAGTCAGAACTCTATTAGGTGTTATGCATGCAATAAGATAGGACATAGGGCTAATGAGTGTAGAAGTCAAGTGAGAAATGGATATGGCAAGGATAAGATAGTTAAATCCTTCAGTGGCTACTATTATAAATGCAATAAATTTGGCATAAGGCTAACCAATATAGGTTAGGGATGAATGGAAGGAACAATGGTCAGAAAAATACTGTGTGTTTCAATTGCAACAGGCCTAGACATATTGCAAGATTTTGCAAAAGTAAGAAAATGAAGAAGGATACTTAGGTAGAATTGAAGAAACTAGTGGAAAAGGTTGATCCGGTAGAAGTCAAGAAGGATATGAACAAGGTTTGGGTCAAGAACAAAGAAAATGAAGTCAAAGATGGGCCTGCACTAGACTCTAGTGCATATACGTCCTCTAGGAAGTGAATTGCATGCTTTGGCTCAGGGGGAGCTTTAATGAAAATCTTTTCTCCCCTGCCAAAGGATTCGTGTTGATGCCTTAGCATGAAGAGACAAAGTCAAGGATTAGCAACAAAAGTTTAAGTCAAGACAAATAACTATGTTTGTAAAGGATAAAGGAAGATTTGTGTAGTTTAAGAAGTCTTATATGCAAGAAGATTTGATCAAGAAAAGAAGACAGGATATGCATTTTGGCTAAGTATCTAACTTGTAAAATCAAGTTACAGTGCTCTAGTAATTTGGTTTGCATTGGTTCGCTATTGAAGATATTACTCTATGGTTCTAACATATGGTTATTGATCATTAGTTACATCTACATCTAGAAGTTTGTCTGATTTTGATGATTGGCTTGAGAGTAATGAGTAACAAAAGTTTAGGTTGACAGAACATAGTTGTTTCAAGTACAGAGTAGTTTTCATGTTAATTGGAAGAAGTTTGAGAATCTATAGATGAACTCAAAGGTGAAGTGGCTATGAATAAGTCATCAAGCAGTGAAGAAGAAGAAGACAAAGAAAAGAAAGTTGAACAAGAAGACAATCAAGGTGAAGAAGAGAAGGCTCCAGAAAATGCAGCCAAGACTCCTAGGTATGTAAGGATAAATCATTCTGAAGATCAGTTTATAGGTGACAAAAACAAAGGAGTACTGACAAGAAAAAGAGCTGCAAAAGAATAGGTGAATTATTGTTTGCTTTCAAAAGTTGAACCTAAAAATGTTAGTGAAGCTTGCAAAGATGAAAATTGGGTGAAGACTATGGAAGAAGAACTAATGCAGATAGAAAAGAAACAAGCTTAGGAACTGGTTCCTAGACTTGTTGACAAGAATGTGATTGGTACCAAATGGGTTTTCAGAAACAAGATGAATGAGAATGGAGAAGTAGTAAGGAACAAGGCAAGACTCATACGCAAAGGATATTATCAGGTTGAAGGAATAGATTTTGAGGAGACCTATGCTCCGATGGTAAGAATTGAAGTAATAAGAATGTTTTGGCATTTACAGGATTCAAAGATTTCAAAGTGTATCAGATGGATGTTAAGTCTTCATTCTTGAATGGTGAGTTGGAAGAAGAGGTCTACATTAAACAAACAGAAGGATTTCAGGTATCAGGCAAAGATGACAAGGTGTGCAGATTGAAGAAGGCCTTGTATGGACTAAAGCAAGCCCCTAGAGCCTGGTATGCAAGATTAGATAAGTATTTGTTGCAATTAGGGTTCAGTAAAGGCACTACAGACAACAATCTCTATTTCAAAATCAATGATAATCAAATCCTGTTGGTTGTAGTCTTTGTTGATGACATTATCTTTGGAGGTAATGAAGGTATGTGCATGAAATTTGCAGGGGAAATGCAAAATGAATTTGAGATGTCTATTTTGGTGAAATGAATTTCTTTTTAGGTCTGCAAATTACTCAATCAGATAAAGGAATCTTCATTTCTCAGTCTAAGTATGTGAAAGAGTTGTTGAAGAAGTTTGGAATGGAGGACTCCAAACCAGTATGCACTCCCATGGTGACTGGTTGCAAATTAAGCAAAACTGGTGATTCACCTCCTAAGGCTGATAAGAAAAGGTACAGATCTATGATTGGAGGATTACTTTATCTAACACAAACTAGACCTGATATTATGCATGCAGTTTGTCTTGTGACAAGATTTCAAGAAGACCCTAGAGAATCACATGTGATGGCAGTTAAGAGAATCTTGAGGTATTTGAAAGGGACATCAGATCATGGCTTATGGTATCCAAAGGATAATGATTTCACTCTCAGTGCTTATACAGATGTAGATTGGGTCAGAGATGTTGATGATAGGAAAAGTACAAGTGGAGGTGCTTTCTTCTTGGGTAATAGATTGGTTTCATGGTTGAGCAAGAAGCAAGATTCAATCTCTTTGTCTACTGCAGAAGCAAAGTATATTGCAGTAGCATGTTGAACTCAAGTGCTATGGATGAAGCAGACATTGAAGGACATAAGGGTTGTGTATGGAGATCCAATTGCAATCTTTTGTGACAATACAAGTGCTATAAACATTTCAAAGAACCTAGTGATGCACTCAAGAACAAAGCATATATCTATAAGGTATCAATTTTTGAGAAAAAAGGTGATAGAGAATGAAGTAAAGATGGAATATGTGTCTACAAAGGATTAGATTGTAGATATTTTCACTAAACCTTTGCCTAAGCATACTTTTGAGTATCTCAGAGAAAAGTCAGGGGTTATTACCCCTCCCGCTCTGAACTAAGATGCATAAGAATGCATCAATCCAATGGTACCTAGAAGCCTCATTCATTGATCTGGATTGATGTTTTGAGGGCTACCTCTCAGGAGTAGTAGCTAGATGTTGCCGGTATGTGTTGATAGCAGAGAAAGTTTAGATGAATTAGAGTAGAAGAAGTGCAAGTATCTGCCCTTTGCCATTGATGTCAAAGGGGTAGAGGAATCATGTGAAAAACTTAGGGGGAGAAAGAGTGCAGATGTCTTGATGGTCTTTACAATTTTTCACATCATATGTTGCCATCAATGATAAAGGGGGAGATTGTTGCAAGTATGTGCCTAACCGGTGTTGTCATTAATGTCAACATATCAGTGTTGTCATTGGTGTCAACTATGCTCTTGTTTTGATACTTGTTTGTATTGAGTTAGATGCTTTGTATTTAGCTATGGAAGTGTTGAAGATAATGAGTAGGTGATCCAAATATTGAATTTCTAAGTGCTTTTGAGAAAATTTGCTCCTCCGATATAGAATAGTATCTTTGTTTAAGTGTACAGAAGAGTATCTTTGTTTACAGCAGAACAGTCCAGTAGTTTGCTCTGCATTTCTTGTAGAATAAATACTTTTGCCTGTGGATTGGAAATTATTTAGAGGCATGTCTAAAGATGCTATGTTCCAAGTTTGAGCCTCCGATATGAAGATTTGAGTGAGTTATGTTCACCAGAGTAAAAGATGCTTTTTCTGAATATTCACTGGTGACAAGGAGAATGTATTCTACTATATATTCCTCCACATTTAAGTTTCATAGTCTGTGGTTCTAGAATCAAGTTTTTAATGATGATAAGTGCCTTCAACTCCAATGGTTCATGATTTGGTGGTCTGCAAGCGATCATTTCTTTATGACAGTGGATAACAATTATGTTCAAGTGCCTTGGATTGAAGAATCTTATAGATAAAAGTGTTCAGAGGTTGTGCATATGTTCTTGGTGATTACAATGTGCTTGTGGATGTCTCCTGATCATGTTCCTACCTTTGGATTGGTCTGTGAAGAGAAATTTGGATCGTGGATGAACACTGTTCCTAGAAGACTTAGTGTGAACACCTATCTTGGTTGACTTGGTTGTTTTCACTACTTGCAGAGATGCATTGAAGATTGCGGAAGCATGTTGTGACGTGGAAGATTACATTTTGATCCTCATACATCTTTACCTTAGCAAATTTAGTTTAGGTCCAGACCTATTTCTATGTATGTTGTTGGCAAGAGACACTATGAGGATTCATGAATGTTGTCATTGATGGCAACAAAGGTTAGCCCACTCATCTGCAAGACATGATGAGTCTCTACTAGAAGTCAGATTGAAGAAGTGTTGAGGTCTGGTAAGCAAGAACAAAGTAGTCAGTAAGGTCTGACAGACAAGTCCGTATCTCTCAGAAGAAGTATCTCAGTAAAGTACAGATTTGGGGAAGTCAAGAGGAGCACCTTGACTAACAGATTCCAAGGATTTAGCCTCTGGTGATAGATGAAGGAAAAGATATGAATACTTGAGTGTCAGGTTCCTAATTAGCAGTATGGACAGAGGAAGAACTGACTGACAGAACATCAGACATTATTCCTGATGTGTTACTAATGATGGTAAAGGTTCTTAAGGCATAAGTTATGATTGGCCGACATGATTGATGACTTCCACAAGTATATCCTTGATCTGCATTACTTGGTATGCAAGGATTCAACCGACAGATCAGAGTTTGAGAAATATTGACTATTCTGGATGCCGACTAGAAAGAGGATGAAATCCTTTGTGCGGATATATATACCAGAAGGATTTCGATGAGGAAATGTTGTAGTTGTTGTGTATGTGCGAAGAAAAGAAGGAGAGCAGAGTTAAAGCAATAAGGAAGGTTCGGTATGTGAAAGGACATTAGCACAAAAGAAGAGGAAGGATGAAGTGCAGCAGATTAGTGTATTGAGCCTAACCGGAACTAAACCTCAGCATATGTGGATGCTTCTCATCAGTTCAAGGATCTTGTTATTCTTCTTACATCCTGTAGATAGTGAGTCTCTTGTAGGCAGTGAGCCTCTTGTGAGCAGTGTGCTCGGGTAGTGAGCCCTAATTGGCAAGTGCCATCTTGTATTTCTATTCTTCTAACAGAGAATACAATCTTGGGTTAATCACCCCGTGGTTTTCTCCCTTAACAGGGTTTCCACATCAAAAATATTGTGTCATGTGTATTTCCATTTCATGGTTATATTTGCTTATTTGAATTAATACTGCATTATTTATTAAGAAGGTTCAGAAAGCTGAAATAATTAAGATAACTGATTCACCCCCCTCTCAGTTATCAACAATTGGTATCAGAGCCAAGTTCCTCTCAACAGAGCCTAACAGCTTGAGGAAGCCCTGATGGATGTGTATGGTATGAGGGAGCAACATAAGTCTGCCCTAGATGATCTTGAGCAGTCAAATTCTAAAATCAATGAATTGAAAGAAAGACTCAAATAGGCTGATGATTTCATAAATGAATTAAAAGAGAAACTGAGTCTCTCTATGAAAAAGAGAAAGGAGCTACTTCAGCAACTGGCAAGTCAAAATGAAGCCAATGATACAAATGGAGATCTGAAGGAGAAAACCAAGTTATGTGAAAAGTTATCAAAAGAAATCATTATGGTAAGACATGAAATGGAATCAGGAGTTATAAAGTTTACCCAAGAGATTGAAGAGAAAAGAAAAATTGAGGATGATCTAAGACAATCTCTCAAGGAGAAATCAGAAGATTGCCACAAGATGGATAGAATTATCAGACATCTTGAATCTGATCTTGAAGATGCTAAAGATAATGAAGAAAAACTTGAGGATCAAATTGTCTCTCTTAAAAGGGATCTTCAAACAACAAATGAATATAAAGAGAAATTCAAGATAAGTTCTGCTCAACTTGAAGTTCTTCTTGAAAGTCAAAAGAGGGTAGATGACAAGTGTGGTTTGGGATATGAGAAAGGAGAAATCTCTGGATCCGGTCAGAAGAATTTTGGATCAGAAAATCCAAGGAACAGACCTAGAAGACCTCCAGTAAGGCAGCCTAATGCTCAAAGATATCCATCCTTCAATGGATACTGCCACAACTGCAATAACTTTGGTCATAGAGCTAATCAATGTAGAAAGAGAATGAATTAGACTAATACATCCTTCTCCGGACAGTGTTTCAACTGCAAAATGTATGGTCACAAATCTCATGAATGCAGAAATATGCAAATGAACAATTCATTCAATGGTAGATGCTTTGCATGCAATAGAATGGGTCACATGGCTAATCAATGCAGATCAAGAGGATATCAATCAAATATGCAAAGAAATGTTGTTTTCCAAATTTGCAATAGATCTGATCATATTGCCAAATTCTGTAGAAACAAAAATCAGGACAAAAGAGGTCCGGTACATCATAATTAGAATCAAGACAAGGGAAAACAAAAAGTGAATGCGAATGAAGTTCAAAGTGAGATGAGCAAGATTTGGGTGAAGAAAAGTACAGAGAATGTAGGGGATGGATCCACACTAGACTCTGGTGCTGATATTCCTTTCAAAAATTAAAAAGTGAGCTCTGGCTCAGGGGGAGACACAAAGAAAACCATTTTCCCCCAGCCAGTCAATTGGCGCCGGAACTGGCACAAGGAGAGTTGCGGATTAAAAGGTTCATAAGAGAAACTTCTAAATAAACTATGGTTAAGATATGGAAGGTCCGCAAGATGTTTAGATCAAGATTGATTCGGTTCTTCAAGTCATCTGAATAAGGAAAACAAGGCAAACTAGAATGACTTAGGTTGAGCATTTATTGCAACTTGGTATTAGGGTTTGCAAAGTAATATAAGGGTTTCTATCATCAATCATTTGCTCATTTTACACTCAAGAAGAAGTGAAAAGAAGCTCTGCAACCAAAATTCCTCAAGCCCATCAAAGATCATCTACAGAATCTGTTTCATCCAACAATTGATCTGGCTCTCTTCGTGAAACCTAGAAGTGTAAAAGGTATTTTCCATTCTCAATATCTCTTTGCAAATCTTTGAAAGATGACTACTCCAAATATAGTAAAGATTTCTGATAGGCCACACCCTAAATTTAAGAAGCATCCATATAAATCCCTAGAAGTTGATCCCCTTGGCACTTTTTCAAGCATTCCACATGGGGTTCTGCATGTAGAAGATGTTAGGGCATATATTCATGCGAATATTGGAGAATTTGGGGAATCTAAGCTGGCTGATATCTATCACAATCAGTTAATAGATGATTCTTTTGAGCTCAAACCTTAGTTTAAGGCCATCCGGGATAAACATTTTGCACAGTGCATTCATTTCCCCTATTTTGAAGAAGATGAATGGGTCCGGTATGTGTTGAGTAGAGTACATGATAACTTCCTATGGTTGAATAGACCATTTAAGATCACCAAAGATGCAATTAGGGCAGTAATCAGTCTGCACTCATCCGGTGGGATACCTATTCTCAAATTTGTCAAGAATTAGATAGTGAGTGATGCAGCCAGATCAAAATTTGACAAGAGAGCTATGACAATTGAAGATATCACTAATCCGGATATCAAATTTGCATCCATGATAATTGGTTACAAGATTTATCACTCCAGTAGGGAAAATTCAGTACCGAAAACTGTAGTTTATACAACTTATTAGATGCTAAAAGAAAATGCTGACTATGATTTGTGTGAACTTCTTCTAAGCCAACTGTTGGAGAATCTACAGAAGATCAAGAAGGATAAGAAAAATTCCTTCAAGTATGGTGGGCTGATATTGTGTCTATTTTTCTACTTCATGAGTGAGCTGCCCGGATCAAGTGGTTGGGTTTGGCAGAATGACAGGCAATCCAAATCATAGACTATTTGCATGGGCTTGGAGATGCCAAGACAAGAAATACAGCTCTGTGGGGATATTTCAAGAACTTCCAAAATTTGATGCAATCAAGAGAGAGAATTCCCAAATCTCTAGTTGAAAAATATAAGGATACAATTTGTTTTATGGTTGAATCTGATCAGTGCCTAATGGAAGCTGTGGAACCAAGGACAGTCTGGATCATGCCGATGGGGTATGAGGTAGATGAGAAACTTGTGGAGCTGCATGTACAACACATGCTTAGTCAACACAAGGATCCCAAAGTAGAAAGGTTTGGAACATTTGAAGAATTGAGTGTAAAAATTCATGTGGAACTTAGACAACTGAAGATAAAGAGAAAAGTGAGAAAAGAAGTAGAGAATATTGCCAAAAGATATAGCATATCAAAAGAAGCTCTTGATGCCAACAGAGAAAAGATGGAAAGGGCAGAGAAAGAGAAGGAAGAAGCAGAAAAGGAAAGTGATCCGGTAGAAGCCCCCTCTCAGACCAGATCCTCTTAGAGGTCTACACCTACAACTACTAAGACCTCAAAGACATCAAAACCAGAAACAAAATCATCTGGTAAAGCAGAGAAAAGGACTAAGACAAAGGCTACAAGGTCTTACAC
Organism: Cunninghamia lanceolata; assembly: GCA_027924645.1. Taxonomy (NCBI): domain Eukaryota; kingdom Viridiplantae; phylum Streptophyta; class Pinopsida; order Cupressales; family Cupressaceae; genus Cunninghamia; species Cunninghamia lanceolata. The sequence continues at coordinate 10,409,882 of BSBN01000443.1, read as the reverse complement.
AAGCCAAAAAGATGAAGAGGAGACACAATCAGATGAGGAAGTAAAGAAGATGATGAAGAAAAAAAAGTTTCCAGTGAAACCAAGGAGGCAGAAGCAAAAGAGTTTGTTGAAAGGGCCACCCTGTCCTTAGATGACATAGTTAAGGCAATCACTGTGGATGGAAATATGAAGCCATTAACAGAATTCTATCATGAATGTAATGAAGTTGATCAGAAGATTTTGTAGGATGCCATAGTTAAGTATTTGAACATTTACAACAAGGCTTTCATTGAGATTGTATCTTTAATTCCTAAAAGCCTTGAGAAGGAACTTGAATTGAGGAAGAATAATGCCAAAGAGAAGGATATGGAGATCCGAGAATAGATAGCTATTCAGCTTTTTCCCTCCATCACTCCTAAGTAGAAGAGTATGATCTTCAAAGATTGTAAGGATGAATTCCAGAGCAAAGCTAGAATGAATCAACTTATGCTTGGAAAAACTGATGAAGTAGCAAAAGAGACAGAAGAGATCCTCCAGAATGCATACAAAAGATTCAACATTCCTATTATAGAGGACTTAGGTGATGATCCCTCGGCTACAGATATTGAAGAAGATGCTACTGAGACAGTAGCAGAAGAGGTTAAGGAGACAAGGGAAGATAAAGTAAGGACTTGGAATCTTCTGCTTCGGAAGAGGTGGCCCATGAACAAACGAATATCTCTCCTTCGGTTTCCCTTGCTCTCTCCAGATCTAAAGGAGAAGAAAGAATAGAGGAGAAAGAAGAAGAAGAGAAAGGAAGAGAAGAAAGTCAAGCTGAGAAGAACATAAGTGACAGTGCAGAAGGGAAGAAATCTCTGTCTCTGAAAAGAGACACTGTAGAAACTGTCAAGGGCTTCCTGACAAAAGAAATGATGGAGATGGATGAACTGGACTTACTTCAAGGTCCATTTAACTTTGATTCTCTCTCCCCGGTTCAAACAATGAAGATAGCTTCATTTGCCAATGCAAAGGCAAAAGAAAAACTCCTGAAGTCTCACATGGAAGACTGTGAGCAAATAGAAGTTGCATTTGGTGCTTTGGAGAAGATCATGCCATCTTTTCAGAAAGATCCCTTAGAATCTTCATTCAGTAATCTCAAATCTCTGATTAATAGTCTTAGTACACATTTCAACTTTCTAGAGAAATCAACTGATGAGAAGGTCAGGAAAGAGTTTTTGGATAAGAGATTCTCTGAGCTGCAAGGGATAATAACAAATGACAAGAGAATTATGGGTATTGGAATAAAGAGCTTAGAAAATGCTCTTAAAGATGGCGGGGAAATATATAAATTTTGTCTATCATGGTCCAAAGCAACAATGGAGATTGAGAAGAAAATGAAAGAACAGGAGATCCAACTAACAAAACTTTCTCAAAATTTTGATCCACTTACTTCATCCATAGTAAATCAAGGATGTCAGACTATTGTAGTCTTGGATGAAATTAGGAAGCTAGAGAAAGAAAAGAAAAATAGAATCAGCAGGTTAAATGAACTTAGAAGAATAATCATTCCTAAGTTGGAGGCCATGCATGAGGCCCTAAGCGATGCTCAAACCACAACCAAGACAAATGATCCAACAGATCTAAAGAAGGCAGAAGCTTTTGCATTCCTGTTGAGTGGTCACATATCAATTTTGGACAGGATGAAGCTGAGTTGGGAAACTGAAGTTGTACAATTGAAAAATAGTTTTGTAGATATACTAAAGTATATGTAGAGTACAATCGGATGATATACTTATGAGACTAAGTATAGATTAATTATTGAAATTTTTGGTGTGCGGACCCCACCCTTTGCCATTGATGTCAAAGAGGGAGTGGTGAGCAGTGAAAAATGAGGAATCTAGCTAAGGGGGAGCTCCGAAAAATGTACATAGAGATAGAGCATCAGCCAAGGGGGAGTATAGTGTGACACTTAGTCATTTTTCACTAAGTGTTGCCATCAATGTCGAAGGGGGAGATTGTTGGCAAGAGACACTATGAGGATTCATGAATGTTGTCATTGATGGCAACAAAGGTTAGCCCACTCATCTACAGGACATGATGAGTCTTTATTGGAAGTCAGATTGAAGAAGTGTTGAGGTCTGGTAATCAAGAACAGAGCAGTCAGTAAGGTCTGACAGACAAGTCTGGATCTCTCAGAAGAAGTATCTCAGTAAAGTGTGGATTTAGGAAAGTCAAGAGGAGTACCTTGACTAACAGATTCCAAGGATTTAGCCTCCGATGATAGATGAAGGAAAATATATGAATACTTGAGTGTCAGGTTCCTGATTAGCAGTATGGACAGAGGAAGAATTGACTGACAGAACATCAGACATTATCCCAGATGTGTTATTGATGATGGTAAAGGTTCTTAAGGCATAAGTTATGATTGGCCGACATGATTGATGACTTCCACAAGTATATCCTTGATCTGCATTACTTGGTATGAAAGGATTCAGCTGACAGATTAGGGTTTGGGAAATATTGACTATTCTGGATGCCGACTAGAAAGAGGATGAAATCCTTTGTGCAGATATATATACCAGAAGGATTTCAATGAGGAAATGTTGTAGTTGTTGTGTATGTGCGAAGAAAAGAAGGAGATCAGAGTTAAAGCAATAAGGAAGGTCCGGTATGTGAAAGGACAACAACACAAAAGAAGAGGAAGGATGAAGTGCAGCAGATCAGTGTATTGAGCCTAACCGAAACTGAACCTCAACATATGTGGATGCTTCTCATCAGTTCAAGGATCTTGTTATTCTTCTTACATCCTATAGACAGTGAGTCTCTTGTAGGCAGTGAGCCTCTTGTGAGCAGTGTGCTCAGCCAGTGAGCCCTAATTGGCAAGTGCCATCTTGTATTTCTATTCTTCTAACAAAGAATACAATCTTGGGTTAATCACCCCGTGGTTTTCTCCCTTAACAAGGTTTCCACATAAAAAATATTGTGTCATGTGTATTTCCATTTCATGGTTATGTTTGCTTATTTGAATTAATACTGCATTATTTATTAAGAAGGTTCATAAAGCTAAAATAATTAAGATAACTGATTCACCCCCCCTCTCAGTTATCAACATATGTTTGTAATGCCGACCTTGGAGATTGTTCCAATGGCTGATGAATATAATGTTGACCTTGATGTACATTCCAAGGTTGATGAATTGTATAAAAACATGTAATGTAGTTGCGAAAAATATGTCCTAGTGTGAAAATGTGAAGATAAGTAAAAAGGTGTAGAAGAGCAGAGTAGAGGAGTTATACCATGCTTCAATGGAACTGAACTCAGGCATGGAGTAGATGCTATCAAATTAGTTCACCAACACTTGACAGTGAGCCACCCCTTGGCAATGAGCCTCAATATTTGTAGTGAACATTTTGGGCAGTGAGCCCTAAGGCAATGAGCCTCTATTTTTTAGTATTGTTATAACATATATATCTTGTGGGTTAACACCCACTGTGGTTTTTCCCTTATAGGGTTTTCCACGTAAAAATCTGGTGTCTCATGTGTTGAATGTGTTATGGTGTTGAGTTTCTTATTTCATGCGTTCATGGTTTAATCTTAATAACAATGATTATGCATTTGATGTGTTAAGTGGTTAAAGTTTTGTGACAACTGATTCACCCCCCCTCTCAGTTGTCTTGTGCATTTCAACATCTTTCTATTCTTGTATTTTCTTCAAACTTTTACTGGTACATAAATTATCAATAGAGTTGCCACCCACTTTTTCGGGAACAAAATAGTAGTGTATTGAACAATACTTATTGCAAATAACAAAATAAAGCTCTGGTCAAGTACTGATATGACTAGATGTAAACAATTCTTAGAATATAGACCTCACACTCTTCTTTCATAGATTTTTATTTAACCTACTGGTAATGAGACTTATCAGAGTCACCACACTAAAACAACGGGATATAATAATTGATTTATGACTAGGGTAAGGCACAATACTGGTTCTATGAAGAGTGTCCCTAGTAGAGTCACCAATTTGTTGGTTGTTTTAAATTCCCAATCTGATCTCAAAGGACAATCTAAAGAATAACCAATTCTAATAATGGATTTGTCTTGAGGGATTGGCCAACAAACAAGAAATGGGGTTTCAATCCTTTTCCTCTTCACTTTAGGCTTTGCAAAACCTAGGAGGGTGATCCTAATAATATTTGACCTTGGATTTCTTACTATTTCTCTCAAAATACTATTCTCAACATATATGTTCTCCTTAAGATGCTTAAAGAATTACTGATATAGTAGGACAATGGGCTAGATTCTCAAGATTTGACATAATTCTTTGCAGAGGAACATTTGGATAAATTAATGCCTATAACTTATGACTGAAATGGAAATTTATTTGATATTCAATAAGAAATGATCAGGGATCTGCATTAAGTAACACTTCAAAAGGATCAGTGCCTAATTCCTAGGTTATAAAGTCAAATAGACATAAAGTGGAAACCTACTGTGATCAATATTTTCTCAGTTCACTGTGAAAGATACAATAATGCATTACACTATTATATTTCATCAATCTCTGGACTAACTCTACTTAGTTATCCTTGTAAACATTTACAACACTCAATATTCCCTTAAATCAATTATTTTACTACTTGAGTAAATGCCATAAGATGAATATACATACACATGAAAGACCGTGATGATGAATAAACTGATCCTTAACCAAATTTTATTCATAAATGTAGTAAAGCGTACATGAGTAGGAGACAATATAGTCTAAAATTTTAACAATATATTTGTACTTTGAATTGATACTAATATACAAAAGATTTTGCAAGTATATCAAACTTTGCTCTCAAATAACACCTAAATTAGGAAAACTAATTCTATTTCTATGTATTGTGATATAGAGCTTCTCTGTGATAATTTGTCAAAAGCCCTGAATTCCCTTTTATAGAATAAGGGAGCAAACAAGCTTCAGGCTAACTAACAAATGTCACATATTTATTTGACAATTGGTTACAATAGTAAGATACAAATATAACTGCTTGTGAGGCAGATATTTTAGGATGAATGTTGTGATACAGGCGGTGTAGATCTTTATTTGCTTTAAGAAACACTTTGCTGAAGACTGTTGAGATATATCTTTGCTGCTTCTTTTCCATCCTCTTTATTCTTCAACTGTTTATTTTGAACTGGTGATATAGAAAAGACAAAAAGGCACAACAAACACTATAAGACAAAAATGCTTTGTTTGGAAATAACAACATCTGTATGCTAGAACCCTATAGATCAGGCAAGTTGTTATACTTCTCATCCCAATCCTTGTATAGTTTTTCTGTGGGCCATAGGAATGCTAGGAACTCACTGATATAGGGTTCATACTTGTTTTTATATTTGGCTAATACTGATTCAATTTTTCTCACAAAATCCTCAGTAAGCTGGCATGAATCCCACAATCTACTTACACCTTTCCTGAAGAGATCAGTATCAATTTTTCCATCTTTGCATATAAAGAAAAATATCATAGGAGTAATGTCCTGAAACTGAAAAAGCCACTCTTGATGGGGCTTGATTTCACAATCATCCCTTTTGATTGGAGGCATTATTCTTGATTTATCATTATCAAAATCCATAATAATATCTAATGCCTTCTCTTCAAGTTGGTTCACAAAATTTTGTAATTCTCGAGCTTCCTTTACTATGGTAAATGTTGGATTGATCTACTGTGGGGCATCAGGCTCATGTGTTGATCCTTTGTACATGCCAAGTAGGGAGGTAGTCCTTGGGATCCATTTGTTCATCAGGGGCATGACCTATTCTTTATCTTGATTAATTTTCTTAATGGCTTCTGATAATTTGCAATAATACGTATGGATATTTTTAGTTTTGTCTAAAATCTTTCCCATTAACAATCTCAATATGGTGTTAACAATATGTGTGTTATCTCCTTTCCTATCCTTCAAAGAATCTCAAATATTTCCTCAAAAGTCTCTAGCTATTCTCTTAGTTCCTTAGTTTCCTTCTCAAGATTAGATTTTGCTGGTGAAGAGGATGAAGCAATTGCAACCATGGTACCTGGATCTCTCAGTACTAATGTCATTAGAGAAGGAGATGAGGTTGATGCATGCTGTTGTTTCTCCCATTGAGCTTCTAGTCATTTCAATTTATTATATCCATGTTATTCCTACATGTGATCCTCTTGCAATTTATCATATCTACTTTGGAGTGCATCAATGGTTGCCTTATTAAATCTTGCAACCTCCACCACCATTGAAGTTGCCTTAGTATCTAGAGTGTTAGATACTCTCTTAACAATCAAAGTCCCTCTCAGATCCCTATCGGGTTTAACCACTAATGGATTATTAGTGTTGGGGGCTAAAGCCCAAATTGCCAGTGTTTCCCACTTTGGGTTAAAACTTGCACCGAATAGAGCTGCAACAACTTCATATTATGAAGAGAAAACCTCTTTATCTTGTCTCCTTATAGTATCTAGGGCAATGGAAGAGGGTATATCGCACTCAGGGAGCAGTAAAATGCCACTTTATCTAACCATTCTCCTGCCTTCTTTAGGAGTAATGTCTTTAGCTTTTGCCTTTATTTTTTTAGTATCTTATGGGATAATTATTCTCGAGTTTCCTGAGGGGACTTCTCCATTTCCTCATTCAAACTTCTTGTATATTCCTCTCTTTTACATCTCCATAGGAAATCAACAAACTCCTGAGAATTTATGAACTGATCATCAGTCATAAATCTTTGGCAAGCTGCAGCCATTATATCATCAGAGATATCCCTTCCTTGAATGATAATTGTTGGTCATGATGTTAGTCACAACAACATAGATAAAGAATTCACAAAAACAAAACTTTATCATCTTGAAAAGTATGATCAATTTAGGATGAATTAATGACTCCAAGTCTCTGTTAGTCAGGTCTTGACCTTCTTATAATCTCTCAATTAGTTTGATGTGAGTTGTTGTGAATCATTCGTGGGCCTTATGTACTCAATTTGAAGGAATTTGTATCCTGTTATGCTCCGTTTCTTCTGCTTTCTATGAATTCTTAACAAATAGAGTTAAATCTTACTGTATTTAACCAAATCATGCAGATGTGTGTGATAAGTTTGATCAATTCTTCTACATATCACTCTTGTTAAGATGATTTCTGGTTATCTTGATAAGTTCTTCTAAAACTATCTTCAATTGATATTGTTCTTGATCATTTTCTAACTTTGATAAGTTCTTCTAAAACTATCTTGATCTGAACTAATATTCACTCAATTTTGCTTCTGCACCTTAAATTTGTGTAAATATTGTGCCTACAAGCATATATTTCTATGTTTCTTCCCATTATTTGCATTCATTTGCATGATATTTGGCATTCTGTATGCACTTTATCTAAATATGCTATGGATCTTCATTTACCTAGGAATGTCTGCATATTTTGTTTTTTGCTTTTCATTTTCTGTATATTGCAGTTATGATGATGGTGATTGAATGAAATTAAAGAAAATTGAATTAAAGCTTTCTAAATTTGCTAAAATGAATGAATCTTCAGTCATTGATCCACATATATCTTTGATACTATCATGAAGAGAAGAAAATCAAACCATATTTTCACCAGGTCATTCCATAGTTAGATATGATCGATGTGAATCTTCAAAGGAAAGGACAATAACAACATTCACAAACTGATTTGCACTCCAAGGGATGCAGCAAATCACATGAACATCAAGAAATCATCCAAATATTATGTAAGATTTATGATTGTATGTAATCACTAGTCTTCATCTTCATTAAGTATGCCAAAGAGTATATATTTACAATTGACTTTGAGGATTGGTCATGAAAATCAACAATCCAATCTCAATTAAGCTTCTGAATGTCTTACAACTAAGACTCTCTATCCTTTTATAGAGCAAGGATGAGAATCAGTTACAAAGATCCTATGATCAAAATTTATCTATTACAAATCAACGATCCATATTGTATTTGATCGGGTCAATATACCAATATACGTGGCACAAGTTGCTAGTTGGCAACTATCTGGTGGGATACAACTGGTACTCTAGACTATTCCAAGACCATTAATTTAGCACACCAAACTGTACATGACAAATTGATAAAAACATATTGAATGATATCTGTTGTAACATACCCTTCATTCAGATGTGCCCTCTTCATGCACTGACTTCCCTATGTCCATCCTCTTATAATTGTCACATGTCTGAGTAAATGTCTCCACTTGGAATTTACTAATTGTCATGGCTCTCAATTTAGCATACCTTAATGCTTTTATCTGTTCCTCCAAAGATTCCAACATAGATATTCTACTATCTGCTTCTTTAGCATATGTCTTCACTTTCACATTTAACATAGACATTTCATCCATAATATCTTCAGTAAAAAGCTCTAAGGGATATTCTTGTTGGAGTACGAGAAACACTGAGAGGGGGGTGAATCAGTGTTTCAATAATTTTAACAAATTTTTACACTTTTAATCTCTGGATAGAAGAAGAGAAAGATCTCAAAGATTCACCAGACACATATGCACAAGTATAATGACAACTGATATGATCAAGACCTTAAACAAAGACATTAGGGCACAAAACATGAAGACAATTAACATCAACCATAACACAAGATTTTTATGAGTGGAAAACCCTCATAGGGATGAAAAACCACTTGAACAATGCCTCATTGGCTTAATCAAAAACATGCCTCACTGGGTACACAAAAATGCCTCACTGGCAAGAGAACCTCACTGGTTACAGCCTCACTGGTAAATACAACTGCCTCATTGGCAAAATGTGCCTCACTGGAAAATACAACAAAGATTTGAATGAATAAGTTTACATAGAGGGTTACTCTATTTCTTTGTAGTACAATACACCTTATGTCTCCCTTTGCATGACCTTCTCACACATCATCATATGAACATTCAATTACTTTTGTCCATGAGAAACAACATGACATGAATATCCAATCACAAGCATACACCTGAACCATGAAGAGTGAACTTTGACACTATAGATCAAGACTTACTATGGCTTATCATTGACTGAACATTGGTCTACTCAAAAGCTCCTGATATGAAACTCCTTACCATAAAGCAAGTGAACATGATCAATAACAGATTACTGATTTGCAAGAACCAAACATTTACCAATAGTGACCTTGATGTTCTTTTGACACTACTCACTGATCACAAGAAAAGTATTCATCACCTACAACTGTAGAGAAACATCACCTCATGAATATCCTTCTCTGCCACTATAGAAAGTCCCCTTCATTCTCTTAAACCTCTACATGTCCTTTCATAAAAACATGTATACTTTTATATCTCTGATATGCATTGTCTTCAGAACATTCTATCTCTTTATCACAGGAGAAGAATCCATTATGAATTTGAAGTTATATCTTTTGAGCACAACTCAGATCACCAACAGTCATCACCTTAGCTATCATACAAAACTCACAACAAAAATTCCTGGCCCTCTTAGTCATTCAAAAATTGAATATGAATAGTTACAAAGCAATTGTAACTTCCAATTAGGTGATTGCCGTCAATTTTAATCATTGAAAAAGAATCATTGGATTTCAAAAAGCAAACAAAAAGCTACTAATCGATCTTCTTTCATGCCATTGAGAACTTTTGATCTAAGCCATGGATTCTCCTTTTGCGCTCAAAACCTTTTGAGTCTCCGGGAGTCACCGGTTCCCTAGGGAAGAGGGGTCGGTTGCTTGATGAGTTTGATCTCTCAAGTGTTCACTTAAGTGAACATGTAACCGGTGATTATAATTCACCTTTAAATTAAAACCAAAAGTAAACTGTCATAATACTTGAACATTGATAGTTAGGGTTTAGTCTCTAGGTCATTAGGGTTTAGACTTAAACTTGCTTAAACTTGTCTTTTGCTCTTGAACATAAAATTTGAGATCTGGTCTGCAACATGAAAATCTATCTCTACATATGGACAAACATTCAAACCTTTGAGACTTCACTTGCACCATTCTATCCTTGTAAGATCTTTATTAGGGTTTAGATGGTATTGTAATAAAACCTTAAAAAAGAAGTCTTCTAATATATACTTAAAGATCTTGACTTAATGTTGTAATACTATTCTGCATAAGCCTTGACATTAACAACTCAACCAACCTGATTTAAACACAACTCCATCAAGCATCCTGACATCACATGAAATATGGTCATCACCCTACCACAAACATGCATGAGTATCATATGACATATTGAACATTAACAAACATAATGAAGACTACTCCATATATGAGGCTTAAGTCACATCTTTTGACTACTACATCAGTTCAACATCAACTTTTGACATCCTTGAAACATGTAATTGAGATCAACTTCCTAAAACCATGAGTCTTGATCTTTCACATTTCAACTATAACATATTTTGGAGATATAGTCACAATCTCATCAATGAAGCACTTTTTGCATCCATGAACTATATGATCTCTTCCACATACATCTATGAGGTAAAGTTGATCACACTAGAATCAATAAGACCTTCAAGACCCTGATCAATCTCACTATAATTAAACACTGACCAAATCCTATATCTGCATACCATACCAACTTATCCTAAGATGATTTCAAGTTCACTGAACATGAGTTAAGATAATAACATATGAAGCAACTCCTTGTCAACTCCATTGTATCTCAGTCTTGTAAAACTTGTCAACATTGTACAACTCATGAAATACACAAAGTATCATTATTACTCAAGAATGAAGAGCGACTCTTTACAAGTCCTTAGCTGTATTGAAGAACTTTATACCAACTGAGATTGAGGAACACTATACCAACTAAAATCTAGAAGCTCAAATGATCCTATTCTGACATAAAGAAAATGATGAAGACCTGATACACTACAATACCATGATGACAACTCTCTCAAAGAACTCTGACCACTCACCAAGGACAACATCAAACATCATTGAGACTAAACACCTCATCATCAATTGATGATTCACAATTCCTTACAACATCTTGAAACTGATCTTGGAATATCGTGATAGGCATCTTGGCATAAAGTATGAAGCATGAGAACTATTGAACCATGGCATGATCCTGATCAACATGATTCTTTGACATTTTGAAGAGCATCCTGATGACAACCTGAACACTATGATAGTACATCAAAGATCCACTCAACTCATCAACTCCTAATAACCTAATGAACATGAGACAACACATTTTGACATCAATGACAAACATGTTCCACAATCTCCCCCTTTGTCATTGATGGCAAAAATAACTAATCACATCGCTTTGTCACTCCCTATTTTTGACATTAGATGACAAAGTAGCCCCCCTATCTATTATGCTCTACTCTGCCTGATCTAAAACTCTAAAATCAAAAATATCCTTTGGTAACTGATACAAAAACACTGCTAACTTTATCAACTTCCCCTATCTTGGAAATACTCATTATTTTCACTTTCAACTTTACTTGCATAAAGATCTTCATTTCACACAACTTTCTCTATTAAATGGAATTTGCATAAAAAAGATGACTTCTCTGTGCACTTCCGTACTCACAAAATAGTTAAGATTGTTATATTGTCCTGCAAGCCATGCTCATAAACTTTATGCTCAACAAACACTAAACTCAAACAAAACACATGTGAAAAAGGATCACTTAAGCAGAGCCTACACCATTCTTGAGATGGTAGATCAACATTACTAACAATTCATCCAATTACTGTCACAAAGATGTAGGTCAATCACATCCAAACTATAAGAACCCAGAGCCCAAATATTTACACTATCACCTTTAAGCACTGTTTACAAGTATAAGATATATTTTAGTATTGACTGCCTTATGAAAATAAGATATCTGATATCAGAAGGTCACAAAACACTAAAACACTTGTTAAGTACTAATGAGGAAATTAAAGGTAACAAAAATAAAGATAAATCTTTCAATTGCAATGTAGACCCTTCAATTGCAAAAACATCCTGTCATGAAAGCCTTCTGTTCTGTGTTTCAACTTGTCTATGTAGCCTTTGTCAAAGCAATATAATCAGATCAAAACACTGCTACTGTGTCTCTTCATAAGGGCCATGAAAATCTATCATCCTTGATATAAGCAACATCACTTATATGCACTGTCCAAATGATGAGTGAACACAAACCTTGTTGCATCAATAACAAACAACCATAACAATTCAAATGAGTGTGAACACTATTTGTCTTGCTTAATTGTCAAACCTTTGTAATATCACTGCTGCATCTTACAGCAAACTTTACTAACCATGTTGGAGCACCTACCTTGCAACATAGAACATCTACATACCTTGACATCAATGACAACTTGTGAGATAGGAGCAACAAACAAGAAGACAATCAACACCTTCAAGTCACAAACTGCTCCCAAAGAGATCAACTGCCAAGGAGAGCTATTGAGGACCACTTTCAACTGCAAGTGTAGTGATATTAAAAACCTGCTACCTCTGCAACACCTCTGCAAGCAACAAAAGTCTGTCTACTACACAAAAAATTGCAATCACTGATTCCAAGTACTACACTGTCATCATCCTAGAAAAGTTTGAGACAAAGGGATCTAACTGCAAAAAAAAATATAAAACATAGATACAATGCTAGTCTACACCATAGGTCTGCCAACACTGTATAGAAACACAGATCAACTAGACAACTAGATCAAGATCAACTATCATCAAATATGATCTGCCATCAACAAAATCAACTCATGAAATGATTGCACCTCTATCAGAACATCAACCACTTCAACACCATCACAGTTATTACAGTGCTTGGATATTACCTTGATGGTCTTATACTGCCCTTAATGAAACTCTTCAGCATGACACAACATCAAACACTTTTACTTTTGTTCCACAAGATGTATGTATAAATAAACTTTACATACATGTGGATGATACAATGAAACCACAAGAAGGAATTTTACCAGAACAATTCTAATGAGGCCTCTCAGACTAAATCTAAATATCTCAGTATTTTCAAATACATGAGGTCTTGAAACCCCTGTAATTGTCAAAAACTATCTGACAAAGCATACAACTTATTATACCTTTATGAGTACTAGGGACTGTTTGAACCCTTCAACACTTGGTGGAACCTTTACAAGCTAAATCTTCATGATGTTTGAACACTGTGATGCTAGGACTCTATGAAGAAAGACATTCAACTCTTTACCTATTGTAGTGAAGATCCCTCTGGTACAATGACAATTCTTTTATCCACATACCTTGTCAATCAAACACTGACAACAAATATATGATGAACCTTATGTCTTCAGATTACTCTTCTTTCGTGACCTACCCATATCTTCTATCCTTCAAACATGAAGAGCTTGCAATCATGAGGCTAACATGTCTACTTTGCTAGTCTACCACACTCTGCACACAAAGAGGTCTGCTTCACACATGTCCAAGTCTAACCCTCTTTGTACTAAATCATCTTAACATCATACCAATGAAAACTGTCAATAGTCAACAATAAACATAAAGAGCTGTAGAAGATCACAGTCAGATGTTGGAGATAGATCATCAGAATTACACATGAGCCCTGTCAGGTCAGGAAGATCACTATTTTCACATCAATGGACTTAATTATCTTGAACTGTCCTTGGGATAAAAGATAAAGCATGAAATACCTCCCCCTTACTGCATGCTACCTCTCATGCAGTTGATGATGTTTTTTGAGTAACATGCATTGATGTAGATTTTTCATCTCCTGGATCTTGTTTTCTTCTCCATACTTGTATGAGCTTTTTCTTCTCCTTACTCAAGGTATTCTTTTGCTTTTGTTTGAACATGTAATCCTTAGATGGCTTCATCAAGCTTTTCTTACACCATTGTGCTTTGTGTCCAAACTCATTACACCTATAACATATAACATTGTTGTCTAGACCAAAGAAAGAATAATTTCCTCTAGGCATGTTGCATGAATCTCCATTGACATTCCTCACATAATCATGACTTTTATTCATCCAACAATTCCTTGTATAACAATCTATAGCTCTATGTCTATAAACATGACATGACAGCAATAACCATGAAATTGAGAATAATTGTACCTCATTGATTGCCTAATAGGTAGAGATTTTGTGAACCCGATTGTCCTCCTTCCTTCATCTTTAGGAGCAGCAACATGATAAATTAAGTCAATCTTCTTCCTAGGTGCATTTCTTGCTTTGGAACACTCTCCTTCTTCATAACCTAGATCAGTAGTGTCCTTATGATGCTTTTGTTTGCCCAACATTTCATGCAACTTGTTTGTGCTTTCTTCAAACTCCTGATATTTCTTGGACATAACCTTGAGACCTTCATAATCTTTTCTCAGATTGACAATTTCTGCCTCTAATTTTAGACATTCATTTCTTTTCACCTCAAGGTCAGATTTTGTTACATCTATTATTCTTTTGGCTTCCTCAATTTCAGTCTTTACACTAATAATCAATTTGTCAGATTCATCAACATGACCCTTTAAGTCTACAATCGACTTTCTTACCTCTTCAAACTCTAAAGAAACTTTTACAAAATCTGAACATACCTTGTCTTTGGAGTCTTTTTCTTATTGAAGCTGGTCTTCTAATCTCTGATTTTCCTTTCTAAGTTGCTTGATCTGATCTAAGGCACACAAGAGTTCTCCTTCTAAATCAACTTCACAATCATTTTCATCAAACTCATGTCCATCTTCATTCATAAAAAAGGTTTCCTTCTTTGTCATCAATATCAACAACAAAGTCATTTTCAGGGATAGCTCATGCAACAACTCATCACATGACTTGACTGGGGTTTGCTATTACACCTTTTGCTTGGCTTCTTTCTTTTCTCTATTTCTTTTACACTTTCCCATGGTAATCCACTATCAGGACCTATCCAAGCCTGTTAGACTTCTATAGGGAACCTATGCTCTGATACCACTTGTTGGTGTATCGGAAACACTGAGAAGGTGGGGGGTGAATCAGTGTTTCAATAATTTTAACAAATTTTTACACTTTTAATCCCTAGATAGAAGAAGAGAAAGATCTCAAAGATTCACCAGACACATATGCACAAGTATAATGACAAATGATATGATCAAGACCTTAAACAAAGACATTAGGGCACAAAACATGAAGAAGATTAACATCAACCATAACACAAGATTTTCATGAGTGGAAAACCCTCATAGGGATGAAAAACCACTCAGAAAATGCCTCACTGACTTAATCAAAAACATGCCTCACTGGCTACACATAAATGCCTCACTGGCAAGAGAACCTCATTGGTTACAGCCTCACTAGCAAATACAACTACCTCATTGGCAAAATGTGCCTCACTGGCAAATACAACAAAGATTTGAATGAATAAGTTTATACAGAGGGTTACTTTGTTTCTTTGTAGTACAATACACCTTATGTCTCCCTTTGCATGACCTTCTCACACATCATCATATGCACATTCAATTACTTTTGTCCATGAGAAACAACATGACATGAATATCCAATCATGAGCATACACCTGAACCATGAAGAGTGAACTTTGATACTATAGATCAAGACTTACTTTGGCTTATCATTGACTAGACATTGGTCTACTCAAAAACTCCTAATATGAAACTCCTTGCCATAAAGTGATTCAACATGATCAATAACAAATTATTAATTTGCAAGAACAAAACATTTACCAATAGTGATCCTGATGTTCTTTTGACAGTACTCACTAATCACAAGAAAAGTATTCATCACCCGCAACTGTAGAGCAACATCACCTCATAAATATCCTTCTGTTCCACTGTAGAAATTCCCCTTCATTCTCTTAAACCTCTACATGTCCTTTCATAAAAACTTGTGTACTTTTATATCTCTGATATGCATTGTCTTCAAATCATTATATCTCTTTATCACAGGAGAAGAATCCATTTTTTTAATTATGAATTTGAAGATACATCTTCTGAGCACTCAGATCACCATCAGTCATCACCTCACCTATCATACAAAACTCACAACAAAAATTCTTGGCCCTCTTAGTTGAAAAACTGAATATGAATAGTTACAAAGTAGTTTTAACTTCCAATTAGGTGATTGCCGCCAATTTTAATCGCTGAAAAAGAACCGTTGGATTTTAAAAAGCAAACAAAAAGCTACCAATCAATCTTCTTTCACGCCATTGAGAACTTTTGATCTAAGCCATTGATTCTCCTTTCGCACTCTTTGAGTCTTTGGGAGTCACCGGTTCCCTAGGGAAGAGGGGCCAGTTGCCCGATGAGTTTGATCTCTCAAGTGTTCACTTAAGTGAACATGTAACTGGTGATTATAAGTCACCTTTAAATTAAAACCAAAAGTAAACTGTCATGATACTTGAACGTTGACACTTAGGGTTTATTATCTAGGTCATTAGGGTTTAGACTTAAAATTGCTTAAACTTATCTTTTGCTCTTGAACATAAAATTTGAGATCTGGTCTGCAACATGAAAATCTATCTCTACATATGGACAAACATTCAAACCTCTGAGACTTCACTTGCTCCATTCTATCCTTGTAAGATCTTTATTAGGGTTTAGACTGTATTTTAATAAAACCATAAACAAGAAGTCTTCTAATATATACTTAAAGATCTTGACTTAATGTTATAATACTATTTTGCATAAGCCTTGACATTGACAACTCAACCAACCTAATTTCAACACAACTCCATCAAGCATCCTGACATCACATGACATATGGTCATCACCCTACCACAAACATGCATGAGTATCATATGACATATTGAACATTAGCATACATAATGAAGACTACTCCATATGAGGCTTACGTCACATCTTCTTACTACTACATCAGCTCAACATCAACTTTTGACATCCTTGAAACATGTAGTTGAGATCAGCATCCTGAAACCATGAGTCTTGATATTTCACATTTCAACTGTAACATATTTTGGAGATACAGTCACAATCTCATCAATGAAGCATTTTTTGCATCCATGAATTATATGATCTCTTCCACATACATTTGTGAGGTAAAGTTGATCAAAATAGCATCAAGAAGACCTTCAAGATCCTGATCAATCTCACTCTCATTAAACACTGACCAAATCCTATATCTGCATACCATACCAACTTATCATAAGATGATTTCAAGTTCACTGAACATGAGTCAATATAATAACATATGAAGCAAACCCTTGTCAATTCCATTGTATCTCAGTCCTGTAAAACTTGTCAACATTGTGAAGCACATGAAGTACACAAAGTATCATTATTACTCAAGAATGAAGAGAAACTCTTTACAAGTCAGCTGTATTGAAGAATTTTATACCAACTGAGATTGAGGAATAGTATACCAACTAAAATCTAGAAGCTCAAATGATCTTTTTCTGACATAAAGAAAATGATGAAGACCCGATACACTACAATACCAGGACGACAACTCTCTGAAATTAGCACTCTGACCACTCACCAAGGACAACATCAAACATCATTGATACTAAACACCTCCTTATCAACTGATGATTCACAATTCCTGACAACATCTTGAAACTGATCTTAGAATATCTAGACATGCATCCTGGCATAAAGTATGAAGCATGAGAACTGTTGAACCATGGCATGATCCTGATCAACATGATTCTTTGACATTTTGAAGAGCATCCTGATGACAACCTGAGCACTATGATAGTACATCAAAGATCCACTCAACTCATCAACTCTTGATAACCTAATGAACACGAGACAACACCTTTTGACATCAATGAGAAACATGTTCTACACTTCTGTCACTTCTTTAAATTTGTCTTTGAATATCTGGACATCTTCTTTTGTTTCTGTGACTCCCTCCTTTGTTACTGCATCTCCCAACAATTCTTCCAATATCTTTATTTCTTCAGAAAATAAATCATGGATCTTGGTTTGGGTATCTCTTACCTTATTGATGTTGGCCTTCAATAGCTTTGATTCATACTTCATCTTGGTCGCCCAGGTATCCATGAGTGGTAGAGTTACATTGGTGACAATTTTGTTTTTCAACAACTCTTCATCAGTCATCTCTTTGGCTCTTTTGAGCCTTAATATTGCATAGTTACACTTTTGTATCCTCTAAGTGAATTCACTCTTTAAAGAATCAATGTCCCTTTTCAGATTGAACAATGTTTCCCAGTTAGACTTGGAATTCTTTATTAGTTTTTCCCTAGAAACAATGAATTTTATGAACCATTTGTCCATAATATTAGCTTGGTGCTTTCAATCATCTAGGTTAGTTATCTCCTCTTCACTTATCAGGGTGAGTGCATCTGGCTTCTCTATAGCTTGTAGGGTACATGCCAAGCTATCTGGCTTTACTAATCCATGTATAAATTACCGCAATTGAGCATTTTGCTCTTTTACCTCCTTTTTTCTTGCTTTGAGCTTTCTCATTTTGGCCACTACTACCTCTGTGCTCTTGATGTGTTCTTGTATTTCTTGTTCTATGGTGACATGACCTAAGTCATATTGTGTCACCTAAAATTCTTCTAGCCTGATCTCTCCTCTGGCCTTATCTACTATGGGAACAACAACTTGAGCTGTCCTCTTCCCTGTCTTTGGATCTATTTTAATGGTGGAGACTGTCCTAGCTCTCCATTTTTCTTTAGAAGAATCAAGAGTAAATAGGGACTTGAAATCAAAAGGTACCTGATGGTCTTTTTCTTGGCATACTTCTGATGAAATGAGGGACAATGCCTCCTATTGGAATCTTCTTTGATCTGATTGCTCAATTTGAGCATCTTGAGTTTCTTTATTCTAACCCTTTTCCTGATCACCTGGATCCTGTACATTTTCTTGGTGTCCATCCTTGGCACCCAAATTTTCTTCCTCATGTGCTTTCTCTTCTTGCCTTTGCTCTGGGGGAGGCTGATCACTTTGTGCCTTATTACCCTATTCTTGTAGAACTGTATCATCTATAGGTGCTTGGCCTTTATCTATTTGATCATCATGGTGGTGTCCTTGTTCTTGCTTCTCAATCTTTTCTTCTCCAGTAGTGAGTGATCCAAATACCTTCTCCTGTTCAGGCTTGTTCATCAAGATATCTTGTTGTGCTATGTGCTCTTGTGACATTTGGCTATCTTTAATAGCCTCTTTCTCAATTCTTTCCTTCTTAGGCACATGAGTCACTTCGACTACCGCTGGGCTTGTCACCTCTTCAATCAGGATGTTTAGAGGTCCCATATGTACTTCTACTTCAGGAGACTCCTCTCTCTGTTCTTTCATCGTGTGATTCTACCACTACTTCACCCTTAGCTATAGTTTCTATATGTTGTAGCATGGGCCCAATAGGATAATTGGTGATATCCTGTACCACCTCATCTTCAGTCAAGTCAATTATTTCTACTGGCACATCATGCTATAGTTCCTTAACTATACTTGTACAACTAGATCACCAGATCTTGATGCCATTGTTGGTAGTGATGAAATAGCACCTCTCATGCGAGGGCTTTGATATCTACTCTGCTTGGGCACCTTAACACCTTGTAGCACATCATGTTCCTTCTTCCTTTTAAGTGTCCCAATGGGCACTTGTTCTTCTTCATTATCATCTCCTCCCTCTACAGCAGTCCCAACTTGACTTTGCTCTTGCTCAAGTTTCCCCTTAGGTTATGGATATTTGGGGTGCAAATATAGGGATAGCTTGAAGCACAAGACCTGTAGGAGGCTGCAATGGCTGATATGCTAGGGATACTCCTTCAGTAGTAATCTCTTCTGTAGTTTCAGATGAACTAGGTTCAAGTATTCTTGTTCCTAGGATCTGCCTTTTATGTATAAGGAAATCATTGAATCCCTTCTCTTCTCTTTCTTTTATTTTCCCCTTCTTATCACTCATGATTGCCACACCTTTCTTTTTAAGCTCATCAACTTTCTGGGTAACCCAGTTCTTTGTTTTGGCCATAACCTTGGCTATGAGTGCATCAATTGATGTCTCTTCCCTTTGTGTTAGGTCTGGGGTGGAAATGGTGTCATTATATACCTTTTTTCTCTTCATATTGTAGATCCATGAGATTATTATCATCTTGTTTAATTTGTGGGGGCACTTCAGACTGCCCTATTGTTCTCATCTGATCCAATGTTAGTCTTTGTTATTCTCTTCCCCTTACTTCATGTTCATCATCACAATCTACCCAGTAATCTTCAAGATGAACACTATGGTTATACTTCTTGTTGAACCTCTGTTCGATCCTGTGGTAAGGATCATAATCTCTGGCTAGAGGGAACAACTTTAAGTTCAAGGCTTGCAATTCTACCTCCGCCTTCCTTGCATTTTCAATGGCTCCTACTACAAACCGGTTTAAATCAATAGGGAATTTTCTATATTGTTTGCCCTCTTTTACTTTTGACATTTCAAATGTAGGCAGCTGCTGCCTCATCATTTCCATCAGTACCACCTTATCTATAGGGTACCTTGGTAACATATATGGTTTCCCACTGAAACATTCCATCCACATATATGAGTAAGTTTTGGCCTAGATGAACCAAGAGCCATATCCACTGATAGCTTTAGTAGAACCAACTGAAGATCATTTAGTCCTATCCCCTTCCATGAGGCAGACTAAGTGCATCAGGAAAGCATCGTTAACCATCTTGTAATGTTGAATTTAAAGTCTTCTCTCTAACTGGGAATAATGCTCCCAAGGAGTTTTCTCATTAGGCAACTTCCCAATCCTTCCTATAGTTTGCAAGCCATTAAATGTTCCTTTTGCTGCACAGGCACATACCAAGTAGGATGTCATCTTGAAGATCATCCCCTTGGACCAACTGTTCATGAATAGTATCACTGATGATCTTGGCCCATTGGACCTTTGCTTGATCTTCTTTGTGCTCGACAACCATCCTTATTAATTCGAACATCTAGGGTTCAAAGGTTCCACAATTTAGCAATCCATTCATCTGACTAAGCATGAACATTATGTTGAAATAAGAGCAGACAACTGAGAGGGGGGGTGAATCAGTTGTCTTAAAAACTTGTATTACTTGCAGCAATTTACCTTCTTTATCACTTATTAACAAATGAAGCATAAATCAACAACACATGAGTAGAAACATAATCAACACACATAACACCAAGATTTTTATGTGGAAACCTAGTTAAGGGAAAAACCACGATGGGGGGTTAACCCATAAGAAATTATACTCTGTTAAAAGTATTACAAATAGGGAAGGCACATGCCTTCAGGGTGCACTACCTAGAGCTCACTACTCCAAGAAGCTCACTACCTACAGAAATGATTACAAGAAGATTACAAAATTTTTGAATTGATGAATAACATCTACCAATGCAAGAATTCAGTTTTGGTTAAGCACATAATACTGATCTTACACACTTTATCCTTATTCTACCCTGTTTACTGCTCTGCCATGATCTTGATCTTAGATCTTCACCTTCACACTTCTTTCTAATTTTTTCACACTTACTCCATCATATCCATCTCTCTCACACACCAAAAAACTCAAATCCATCGGCTATATATATCCACATCAAGAGATTCAATCAACTATAGTTGGCATCAAGAAAACTTAGAACATTTATTAAGAACTCTACTCTGTCGGTTAAATCCATAAACAAACAATAATGCAGACCAAAATCTTGTGTTCTTAAATCATCAATCATGTTGGCCAAAACCATTGATTATCATAAATTGCTTAACCAACAGTTTTTCTTCATCCGGACCAAGATCAAATGTTAGGTTGGCCTGTTCTTCTTTTGACTGTACTGACTAACTAGAACTCGATACTTAGATGCTTATAACTTTTGAATCCTTCATCATCAGAGGTTAAATTCTTGGATTTGGATAGTCGTGACAATCCTTATTACTCCCTTAGATCCACAACATACTGTAATTTACCACTAGAGAGATCCAGACCAAGATACTGGACCCTGTCACATGCTTTGTTTCTGACTACCCAGACTTAGACAAATCTTCACTCTAACTTCCGATATGAACAAATTGTGTTGTACGGATGTGCAGGAGAGACTTAGTTACCATCAATGACAACACCTATCATGCACAACAGTGTCTCTTGCCAACAATCTCCCCCTTTGGCATTGATGGCAACACTTAGTGAAAAATGACTAAGTGTCAGGATAACTCCCCCTTACTTTGTACACTTATACCTTTCACTGTCCTCCAGTACTCCCCCTTTGCTGGATTCCTCATTTTTCACTGCTCTTCACTCCCCCTTTGACATCAATGGCAAAGGGTGGGATCCGTAACCAAAATTTACACAAAAATCCTATATACCAAGTTACATATGTACAAACAGTCCTTAAGTCTTGTTTACATAAACTTAAGTACATCACCAAAAGTGTTCTTCAATCATGTTAGCTCATTATCCCAACTCTTCTTCATAGTGTTCAAAATTGAGATGTGGCCACTAAATAGGAATGCTTGTGATTCTGCCATCTGCAGATCAATTGGGTCTCTTGACTGAGTTGCAACTTGGGCTTCGGTCAAAGTATTGAACATTGCTTCCATTTTGGGGGAAATTAGTCCCCGAAGCTCACTCATCCTTGCCTCTATGGTCTCCTTTTCTTTTGTCAATTTCTTTATATCTTCAATCAAGCTGATCACCTGACCCTCCTTGCTTGTTACTAATGCAGTCACAGGATCAAAGGATTTGGATACACTAGATAGTTTTTGTTTAGACACTTTTATTTTATCTTCAGTGTCCTCTATAACTTTAGGACAGGATAAGAAAAATTTATATACATTTCCTCCTTCTGTAAGAGCATTTTGAATACTCTTTACACTGGCATTCAACACCCTTCTATCTATTCCAATCAACCCCTTTAGAGCATCAAATCTCTTATCATTGAATTCATTTTGAACCTTGTCCTCTACAGACTTCGCTAGAGACTCAAAATGAGAGCTTACCGAGTTTGTTAGACTTTTTAATTGGCCGGATGGAGATGCTGAAGAATCCTTCTAAAAAGTGGGCATGATCTTCTCCAATATTCCAGATGCAAGACTAAGTAGCTCACTGTCTTCTATGTGAGACTTCAAAATATCTTCTCTGGCCTTAGCTTGAGCAATGGAAGCCAAATTTATCTTTTGCACTAGAGATAAAGTATCAAAATTGATTAGACCTTGTATAATGTCCTGATCTTCTTCAATTTGTTTGTCTCTTTCCATAATTTCCTTTACTTCTTTTGTAGTGTCTCTTGCCCAAAATGATGATGTATCTTTTTGATCCTTATCGGTACTGTCAACTAGGTTGTCCAGCTTGGGCTCTCCATCAGCCTTTGCAATCTCTTCTTCTTTTTCATTCTTCTCCTTGGCCTTTTTTGTTTCTTTGTCCTTAGCTTCTTCTAATCATGCTCTATATTCTTCAATGAATTATCTTCAATTTGATCATCTGCTTCAACATTCATCTTTGTATCTTCTTTGGATTGATCCGGAGAAGTTTGAATACCTCGTGTATCATTAGTTTCATCTGTCATCTTTTCATCTTCCTTGTTCATTGCTTCCTTTTCCAGAACAGAGGAGTCATCTAACTCAGTTTACTGCTCATTGAACTTCAATTCTTCAACATCCAGTATTGAGGAGTCAATTCCATCATCAATCTCTTCTTCAACAATAGGAAGATTATGTCTTTTCAATGCATTCAGAAGAATCTCCTGAGTATCTTTGACAATCTCATCTATTTCACCTAGCATGAGTTTATTCATTCTCTTCTTGCTCTTGAAATCATCCTTTACTTCTTTGAATATCATGTTCATGTGATCTGGAGTAATATGAGGGCACATATTTATCAACACATGCTCCCAAATCTCAATGTCTTTACCTTTTACATTTTCTTTTCTTAACTCTAGAATATCTACAAGACTTTTTGGAATTTCATAAATTATTTCAATCAAAGCCTTATTGTAGATATTCAAATATTTGACTGTTGCTTCCTCTAGAACCCTTTTATCATCATCACTGTAATCATCAAAGAATTCAGTCATTGGCCTCAAGTTCCCATCTACAGTGACTGATTTGATGATGTCATCCACAAAGAGAGTAGGCTTTTCAACATATGTTTCAGTCTTTTGCCTCTTGCTTGACCCTTTGCTTTCGAAGGGCTTCTCCTTAGTTACCTTGGTTACTTTTGTACCTGAGACCTTCAACTCTTTGATCTCAATATCAGAATCAGTTTCTTCTTCATTTTTTCATGCTTTTGTATGTTCAGGTGGCATTAGTTTTTACTCTTTTCCCTTCTTTTCCGGATGATTTGCCTCCCAGTTTCTCAAGATTGGTAGGTTTTGGGGGAACAAGGGTAGCAATAGAGCTCCTAGTAATCCTTGATGTGGAGGAGGATTCTACTGGAGCACTTCCTTGTTTCTTATCCTGTTTCTCCCTCTCAACCTTTTTAGTTCTTTCCCTAAATTGCCTCACAACCTCCTTGGTGAGGCCTAGATTCTCGGCCAATTGTTCAACTTCTTTCCTTACTTTCCTATTGGTTTTAGGTTTTCTGAGCTCAACATGCAATTTCATACTTAGCTCCTCATATGTCCCAAATATTTCAACTATTGTGTCCTTTGGCTTGCTCAAAAGGTGTTGAGAATACATATTCAAAATTTTCTCATCTACTTCATATCCCATAGGCATGATCCAAACAGTTCTAGGTTCTACTACTTCCATTAAGCATTGATCAATGTCCACCATGAAACATATTTAATTCTTGTACTTCTCAACAAATAATTTAGGGATTCTTTCCCTTGAACGCATCATACTCTGAAAATTCTTGAAGTATCCACAAATTGTAGTTTTATGTGCTTTATAGTCACTAATGCTATGTAGATGATCTCCGATCTGAATAGCAACTGGCTTGTCATTAGTCCAATGCACACCCTTTACTCCAGGTACCTCATTCATGAAGTAGAAAAATAGACACAGAACCAATGTACCATATTTAAAAGTGTTTTTCTTGTCTTTCTTGATTTTTTTCAAGTTCTCAATTAGTTGGTTCTGCAATAACTCACACAGGTCATAATCTGCATTTTCTTTTAGCATTTGGTATGTAGCATATATGGCTGTTTCGGAAACAGAGTTCTCCTTGTTAGAGTAATAAGTCTTGTAACCAATTACCATTGAAGAAAACTTAACATCCAGATCAATAATGTCATTGTTAGTCATTGCCCTTTTGTCAAATTTGGCACTGGTTGCATCAGTCATAGTTTGATTCTTTATAGCCTTCAACATTGGTAGTCCACCAGATGAGTTTAACCATGTTACATCTTTGATGGCATTCTTGGTGATCTTGAAAGGTTTCATAAGCCATATAAACTTATCATGCATTCGGCTTAAAACATACTAGACCCATTCATCTTCATCGAAAGTTGGAAACCCCATAATCTAAATGAAATGTTTATTGTGCAGTGCCTTATACTCAGGTTTAAGACCGTGAATTTCATCCATTAGATGATTCTTGAATAAATATACAAACCTTGAGTCTCCAAATTCATCTATGCTCACATGAATATAGACCCTAATATCTTCAACATGCAATACACCAGATGGAAGACTTGAAAATGCACCTAACGGGTTGACTTCTACTGATTTGTGTGGATGCCTTTTGAATTTGGGTTGGGGCCTTTCAGTGATATCAACAACCAAAGGTGTAGCCATTGCAAAAGATTACAAGTTCAAAGCTTCACAGAAAAATACCCTTTTCACGAAATTAGGTTTAGTTGAAGAATTTGTCAGTCGCACTTCAAATCCTTGAAATCTTGGCTCAGGTGCTCTTCTGCTAGCTCTCTTTGAATGCAAAGTGATCAAGTGATGAAAAAGATGACCTTTTATGCTCCGCAAAACCTAATTCATCATTGTAATAAATGCTCTGCCCTAATACATCTGGTTACACTATTTATGCATGCAGTTAATCTTCAATTGCTCTGCAATCAATCATATTTGCTTGTTTTCTTCCAGAATTTTCTTTAACAGGTCTGCATTAGGTTTCTTTAACTTCATTAAACATGCCAGATTCAAGCACCTACTTACTGACAGGGGGAATTAGATTTTCAAAGCAACCCCCCCTGAGCCAAAGCTCCTTATTCAATTCCTAGAGGAATTATCAACACCAAATTCTATTATGGACCCTTTGTCAACATTCATTTCACTTTTCTTTACCCATGTTTTGTTCATTTCATTCTGGATTTCATTTACATCAACTTTGCCCTTGCCTTTGTCTTGTCTCTACTCATCCTATTTTCTATTTACCAAACCTCTTCTTTCATTATTCCTGCTTCTGCAAAATCTTGCAATATGACCAGATCGACTACAATTGAAGCATACAACATTTCTTTACCCATTTGATTGATTTCCTCTTGATCTGCACCAATTAGCCAAATGTCCAAATCTATTGCATGCAAAACATTTCCCATTGAAAGAATTGCCATTTTCTCTATTGTTAGAGTTATTCATTATCATACTTCTGCATTCATTGGATCTATGACCATACCTCTTACACTTGAAGCATTGACCAGAGAAGGATGGACCACTTTGATTTACTCTACTTCTGCACTAAGTAGCTCTATGACCAAATTTGTTGCAATTGAAACAACTTCCATTGAAATATGGATACCTTTGAGCATTAGGATGTCTTACCAGAGGTCTTCTAGGTCTATTTCTCCTATTCCTTGATTGAGAATTTCTTTGTCCAGATCCAGAGCTTTCACCTTTCTCATACCCAAGGCCATGCTTATCATCAACCTTCTTCTTACTCTCAAGCAACACTTCAAGTTTGGCTGAGCTTATCTTGAACTTCTCCTTGTATTCATTTGCAACTTCTAGGTCATGTCTAAGAATAACAATTTGCCTTTCAAGTTCCTCCTCATTATATCTGCATTCTTGTAGATCAAATTTTAGGTGACCAATTGTTCTGTCCATTCTGCAACATTCTTCTGTTCTTTCCTTCAGAGTTTGATTCAGGTTTTCTTTAGTCTTCTTCCTTTCCTCAATTTATTTGGTTAGCCTCATCACCCCAGATTCCATCTCATGTTTTAGAACATAAACTTCTTTTGTCATCTTCTCACATTCCTTTGTCTTTTCTTCTAAAGCCTTCTTCATGCCATTTTCTTTAGTAGAATTAGCTAGCTGTTGAAGTAGCTCCTTCCTCTTTCCATTTGATTTGCTTAATTTTTCTTTTAAGGTCTAATGAAGTCTTCAACATCTTTAAGGTTCTCTTGCAGTTCCTTGACATCTGCTCTGGACTAATCAAGATCTTCGAAGGCAAGTTGAAGTTGTTCATTGAGGTTGTAAGAATCCATTGTAATACTTTCCCAGATCTTCCTCAAGTTGTTAGGCTTCTTCCAAGGAACCTTGCTCTGATACCAATTGTTGAAATAAGAGCAGACAACTGAGAGCGGGGGGGGGGGGGTGAATCAGTTGTCTCAAAAACTTTTATTACTTGCAGCAATTTACCTTCTTTATCACTTATTAACAAATGAAGCATAAATCAACAACACATTAGTAGAAACATAATCAACACACATAACACAGGGATTTTTACGTGGAAACCTGGTTAAGGGAAAAACCACGATGGGGGGTTAACCCACAAGAAATTATACTTTGTTAAAAATATTACAAATGGGGAAGGCACATGCCTTCAGGGTGCATTGCCCAGAGCTCACTGCTCCAAGAGGCTCACTACCTACAGAAATGATTACAAGAAGATTACAAAATTTTTGAACTGATGAATAGCATCTACCAATGCAAGAATTTAGTTCTGGTTAAGCACATAATATTGATCTTACACACTTCATCCTTATTCTGCCGTATTTACTGCTCTGCCATGATCCAGATCTTAGATCTTCACCTTCACACTTCTGTCTACCTTTTTCACACTTACTCCATCATATCCATCTCTCTCACACACCAAAACACTTGAATCCATCGGCTATATATATCCGCATCAAGAGATTCAATCAACTGTAGTTGGCATCAAGAAAAATTAGAACATTTACTAAGAACTCTACTTTGTCGGCTGAATCCATACACAAACAATAATGCAGACCAAAATCTTGTGTTCTCAAATCATCAATCATGTCAGCCAAAATCACTGATTATCATAAATTGCTTAACCAATAGCTTTTCTTCATCTGGATCAAGATCAAATGCTAGGTTGACTTGTTCTTCTTTTGACTGTATTGACTAACTGGAACCTGATACTTAGATGCTTATAACTTTTGAATCCTTCATCACCGAAGGCTAAATTCCTAGATTTGGATAGTCTTGACAATCCTTATTACTCCCTCAGATCCACAACATATTGTAATTTACCACCGGAGAGATCTAGACCAAGATACTGGACCCAGTCACATGCTGACTACCCAGACTTAGACAAATCTTCACTATGACTTCCGGTATGAACAAATTGTGGTGTACAGATGTGCAGGAGAGACTTAGTTGCCATCAATGACAACACCTATCATGTGCAGTAGTGTCTCTTGCCAACACATTATATACTCTACTTTATCATTGAAATCAAATTTATACAGATGTGTGGCCATTTTAGCAGCTGCCTTCGCTGTGTTATCTGGGCTTCTCCATCCCTGGTATATAAATTTTCTACAGTTCTTTTTGTTGGCCTCAAACTCTTTGGCCAGTGCATCTAGATTTGGTATGTACATATGCTGAGAGACAGGCAAATGAAATACCTCGATGATACCATCCACATATAAATCTGCGTAGAGTCTCTCTTGTTTCTCAATTTTCCTTGTGTTAGTATTATAGTGTAATGCAGACTCAGCCAAGAGATCGAAAGCCTTTGTAGAGTAGGGGAAATCTAGTGGCATGAAATAAACCAGATGCCACTATATTGTTCAATACGATGTCATCTTCTCCGCCATCAAGTTCTAAATGCTTTGATATCTGTGTCCCCACAATGGGTATCTTTGAAGAATCCCAACTTATAATATACACTGCATGTTCTGGGAAACAAAACTATTTTGAACTATGCATCTCACTTGTCCATGTATGGATCTAACATTTTATCCTACAATTTGAATATACCAGTCTCAAATAACAACTTATACTTGTTTATCTAGGGTTAGTACATTACTAATTTTCACGTTTTAACATGGCAATATGTCTAGATCTTACAAATTGAACTTATACCATGCATTAATATATGATTACTACCTCTGCTTGCCATTTACATTTATTTGACCAATTATGATATGATCTTATGAACATAACCAAGGTGATAGGATTATCATACATACATGTGTTCACTTCCTTAACCTATTATGAGTGTGGTAATGTCTAAATAGAAGCTCTAGATGAGGAATTCTTCTGCAATTTTGTTCTGTCAGTTAAGCTCCGGTATGCAATAAGCTCTCAGTAATGAAAATTAGGGCTCTCCGTATGTAATTGTGTCGATTATGCTAGAAGAAATCCCTTTTACCTTAAACAATTAGGGCTTATTAATGATCTTAATGCGATTTGACAGTCAAAATTAGCAGGATTGCATAGGATTATCACAGGTGTCTGTTGGCACTCATTCAAATTTAAATGCCAACGGCATTTTGTTCATAGTTATTGCAAAAAGTGTCAGCATATGGGGAGTGGATATCATGCTAAGGAATATTTGGGTGAATATTTGAATATAAGCATCTAGATGACGTCATCATGCATCAGGTCAACATCTGTTGACTCTAGAATTACCATCGGGTTAAGATTAGGATATTATAAATGTAATATCCATCCAGTCGTAAGATCCGAATTACGTTAGTAGGAAGAAATCCTTTCATCATGATATAGTAGGGTGATGTCATTAGGATATAGATATTAGGATGAGATCCAGGATGTTAAGAATGTGAAGTATCCCTATGATGTAAGGTCATGATGACGTCAGCACATTTATATCACACTGGGATAGGATGATGTCATTAGGATATAGATGTTAAAATGATTTAGATGCTAAGTTTGATCCAGATGAAAGATAATATCCTGATGACGTAAGCATGTTTATCATTCTGTATTGAGCCAAGATGACTTGACATCATCTGTATTAGGATATAGAAATAAGATCTGGATGATACAATAACATTCATGCACTTTAACATTTGGGTGATGTCATCTTGTTCAGGATTCTGTATAAAGAGAAAGTCACGTGACGTCACTAAGACAAGGATATTATGGAAGGTTGGGATATAAAGTTAAGGTCAGTATACTAAATAATATCTAGATGATGCTTAACTTGGTAAGGCACTTAAACTTGATGCCTGAATACTAGCGAGTGTTGGGACATTAACTTAAGATCGGGATGAAAACTAATATCCTGATGTTTGACGCTCTACTCACCCAACCTTTTAAACTTGACATCTGGATACTAAAATGTGACAGGATATTAAGTTAATATCCAAATGATGTGTTAATATGAAGATCCAAATGACCTGTTAACCAAACTTTGACCAGCTGTAACTTCTTTGTTTCAATGAATTTTGTGGTGCTTCAAAAGCAAACTTGCTTGAAATTTTATTCTCCTTCTCTTGGAAGGATCTATTATGAAAAATTCAAAATTTGAAAATTTGACCTCTATCCTAAGGTCTGGATATGCAGAGGATGACATTCTCAATATGCATCTAAGGCTCATTTTACCATACTACCCAAAAGCAAAGGACACAGAAGCTAGACAAAAAAAGCCAAAAAAGAGTTGGGTCCCTATGTTGCTAAGGAAAATGGGGCGTGTTGTGAAACCTCACAACAATAATATTTGTCAATCTATCTGAAGATGGTTGCTCAAGTTTATTTCTATGAGGAGAAGACATTTCTTGTCTTATATCATCTTTAGTTATTTCCATCTCCTCTTCCTCTTCCATTTGGTAATCTAGAAGGGGGGCCTGCTCAATCTTCCTCCTTTTTAGAGATGATTCCTCAAAAGGTGAATCCAAATCTATTATTTGCATAAGAGGAGAAGTCACCTGCTGCACTGATACTGAGGACAAAGGAGGCTGAGCATGTGAGGAAGCCTGTGGAGCCTGTTCTTTAGTCTCTACATTCTTAGCCCTCCTCTTTAAATGTGTATTTCAATTTCATATCTCCTGGAGGCTAATATGATGGCCTCTCCTCTTTAAAAGGTTCCTTATCCTTTTTCTTCATAACAACCATCTGCCCAAATATCTCATCAACATTTTCCAGGATTGCTTTGATCCTGATAATAGGATGGTCCACACTTGCATATGCTCCTTTGTAAGCATGATTCTTTTTTCTCATCCTTTCATACTTCAAAAACATTGTTCATTTTGCCTTTAACAATTCAAATTCCTTTTCATCATAAACATTTTTGATAACATCTTCAGACTCATAGGTCTGATGAGGAAAAGAGGACCATTTGATACTCCTTCTGAGGCTATTTATAAAACCTTCAGGATTAAAACTCCTTGTATACTCATGTTGCATTCTGAATAAATTTAACTTATCACCTAATTTATCAAAACCCTCTTTGTTCATCTAGAAGTTAGAATTTTTTTTAAAGAATGGGAAGAAATATCCTTTCTTTTGATTTGCCAAATGAGGCTTTTTAGACTGAACAAGTTGCCAAATGACCTCTAAGAAACCAATCCTCAAGGGCACATACTTTGGCAATATATGTGGACCCATTGGGCACCCATAAACCCTCAAGATAGTGCATTCTAGATGGAGAATGAAATCTCCCCGATTATGTTGAATATTCAAAGAAGGTCTTCTTGTCCCACGTCTTAGAAAATATAGTAACTCTTTTGGAATTCTAGGCACACCTCCCTATAAGTAAGAAAACACTTTGGTAGCTAAATAATATTTGAAAACCCTGTAGCTTGCATTGGAATCATGCTTATCCCAAATATGTGTCCAACACTAGACTGGTTGTGGGTTTCCATACTCATCAACTTCTTTGACCATTAACCTAGGGTCCCACTTAGTTCTCCCCTCATACAAAAACATATAACACAACAAGGAATACCGCCAAAATTTCATTGCTTCCTTATTGTTCTTGATATTTACCAATCCTTTATGTATGTAGTCAGCTAGGTAAGAAGCAAAATCAAATTGATAATTCACAGACACATGTTGAATGCCAGCAGCCATATAAGTAAATGCAATAGGAATTCTCTCATTCTTATTTTCTCCTAAGACTTGGCACAATTCATAATATGTCTTTGCAAAATAAATTTCAAAAGTTTCAAGTTTGAGGGGCTCAGATTCACTTTGTGGAATTTTCACAGATATGTTGTTATGATCTTTTTCTCTGTGTCTAGGCAAATGCACTACTCTGTAGCTACTCCTATCTTGCAAATACTTCTTGAAATCATCTAGGTCAATGAGAGTACTGGCAGCCAAATCAAGCCTAAAGACTCTGGAAATTGATTCTTTAGTAATTTCCACTAGAGGACCTCCATCTGCTTCTCTTATCACTTTGGCAATATCATCATAATGGGAAGCCATGGCCCTAAGTAAATCAATGTCCTCAAAGACATTGGTGACCACCAACTTCCTAAGTCAAGCCTCCATACATTTGAAATTAGGGAGTGGGCATTCCTCTTGCCCCACCAATGACAAAATAAGTGCCATCCTGGCACTGAAATGTTTGCATCTCTATGACCATAGTATTTATCAACTAGCCCTCCATTTGATTCAGGACCTTGGACTTTCATCTTCTGAGCAATAGAATCAAGGAGCTGAGCTAAAAGATCTTCATGTAAGGCTCGACTCTGAGGAGTGGAAGGGGGCTTGGCTCATGGGGGAGCCATTCGCATATTAGGTTTGAAGAACAAGGGATAACTTTCTACTCTAGGATTTCTTTCTTCAATCAATTCAAACGGTTATTTGAATAGAGACTAGGGTAATTTTGACAAACGATGATAATCCAGACTTAACACAATTTCTTAGAAAGCAATAATAGAATAAAACTATTCCACAAGATCAGCCAAATACAGGGGATACAGTGTGTGGGCAACTTACTAGATTTTTACTTAGCAGACCTTGAAAAGATGTTGGGAAGCTTTTGGCAGCCGCTGATATCCTTGTCTCGATACTC
Source organism: Cunninghamia lanceolata (assembly GCA_027924645.1). Lineage (NCBI taxonomy): Eukaryota > Viridiplantae > Streptophyta > Pinopsida > Cupressales > Cupressaceae > Cunninghamia > Cunninghamia lanceolata. Next base: position 10,376,915 of record BSBN01000443.1, on the reverse strand, counting down.
CAGATGCTTGAATAAAATCGTAGGATAATTAGATCAGGACCTTTTATAGGAAAACCATTAATTTCAAGGCTAAGGGCTATCTTATCCACCATTACCTCCAGCTTATGCGAACCATATATTGTAATCAATCATCCCTCGTAATTTGAATGTGGGCTATTAGATCAAGTAATAACAAAGAAGATCAGAATGCTTAGTAAGGATTACCTGACCAATTAGAAAGCTCCACATTACCTTCATTTATGATTTATCAAGAGGGTGTGCTGTCACAGGATGACTCACTTTGTGCCATGCAGTATCTTTCCGTGGTTCCGTACCTTGACCAAATATATTATTTTATTGCTCTGCGGAATGACAGAAAGGCCATAAGACATCCCACGTATCACTTACTTTGTACTAATTGGACTTCTGACATGTAAAGTGGTGCCAGGTGTCACTTTTCTATGCTTTTGCGGGTGTCTGGTGGGTCCTTTAAAAATGGCAGAAAGTCTGTAAGTTCACCACGTAGCTTTTCACGGGACCTGCCAATGGGCCAAGATGTAATAGTTAGATCGAGACATGACACTTGTCCTTCTTCCACGCTTCCATGGCCATTTATTTATTCTTCAAAAAGTCCTTTGCAGAATGGCGGAGCCAACCAGAACACGCCATGTAGCCTCTTTTAATGTTGATAGACTGAACTGGGAAAAATTAAAGCACATGCCATTAACATAATGTTTGCTCTTCTGGGAAAAGGGGGCCATGAGTCTTACTAAGGGGTCGATATTAAAAGTTTAGGCATATAGGCAAAAATTAAAGCACTGGTAGTAGGCGGTAGCAAAGTAGGATGAGGCCAGTAAAGAATGACGATGGATACGTCATTTTACAACTTAAAGATTTCTTTACAGGCTACAAGTAGTCAACTTCAAATTAGAACATAAAGCTATATTGATGCTTGTACAAAAGATCTAGGGTTTAGGGTTTTTAGACCCTTAGGAAAATTTTTAATGCTTTGAAAGTAAACCCTAGGCAAAAGGATTTTCAACTGAAGGCACAAGACATGGCAAAATGCAAGAACCTGGAAAATTTTATAGAGTTCCACCAGGCACTCTGGCATAGAATCCTCTCCCCATCTTGTGCAACTGTCAACCTAACCACCTCATCATCCAAACTTGCCACTCGAGCCCTTAGAGTCTCCAGATCCTCCCCATGCCACCCCTCCTACTGGTACCTCCACCCTCGGGCATACTTGACACTCAAAACCAAAACTAGATCCCCCAACACCTTAGGTCCCCGCACCAGAGGCTCCCATTGCAACGATCGCTAGAAGCTACATCTGGCCCCTACCTCTCTTATCCCCACCACCATCACATCCTCCATCCCCATCTCCATCTCAATCTCCATCCCCATCCCCATCCCCATCATCATCATCGTCATCAGTCTCCATTATCTCCTCCTCCTCCTCCACTACCGCCGATTGACCCTCTAGAATGGTCATTCACACTGGTCTCAACTGCACCCACCAGCTATCATATGCAGGCATAGTCCCTGCATCCACACTCACTGATCACCAATCCTAGAGAATGGCCACTACAAAATTAAACTCAACAATAACCATGGATGAATCTAACTCATCCCCCCACCATGATGGCTCCCACTACACCCAAGAAAATACAACCTCCACCTACGGCACATCCTGCCACAACCCAAATTATCATAGAACCCGATCAGGAAGGTACCGATCCAGAATGTGTGTTGTCCTCCCTATCAAATACTAAGGCTACAAAGTAAAGGTAGCTGTGCATCATCATCCATCCATGGATCGCAACCTATCCATGGCCTCCATACAACAGCTATCCCCTCATCAATTGCCCACTGCTGAAACCTCATGCTCCCCATCCTATGGTGCTAAAGAGTGCTCGTGTATGCAAACAGGTAAGGAGAAAACCATGACCTCACATGTTGACAAACTGACCTGGGAACTGCACCATGCTCCCAATCCCAAACATGTAGAAGTGTCACCCCATAGCCAAGGTTAAATCCACTCTGATATACTATCAAGTGCATATCATGTTACAAATTGGCCAATAAGCATGCCCCCCATGCATAAACAACACTCCTAGCCACCATCTGCTCCATGCAAACCCCCCAGCCCATAGGAAATCCACGTGAGCATTGATCTAGCACCAACACCCCTCTGATCAATCCGTAAACATATAACTCAAACTCACTTAGACCTCCTATAATAGCCACTATCCAGACCATCTTCAGACTCCTACGGTCTATAGGAATGTGTGCTAAGGAAAACACATGTTGAAGTGCTACTAAGCCTCACATTTGGTCATAAAGAACCCTCTCTCCATAAATAGGGATCCATAGGATCCTCCATACATCCTCTAGGGTGATGCTCATCTCACCCTTTGGTAGAGCAAATGAACAACTCTCACTGTGTCAACGCTCGACCAAGGTTGTCATCATAGCCCGATGCACTCTAAGCCTAGGCATCTCTGAAATGAACCAAAGCCCAATCACCCTCAGATGGTTTTGCTCCACCTATGTTAATCTCTCCCTAATCACCATCACTAGTGGTTGTCGCTCTTGTGACTGCAGAGCTGGAAGATTAACCTGTATCCAAAAAACCACAAATATCAATCTTTTTCCTCAAAACAATGTGGAAGTGCTAAAATCCATTGCCTAAGCACTATCCTAGATGGAGGTGTTATTATGCCCCTAAGTGCCATCCTAGATGGAGGTGTTAACAGACTAAACCTAAGTGCTAATCGAGACAAAGGCGGTAAACCATTAACCCTAAGCGCTCTCCTAGATGGAAGCGCTACTTAATCGACCCCAAGCGCTATTCCACTTGGAAGGCCCAGAAAACCTATCCTAAGTGCTAATTGAGACATAAGTGCTAATCACCCACCCCTAATTGATATTCAAGATGAAAGTGCTACTACCTGTGCATAGGCGCCAATTGAGAAGAAAACACTAAACCTTATAACCCTAGCGCTAATCGAGACAGAAGTGCTAAACCCCTAATCAGAAGCACTATAACTAGAGATACCCCTTTTTCAAGCCTAATGCGCTAAACTAGACTCAAGGACTAAACCATTGACTGTAAGCATTGCATGGCTACACGCAGGCACTACAACACCTAACCTACCCTTATTTAAAGTTATAAATGCACCAAAACCCACTTAGCTGACATACTCGTGCACTAGTCATGGGAGGTCTCTGGTACTCATAAACGAACTCGGATCGGTGCTCCTCACGTGTAATGCATCGCTATGCCATCACTCTAGCTCTTCTCTATCCAACTCAACAAGCTCAAGGGTGCAAATGTGGCATGATGGGCCCATTTTGGCCTATCTATAACTGCCACATAAGACCTAATCCCCCATTTTCCCCCGAAGCCACGAATTATACCCATTTTTTCTTCTATTGACCCCATTTCTCATCTTGAACCTCCTTTTCACCACCATTCCCTCCTTTTTGAGAGTTCACTCAAAAAAAAAAAATTTCACCCAATCTCTCGAGGGGGCATCCCTCATCTATTTCTCTTCCTCCCGTCAGCTAGGGAAAACTTAAAAAATTCTTTGATCTAATGCCATTCCCACACGGTCACGATGCCGCATCAAAGAGGGGCAAAATGTAGACACTTGAAAATGCCTTGACCATGCAAGCCACTTTCATGTATCTTTGCATCACCAACTTCCCCTTCGCCAATTAATTAAATAAAATCAATTTATTTAATTAATTCATCCTAGCCATTCACCTGCGATAAATTAAAATTAATTTATTACCCTATCTTAACCATTGTCCACAATTAATTAAATAAATATCCCAATATTTATTTGATTGATTTTTCCCATCCACTTAGATTAATTAAATAAAAACACACTTATTTGATTAATTCACCTAGCCTATGACCTAAACCTAGCCTAATTAAATAGATATCATTTATTTAATTAGCTACCACATCCTACCTAGCCCCTAGACCCAAATTAATTAAGTAAAACTTGAATTAATTAATCTAAACCACTAATTAACCCCTCTACTAATTTCTAACAACCATATTAATTAAGTTAATCACTTATTAATTAGCCTAAACCTCCATTATCCCATCTCCCCACACCCTTTGAATAAAAAACAATTTTTATTAAAAGGGAGTCACGTGTCTCCACCTCACCTTTCCTCTTCCATGCAAGAGCAATTTTTAATGTAAATGTGCACACGTCTTTGCCAAAAACATGCATGTGTCATTTCTCATCCCATTCACCCATAAACATTAATTTTTTATTACACCCTCTTCCATATGAATGAATTTTTAATTCATTAATAAGTCTTAATCCTCATTAATGCAAAGCCTTCCCAAGATCAATTAACAATTTAAAAATAATGTGATCCCTCCATTTTTGATGATCAAATCTTAGCCTTTCACTTCACCATTCCATCTTCACCCTTAGATCTCAACTTTGAATTTCCACCATTGATCCAAATTCCCCTAAAAACTCTATAAATACAATCCATCTCCCAAGCATTTTACATCAAGCCATTTTGCATCCAAATTATGGCAAAATTCATAGCCAACTCTTAGCCAAATCCATTGCAAATCCATCTTATTCGATTCATGTTGATCAATAGAGCAATCCACATCCATTTTATATTGGGTAAAGCTAGGAAATTATCTTGGGTGCACCATTTCCTCAACCTTATCAAGGAGAATGGAGGACTTGAGGTTTTGAGGTATAATCTTGTTGTTTATGCTTTATTTCTTGTTTATTCACCTTTTAGTCTTTTAACATCTTCAATTAGATTAGGTGGTAAAGTGTTATCATGGGGGTAAATGTAAATGTCTTCATATCATGGGGACAAGGGACCAACAAGTTCGTATATGAGCTCTAAATCTGGTACATCATTAGCAGGTACTAGTAATTGTTCAACAAGGAATTCACACTTGTGGCTATTATTGGGCATGTCTAAGAGATATCCAATAGTAGCCATGGAATCAAAAACTTTATTATTAGTCCTGGGGACGTGTTCAAAGTGGATTTCATGAAAATACTCATTGAGATCATCTACCATCCTTTTATATGGGATTAATTTGTCATCTTTTGTCTAGTACTCATCGTTAACTTTTTTGCTCACCAGTTGGGAATCTTTGTAGACATTCAAGGTCTCAATCCTCTATTGGATTGCCATTCTTAGTCCTATGATAAGGGATTCATATTATGCTATATTGTTTTTGCACTGGAAGGTGAGTTTGTAGGCTTTAGGGATGTAGTCACCCTACGGTATGATGAAGGATATTCCTACTCCCGAACCATGATGAGTATATGATCCATCAAAGTATAATTTCCATGGGGTTGTTGGAGTAAATGTAGATACAAGTTCATTAGGGAAATTTGCAATGAGTGGATGGTCATATTGGATAGGTGCATCTGCTAGTTGATTGGCTATCACTTATCCTTTTATGGCCTTGCAATCAACGTACTCAATGTCAAACTCACTTAGGATCATTACCCATTTTGCCACGTGTCCTGTGAGTGTTGCTTTTAACAACACATATTTGAGTGGGTCTACTTTAGTGATGAGCTTGATCTTATGATTTAGCACGTAATGTCTTAATTTTTGAGTAGTAAAGAGGATTGCTAGGCATTCTCATTCCATGGGAGTGTAGTTGAGCTCATATCCCACTAAAGTCCTACTAATGTAGTATACCTCTCGTTATTTTCCAGTTTCATCATGTTGTGCTAAAAGAGCCCCTAATAGATGTAGCTGAAATGTACAATAGTAGAGGCTAATTTGAATTAGGAGGCATGAGCACTGGAGGAGAAGCAAGGTATTCCTTTCATTTGTCAAATGCTTGTTGACATTTCTCATCCCAACAAAATGCTACATCTTTCATCAGAAGATGTGAGAAGGGATGCTATTTGTCAACTAACTATGCAATAAACCTTCTGATTGCTTGCAATTTCCCTTGAAGGCTACATAGCTACTTTAAATTCTTTGGTGGAGTTATGTCGACTATAGCTCTGACTTTTGCAGGGTCCAATTCAATGCCTCTTCAAAAAATAATGTAGCCTAAGAGTTTTCTAGATGTTACCCCAAAGACACTTTTTGGGATTAAGATGCAAGCTGTATTGTTCTAAACAGTCAAAGATTTTTCCCAACACTTGTAGGTGTGCTTCTCTTGTTATTGATTTTCCCAGGACATCATCCACATAGTCTTCCATTGTTTTGTATAACATGTCGTGGAGTATTACTCTCATTTCCCTATGATAAGTTTCCATAGCATTCTTGAGCCCAAATGACATAACTTGCCAATGGTATGTGCCCCATGGACATGTGAAAGTTGTTTTGTGTTTGTATTCTAGTGCTATAGATCTAGTTATACCCTAAAAATCCATCCATGAGTGATAAAATTTCATGTCTTATTGTTAAGTTGATGATGATGTTGATGTATGGTAATGGGAAATCATCTCTAGGACATGCCTTGTTAAGATCTCTAAAATATGTACAAATACATATGCCCTCTATTACCTTAGCTATTGGTACAAGATTTGATACCCACTCAGGATAATCAATATGGCGGATGAAGTTAGTTTGGAGCAACATTTGGATTTCAGCTTTAACTAGGAGTGCAATCTACAGATGCATCTTTCTCAGATTTTGTTTAATAGGCATAGCATCTGGACGAACTGCAAGATATTGTAATACGAGTTCAGGATCTAATCCTGTTATATCTACATAGGTCCATTCAAAGTTGTGAGACCTTTCTTTGAAAAATGCTAAGAATTTTGATTGTTCCAATGGGGTTAGAGATGCAGCTCTAAAGGATATCCTTAGTGTTTCTGTGGTTCCCATATTTGATTCTTATGTTTCTTCTACCGAGATTGTCGACTTTTCTTGATAGAACTGTACTTCGGGGAGATCCAATTCCTCACCCTCTAGCACCTAAGAGAGGTTTTCACTAGAGGATACATCCTTTATTTTTACTTTTTTGTCATTCGATAGTGCCACATGGCAGTTTTCACTAGGGGATGTGATTTTGATATTTTTATTTTTGTGACTAAGGAATTTTACGGCATCCCCTAAGTAAGCATGTGCATTGAGCTCGATGACATACCCCACTTTCTGGTCCCCTAAGAGAAGATGTTCTCTGACTCCCATTAATTCTGCTATGGCCTCATTATTCTAGAAGGTCTCAAGGTTAGGAGGCCCTTGTTGGTCCCAATCTATTACTTGGGGATAGGCGAGAGGAATATCATTGGATTGAGATGATATGGATGAAAAGGTATATATGGTGCAAATGGCCATGTCTTCATAGAGGTTGGTGATATGTTTGAAGGAGTCATCGTGGGAACCTTCGTTAGAATTCTCAATGCTAGGAAAGGCCTTAGCTACCTCACTAAGTATACATTCAAGTTTTGAGGGAGGAGGCTCAGGTGTCCCATACCCTAGACCTTGATAGCGATAACCTTGTGTGGCTTTGATGGGCTCAATGATTCCTTGTTCATGAAGGCCTAAACCACCTTGTCCTTTATAGTCCATGTTGTTTACAATGCATTATTGTTTCCATATTTTTCTAGTGGCAGAGGGACGGGCTCATCTTCCTCATTTTTGTAGATCCATTGTGACATGTCTTCAAGGTCATCTTCATCCAGGAGATGTTTGAGTTCAAATTTGCCTTTTATAACCATTGTCGACACTGAATCAAAAGATTTTGGCTTTCCATATGACTTTGGAGAAGGTGGGAGTTTTCCCAGGTTATATTCTCCACACCCTTGATCAATTATCTTGACCTTGACCTTAGGAATGGTGGGTGGTGGAGTGGAGGATGAGACGATGTTTGATGGATCAATGTATGATGTGGATGCTTTGATGGCATCATTGATGGGACATTGATTAAAATTCTTATATCTTCCTTCCAAAATTCTACAATATTGAAAGGGACGAGGGTCAACATATATGGTTACTTCAGTCCCATTATGGGGAACTTAAGCCATTCATGGAATGTGGATGGAACAACTTGCATGTCATGAATCCATGGCCGGATGAGTAGAATATTGTATGGGAGGTCAAGGTCAAGTACTTGACATGTGGTGTCCAAAATCATAGGTCCCACCTGAATAGATAACTTGATTGTTCCTTTATATTGCCGTTCATTATCATCATATCCTTTTATAGTGATGCTTTAGCTGGAATCTACCACCTCATCAGAATATCCCAAATGTTTTATTAATTTGAGAGTGCAAAGATTTAGGCCCGACCCACCATCTATTAAGACTTGTTTAATGATATGCTTGTGGATGTGAACCTCAATATGTAATGCGTCATTGTGAGATGTTTTTGGATGAGGGAAAATATTTTTTAGAGAATGTAAGGTTATGTGAAGATGAAATATGTCATACCATGGCCTGGAATTGATTTATATTAAGGTCATTGGGGACACAAGTCCCTTGAAGTGTTTTGTCAAGGACTTCTTTATGGGTTGGTGAAGATCAAAGTAACTCTAGGATAGATATTTGTGTGGGAGTTTTTCCAAGGTGGTCAAGGATGTTGTACTTGTTGGAGGATGATGTGGGGTTTGTATATGGTGCTTCAGATGAGGCTCCTTGAATTGTGATGCACCCACGACAAGTAGTAACATCACAAACAGGAGCCTTAGCTCTTATGGTAATGGTAGATACACAGTTAGAGCATTCTTCAATTCTTCCCACAATGGAATCGTAAGGAGGAGGAGGAACAATGTTATATGATTGGTTTGAACTAGAGGCTTTTCCTTTGTCATGATTAGGGAGTGGATCTTTGTATGCACCCAAGTTTTCATTTGGTAATCTTTTGGGAGGATCATCACTTGTGATATCGCCTCGGTTTATGAGGTCTTGTATGCAATTCTTTAGCCTCATGCAGTTGGATGTTTTATGACCTTTGACCCTATGGTATTCACAATAAGAATTTTCATTAAACCATGAGGGTTTGAATTGATTATCATCGTAAGGTATAATATCAAGCAATTGGATTAAGTCATCTTTAACTAAATTTCACAAGACATTTTCAATAGGTTCTCCTAAATGTGTGAACTTTCTTTTAGGTGTGTTGTTTTGTCTTGGAGGTCCTTTATGAATGCTGATGTTATTATTGCTTGTGGATGGATTAGATTGTAGGGACTTGTATGTTTTGGACATTTTTAATATTGATCACAACATCTTTGAGAGTGTTTTTTTTTTGCTCAAAAAGTGGGGTTTCTCATAGGATTGATTATCGTTATTGTTGTTGGTATTGTTAACTTTGTTGTTGTTTTTGTCATTGTTTTCTCTATAAATTTTGATGGTCCCTTTTACAATAAGGGCCCTTTCAATGGTAGTACCTTTGTCAATGACTTCTTCAAAAATTGAGGCGCATTGTATTTGAAGGTGGAAGCCCATTTCTTGGTTAAGGTTTGTGACAAACATATTAACCAATTGTTTCTTAGGGATGGGCCATGGAAGCTTGCTTGCAAGACTTCTCCATCATTGCAAAAAGGAATCAAAGGTTTCCCCATTCTTTTGTTTTGTGTTGGAAAGGTCCATCATTGACACTTCATGTTCAAAGTTGTAAGAGAAGTGGTTAACAAATTTCTCCACAAGTTCGTTAAATATTTTGATTCCAATGACAAGGTGTTCAAACCATTTGGTATCTTGTCCTCCCAAGCTCCTGGGGAAAAGCCTCATGAGATAAGTATCATCATAAGAGACTTCTAAGAAAGCAATATAGAACTCCCTGAGGTGTTCTCGAGGATCTCCTTTTCCTTTTTATTTGTCAAATTTTGGTGTTTTGAAGTTCTTAGGAAAGGGTGACATGTTGAGAGAGTGATCAAAAGGGTATGGACAAATATCCGCGAAGGAGTATTGTATATCGGCCACTCTTTGCATCAAGTGTTGGATGACTTGTGATAGGTCCTAATGAGTGCCAGGTAGCACCCATGAAATACATCTTTTTACCCCTCTTTTTCCTCCTTATTCCATTGTCCTGATGACTGCACCAAAATAGATTAACAAGATTGTTATAATTATGATTAATGAGAGATGAATTACTTAAAATCATGATTTTTGATTGAGGGACTAATGTGCACTGAATTAATGGAAATATTCAGAAATTATCTCTTTTTGAATCTATAGGTGCAAATGTTCAGGCAAGAACAATTTTGGTCATCTCCAGAGGTGGTCCTAATAATATCTGGAGTTGACATATGGATACCGCACTAGTCTCCAATATTTTCCAATATGATTGGAGAGATTTTGAGACAAAAGGGGAGAATCATCTCCGGAGCTCGACTGAAGTCAAAAGCATATCTCCAAAGCTGAATTGAAGTCTAAAGCATATCTCTGGAGTGGTAGATAGAAGCACACACCTCCGGAGCCTCCTCAACACAATATAGATTTCCAGCGTCGTTGCCAGTCAACACTTTCAGTAGTAATTGGGGTGCTCCAGATATTACTTAGTCAACACTTGACTCCTCGAGTGGAGACTGTAGTTAACTACTGGGAGTTTTATCTCTCTTTTTGATTTTGCATGAGTTCTTGACAAATTGATTTAAATACCTATATTTCAAGGCCTTGTTGCCCAGTTGTATTTGAAACTAAGACTCAAATTTAGTGAGACTTCTGGTCCACTAAATCTATTTTTATTTGCATGAATGTTTACTCTATAGTTAAACAGTTAGTAGAATAAGAGATTGGTATTATCTCATAGATGAACTAGTAGTTAGAGTAAGTGATATCTCATCACTGGATTAGATATAAAATTACAAAAGGTAGAAACAAAGATATACAACAGATGATTTTCTGATTTTTGTAATCTCATTTTGATATAGACATTTTTCTGAATACAAAAGCTGATGGAATTGGACTAAAAGAGAATTGTGATATTATCTTGTGCTGATTCATTGCTTTAGTCTTCAGCCCTAAGGGTGTGGAGCAAGGGCCCACTCCCACCACCAAGGCAGAAGGCTAGTATTATTTGTTTTGTTATCCTATTTTTAGATTCTGTTTCAGGGAATCATTACTGTTTTCTCATAGATAAATGTATGTTTCAATTGCGTGGAATAGTATAGATCTACATTAGCAATTCATTGTTTCACTTTTGTTTTCAATATTCTTAGAATTCATTTTCATAGCAGATAGATCCATAGCAGTAGTTTCTTCATTGTAGACAACCAAGGACACATCCCTAGATTTGAAACATGAAATATGATTAAATGCCAAGGTACAACGACCCTTGTCATTTTGGTGTTGTTGCTAGGGATTTTTGTGTTAATTAGGGGAATTTAGTTAAACAATTTTAGGATAGATTGAATCTGTATGGTTAGAGCTAGGGATTCAAAAGGAAGATACATAAAACAAACACCCCATCAACAAATTATAGGAGAAAGCAGTGGGGTGGCACAAGATCTTGTTGAAGAGAGACACCTAGAACCTACCTTGGAAACTGCACTTCAAATCAATAATCCCTTAAATCCTCCAAATCTTCCACTTGATGACTATATCCAAGAATTGCAATAGAAATTCTAGGCAGATCCTTTGATAGAAACTAATTCCTCATAAACTAATCCCTCAGAACCTCACACTAAATCTCAAGGAGAAGAACCAGTATCAGACATGGATGATAATCACGATAACCATGAAGAGGAGGAAAATTAGGCTCCAAGAACCTTCTCATATCCCATTGTTCTAGCTTCTAGAGACAATGCCCCCATGAAAAATATTTCACTAGCACACTTGCCAAATTTTAGGGTTCTTGCTTCTGAGGATCTAGATCAATTTTTGTTTGAATTCAAAGTGGTATGCCAGACTTATGACTATGCATTAGATAATCAAAAACTCAAACTATTTCCCTCAACCCTAAAGAATTCTACAATGAGATGGTTCATGGGTTTGCCTTAAAACTCCATACATTCATGAGAATAGATGGAAACAAAGTTTTTAGGAAAATAGCAAGATTACTATAGAGTCAGTAATAAAAATGAGGAATTGTTCAAAATTAAACAAGGAGAGGAAGAAACCTTAGAGGACTATGTGGATAGGTTCAAATTTGCTTTGAGAAGGTATGGCAACCCAATAAATCACTCTTTGGCCAGAACCCTGTTTGTAAAAGGATTAGACAAAGAATCAAAATATGCATTAGATCTGATGGGAAAAGGGAATATCAACAAAATGGATATACCTGCTATAGAAGAACTTTGCAGGAACTATTCCAAAACCCAAGATGGAGTGAGAACACCCAAATCCTTCAAAGGGAAGAATGAAATAAGACAGTTAATGGAAGAGATTGCAAATCTAAAAATAGATATTCTAGTCCAACTGAATACCACATTAGATGGGATTCAGGCAAAAACTAGAATAACTGATCAGGATAGAACAACTGAACCACTCTCCATCTATTGTCCTAGGTGTAGAAACAAACATCTGTTAAGAGAATGCCCTTTAGATAAATCAAAGATTTGTTAGATCTGTGACAGGGAACATCCTACTAGTCAATGTAGTCAACTCCCAGCCTTAAAAAGGCTAAGTAAAAAGAATGCCATTATAGAGGACGAGTTGAACTATGTAGGACAAAAACAAGATGGAAATTTCCCTTATAATCGGTATCCAAACCAACCTTCTTACAGGGGTCCTTCTAATTGGGGAAATAATCAATGGAATCCAACTTGGCATGGGCCTCAGAATAATCCTCCTTGGGGACAATAGGATTGGCCAAATCAACAATGGCAAAACCAACATTGGCAAAATCAACCTTGGGGAAATCAACAATGGCCACAATAGTTTGGGTCACAAAACATGTAGCCTCATTGGGGTCCTCAACAGGGATATAATCAACAATACCAGGGACAACCGAGACATTTCCAACATCAACAACAAGCATTGCTAACTGGACCCCCCAACACACAAGGACAGTCACAAAATGAACCAGTTAGCCAACCACCCTTACCATCTCAACCTATACCAAAACCACAGAATAAGCAGGGAGCATCTATTTACATGACAGAACAAGAAAACATGGCTGGTATTAATGCTATATATTCCAATAATCTCCAGTTGTATTCTAGGAAAGCACTTCCAAGACCATCTCCTCCAACTATAGTTGAAGTAACCAATGATGAGGAACCTGAAAATCCATCCACTCAGCTTCTAGAGGAGATTACTATCGAAAAAATGCTAAAAGAATCATCCTTGGATAACTCCAGAGATCCTCCTAAAAGAATGACTCTGGAGAACACCCTTGAAAACATTTCTGATAAGAACTCCAGAGATGCTCTGGAGATAGAAAAACTAGCACCATAGCCAGAATGGCTCAAACATGTTCCCCAAAAAAAGGTCTTACAAAAACAAGTCCAACCCACCTTGGAATCAAAACTTTTATAAGAAATTAGACAACTAAACATTGAAATTCTACTCCTACAAGCAATCAGAGATGTGCCTGAACTGAACCAATTCATCAAACAACATTGTGTTAAGACCTAGGGAAGAAAGAAAAACTTTCCCTCCACCATCCAGGTGGAAGGAAAAGTAGTAGACCTCCTAATGGGAAAAATGCTCCTCCCAAAAAATGGAGATCCTATCATAACTATTTACGTCTCAGGGGTAGAAATTTCAAATGTTTTGGTTGATTTTGGAGCAACAATAAATGTAATGATAGTTCATACAATAGACAAATTAGCCCTAACAGGTATCCAATCCACATCTACAATCCTTCAACTTACTGACCAGTCAGTAGCTATTCCAAAAGGGGTGATTACTGATGTTCTGGTTGTGATAGAATCATGGGAATTCCTAGTAGACTTCCTGATATTAGAACTGAGAAACTAGAGAAATGCTCATCCATTGATATTAGGAAGACCATGGCTGGCTACAACAACAACATCTATTGATTGTCGAACTGGGGATATGGTCATTTCTAATGGGATGTACTTGAAGAAAATATCTTTGTATCCTCCAGCTAAACCCTTAATACAATATTCAGGGAGAGTATGGGTAGATGAGCCAGATAACATAGAAAATAATGGCTCAGTAGCTATGGTTACCATCAAAGAACATTTGGGTGAGTTGGATGAAAAAATCCACTATGATATAATGGAAGATATCACCCACATTCTTAGTAATGAGGATATAATGGAGCTAGCCCAAGATTCAAGGAGAGAACTTCTCACTTCTGCTCATTGTACCCTAGCAAATATCATTCCTTGTGGAGAGACCTTTTACAGAGACTTAGCCACATTCTACATGTTGCTTCCACATTCTTTCTCCCTCAATACCATGACTCTAGTATATGGATTGACTACATCCATGGATCAGATCACAAAACAGGTCATGATTTTACCTGGGAAAACACTGAATATCAACACCCAATCAGCAGAAAAATAGGAGGAAGAACTTATCAAACTCCTAATTTCCCATTCAACAGCTTTTGCTTGGGAATACCAAGATATGAAGGGCATCCCTCCTGAGATCTGTACTCATCATATATACACTGAAGATGTCAAACCTGTCAGACAACCCCAGAGAAGACTGAATCCTGCTTTAAAATACATTGTCAAGACTGAAATAGAAAAATTGCTGCAAGCAGAGTTTATATATCCAATCTCAGATAGTCAATGGGTCTCACCCTTAGTCATAGTGCCTAAAAAGAATGGGAAGTGGAGAGTGTGTATTGACTATAGAGAGCTAAACAAAGCTACAAAAAAAGACTACTTTCCCTTACCATTCATTGACCAAGTGCTAGACAACCTTGCAGGGAGGAAGTATTTTTCTTTCCTAGATGGGTTTAGTGGATATAACCAAATCTAAGTAGCACCTGAAGATCAGGATAAAACCACTTTCACTTGTTCTTAGGGAAATTTTGCCTACAAAGTTCTTCCATTTGGACTATGTAATGCTCCAGCTATATTTCAGAGGCTTGTTTTAGCCATTTTTGCTGAATTAGATAATGAGTGTATGGAAGTCTATATGGATGACTTTACTGTGTATGGGGACAACTTTGAAGAAGCTCTCATAAACCTAGAGAAAGTACTAAAATGTTGTGAAAAGAATCAACTATCCCTGAGCCATGAAAAGTGTTTCATGATGGTAGAGGAAGGAATTATATTGGGACACCACATTTCAACAAATGGGATCAAAGTGGACCAAAACAAAATAGAAGTGATCAAACAGTTACCTTCACCTAAAAATTAGACAGATGTTAGAAGTTTTCTGGGTCATGCAGGCTACTATAGGAGATTTATAGAAAATTTTAGCAGAATAGCTGCTCCTCTATTTACCCTGCATAACAAAGACACAAAATTCTTATGGACAAATGATTGTCAATCAGTATTTGAAACCCTTAAGGAGAAACTTACTGTCACACCTGTTTTAAGAGGACCCAATTGGACTCTACCATTTCACATACAAATTGATGCCTCAAATGAGTCCATTGGAGCAGTCTTAGGACAGAAAGAGGAGGGAGAAGGTATGCATGCCATCTATTACATCAGTAAAAACCTTACCTCTGCAGAAAGAAACTATACCACAACTAAAAAAGAATTCTTGGCAGTCATATATGTTATAAACAAATTCAAGCATTATATCACTGGGTACAAAATATTTGTACCTACTGATCATGCAACCATCAAATACTTAATGAATAAGCCAGTAGTGGGTGCAAGGATAATTAGGTGGTTATTGCTGTTGCAGGAATTTGACATTACCATAGTTGATAATCTAGGCAAATTCAATTTGGTTGCTGATTTTATGTCAAGATTGCATACAGGTGGAGAGAACTAGCTAGTGGAGGACAAATTTCTAGATGAACACCTTTTTGCTATCTCCTCTACTACACCTTGGTTTGCAGATATAGCTAATCGCTTAGCTACATGCTTGTTTCCACCCCATTTCACCTCAAAACAAAAGAAACGCTTAAGGAAATATTATCTTACAAATGATTAAATGGTTTACTATTTAAATGTGGTCTTGATTTCATTTTACGCAGGTGTCTAAAAGCTGATGAAATTTTTGATGTCTTAAGGGCATGTCATGATGAACCATCTGGTGGGCATTATTCTTCACATAGAACCATCCAAAAGATTCTGGGAGCTGGTTACTACTGGCCCTCTATTCATAAGGATACCAAGAAGTATGTGTAGCAGTGTGATCAGTGCCAAAGGATGGGATAGCCAACTTTCACCTAGGAAATGTCACTTCATCCTCAAGTAATGCTGGAACCATTTGAGCAATGGGGTCTAGACTTTGTGGGACCAATTTCTCCACCATCATCAGGCAAATAATACATTCTAGTATGCACAAACTATGTGACTAAATGGGCTGAAGTTCAAGCATTGCAATTTGAAAGAGAAGAGAAAGTTGCTGATTTCCTTTATAATAGAATTTTCTTGAGGTTTGGAACTCCAAGATCAATAGTTTCAGATAGAGGACCTCAATTTACTTCACAGGTAATCAAAGCATTCACAGACTTGTATCAAGTTAAGCATAGGAAATCTTCACCTTACCATCCCCAAGCAAATGGGCAAGTAGAGGTGACTAATAGAGAACTGGAGAATATTCTGACAAGGACAGTGGCCATGAACAGAAAGGATTGGGCTAACAGATTACTTGAAGCAGTTTGGACTTACAATACCACTTGGAAGTCCACAACCAAATTCTCACCATATGAATTGGTTTATGGAAAGAAACCAATCCTGTCCATAGAATTTGAACTACAAACACTCAAAACTTCATTAGATATTGGTCTACCATTGTCTATAACACAACAAAACAAGATTCTTCAGCTTAATGAGTTGGATGAAATCCGTACAGAATCCATACAACAAACAAAACTTGTTCAATACCAAAGGAAGCAATGGCATGACCATCACATCAAAAGGAGGACATTTTAGCAAGGTGATTGGGTTCTCCTATATGATTCTAAGTTCAAGGAGTTCAAAAGGAAGCTACAAACTCATTGGATGGGTCCTTATCAGATAAAGGAAGTTTTTGAGAATGGGATAGTTTTGCTAGAGCCCATTGATGGAAGCACAAATACATTCTCAGTGAATGGCCACATAATTTGACTATATAAAAGGCCATCAACTAAGGAAGAATTCATCAAATATTTGTGCTTGGTTACAGGGGACACATCCTCTATCACAGATTTGGACTAAAAAAAAGGAAGGTTGAAAATCAGCAAATGGCGGCCTTCTTAAAAAAAAAAGGTTGAAAACCAGCAAATGGCGACCTTTTAAAAAAAAAGAAAAAAGAGAGAAAGATGGAAAACTAGTAAATGACTGTCTTTCTCGATTAAGGGGATTGAAACCAATAAATGGCAGTTCCCTTCTTCTTGCCAGATAGGAATAATAAAGATACGAAGGTAATCAGGTGCCAAGAGTTGCTCAAACGTACCTCCAGTGCTTCACAAACTAGGAGCACCTCTGATGCTCCACCAATAAAGAGCCATTCTTAAATAGAATAAATAAGGAGGGGACCCACCTCTCTAGGTAATAAAGTGGAGATGTCACTTGATGAGGTTAGCATGACTCATCCTCCACTTTATGATAAAAACAAAGATGATGTCAGCATGCATATCATCAGTAATCGAAAAAGCCATCACTTTCACATGCGCATGCCATCACGTATCGCTACACTGACGTCACTTGACAAAATGGCATTCCCAGACCACTCAGCGGGAATAATTACAAAATATGTGATGACAGGGACGTTGATGCCATTTCAAAACCCACGCAGGAGCTGCTCACGTGCTGAGTCACATCAAGCCTCATCAAAGCCACAACGTTGGAGCCAAGTACATCGGATCACCATCATTAAGATTGATTTAGGTAATTCTCTTTAATTAACTTAATTAGTAACTATCTTGTCAATTCTATTTTTGGGTGTCGTTAGTGTGACACATCTCCCTACCATTATTTCCCTTTTCATCTCATGCATGCCGCCATTTTTGCCACACTGTCGACCTGTCTACGGAGTGTCCCATCACTCCGCTGCAATTATTACTGCATAAGTACACTAAACCACTTTCAACCTCCTTTCCCATAATATCAGCACTAAAACAAAATGACATATCAACCTTTACTCAAAATTGTAGAATTTCTCTAAGAATCTTTGATTGAAAAATTCAAGTCTGCTGACACAGTCCTCCAGAGTAAAAAGAAAAAAATAGACTACAAAGAGAAGCAACAAGAATTTTAGCTACAGAGGGTGGAATAGGACAGAAATATGGGTGTCAAGAAGAAATTAGAACCAAAAAGCATAACAAGCCTTCTGCAGGATGAAGCTGTGGCAGACATTCTAAGAAATGCAGGGTGGTTGGAGTTCTTGGAGAAATTTGAAGGGTTTCAAGAGGATATTGTTGATGACTTCCTACGAAACCTGAGAGATAATCAAATAACTATCAGAGGGGTTCAAGTCAATATCTTAGCCACCATCATCAGTCATATCTTTGAATTACTAGAACAAGGTGAGATGTTTTACCATTTGAAAACCCTATATGCTGATTTAATTAAAAATTTCTCTGAAGAAGGTGAACCTGAAATACAGTTACATTTAAGCAAAAATGAGGTTAAAGGAATTGTTAGGTCTTCACTTTCAAACCCCTGACAGTCTGTAGCATTATGGTTGATGAAATACTTTACATGTGATGGCAAATTTTCCATAGTTCTAGGACCAATAATGAAAATGTTAATTTTTCTGAGGCACGGGAATGCACACCCAGAATTTAGCATAAACCTTCCAAACTTTATGTACTCTGCAATTAAATCATCTGCAGAAAAAATTTCAACAAGGGAAAGGTCCTATGAAACACCATGGCCTCATTTTTCTGATTGTGAAACATCACTTTTTGTCTCAAGCTGATGGGGAAACATTATGGTAAACATTTTTAGACAATAAGCCACAGGACAAAACACCAGAGAGGGCACATAGAATAGATGAGGCTTCCTCTACCTAGTAGGAAGAGGAGGCAAATCCTTCAACTTCATCTCTAGCTACTGAGAGAGTTAAAGGTCAAAGCCCTCACTAGAGGCAACTTCATCTACTACCCCTGTTTCTGGCAGAAAGAGGAAATGGAAAGCAGTTGTGGAACCTGTTATAGAACAAACCCCATATTTGACTCGCTCAGCAAGGTGGAAGATGACCTTGGATGAGGATTCTACTCCAGTTAAACAAATAGGGGAAACAATTGTCATAGAGCAGACCTCCACCTAGGTTTTTGACCCCTAGAAGCAAAAGAAGACAAGGCAGGGTCAGAAAACAAAAATAACTTCAAAGAAAACTGATTCCACAACACACTACTGGGCTAAGGAAGCATCACATGATTCAGATGAAATTCCTCTAGTGAGAAAGAGGAAACAAAGAGAAGTTTCCCCAGAGCCATCTGTTCATCCAGATTCCCATAGTCCAACTTCACAATAGTCCCCTGCTTCGGAGACACAACAGAGAGACACTTTTACTATTTCCTTAGACTTTGAGGATAATATGCCTACTACAGAGGCACCTACTCCACCTATGCTATGGAGAAGCAAGAGAAAAAGGCAACTTATCCAAGCTGAAAAAGATACTACTCTCCTGGCTGAAGTTCTCTTGGGTTTCAGAACTTCTGTAGATGAGGTTGGGCCGTCATCAACACCAATAATTGCAGAAAGGAATCAAGAGGAAGCTCAGGACAAGGGGATTGTAGGGGAAGTTGAAATAGGGCAAGTGGATGCAGCTGGCAGTGAAGAGAAAAAAGCTATGGAAAACCCTAAGGAGGAACAGACTGAAACATGGACTTGTTCTCACGCCTCTGATCAGGAGGATATTGAGATTTCAAGGGAACAATAGATGTTAGAGGAAATAGATAATCTAAAGAGATTATTATGGGGAAAGAACCTACTTATTACTAACCTCAAGAAGGTCATGGGAGAAAAAGAAATGGAGCAAAATAGGTGATTGAAGGACTACAAGCAGAGCTCCAAAATAAACAGAAAATAATTTAGGAGAAAGAGGCAGAATTGAGAGAAAAAGAAACAAAGGCAGCCCAAAGCATTAAGGAAAAGGAGGCAGATGTAGCCCAAAGCATCAAATAAAAGGAGGTAGAAGCATGACAAAATATCTCTGACCTTACAAAGGCTCTAGACAATAGTCTCACAATAATTGCAGCACTTGTTGATAAAGTAAAAAGCCAAGCAAAATAATTAACATGGGCCAACAATAAGATCTATGATCAAGAAGAGTACATTCAAGAGTTGATTGGCCCAAAGGAAACCATGGAACAGGAAGTGCAAATAGATCCATATTTAGGCCCAATTCCAATAAATATTCCTAAAGCACTATTTCATTGGGAGAGAAGATGTAGAGAACATGAGGCTTCTAAACCCATGTTGCAATTACAAAGGGCAGTAACTGCCATGTCAAAAAGAGTACAAACTTTGGAAGAAAAGGTCTTTCAGGTAGATTCTATTTCATCTAAGATCCTATCTTGCAGACCCCTAAGTGGAAGTTATGCTCTATTTCTACAAGAGAATCCTATAGAGGAAAATGTCTTTAGTTATGTCTGATTTGACTGAGGACACAGAGACATGGATAGGATTTATGGAAGCATACACGAGGAGTTCTGATGAGGACAGAGATTTTCTATGTGAGTTATATTTGCATGGTTTCTGCATTGATGATATTACCTTCATTATCAACTATTTTGTAGGAGAATGTTAACTCAAGGATGTCATGTCACTGATGAGAAACCATCAGATCTAGAATGACAGGATGGAGGCTTATCTAAAGAAGGATGTAGAAACAAGCCTTTTTATCAGAAAAGAATGTCCAAATCCCTATGCTTTTAAGACCCATTTTAGGGAAATCATTTACTCCCTAGATTCTAAGACCAAAATTTTGCTTCTATATCTAAAACTTTTACAGGAATGCTCCATTGATTTTGGTCTCCTCATGAATAGTTTATCTAATCAAATACTTCCAGTGGCAAAGAAAAGGTGGAACACATTAACTACAGAATAGAAGATGAGGGAAGTGGTGTCCCTTTCCAATCTGAGGTTGTTTATGAGGAAGGCTAGGACAGTGTAAAAAATGATGGATAAATACTAGCAAGAGTGGATAGGTGGCCGATTCAGATCCCCTCTCATCATTGAGCCACTACTTATCTGGGCTGAACAAATGGAAGATGACAAATTTCAGGACTGGATGAAGCAAGTTGATCAATTTAGAGGAAATGGTAATACAGACTGCACCACTTGGTCTACTTATGCAAATGACTATAACTTGACTGACATAATATTCCACCTGAATAAGTCCATATTGTGAGAAGTAGGACTTGCTAACCTTTAAGTATGGGGGGATGATAAGTACCAGGTAGCACCTATGAAATACACCTTTTTATCCCTCTTTTTCCTCCTTATTCCATTGTCCTGATGACTGCACCAAAATAGATTAACAAGATTGTTCTAATTATGATTAATGAGAGATGAATTACTTAAAATCACGATTTCTGATTGAGGGACTAATGTGCACCGAATTAATGGAAATATACAAAAATTATCTCTTTTTGAATCTACAGGTGTAGATGTTCGGGCAAAGACAATTATCTCCGAAGGTGGTCCTAATAATCTCTAGAGCTAACATATGGATACCGCACTAGTCTCTAATATTTTCCAATATGATTGGAGAGATTTTGAGACAAAAGGGGAGAATCATCTCCGGAGTTGGACTGAAGTCAAAAGCATATCTCCGGAGCTAAACTAAAGTCTAAAGCATATCTTTGGAGCTGTAGATAGAAGCACACACCTCCGGAGCCTCCTCAACACAATATAGATTTCCAGTGTCGCTGCCAATCAACACTTCCAATAGTAATTGGGGTGCTCCAGATATTACTCAATCAGCCCCTGAGTCCTCGAGTGGAAATCGTAGTTAACTACTGGAGTTTTATCTCTCTTTTTGATTTTGCATGAGTTTTTGACAAACTGATTTAAATACCTATATTTGTTAAAAATGATAATCTTTACTTGGTTAAGGATACTTAAATCCTTACTTTAGTAAAGATCATTAAATTATTTCTTTGTATTAAATACTTGTATTATTAAATACAATGTATTTTTATTTTAGGTGAGTATCCTCACATGTGTGAGGATAACTCATGTCCATATTCCTCTTGAAGAAATATTTGATTTATTTAGTTATCTCCTTATAAGGTTTACACATGGCACTCACCTACATGAAAGGTGGCATATGGGAGTTGGATGCAACTCCCCTCTCACCTCTATTTATGAGGTGCCCTCTTCATTCATTCATTCCTCATTTCTCTCTTTTCATCCTTTTCTTGAGGAGCTCCTCCCTCTCTGTAATATTTTATTTCATGGCTTCATGCCATTTTTCATAATTTATGGGGGTTTTTTCTTTGCTTTTCCCCCTTTCAAAATCTCTTGTCTCCATTGGCAGATTTGCTTCTAAACAATGGTAATTTTTTATTTTATTTATTTAACTCACAATCTTAATTAGTTGTTTCCTGGTTTCTTATTTTTCTATCATGGTATCAGAGCCCTGCAACTAATATTTGTTTGAGTTGTATTTTTGAGCAGCATTCACCTCTGGAAGATTTTTTTTATTTTCCGTGTGTGTAGGAATAAGGGTTTTAACCCTTTATTTCATTTTTTTCCTAACCCTATTGTATCCAAAAAAAAATTATTATTATTTTTGCATACAAAGGTTTACAAGTAGAGATCAGTTTTTTTTGAACTTCAAATTTGTTGCAGATTTAAATTTGTTTTAGGGCCCTAAGCCCTAGTTGTATTAAAAAAATATTTCTTTAGTTTCCTATTTTTTTGGGCCTCTAACCCTGTTTCAAAAAATAAACTTTCCATTCCTGTTTTAAAAAATATATCTATTGTGGTTCTAATAATCTGTGTTTCAAAAAAATTTCCATTCTGCAAAAAATCTCTAATCTTTCTGTTAAATTTTTTTTCCCTTTCAAAACTAGATTAAGAAAAATTTTGGGCTATTGTCGTGATCTGCACAGCTTATCAAAATCTCATTAATTTTTTTTTCCTTAAAAAAAGCTATTTAGAAAATTTAACAAATGTTATCATCCTTTTAAAAAAATATATAATTATAAAATTTAAAAAAATTAAATTTTATTAATATTTTTGTGGGCTTAAATCCCTACGGCTTTCCCTAAGGATGAAGCCTTGGCCGTCCTCAACCCCCTGCTCCCGCCGCTCTTTGCCCTTGGGGCCTTCTCTCACCTTCTATATACCCATTTTATCAGCTTATTCGATCTCATTCACAAATACCGCCAAAATTTGCATTAACTGGATCTCCATCATTTATAATTTTAGAGAGGAGCTTCTCCTAGTGGAAGAGGTCATGGCAGAAAACCAGACCCAAATGCCACTCATACACGTAAACAAGAACAAGAAGAGGAAAAAGAACAATACGAAAAACATGGAAATGAACAATCGGACTCCTTAATTATAGAATCTCAAACATTTGGCTCTGGAATTGATAATGTAATAGATGTTCTAGATAATAGCTTAGTGACAGAGAGCACAAGCCATGGAATAGGAATAGGATGGCATATGCCTGTGGAGGGCATGATTGCTTTTGTTGACTGGTTTTACAACCTCACCAGCCTTACCTGATGGATGTCAATAGTTGCTTCAACTGTTGTCTTTTGATTGGTGATCGTTAGCATTTTGAAAAGAAACCATGGTAAATTTTCATAAAACCATCAGTTTTTTTTACCAGAGCACAAATGAGAGGTCAGAAGTGCAGATCTTTTATTATGCTACAAACATGCAGTATCATTCTAAAAAAGAAAAACAATGATAATAAAGAAGTGTTACAAATCTCTTTACTGACGCTGAAATCTTCTCCAAAAAAATAAGCTCGCGCCTTAATGATTTTAGAAATTCTTTTTAACTTTTTTTTAGCCTTTCATGACGCATTAAGACATGCTCCAAGAAAGTCTAATTTTGGCACCTTAATGATGAAGTCTGCATTTTTTTCATTTAAATCATTCCATATTTAGGCTCCATTCCTATGCTCATATTCTCTCTCTCTTATGTCTGATTTATCATATATACAAATTATTAACTATGGATTTCAACGCATGAGCATATGAAAGATTTTTTCTTTCACTTTTTTTATGCTTTTATTTAAGCATTTTTGGTTTATAAATATGTTTAATATATATATATTTTGTAATATGATATATTTTTTAAAAGTGCCTTTTATTAGGTTTTTTTTTTTTAAATAAAAATTTTAGGCATTTAAAAAATATATATATTGCTTCTCATTTATTTAATTAGGCATTTTAAAATAACCTTTTTTTTGCCTAAGTCTTTAGACATTATTTTTTAGTGGCAATATTTGAAATGCTTAATCCAAACTTAAATAGGTTTCTTTTTTTTTTAAATATTACCTTTTAATTAGGTAATTTTTTCAAAATTTTTGCCTTTTAACTAGACATTTTTGTAAAAAAGAATTAATTACCTTTTATAAGGCATTTTTTTTTTTAAATTACCTTTTGTCTATGTAATTAGACATTTCTTAATAAACTTGTTTTTCCCTTTTATTTTGAAAATTAGGCAATTTATTTTTTTCAATTTATTTTTTTGCCTTTTTTACAAAATATTCTTGTACTTTATTATTGGACTTGATCAACCCAAGAATTTAGTACATGTTATAATTCAATTGTTTTTGAAAAGAGGATATTCATGTAGTTCGAAATGCATGAATATCGTCTTGGAATATATTTTGAGTATATTATTTTTCCATATTCAACACAATTTATATCATTCTAATTCATCAATTTATCATTCTGAGTTATCTACCTAAGTCTTGATCTCATACAATATTTAAAACAAGTCTAGAGTTTCATTCTCAACTACAATTATGTTGTTTTGATAAAGGGAATCTAATATTTTATTGTGCCTCATTTATCTGTTATAATTTTTGAGAAATTAAAAGCTCATTAGAGCACTAAAGCCTTTAAATATTTTATGTACAAGACGCATTTGCAGTAATGTTGCATAGGGAGCCCTATTAAGTCTCATTTGAGTGTTTTTTGGGCTCCATGAAAAATATTTCCATCCACTTTGATGGTATGCACTTACATTTTTATGGATCAAGTTCTTAAAATTTGATAAAGTCAATATGATTGTTATACCATTTTGTAGGACTACTTTCAAAATCCTTTGATATTAAAACTCCGATGAAGGCACTATGGGTTTTATAACCATCTTTAGGATTTTTTTTTCAAAATCCGTAATATTGAATCTTCAAATGATGGCACTATGATTTTAGGACTAATTTTCAAAGTCCATTATTATTAAACTTGATATAAGTTCCCTTTACAATTCAACAAATGATGTAGTGAGAAGCAACCTAGAACTTTTATTCCTATGCCTATATATTGGCATTTTATAATTTGGGCTATAAGCCATGATTTGCGCTACAATTTTTACTAGCACTCTTACTCAAGACTTAAGGTTATTTTATCTATATTGAATTAGCTATGCTAACTTTTGCCTTATTGGATTTATGTCTTAAATTTGGATTCATTTGATCCACAATTTTATTATCCACTATGCAATTTGTATCTCTTTCCATGAATATACTAATTCAAGTTTAAGAGATGATCCCAATGATGGGAAATCCATTTGTGGTTATGGTTTCTTTGATGAAATAGGTTCAATATCTTGGCCACACAAGAACCATCAATCTACTTCTCTTGGCTCTAGAGGAGCTCACTATTCAGATTGTTCAAAGGCATCTATACAAGCACTTTGGTTCACTCAATTCCTTGAAGACTTGAAGACTTGGCTTTACATCAAGTTGCATCTAAACTTCTCTTCAAGCTTCTTTCTTAGAACATATATTCTTAAATTCATTGTAAAGGCTTTTATGCCATTCTTGTAGATGTTGTAATCATCCCATTGATGGATTCTTTGTAATCTTCCCCAAGTAAAGCTTAAGGGGGGATGTTAAAAATGATAATCTTTACTTGGTTAAGGATACTTAAATCCTTACTTTAGTAAAGATCATTAAATTATTTCTTTGTATTAAGTACTTGTATTATTAAATACAATGTATTTTTATTTTAGGTGAGTATCCTCACACATGTATGAGGATAACTCACGTCAATATTCCTCTTGAAGGAAAATTTTATTTATTTAGTTACCTCCTTATGAGGTTTACACATGGCACTCACCCACATGAAAGGTGGCATATGGGAGTTGGATGCAACTCCCCTCTCACCTCTATTTATGAGGTGCCCTCTTCATTCATTCATTCCTCTCATTTCTCTCTTTTCATCCTTTTCTTGAGGAGCTCCTCCCTCTTTGCAATATTTTATTTGATGGCTTCATGCCATCTTTCATAATTTATGGGGGTTTTTTCTTTGCTTTTTCCCCCTTCAAAATCTCTTGTCTCCATTGGCAGATTTGCTTCTAAATAATGGTAATTTTTTATTTTATTTATTTAACTCACAATCTTAATTAGTTGTTTCCTGGTTTCTTATTTTTCTATCAATATTTCAGGGCCTCACTGCCCAGTTGTATTTGAAACTAAGACTCACATTTAGTGAGACTGTTGTTCCACTAAATCTACTTTTATTTGCATGAATGTTTACTCCGTAGTTAAACATTTAGTAGAATAAGAGATTGGTATTATCTCATAGATGAACTAGTAGTTAGGGTAAGTGATATCTCATCACTGGATTAGATATAAACTTACAAAAGGTAGCAGCAGAGATATATAGCAGATGATTTTTTGATTTTTGTAATCTCATTTTGATATAGACATTTTTTTGAATACAAAAGTTGATGGAATTGGACTGAAAGAGAATTGTGATATTATCTTGTGTTGATTCATTGCTTTAGTCTTCAGCCCTAAGGGTGTGGAGTAAGGGCCCACTCCCACCACCAAGGCAGAAGGCTAGTATTGTTTGTTTTGTTATTCTATTTTTAGATTCTGTTTTAAGGAATAATTACTGTTTTCTCATAGATAAATGTATGTTTCAATTGCATGGAATAGTATAGATCTACATTAGCAATTCATTCTTTTCCATTTTGTTTTCAATATTCTTAGAATTCATTTTCATAGCAAATTGATCCGTAGCACTAGTTTCTTCAATCAGTAGAGATCATTCGAGTTAGTTAAATGAACTGGAAACTATAGGATTTCTAATTGTAGACAGCCAAGGACACAACCCTAGATTTGAAACATGAAATATGATTAAATGCTAAGGTACAACGAGCCTTGTTAGGTTCGTGGTAGGTGGTTTTGGTATGTTAGTTTGTTGTTGGTTGATGAGGTATTGAAGGACATTGGGTGTTTGATGTTGTTAGTTTTGTTGTTGTTGTTGGGCAATGAGTTGTTGAAGGAAGTTGGGCGGCATTTCTTCTTGTTGTTGTTGGAGTTGCATTGAGAAACAGTATCTCAAATGTACTGGTGTTTAGGTGTGGTTTCATCGGTGAGACAGTTGTATGTTGATGTGAGTTGTCACACCGTCTCCTTGATATCTTAATAGCATTCTGTGCATGGACTGCATCAACATGACAAAGCAGTTCGGAGAGACCCCTTTAGGAGTCTCTTTGACAAGCTGATAAAGGATATCGCTGTGACACAGAAGTTCAGTAAGACCCCTTTAGTTGTCTCTTCGATGAGCCGATAAGCTTGTATCAGAGGGTCATTACCTCATCGGTGGGACTTGACATTTCAGCAGGACCTCAAAATGGGTCTCTTCGATACTCTGATGTCGATGAAGGCAATGGGACCACTTCAAGGTGACTTGGTGTTTTGATGAGACTCCGTTTAGGGTCTCCCCACGATTCTAATATGATGGTCCGCAATGACTTGGTGGGACCTGAGCTGTCAGGGCAGAAGTGATAATTGGTGCAAGCCATGCTGACTTAGCAATAAGGACCACATGGAGTGATATTGGTGTGACTACATTATATCGGTGGGAGTCGATAAGGTGTCTCATCGATATGGCAATGAGGTTGACTCGATGAAATGGAATAGGATGATGAGGTGGTCGACGTGTTGGCAATGCATATCACAAATATTGGTTCCAACAAAGGATGTGACAGTTATGGGTTGTGTAACTGTGTAGTTCGCTAAGGAAGTTGAACTGAATCATCTTCATAGTGCTGCAAAAGAGTGAATGTTAAATAGAACATTGAACGCTCTGCAACTGTAAGAGAGTGTGAAGAGGAGTGAATGTCGAATTGTCTCCAGATGGAACAGGATGTTAATCTCCATGAAAGGCTTAGTGCTTGATTTGTATTGTAATTGTATTTTCTATTGCTAAATAATACAATGGCGATCTGGGCTTTTGGAGTGTGGGGTTTTTTAGCCGAAAGGGTTTTCCCCACGTAAATCTATGTGTTCATGTTTTCTATTCCATCTTGTATGTTTAATGGTTCTGTTATTGAATCTGTATAATGCTTGTTGTTGAAATTGCTCAAACTTGCATGAACGTTTCTCTAAGGGTTAATGTGGGAAATGAACTATGTCTGATTCTATTTTGTGGCATAGTTGTGTGTGTTTTTGAGGCAATCTAAAGAAATAAAACCTACCGAAGACACTACTGTTCTTAGATGTTCATTTCTGAGATGCTCTCATTACCTTACAAGTGGTATCAAAGCCTTCTTTTGGAATTTATTTCTTCTTGGTGTGTCTGGTTCTGGGTATTCCTTCTATGAAGATTTCTTAGCCTAGTAAGCTTGAGGAAATCAGAAGGAATCGACTGATGATTGATCCTTGTTTGAGTGAAGTCTTGCAGTTGATCTTGTTTTCATATTACAGTAGGCACTTGAAGGATGGTGAAGATGGAGAAACTTGAGTTGGTCATATTGAAATGACATGACCTGAAGCTCGTGAGTTGGCAACAGTATAATCCTGATGCATGGGGTGGAATATTTTACTCTATTGTTGTGTTGCAACAAAGCTTTCATAGTGGGTGTCTGTGTGAGGGGCTCCCTGATGATATGGAGAAGCTTGTGTTGTTGTTCAGCCATGGAATAATGTGCTTGTGCTGGGCGTTTACTCTCAGTATTGAAAGACATTGTTTTGTGTCCCAATTGTATGTAGGCTATGGAGTTGATCATTGGATGGTCTGAAAGCTTCTATAATAGTCCATCTCTCTCGGATGCATGTGCATATTGGTGGTTGTGGAGTTGGCCTATAATGGGCCTGAAGTTCCTGAACTGTTGATTCCGATTAAGGATGCTTTGTACTTGCATGTCTCAGATTCATGTTCCTTAGATTTGAGGGGTTTTATAGTTTTTCCTAAAATCTATGGTGATGCTCATTCATGATTAATCCATTTTCTGGTTTAACCGTTATGGTGTTTCTTGATTCATAGTCTTGGTCTTTCAGATGTGAAGTGGATATGAATGCACATAGGTGTTTTCAAACACAGTGGTTTTGCAGGTTTTACACTGTCAAGAAAAACTTGTGGTTCTGTGAAGCTGCATTCAAGCTATTTTTCTAGACCCTGGATTTTGGGGTGTTGCTGGATGAAATAGTTGCAATTTTGCAAGCATGCTCCATGCATGGTGTGAGGAGGTGAAATGCTTTCTCTGCATGGGAGTGCTAGTATGTGATATGTCACTTAGTATTTCTGTGGAAATGCTTGTTGGTTTTCTATACTATGGTGCTTAGGTTGTGGACATGTTTGGCAAATTGGATTTGTATGTAATCTGGTGTTATAGTCATGTTGTCTACATGGTATTTTTATTCCTTGAGATCTTGGGTTTACAGTTTCCAGTGTGATAGTGAGTTTGCATGGTACATTGGTTGGATCTATGAGTTATGTAGTTTTGTAGGCTGATCACCTATTAAGCTACAGTAAGATGACTCGGATGTGGACTATCTTAATCCACCAGATTGTTTCAGTGTTAATGCAGACTTGTTAGCTGGCCTTGTCTGTGGTCACTTGTGCATTGGTGTGACTTCTTCAGGATGAGAGGATGGATGTTGTAGAGTACCTGAATAGTCGGTTATGGAGACCTATAGCATGTGTATCATGATGTCATGAATAGCTTGGATTCACAGGTTTGTGTAAGTTATTGACAGTGATAGTGTATTTCCTTGGTTTGGAGATCTTGGTGCCACTTGGTTTTATTGTCACATGGACATGTTAATAGGTGGACTTGGAGGATTTTTTAGATTAGGAGAAATTTCGTCATGATGCTTGGAAAGCTCGGTTGTTACAGTTTAGTGGGAGCTTTAGCATTGACTGTGTTCATCACTTAGTGGTGAATTATCTTCCTTAGTGTTGTAGATGTTACTAGGAGGGACTCTTTGATCTTGTTGCTGTAGAAGGGTTCTTTTGCATTTGTAGAGGCACTATCTGAAGATGAGTAACATCTTGAAGCCATGAAGGACTCTTGGAGTCTTTGGTTGAGGTGTTGATGGTGCTTGACAGGTGATGTTGGTTTAGAGTTTGTTTGTTTTATGTCATGATATACTCTTGTTTATGAATTTGAGTTTTGGCATGATACATTGCTTTCGAGACCATGGTTATGTTCACCTGGAGCATGGAATCTCCTAAGGGGGATGGTAAGATCATGATGTCATGATAAGTTCCTGATTTAGATGATTGTATCTTTGACAGTGGTCTGGTGATTCTCTGTGTGTTGGGTGCATTGATCTTTTGCTTGATTACTTCATGTTGGTGCAGTGATGCATTTGGAGTTTAGCATGAAATGATTATTTGCAGATGCTCATGGGTACATGGAGAATAAGGTGAGGCTGTAATTCTCTTGAGATGAGAGAAGTGTTGCTGATGGTTACTCTTGATGAAGAGTTCAGCAGAAAGTCTGAGGAGCCTACACCTTGGTTGGATGTGAGTTCAACAGAGACCAATGAGGAGATTGCTCTTGGAGAAGTCATGAAGACTTGGTTACCCTGGAGGAGCATCCTCATTCCCTACTCTTGGTCTTCTCAATAGATAATCATTTGAAAGGTATTGCCCATTATTACCTTTAGATGTTTTATGTTCGTGCTTTGATTCTCATGGAATGAGTTGATTCATAGTGATTGGCTATTGGATACTCATTTGAGGATTGGTTTAGCATGTGTCTATATGTTGTATCTTTCATAGACATGGATCTTGAACTACTGATAGATGGTTCTGGAGGATTCATCGTGAGAGATGGATAGCATGATTATCTCCTTGGGATTGCATGTTCAATTATGATAAGAATTGTTAGGAGATGGTTTCATGGACTGATTTCCTAAAATGGGAAATGGAGTAGTTTGATCTTCTTTGAGAAGCTTGCATCCATATAATTACATGATATATATGTTGTGTTTGATCTTGGAGATTGAACGGGTGGGTGTTTTTATGTTGTTCTCTTTGGGGTTTTGTAGAGGAGATCATACTTGAGACAGTTGGCATTCAGAGGTGTATGTAGGAGGATTTTCTACAGGTATATGATGTGCAATGTTTCTCTCTATGGTCTTGGTTATCTTCTTGGATGGTTTGTTTCACACAATATTGGTTTGAGGTTTGATTGGAGCTAATTGTGATCACTAGCCTGTGGTCATGTGTTTTCACTTATGTTCTTGGGTGATGACATGGAAGTTCTGTTATCTCTTTCCTTTGTTGGATGTGGAGAACTTGGGAGAGTTCTGGACTGGTGGGGAGAATTGTTCTTGCAGGTTATTTGTTTATAGGTTTTGCATATCATTGTGGATGTTCCTTGGTACTACATGATGGTGTTCTTACACCTACTATATGATTGCTATTGGTAAACTTTGTATGCCATGATCTTTTTCAGATCTACATTACCCATGCTGTGGGAGTTCTTGGATGTGTTTGGTCTTCTTCGACTGGTTAGCACATGGAGCTTGTATTTGCAATTGATGGGTGTATATGTAGGTGGCATGAATCTGCTGATGTGAATACCTTCTAGGTATGAGTGATTGGATGGATTAGCACTTGCTGTGTGTGCTATTTTCAGTCAAGTGGGTTTTTTGTTCAGTTGAATGGAAGCAGTTAGTTTTCTAATTGTTGTTCTAGCTGATGTTCTATCTTGTTTTTGGAGGTTGACTTCATGGTTGTGTTCTGGTTTGGGATTTGAAGTTGATGTTGTGATGCTTCTGTATGGTTTGTTGAGCATAGTGGAGTGGTGGTAGTGTGTTGAAGCCTTAGACATCCATTGGTGTGACTTCGAGTGTTGTTTGGGAGCCTGTACATTCTTTGTCAAATGGGAGAATGTTGAGAAACAGTGCCTCAAATGTACTAGTATTCAGGTGTGGTTTCATCAGCGAGACAATTGTATGTTGGTGTGAGTCGTCACATCGTCTCCCTGATATCCCAATAGCATTGTGTGCATGGACTACATCGGCGTGACAAAGCAGTTCAGAGAGACCCCTTTAGGAGTCTCTTCGACAAGCCGATAAAGGATATCACTATGACATAGAAGTTCAGCAAGACCCATTTAGTTGTCTCTTCGATAAGCCGATAAGCTTGTATCAGAGGGTCGTTACCTCATCGGTGGGACTCGACATTTCGACAGGACCTCGAAATGGGTCTCTTCGATACTCTGATGTTGACGAAGGTAGTGGTACCACTTCGAGGTGACTTGATGTTTCAGTGAGACTCTGTTTAGGGTCTCCCTGACATTCTGATATGATGGTCCATGGTGACTTGGTGGGACCTGAGCTGTCAGGGCAGAAGCGATAATTGGTGCAAGCCATGTTGACTCAGCAGTAAGGACCACATGGAGTGATATTGGTGTGACTACTTTATATCGATGGGAGTTGATATGGTGTCTCATTGATATGGCGATGAGGTTGACTCGGTGAAATGGAACAGGACGGTGACGTGGTCGACGTGTTGGCAATGCATATTACAAATATTGGTTCCAACGAAGGAAGTGACAATTACAGGTTGTGTAACTGTGTAGTTCGCTAAGGAAGTTGAACCGAATCATCTTCCTAGTGTTGTGAAAGAGTGAATGTTAAATAGAACATTGAACGCTCTACAATTGTAAGAGAGTGTGAAGAGGAGTGATTGTCGAATTGTCTCCAGATGGAACAGGATGTTAATCTCCATGAAAGGCTTAGTGCCTGATTTGTATTGTAATTGTATTTTCTATTGTTGAATAATACAATGGTGATATGGGCTTTTGGAGTGTGGGGTTTTTTACCTGAAAGGGTTTTCCCCACGTAAATCTATGCGTTCATGTTTTCTGTTCCATCTTATATGTTTAACGGTTCTGTTATTGAATCTGTATAATGCTTGTTGTTGAAACTACTTAAACTTGCATGAACATTTCTCTAAGGGTTAATGTGGGAAATGAACTATGTCTAATTCCACTTTGTGGCATAGTTGTGTGTGTTTTTGAGGCAATCTAAAGAAATAAAACCTACCGAAGACACTACTATTCTTAGATGTTTGTTTCTAAGATGCTCTCATTACCTTACAAGTTTAAGTTGTTGAAGTTGTTGGAGGAATGTGTGGTTGAAGTTTTGGGTGGAATATGATGTTGGTGGTTGTGATATGGGAGGTTGTGTGTATGTGGAAATGATTTGGGAGGTGGACATGGATGTTTGTAGATTGTTGTTGGGGTTAGAAAAGTATTCTAATATGAATGCTATGGTGTTTTGGTTGAGTTGGGGGACACTAGTGGAAGTACTAGTGTAAGTGGCATTGTTTGGGATGTTGAGGGTGATTTGTGGGATGGATGTGGATATGGTAGATGTCAATGTAGATTTTAATGTGGGAATTGATGTTGATGTTGATGTAGAGGTGGATTATGTAGATGTGTTAGGTGTATTTTTGGATGAAGATGGTTGTGATGTATTACTGGGGGGATTAGTTGATCCTACAACATCATTTTGAAGAAAGAAGTCTAAATATTTATTGGGATCAGAATTTAGGACTCGGTCTAATAAATCCATGGAGCCAGGGTCTTGTGTAAAGTCCATTACTTCTTGGTCATGGTTTTTATTTTCTTTATTTTGAGGAGAAAGATAGGGAGGATCAATTGTGATTTGAGTAATTGCATCATTTGTTACAAAATCATGAGGCATCCCAAACTCTCTATTGGGTTCCATGTTTTGTTTTTCTTATCTTGCACCCTTGTGGTTGTTAGCATACAAAAAAATGATCTAAAATTGATGGTGGAATGGATATGTTAAATGGGGGATGTAGAACCTTAGACTTTTGATGGATTTTTGAAAAGTTTTGACCAAATTTACTTGCTAGATGGGTGAAAGTTGGTTTTGGTTATGGATGATGATTAGGTGTGGTTTATGGAATGGCATTGGTGATGAAAGATAATGATTTTAATGATAGTTTGGATAAAGTTGATTGAGGATGATATTTGGACCTCAAATCAAGATAGACTTAGGAAAATCTAGATCTCTATAGATATAAAAGGGATTTATCCTTTTCTACTTGGGGTAGACAAGACACACCAAGCAAAATAGGATTCTTAAAATGTACTACCTTAGGAGTAGTCCAAGCTCCTAAGCTAATTTATCCAAGGTTGATAAGGGAAAACTTACACAAAACTTAAGACAGACAAGTTCTTAAGCCTAATGTAATTTATGGGATAATGATAAGATCTAGATTTATTTTTAGCCAAATTGTGATTTGAGAGATATGTTTAACTCAAGGATGATTTGATTTGATGATATATATGTTGCAAGTATGTGCAGTCAGTGTTGTCATTGATGTCAACAAGCTTGTGTTGTCATTGGTGTCAACTATGTCTACTGGGTGAGTAGAGATGATGTTGTTGTAAGTATATGAGTTGTTTGGCTGAGTTGCTTTGTTGTTGATTTGGTTTATTTGTAGAGGTGTTGAAGATGTTGAGAATATGTTTCTGTTGGTTGGTTTCCAAGTGCTTTTGAGAAAATTTGATTAATAAAGGAAACAATGTGTTGAAGAGACTGTTTGGCTTAACAAAGCAATATTCTAGTTTTTCTCCGCATCTCCTCCATATTGAAGATCTATCTTTGTGGTTTGGATATGTTGTTCAGGGATGTTCAAAGATGTTATATTCCAAATTTGGTGCTCTGATTCGTTGTACAGAAGAAGTTGTGTTCACCAGAGTACGAACTGTATTCTCGAGCTTTGCAGAGGTGTCTAGGAGAAACTATTTTGCTCCACATTTCTTTGCAAATTTGTTTCTAGCTTTTTAGTTATGGATTTGTACTTATAATGCTTATATATTGCTTAGTTCAAATTTTTCATGGTTTGGTCCTTCACAAGTTGATTTCTTGAGTTATAGTGTATGACAGAGATAGTTAAGCATACTAGATAAATATGATAAGGTTGTGCAGCAGGTGAAATTTGTTGCGGAGGAATTTGTTGAATTTCAAGATGTTTCAGGATTGTGTTGAAGCCTTACATGTGGTCTGCAAGTCGTCATTAGGTTTCAAGAAGTGCGTACTTAAAATTTCATTATGTTAACACAGGTTTGGCTGACCTTCGGTGTTTTCACTATTTGCAGAGGTGCTTCAGTGATTGTGAATGCATGAAGTGGCGTGCAATATAAGGTTTCATGTGTTAGACTACTGGATGCAGTGAGAAGAAGGTGTCTACAATTCTTCAATAATGCTGGTGAGATGATGTTGGTGTTGTGGTGGATATTGGTTCAGTACTTTGAGCTTCATTGGAATTGTACTCCTTGCATATGTTAGATGCAATTATAATAGTTCAACTCTGGCAGTGAGTCACCTCTTCTATCTCCTTCTTTTAGGATAGTGAGTCCTTGGGCAGTACGCCTTTTGGCACGTGAGCCCTCTAGGCAGTGAGTCCTCCAACAGTGAGCCTTTTGTAATTCAGTGTTGATACTACTTTATATTGTGAGCTAATCCTCACTGTGGTTTTTCCCTTCTTGGGTTTTCCACGTAAATCTGGTGTTCATGTGTTATGAGTTGTGGCTGTTTGCTTTATGCTTAATTTCCTTTACTGCAATTAAATATGTTAAATGGATTAAATGTTTTATGTGTAAATAGTTTAAGAGAATATTGATTCACCCCCCTCTGAGTATTCTGGGTGTTCAACAATGTAAGATTTGTTTTGTTGGGAAATGGATTTGGGGTTGGTGAAGTTTTTCTATGGTTGAAGGTTTTGGTCCAAAGTATGTTCACAATTTTGCTATGTTATCCAAATTTCTAAGGTTTCTAATGGAAATGGGATGATCAAAGGGATGGGGGTGGAAATTTTGATGAAAATTAGGGATTTGATGAAGGTGAATGACTCTAGAATCACTCTCAAGGTTTTGCCAAAATGTTAGGTCGATCAATTTATTGTTTGGAAAATTGTTATGCTTGCTTTTTTGAGGCCACAAGCGGAAGCGCTGACAGGGTTTGCGAAGACACTGACATTCAGAGCGCAGGCATTGAAAGATAAGGTGGGTGTGTTGATAAGTGAATCAAAAGTGTGAATAGAAAAAATGTAGGTATTGATAGATCGAGTGCGAGTGCTGATAGGTGGAGCACAAGTGATGACAGTTAGAGCGAAGGCACTGACAGAGACAATGGAAGTGTTGACATACAACGCAAAAGCGTTGGCATGATGATTGATAATCTTGACTATTTCAGTTGATTAGTCATCTGACTATTTTTGGAGGCATTAACAGGTATTTAGGAGGCATTTACAAATTCAGTGAATGCACTGATAGATAGGGTGTGGACGCTACAAGATACAACGAAGGTGTCAACAGAGTAAATGGATGTAGTGAGAGAGTTAGCGGATGCACTAATAAGGGTAGGCACTAGAAGGGTCTATTTTTGATAAAAATTTTATGTTTCTTAGTCAAAAGGTGTTCTTGGCAAGAAATTCAACACAAAAAGACATAATGGCTATTTGATTCAACAAGGAAAATGGTGCAAATTTCTTCATGGATAAAATGACTTATACATGTTTTGTACAAGGAAAACATGCCAAGCACATGAAAAATCCTAGAATTATTCAAGTAGGAGTGTCATATCCCATGGACTCACTTAGGTGTGAATTCGATCTCCACTATTAGATAATGGTGATTTCCATCCCCTTGATACCATTTACCTTTGCTTGGATAGATATGAAATGCAAGGTCATGTACCACCTTACACCCCTTCTCTTGGAGACTAAGGTCTTGCCCAAGGTTTATTCCATATCAAACAACGGAGGTAATAGCATGAGCTCTTCTCCCTATGCTGCAATGATACACCTTAGAATATGATGACTAAAGGTATTAACTAGGTTCAACAAGTTGCTAGGGGTTGTCCCAATATACACTAGGTATGGGGGACAAATATATGAACAAGGGATTACCAAGTATCCAACCAAGAACACCACCACTCTAGTATCAGCGAACCAAGGGCCTTGAGGGTTTTGTTTAGACCATATGTGGTCTCTATTGAAGTGAGTCTTTCAATTCTCACAACATTTATATACCCCGCCAGAACATGGGGTTGAGGTCATCCCTTGGAGTGGGTGTATCTCCAAGAATGCCTCATATGGAAGAAGACACTACTCACTTTTGATCCCCAAGATTGCATGAAGCTCAAGGGGAGAGCATACATGAAAGTAGTACTCCTTTAAGGTATACACAACAAAGAATTTGCACAAGGATTTCTGATCTCGAAGATCACCCAAAGGTGTGAGGGGAGAGCATACATCCTAATGCAAATGAAGACAAAGAAAATAATTAATTCCCACTACTTTACTTTAATGCAACTAAATTAGTGGAAAAATGAAGTTCTTTGACTGTGGGACTGCAAGAAAATGTCAATAGTTTATCATAAGAACCTTGGTGAAATGTTTCAAGCTAGAAAAAGTCAAGTTAGTATCCCAAAAGGTGATGTAGGTTAGCTTTAGAAAAAAAAGGTGCTAAAGCACAAGACCTAGGTGCTAAAAGCAGAATTAGAGGTGCTAACAACAAAATCAGGGGCTCTAACAACAGAATCACAGTCGCTAATAGAAGGTGTAAAAGTGCTATCAGTCAATACAGAGGCACTGATAGACAAAGTAGGAACATTTTTTGACAACTCAGAGGTGCTAAGACATTAAACTAAAGTGCTAAAATAATAAGCAAAGGCACTGAAACTTAGTACAAAGGCGCTAACAGACTGTATATACCTTATTTTTACCTATCATGGGAAGTGCTAGCCTAGAGACAGAGGCACTGACATAGGGCTTGGAGGCATTGAGACAGAGCCCAAGGGCACTGATCTGAGACAGGGGAAAAAGTCTACAAAGAGAGGTTAGATTGAATGCAATTTAAATATCATAGATTTATCCTTGCAACTAGATTAGTTGATACGTTGAGTTAAAAGACATTAGTCCCCAAAATAGGCCATTAAAGTGTTAATACAAGGTTATATAAATGGTATTTGCAAGTTTATCAAAAAGCCTATGTAAACTCCTAGATTTCCCCTACAAAACAAAATATTAAACCTGCCATAGAGATCAAATAAGGCACCAAAATACACTGTCAACAACCTACAACAAGAAAATATTAGTCTGTAGCTAAACATAATAGAGGCACTAAGATAGTTAGTGTAAGCACCTCTATGGGGCTCGGAAGCACTGAAACAGAGACCTAAAGCGCTAAAACAAGAAACTTAGGCGTTAAAACATAGACCCTAAGCACTAACATAGATATTAGAGGAGCTGAAAGACCTTGTAAAACCAAATGTTAGTACACAGTCAAAGGCACCAATAGAGCCGACTAAGGCGCTATTGTATCCGCCGAAGGTGATAATAGAGGACACAAAGGTGCTACCTTGTTTCCTTCACAAGAGACATGAAATTTCTTCCACAAATCATTAAATTCAGGAATGATTAGGTCCCACCGGGCATGCTAAATGAAGATACATGAAATGTAGGAGATAGAACAAACATAAAGGAAATAACAAACAATGATTATACCTTAAAATCCCCTCCATCCAAGTCTCCTTGATAAGGTGGAGGAAGAAGCATGCATCCAATGAAAAATCCTAGCTTTAACCAATAAAAAAGTAATGTGGATTGCTCAATATAATACCAACATGGTGAGAGCAAGGATTTGGATTCAATTGGATAAGGAATTGGCTATGAATATGAGGAATTTTGGAGCATAATGGTGGTATATTAAGATTCCATTGTGTTCCAATGTCTTGGGAGAGGTTCTTATTTTTATATTTTTGAGGATTTTAGATCAATGGTGGAGGTTTGAAAATGAGATCCATTAAGGGTGGAGATCGAATGGTGAAATCAAGGGTCAAGATTCCATCAACAAAGATGGAGACTCTCGATATTTTGGAATTTAAAATTCCACCTTGGGAAGGCTTTGCATTAATGAAGATAAAGACATGAGAATGAATTAAAAATTCATTTTAATGGGTGAATGGGATGAGAAATGACAAGTGCATGGATTTGGAAAGGTAAGTTGGAGACATGTGTGAGCTTTATTATTTCAATAATGCTCTTTCATTCATTAGGAAATATGAGGTGGAGACATATGTGACTCCCCTTAATTAAATAATGTTAATTATTTAATCAAGTGTGGGGAGATGGGATAATGAGGGTTTAGGTTAGTTAATTAAGTGACAAACTTAATTAATGTGGCTAGTGGAAATTAAGAGATAAGTTAATTAGTGGTTTAAATTATATAAGCAAGAGTTTACTTAATTAATTTGGGTCTAGGGGCTAGGTAGGGTATGGTAGCTAATTAAATAAATTATATTTATTTAATTGGCCTAGTTTTAATCATATACTAGCTGGATCAATTAAATAAATGGACTTTATTTAATTAATTTGGGTTAGTGGCAAGGATAAAATAATCAATTAAATAAATTATAATATTTATTTAATCAATTATGGACAATGGTTAGGGGGAAGTAATTAGTTAAATTTGATGTATTTAATTAATTAGGGAGAAGTGACTATGGGTGATCGATAAATTAATTAAATAAATTAATTTTATTTAATTAATTATGGGAAAGTGGATGCAGGAAAATGGTTGTGTAGGGTTCTTGTCATTTTCTGGTGTCTACAAAAGGCATTGTTTCTACCCATTTGGTAAAATATTCTATTGTCGTGATGATGTATAAATGTCTGTCATTCGAAGGTGGGGAAATCTTTCCCACTAGATCCAATCCTCATGTGCAAAAGGGCATCTTGTAAATGTTATGCAAAAGGGCATCTCATTGTACAAAATCAATTATATCAAGTCAAGCTTTGCATCTTGTAAATGTTATGCATCATTATTCTTGGCAATATAAAGTGTTGTTATTGCTTTTCTCTCTTACTATGGAAGGTTGTTATGATTGCAAGTGATCCTAGGAGTGCTTGAGCCCATTATTGACTCTTACATGGTATTAGAGATTTAGATCTATAATCTCCTTCCCTCATTTTGGAGATTTTTTTTCCTAAAGATATTTTTGGTACATCATGGTGCAAAACAGACCACACCATCATGATCAAAAGGTGTCAAAACCTAAGGATCACCTATCCAAACGCTGAAAAAGGAGAATAGAAAATTTTGCAATTTTTTTTTGTTTTAGATCTCAGCTCCACAAAATCCTATGATTGTACAAAATCCATACCATCGTACGAATCTGCACGCAGTCGTACAACACTGTACAACTTTTGTCGACACTGCTTGCTCTCTTCCTGAGTCAACATTTTATTCACTAGGTTGTTTTTAAATTTTATCAAAGGATATTCTACAAATTTTTGGAGTAATCCCTATGTAAGCAGGGTACCCTATATGTGCAGGGCAAACAATTGTAGGTGTATGGAGTAGTTACGAGGGTGCCACATGGCATGAGCCCTCACACTCTATCTACTATCGATGGGCTTTGCCTTGCTGGCAACACTCTACCCGATCGATGACCATTTGAAAACCCTCTGGTGAAGGCATATACCAGTAAAGATTATTGTCGTAAAACCACTTCGTAGTGCAATAAAGCAGTTTCCACGTAGCAATTAGCGGTTTCACATTTTGAACAGAGAGTTTTGACTTTTTCAGGCAGTTTCAAGGAAATCCAGTGGCAGTTTTATGTTTAGGAGAATATTCTAACATCCCTAGGAATATTATGTCCTTGCACATGCTGACGTCAACAAGGCTTTTTCAATTTAGCTCCCCCTCTCCAATGAAGTTTTTGTTTTGGCAATCTGACTTTGAAGCTTCATAGCTTGCTCAATTTTGCTCCATTTTTTGAGCAATGTTTTTTTGGTTTGGATTTTTATTTTGGTGCCTAGTTTCTCTAGAAATTTTAGATCTTCATCGTTGTCGCTAAGGAGTTCCCATTTTTGGAACTTTCAAGGCTCTGTTTGGGCCCCTACGGTAACATTTTTTGGTAATTTTTTTTGAAAGTGCATAATTTTTTGATTCTCAAATCTATAATCTGTTTGATCTAATTTTGCTTAGAAATTGTACTTTTAGTTATAGCCTCATTTTGGCTTTTGCATTATACCAAGATCAAAGACCACTTAGCTATTTTGGCTTGTGGCAATTGTAATTGTACTAATTATAAAGTGCCATCATCATATTTTTATCGGGGGTTCTCATGATTGAGTGAATTTTTGGGGGTAATCTCATGCTTTTGTTGGATTGAGTCTCTTGATTGGTCTTGTGTGTGACTATAAGGAGTAATCATGAATATCTCAAAGCATCTAGCTGTAATTGAATTAAAAAGAGGAAACTATAAGTCTTGGAGAGATGGTATGTTGACACATTTCAAATGGCCAAATCTTCTACCCTATCTCTATGAACTTTTTCCTCAACCTGAGTTATTTGATAAACTCAAGATATGGTATCAAAAGAATGGTTATGTAGCAGGTTTTATTGGTTCAAATGTCAACTTTGACATATAAGTACATTGACATGGACTTCTTCCCCTCATACTAGTTGGACCAAACTTTGGGAGCTATATGGAGATCATGATATTCCACCATTCCTAGAGGATCATGTTGTAGATTGTTTAAAACCACTTGATGTTTTTCTACCATATGATTTTCGAACAACTATGAAGCTTGATGAATGGGTAGAACTTGAATGTCTTGATTACACAGAGACTTCTCCTGATACTCCTCCTTTTGTGATGCAAGAGCATCCTAGGTTGCACAAGAAATCTTGAATCAACCAAAAATATTTGCATTTCTTTTGTTTCTTTCATTTTCTAGTTCAGTTCAGTTAGAAGCAGTTTCAACATTTTCTACTGCATTTTAGAGCTCGTGGGTTAGGACTTAGTATCTAGACATCATCATGCACATCATATCCAAAATTTAGCTCATTTGGATTAGTTTTTGGAAAGATATTGCTATAAGAAGAACAACTATTTTCTCAGCATAGAGC
Organism: Cunninghamia lanceolata; assembly: GCA_027924645.1. Classification (NCBI taxonomy): domain Eukaryota; kingdom Viridiplantae; phylum Streptophyta; class Pinopsida; order Cupressales; family Cupressaceae; genus Cunninghamia; species Cunninghamia lanceolata. The sequence goes on along the minus strand of BSBN01000443.1, from coordinate 10,334,629 downwards.
ATTTAGACAGTCTTAGACAACCAGCTAGAGGAGAAGGATTGCAGAGGACTCCTGTGCCTTGTGGAGCTAAAGGAATCATCATTCACTATTGTTGAAGACATGGCCGATCTCCCTTGAGATCCACACCTTGTTTCATTGATTTGTGGAGTACTAGTTGATTAATGCCGACCTATCTATTCTGTACATTACACCTTCATTGGAGAATGTAACTTCTTCCTTGGCTGATGTGGAGGAATCTAGGAGCTTGAAGATGATATATATACATGTAATAGATGCATAAGAAAGTAGTTCATTAGTAGTTCATCATTAGGAATCAAAATCTGATGTTTTTGTGAAGAGGCGCTTCAATTCCATATCATTTAGTATTGTAATCAGGCCTGCAAACCCAATTTTGTAATCCCGCATGTTGCCGACATGTTCATAGTTTGAATCTTTGATATATAGCATATATGAATATGCATTTGCATTTCATTTTGAGTTGCTTCCATTTGTGTTTACTCTTGCTACATGGCCTGGACAATTCACTTTGTGGACCCTCCTAACCATGACTACACCAAGTGGTATTAGAGAAAAGTTTGAATCCTTTGGAGCGAGTTGTGGAAGGCATTCTATAAGATCCTGTTGTAAGTAGATTGCCAAACTGAGGCAACCTACTTGTGTTGTCAACCAATCATCAATTGTGAGGCAATTGTCACCTTGTAGCCATATCACCGAATTTGAGGTAGTTTGCACTTGATCCTACGAAGAGATGTTGCTGAGGAGAATACCTACTATTGGTACTATTGTTGGAATTAGGTTTGTCATTGATGTCAAAAGTTCATTCATGGTTTAGGTTTGTCATCAGGAGTTGCTTCGTGATATGATGTTCATGATATAATGTTCATAAATCTGGAGTTGTTCCATGACATGACAAGGTGACATATATGTTGGTTGATGCTTGTTGCATTTAAAGTATTGAAGGTATTTGTTCATTTGATATTACTGTTGCTTCTACAAGCATTTCAAGGTGTTGATGCAAAAGGTGTTGTTGCATCCTTTGATTTATGACAATTTATCATCTTTCAAAGGTAACTGAGATGCTGAGTTGAAAGAGTTTGCATTCATGGTTCAACAAGAAATGATAGTGGTTTTCATATCCTTCTCCTACATTTGAATCCCTCAAGATATGGTTTCAAAGGTTAAGCATTAGGGTTTATCTATGTATGAATTCCTAGTCCCAAAACCCTCATGTATATAAGGCAAAGTGTTCTTTTTAATATTTCTCATCTTTTTACCACTTCTCTACAAACAGTTAAGGTCTATATGATAAACATCACAAGTCTCTATTGTTTCCTATTCTCTGTCATAGAATGTCCTTGTCAATATTAAGTGATTAGGGTTTGCTATTCTTCAAACAACCTAGTCTAAGAGACCTAAAAAACCCTAAGTCTTTATTGTTTAAACCCTAGTATATGAGTTGTTGAACCCTTCATGATGTGTAGTTACCTTTTGTTATGTTTAAAAAGTGACATATGATCAAAGGTTGACACCCACTTAAGTTACAACTTAAGGGGTCCCGAAACATGCTTTTGACTGACCCCTTTCCTAGGGCAACCTACTCTATCAAGTGGCCACTTTGTAGTCAGGTGCCAAATTGAAATCAATGTTGTTTATTTGATGTGAGGTGGGCGTGAAAGGTAAAATCAAAGGTCATCTTTTAAGCCTTTTTTAAATACCAACGACCATATCATTAGCTTGGAACTTGACGGGCATCCGATCGTCTTGTTAGTTGGAGCAATTTCTTCAACTATTTTTGCATCAGGGTTTTGTAAATAGAATCTATTGTTGTTGGTGGAAAAGTTTTTTATGAATGTGTGGGTGGAATTATGAATGAGAGATCAGTCTATATGGAAATTGTTTGAGTTTTATTGTGTCGGATGAAGTTCTTTAATATCATCAAAACAATGAGTTATGTTCATTGTAAACAAAAAGAATATAGAGTATAAGGAAAGGATATGTTTTACAAAGAATGCATGAGGACTATGAACTTGAAAAAATGACAAAGGTAGTGTGAAGCCTATCTAATTGCACAGAAAGAAAGACTTGTATGACAATGCCTATGCATTGATGTGTGATACCTTGATATATGTATTTTTGATAAAAATCTTAACCTCTGATATAGAACTATCAAAAGTAGTATGATGGGAGTGCTCTAGTTATGTTGTGCATATAATCTTGAAGGTATCTATATGGATAAATATGTCAGAGTTAGAGGACAAGGTATGTAGTGATGTTCTTACAGAATACATTGTGGGTAGATTGAGATACAGTGACAGAGTGTGTTCATCACAGAGGTAAAGAAATGTTTTCTATCAATACATGTTTAGTTTGTGTTGATTCTATTTAGTCTTTAAATGAAATGTCAAGGGTATATGTTGATGCAAAGTGAATGCATTATGATGATACAAGGGCATATGTTGATGCAAAGTGGATGTATGTTAGACAGATTATGTGACAAGTAGAATGATGTAGTGTGTAAAGAAGGGAATCTTGATATATGTTTGAGTATATGTTATTCTTATATTGTTCCATGATGCCATGTACTTTTGTATTGGACATATAATGGTCTTGAATAGTCAATCTTCGGTTAAGTTGTAAAGGAAGATTGAAGTACTATTTTGAATATCTACACTTAGAGGTGCCTAAACAAATGAGTTATAGAAGTCATCTATAACCATTGATATCAATGTAAACAGAGTAGTACTCTATGCTTTATCTTCTTGTTTTGAAATTGGAGTTGATGTGATTAGTGAGATCCTGTAATCAATGAGATTGCCAATGAGGCTTGTATGTAATTAGTGAGATTTTGGTCATTGAGACCTAATAAAGTTTTGGTGAGGATGGACAGTGGTTTTTCCCTGGATAGGGTTTTCCACTTTAAACATTTGTGTTATGGTTTCATGATTTTGTTGCTCTCTATGTCTTTGGTATGTTGATGTTATTTGCATTCATATTGGGATGATGAATAAAATAGTTTTATTAGATCATTGATTCACCCCCTCCTCTCAGTGATCCATTGTATTCCAACAATTGGTATTAGAGCGAAAGGTCATGGGTTCGAATCCCCCCAAGTAATGCTGGGGGGAGTTTGTTGGCAAATGGTCAATGCTCCCCCTAGGATTTGTGATATGGACTAACCAACTCCTGTGGATTCATTAACTCTAACGCTTGTATTAGAAATTGAAGGGTCAACCTTTTGGTCTAACGACAATCATGGGCCAACAGGAACAACAATCAAAATTAGTTGCATTAAAATAGAAGTTAGTCTTCAATGGCTTATAGTATTATTGAGAAATAAAATGCTCTAACTATTACAAAATAGAAAATGGCATGGCTCTATTTTGTTCATTTAATGTATGGACAAACAACTTAGTATGTCTTTCTTCTACTAGTTATTTTCTCTTGTTCCCCTATTCTCCTCAATGTCTTTATGCTTTAGATGCTTTCCTCCCCTTCCTCACAATCTGATCCATTATTTTTCCTTCTCCTACACAAATATTCTCTATCATTTGAAATGATTTAGTGCACATTCATTTCCAAGAATGACCTACCTTATTTTCTTCTGTACATTTTTCTAGTTTATGGAGGTTTTGGATCAATTCACTTGCCCTAAACATTGCATGATGACTTAGAAGAATGAAAATCATCATGGAACACAATTGGCCACCTATGGGATAGTTTTGACTTCTTGTAAATGGTTATTTTTGTCTAAGATATGCAATTGTTTGCAACTCTCATTTACTCTACTGTATCCTAGTTGAAAATCATTATGAAGTTTTAACAACTACTAAGTGTTTGTGAAATGACTATGGGAGACTAATACCAACCAATAAAATCATGTGATCCTTTTGGCAATTGGAGGTTTGAAAGAAGTTGATTTGGAAATAAGATGATGCCAAGTATTGTCTATGATCCATGCCACCAAAAATTACCTTTTCCAATAGTATTTCCCACCATGCTACCAGAGTTGTTCTAGTTACTACCAAAGATGATAGTTGTTGCTAAAGTAAATTACCCTACTAATAAATTCACATATACTTGTTGTCTTTCAATGATAATAATGTTGTTTAAGTGACTTCCTCCTAAAGTTACATACATGCTTGCTACCAAAGATACAACTGCACTCTTGGATGCTATCAAAGTTAGCTGTAATATTCTTTTAAATTTTTTATTTATCTAAACATGTCAATCCATCAAAACCCACACACATAAAACTAAAGTTCTTCTCAAGTTACCTTATTTTATTTTTTTAGTGATGCAAGATTGCTCGTGAACTTAGATGCTCTTGCATTAGACATGTTACATAAGTGAAATATACCATGAGCTCTAGCTCATGAACATTTTACAAAATTTGAAAATTTGAGATTCCATATTTAGCAGCTTCAGATGCAATCATCCATGTTACTTCTTTAGTTGTTTTATTCTTCCATTTTACCAAGTACTCATTGTACTCTTTTCCTCTAATCTTCTTAATTACTCATGATTCTATCACCACTTCTACCTCATTTTATTCTTTCTTAGGCAACTATAGTACCCATTCTTCAATTGAAAAATCTAAAATTGTACCTTCCTTTCCACTTGTTTGCTCTTTATAGTAATAGTACAAATTTACCACATTGAAAATTAGGGAGATATCCACTCCTTTTGAGGGATCTATCTAATAAGCATTTATTGAAAATTTTCTCAAGACCTTACAATGTCCAATTTTCTTCCATTCTATCTTGTTATAGGTTCCACGAGGAAATATTTCCTTCCACAAATGAGCTAAAACCAAATCTCCAACTTGAAATCCTTGCTCTCTCCTCTTAAGATTAACATGTTGCTCGTACATCATTGTATAATTATTTTCAAAATTTCTCCTTACTTATGTAACTAGTTCATGTACTTAGCAAAATCCTTTCCTATAGCATTTAGTATTCCCAAACCCATAGTACTTCTCAACTCATCTACCCCTCTAGGGTTGTATCCATACACAATCTAAAAAGGACTCTTCATTATACTCCAATTGATTGAATTGTAAGTAAATTCAACATGTGCTAATGCATTGTCCATAGACTTGGCTTCTTTCTAATTAAACACCTCGACAAAGTTTTAAGGCTTTTATTGACAACCTTAGTTTGCAGCCCATTCATTTGTGGATAATAGGCTAAACTAAAATTCAACTTGGTGTCCAACTTTTTCCAAAACTAAAAATGGCCCACAATTTTTGTATTCCTATTTGAGACCATGTAATTTGACTACTTCTCTAAAAAACAATGTGGCAACATGAGTGGCATCACTTGACTTCTTGTAAGGTATGAAGTGTGTCATCTTTGATAATCTATCTACAACAACAAAAATAAAGTCATTACCTTGTTGAGTTCTTGGTAGCCCAAGAACAGAATCCATGCTCACATCTTCTCATGGTATTTTTAGTATATGTAATGGTTGATATAAATCTATATTTTGGCTCTTTCCTTTAGTGTGCTAACTAACTCTACAATGTTGCACAACATCTTCACATCTACAATCATACTTGGCCAATAATATCTCACATAGTTGCACCAATGTGTTGTCTACCTTAAAACATCTAGTAAGACCTTCATTATACTTCTCACCAAATTATTCATCATTGAACCTTGAGGTATGCATAAATGATTCCCTTTGAACAACAAATTCCCTTGACTAAAATATTCCATCCATGGAATTATGTCCATGTCGATTGTACTCTTGCATGTTTCCCAAGCCTCTTTAAAATATAAGTCATCCTCATACGACTCTCATGAAATGAAATGCAACAACCTCCACTTGCATCTCATTTAGAAAATGTCATCTCCTACTCAATGAATAGGTTACCCTATTTGGTCTACCCCTCCTATGATTCAAAACAAATGAATAACTCTAAAAAAATTCAACCCACTTTATGTGCTTTGGATTCAACTTACCTTGGTTAATAAATTGCAGTTCTTGATGATCTCTAAATAGAACAAATTCCTTAGTTAGAAAATAATGTCTTCACCTTAAGTGATTAAACAATCACATAAACCTCTTGGTCATATATTGAATATTTCATTTTAGATTCACCTAAGTTCTCATTGAAATCTATAATGGGCTTACTTCTTGACTCAAAACTCCACTTATCACTATCTCACTTGAAACACTATGAAAATCTAACAATGTTAGAATTGACTATTTTGTCACTTTCTCCTTCAAAAGATGAAATCTCTTCTCTACTACAATCTTCTAATGAAACTCATTCCTACCACCCTTCATTATCTCTCTAATAGGTGCAAAAATACCACCAAAATTTATGATAAAATTTCTATAAAAACTCACTAAACTATAGAAACTTTGCTTTAAATGTGTTCCTACGTGATGGTCACTCCACAATAGCCCTTACCTTTTAAGGTTCCATCCGCAAACCTTCTTAGGAAATTAGAAATCTTGAGCACACTAACTCCATAAAATTCACTTTTCAAATTAACTAGCAACTTTTCTTCCTTCACTCTTTACAAAAGAATCCTTATATGCATTAAGTGCTCTTCTTTTGTTCTAGTTAAAAACCAAGATATTATCCAAATAAAAAATTATGAACATACCAAGAAATGGCTTCAGTAATTCATTCATTAGCCTCATGAATGTGTTCAATGCATTTGTTAATCCACATTACATAACAAGCCACTCATACAACCCATCTTTTTGTCATGAATACAATTTTCCACTCATCCCCTTCTCTAATCCAAATTTGATGATATCCACTCTTCAAATCAATCTTTTTGAAGTATTTAGATCCACTCAAACAATCTGTTCCTCATAATAGAAATATGTATATTTTATTGTTATTTTGTTAATGAGTCGTGAATTTGTCCACATACATCATTTTTTATTCTTCTTGGGTGCTAGTACTACTGGAACAACATATGGGCTCAAACTCACCATAATCAAACCCTTGTTGAACAACTCCTAGATTTGTCTCTTCACCTTCTCATTATCCATAGGTGGCATCCTATGCATTGCCTTGTTTGATAATTGATCTAGGAATTAAATACATATGGTGGTTGATGCTTCTCATGGGTGGAAACCCATCTAGTAGTTCTTTTGAAATAATTTTAGTATACTCTTCCAATAAATCCTTTACTTCTTGTGGAAATGCTTCCTTTTAACTTCTTGTCCTAACCTCCATAGGCTTAGGAAAGAATAGAAAGATTTCTCTTTCTTCATCTCCCTTAGAAAGAATTTTCCTAAAATTAAAGACACCTTAGGACTATTGTCCATTCCTTCCCCTTTGTCCTCCAATGGACTCAATGTAAATTCCTTTCCATCCTTCAGATAGTGTATTCATCGTACCATCATGCACAACCTTTCTATCAGACTGTTAAGGCCTTCCCAATAAAACATGACAAGCATACATGGGCATAAGTTCATAACATTGTATAAAATCTCATCTTTATATGAACTAATATGAAATTCATTAAAAATTGCTCACTTACCAAGTTTTGATGTCTTTTTTGTAGCTATAAAACCTTTTATGGGTTTGGGTGCTCAATCTTCTTGGACACCAATTTGTCTATACATTTACTGTTAATAATGACCTTGCAATATTTACCTTTGGTTTTACATCTAGTTATAAATAAATTCTTCCTTTGTATTGGATCATGCTCTTCCTTGAGGGATTTAAAACCCTCCTCCTCTTTGGTGATTCTATGGCAATCCTGTTTCCCTTATCATCTTTGTATTATGGCCTAACACTAGATAAACAACATAGTGCTTAGAGGGGTAGCAACTAGTGGAATCGTGGTGTCCATAGGGATCCCATCCCACATCCAAATGAGCTCTACCACAACATATTTTTGATTTAGGACCTAAGGTAGTTGTGATGTTTGCACTCTTTCCCATTAGATGGGTAAATTCTGTTAGATCTAGGGCGCACAATTGAGAGGGGGGGTGAATTAGTTGTGAAAAAACCTTGCTTCTATTTCAAACACTTGATTCTTCTTATTAGTTAGCAGCATATCAATTAATCATTCATGAAAGCATAAACACTGGAGTAGATAAACATAACACATTAGACACCAAGATTTTTGACGTGGAAAACCCGGTTAAGGGAAAAACCACGGGGTGATTAACCCAAGGATTATTCTCTGTTAGAAGAATAAGAAAAATGCATGGCACATGCCAGTCAGGGCTCACTGCCTGAGCACACTGCTCACAAAGAGGCACACTGCCTACAAAGAGACACACTATCTACAAGATCATAAGGATCACAACCTTGAACTAGAGAATGACATCTTCACCATGTCTGGATCAGTTCCATTTAAGCCTGAAACACTTCTGCTCTACCTTTCGCTTGTTCGCTATACCACACTCATCTGCTCCACACCACACTTCGAAATGAACTCACAATCCTATATTTATACAAGACATCAACTTAGGAACAATCATCTAAGTCGGCAATCAACCATAAGAACATCTGCAAGATGAATAACACATCCAGTTGGCCACCACAAGAACATTCGCAGGATGAACAACTCATCCGATCGGCTAGTCTAAACAAGAACTTCATCTGGAAGAATATCTTCAATTCTGGGCTCTACCATCAATGCAGACCAACAACACAACCTCAACATGATCCAAGAACCTTCACAAGCCTGCCTGAATGACCAGGTACATCCGCACTTCCTCTGCTCACTGGAATCTCTTCTCTTCCTCATCCAAAACTTCAAGAACACAGTCTATCGCCACTGTCATACTGCAAGAGGTGCTTCTCGACCTCCAAACCACATACCAATTGAGATGACACATCACAAGGACATCCCAAACACTCTATCCAATCCACAGAATAGGACAATGCACTTCCGGATCTCACCGGACCTTTTTGTAACACTATGTCATTCCGAAGCATCTCCTGGAACCGATTCTACTTGATTGATCACAACTTCTTCACATCTTCATGTGGACCTCTGAAATCTTAACTGGATCATCTCAAGACTCATATCTACAAACCCTTTAATCCGCATCCTCTGAATCTCAACCTATTGAGTACTTTTGCCTTTTTCTCATCACTATTCTTCACTATTCCTGATTGAGACTAATTTTCTCAATATCCTCAGCACACAATTTTTTCAATCCTTCTTGTCAAAGCAATATGAGTATGTTGACATCAATGACAACACTGGTTCACCTCATACTTGCAACAATCTCCCCCTTTGTCATTGATGGCAACATATGATGTGAAAAACCATCAAGACAAGAACTTCTCCTTTCTGTCACAACTCCCCCTATCAACAGCAACTCTTCACATGTCTTCTTTTCCTTTACTACTCCCCCTTTGATCATCAACCACTTGTTTTTCATGTCTCCTCTCCCCCTTTGACATCAATGGCAAAGGGCTCATACTTGCAATACTAACACATCAGAATCATATTAGCTACTCCCCCTTAGTAGTAGCTCCCCATCATCAATCCAGATCACAAGATATGACTGTGATATCCATCGGACTGATGCACATCAGTGCATCCTAGTTCATCTTTGAAGGGGCCATGACCCCTAACTTCTCCCCGAGATACTCAAAAGAGTCCTTGGGAAGAGGTTTAGTAAAGATATCTACAATCTGATCCTTGGAGGATACATATCCATAAGATTTGAGTGCAACTACCTGCTACTGTAATGTATTCTGCTTCGGTTGTAGACAGAGATATTGCATCTTGTTTCTTGCTTAGCCAAGAAACCAATCTCTTTCGCAAAAAGAATGCTCCACCACTGGTGCTCTTCCGGTCATCCACATCTCCTGCCCAATCTGCATCTATGTAAGCATGAAGAGAGAAATCATGATCTCTAGGATACCACAAACCATACTCCACTGTCCCTTTTAGATATCTAAAAATCCTCTTGATTGCCATAGCATGAGATTCTCTAGGATCAGCCTGAAATCTTGCCACAAGACCAACAGCCTGCATTACATCTGGTCTAGTTTGAGTGAGATACAACAATCCACCAATCATTGATCTATACTTTGTCTGATCTGCCTTAGGAGAGTCATCATCTTTGCTCAACTTACATCTGGTTGCCATAGGAGTGTTCATTGGCTTTGAATCTTCCATACCGAATTTCCTCAACAATTCTTTCACATATTTGGTCTAAGAAATGAAGATCCCTTTCTTTGTTTGAGTAATTTGCAAACCCAAGAAGAAATTCATTTCACCAAGCATAGACATTTCAAACTCACTTTTCGTCTAATTTACAAAAGTTTTACACATACTATCTCTTCCTCCAAAAATGATATCATCCACAAACACTTCAACAATCAAGATGTTTTCATGGTCAATTTTGAAATATAAGTTACTGTCAGCAGTACCTTTGTTGAATCCAATCTGCACAAGATGCTTATCCAACCTTTCATACCATGCTCTGGGGGCTTGCTTCAATCCATACAATGCTTTCTTCAACTTGCAGACCATATCATCATTATCAGACAATTGAAATCCATCCGGTTATTCAATTTAAACTTCTTCTTCTAGATCACCATTTAGGAAGGCAGACTTGACATCCATCTGATATACCTTGAAGTCTTTGAAGGTAGCAAATGCAAGAAATAATCTGACTGCTTCAATTCTTGCCACCAGAGCAAAAGTTTCTTCAAAATCAATTCCTTCTATTTGAGAGTAGCCTTTGTAGACCAATCTAGCTTTGTTTCTGATCACTTCACCAACTTCATTTAGTTTGTTCCGGAAGACCCATTTGGTTCCAATCACATTCTTGTTTCTAGGTCTGGGAACAAGATCCCAAGTATGATTTTTCTCAATTTGCATCAATTCTTCCTCCATTGCTTTGGTCCAGTTTTTATCATTGCAAGCTTCATTAATTATCTTAGGTTCAATCTTTGAAATCAGACAATATTCATTTGAATCTTAAGCAATTCTTCTCCTTGTTTGTACCCCTTTGCTTTTGTCACCTATGATCTGATCTTCAGAATGATTTAGAGTTACATACCTTGGAATTTTGGGAGTTTCTTGCACTACTGTTTCTTGATCAGGCTCATTTAGACACACCTCTTCTTCCTGATTTACCGGATTAGTCTGAATTTGAATTTCAGAGGAGGATTGAGCTCTTTCCACCAGAGAATCATTCTGATCATCTTCATCACATTCATAGAATCTTGTGGGCTTCTCAATTCCTTCATCAACCTTCACATTTGTACTTTCTATCATCTTTCTCAATCTCTTATTGTAACACTGGTATGCTTTGCTTTGAGTGGAGTAACCCAAGAAAATTCCTTCATCACTTCTAGCATCAAACTTTCCTAGATCTTCATCTCTTTTGATATAACACTTTCTACCAAATACACCAAACCAAAGTTCATAAGGAGTCTTACCAGTATTGCTTCTGATTTGAACTCGATTAAGAGTGTAGACTGCAGTGCTGACAGCTTCTCTCCAAAACATCTGGGGAACATTTTCTTCCATCATCATTGTCCTGGAAGCTTCTTGGATGGTCCGGTTCTTTCTCTCAACAACTCCATTCTGCTGTGGAGTCCTAGGGGCAGACAACTGTCTCCTTATGCCATGCTTCTCACAAAAGTCTATGAATTCACCGGATGTGAATTCACCACCTCTATCAGACATCAGACATTTCAGTTTCAATCTAGTTTGATTCTCTACCATAGCTTTGCAGATTTGAACTTCTCAAGGGCTTCTGATTTCTCTTTTAGGAAGGTAACCCACATCATCTGGGAATGATCATCAATTAATAACATGAAATATCTATCACCTTGCATACTCTTGATTCTTGTCGGAACACATAGATCAGTATGGATTAATTCTAGTAATCCAGTAGTGGACTGATCCTTGCTTTTGAAAGAGAGTCTGCTCTGTTTACCTAGCTGACATTCTTTGCACAAACTATTTGTAGGTTTCACCAATTTAGGAAGATCTCTTATAGCCTGAGTATTGCTTATCTTGATGATGTTATCAAAATTCACATGACACATCCTTCTATGCCATAACCAACTCTGATCAACTTGAACAAACAAACAACTTTTATTAGAACCAACTAGATGGAAGATATTACCTTTTGTTTGAGTACTGGATGCAATCTCAGTTCTAGAGCTTTCAAAGATCCTGCATCTTCCATTCTTGAATCGGATATCATAACCTTTGTCCACCAACTGATCAACACTGAGAAGATTGTGCTTCAATCCTTCAACATATAGTACATTACCAATTTTGCTCTTTCCATCAAAAGAAATAGTTCCCCTACCTCTGATTCTGCCAGCAGAATTGTCTCCAAACCTTACCATTCCTCTTTCATACCTTTCCAAATCTAAGAACTTGTTCTTGTCACCTGTCATATGGTGAGAACAACCACTGTCAATAACCCAATCATCCTTTTCTTCAACTTGGGCAGCCAAAGCTCTTTCTACAACCTTATGATTGACAGATTCAGAGGATATTGAATCTTCTTCCTTGATGGCAATAAACACCCATTCATTTCCTGATTTGCTTCCCATTTCTGATTCATCATCTGTCACTTCTTCATTATCATCTTCTTCATGAACATAATAGCAGTTCTTTTGAAACCTTTTCTGTTAGCATTTGACCTTGCAGATCTTTCCAGACATCTTGAAGCAAAATGACTAATCTTATTGCAGTTGAAGCACTTAAAGGGTAGTTTTTCTTCATACTTACCGGATCCTCTTGGCAGTCTCTTTGCAATGAGGGCTTCAAGTTGAGCTGTTTCTACTTCTTCCTCTTCCATGTCTTTCCTTGCTTAATCATACCATGATAGCTTCCTTGAAGAATTCTCTCTTGGATCAAATCTTTGTTTGCCTTTCACATAGGCACTGGCCTTGAATGCAGATTCAGTCTTGGGGTGATCATCTCCAAACTCAGTCATTTCAAATGCAGCTAGTTTGCCAGCCAATTGCTCTCTTGTGACGGTTGTATGGGCTCTAAATTCATCAATGGCAGCAACTTTGATCTTGTAGGCAGCAGGAAGGGATCTGAGAATTTTGCAAACAATTTCATTTTCATCTAGAACTCCACCAGCATTCCTGATTCCACACACCAGCTCATTCACTCTTGGCATAAAGGTAGTGATATTTTCTTCATCTCTCATCTTCAATCTTTCAAATTTCCCTTTCAGACTTTGCAGCCTTGCACTCTTGACAAACTCATCTCCTTCATATAGAAGTTCCAGTTTAGTCTAGATTTCATATGCAGTTGGTAGGTCAATAACATTTGAGAGATCTGAGTCATTCAATGTGCTTGGAAGAGCTTCTTTGGTCCACAGATTGTTTTCAACATCTGTGATTTCATTCAGAGTTGATGCACCACCCTGTGGAGGTACATATGGTTTTGAAACCATGGCCAAGTACGCTTTTCCCATACACTCTAAGTGACATTTCATGCGACCTTTCCAGAGAGTGAAGTTGGTTCCATCAAACTTCAGACTATCCTTCTTGTATGACGACATCCTGGATCTCCTCAAGCGGTTAAGCTCCTTTAAGAGGAACTTAGCTCTGATACCAATTGTTAGATCTAGGGCACACAACTGAGAGGGGGGGTGAATCAGTTGTGAAAAAACCTTGCTTCTATTTCAAACACTTGATTCTTCTTGTTAGTTAGTAGCATATCAATTAATCATTCATGAAAGCATAAACACCAGAGCAGATAAACATAACACATTAGACACCAAGATTTTTGACGTGGAAAACCCGGTTAAGGGAAAAACCACAGGGTGATTAACCCAATGATTATTCTCTGTTAGAAGAATAAGAAAAATGCATGGCACATGCCAGTCAGGGCTTACTGCCTGAGCACACTACTCACAAAGAGGTACACTACCTACAAAGAGACACACTGTCTACAAGATCATAAGGATCACAACCTTGAACTGGAGAATGACATCTTCACCATGTCTGGATCAGTTCCATTTAAGCCTGAAACACTTCTGCTCTGCCTTTCACTTTTTTGCTATACCACACTCATCTGCTCCACACCACACACTTCAAAACGAACTCACAATCCTTTATTTATACAAGACATCGACTTAGGAACAATCATCTAAGTCAGCAATCAACCATAAGAACATCCGCAAGATGAATAACACATCTGGTCGGCCACCACAAGAACATTTGCAGGATGAACAACTCATTTGGTCGGCTAGTTTGAACAAGAACTTTATCTGGAAGAATATCTTCAATTCCGGGCTCTACCATCAATGCAGACCAACAACACAACCTCAACATGATCCAAGAACCTTCACAAGCCTGCCTGAATGACCAGGTACATCCGCACTTCCTCTGCTCACTGGAATCTCTTCTCTTCCTCATCCAGAACTTCAAGAACATAGTCTATCGCCACTGTCATACTACAAGAGCTGCTTCCGGACCTCCAAACCACATACCAATCGAGATGACACATCACAAGGACATCCCAAACACTCTGTCCAATCTGCAGAATAGGACAATGCACTTCCGGATCTCACCGGACCTTTTTGTAACACTCTGTCATTCCAGAGCATCTCCCAGAACCGGTTCTACTTGATCGATCACAACTTCTTCACATCTTCATGCGGACCTCTGAAATCTTAACTGGATAATCTCAAGACTCATATCTACAAACCCTTTAATCCGCATCCTCTGAATCTCAACCTATTGAGTACTTTTGCCTTTTTCTCATCACTGTTCTTCACTGTTCTTGATTGAGACTAATTTTCTCAATATCCTCAGCACACATCTTTTTCAATCCTTCTTGTCAAAGCAATATGAGTATGTTGACATCAATGACAACACTGGTTCACCTCATACTTGCAACAAATTCTATACAATTGTGGCAATAAGATTGAAGGCACACATCTAGATTGTTAGTGGCTAACACATTAGGGATGTGAGTCATTTGTGCATTCTTTAATTAAACACTTCACTCAATCATTTTTAATCACCTTATGCTTGGAAATATCTTGCTTCTTTGTGGACTTCAAATAAAATGGTGCAAAAACAAGGATATCCCATCTACCACCATAGGGATACACTTTATTGCAAGGATACCAATTATATTGCATCATTTGTAAGATCAACATAACATCATAATAGAAGTCTCCTCAGTATGCCAAGATTCCTACACATTCTAGACAATGTCATTAGCAAAATATGTATAGTAATCACAAACAAAATTAGCTATTCCAATATGATGGCCACCTCATGTAGTAGGCAAAAGGATTTCATTTTTAGTGCATTTGCATAGGAGTTTGATATCAATTATCATGTAAGCAACATGGAAATTCACATCCTCAATAGCTAAGATAGATATGACATGTCCCTTGCATGAACTCTATACAAGGGGATATACTTCTTGCTTAGTAATCTTTTTCTTCAAGAGTTTGCCAAAATCCAAGTAGACTAGTTATGTTTTCCTTTTGTCACTTGGGCATAGGGAAATATAATGAGTTCTTGGATCAAGAGGGGTGTTCTTCAATAGATTTACCATTTAAATATAAGACTTCATGATAATAACAACTTAGTAGAAACCTTTCCAACAATCATAGCATGCCAAAGTAGGGGAAGAGGCACACACACATCAATCTAGTTGCATAAAGCTCTACACCTTTGTCATTCCATACCCAAACTTCATCACTGCTAGTAGTATTGGTAGCATCCCCCAAGCCCTTGATAAGGAGGCTAGAATTCTTCTAAGATAAATAGTTCATATCCTTGATCTTAGAGGATTTCAAGTAGCCCCTCATATTAGGCTCTAAGATTTCATCTAATATAGCTATCCACATTAGCTTTAAGTCATACTCTTCATCCTCTACAAATTTTGAAGATTATTCCTCAATAATTTCTTCCACAATGTCATCCTATAAGATAGTTTGAACTACTTCCTCTACTTACTATCGAATGAAAAAGGATTTTTCCATTGAAATGAAACTTCAACCCTAAATCTGTTAATGACACATATGAAACTTGGGCCTTCCAACAATCTCTTAAACAAAACAATACTATCATATAAATGATGACTATTTGAACTCTTAGAGAAAAGCAATGAACATTGCAAATAGTTTGAGCTCTTTGAATAATTTTGGCAAAGTTTCATGACTATTATGAGGCTTTGCTAAAAATGGTTGTAAAAATGGATTCTTTATATTGGCATGGCAAAAGCAAAGGGTATTAAATTCCCTCATAACAATTGTCCATTAATAATGTACTAGGTGATTTTGTAAATCCACTACCTTAGTAGATTTTAATCTAATGCATGCAAGAAGACATTCCTTGTCATCTCATTTGATAATGTGGATATGACATTCCTTGTCATCTCATTTAATAGTGTGGACATCTCTTAAGGACATTTACATATATGTGAACCTTCAATACTATCATGTCCAATCAAATCAATCAATCTTCACTGTGATTTCAAGTATGTGAATATTAAATACATGAATTAACTGCTCAAGATGCGGCCTTTCCAATGATAGTGCACTACATAGGCACCTAGTTCCTTGCACTTATTAGAGCACATGTCATCAACATGAAAATTGAATGATTACATAGGTCCATAAACTTTACTAATGTCACATGACCAATTAGAAGTATGGTAGGCATCCCAACCTAACTACACAATGTGCTTTATTGAATGTGGTATAGTTGGCACTAGTTCTAACACACACAACATCTAGTGCATCAAAAAATGGCAATTTGCATGCTCAACTTCTTCAAAACTACATGTGTGCTCAATGCACTTCAACATTCTAGTGTTCTTATCTAGTATGCTATGATTTGATGAGATCCCTAGACACTTGTAAGGATGGATTAATTTCCATAGAAAAAAAATCCATACCTTGTATAATTGTGTCATGTATAGTGAAATGCATTTCACTTGATTGTGCATAATTTCTTGAGGAATGGGACTGTCATGAGATACACTAGGAAACCAACATGTGAACTGAGCTTTGCATGCATGTGCATCAATTGTAAAAATGTGTAAACTTCCCTTAATCATCATAGAGGGGCTTAAATATCTCAAAACAAAGTCATATTCAAAGGATATATCATCACAATGTGCCACCAAGAATCACAAAAACAATAACTTACATCATGTGTGAACAACTTTATGCAAAACTAGAACCTATAGAATATTTGTTGAAACAAACCTAATCTATGAAAATATTACAATGGGTATGAAGATCCAAAATGAAAGTAGTGTTTCCAGAACATTGGTCAAGTGACCATATTTGTAAAAAGCTAAAAGAAAGTATACATCAATATGGTGCATTTGTTCAACATAAGGTCACAAATGAGCACCATTCACTTTATAAACTAGAGAGTTACAATCCAATGTAGCCAAATTTATAGAATCATTTGGCACAATTTCTCTAATTATGTAGGACCCCAACCATCAGATCTTCAGCTTTCTTAGGTGCTTCTAAAATTAGCTATCAAACAATAAAACTAGGATATTGGGTTGGAAGTCCCTATTTTGAATATGACATAATGTAATATCTTATTTCTTTGTTTCTTTATTCATTTACTCTAGAGTTCAAGGTGGTGCTTTTCTTTGAGTGACTCTAATTCACTCAAATGTGATTGGATGGAACTCTCATCATCTAAACTAGAAACTTGCACAATGTACAAACTCAACATTAGAAATTCAACTAGAATGACTACCTCCCTCCCAAATTTTAGTTGGAAATAGTTTTATCTAGTTAACCATTTGTATGTGGTACGGTAGGGCCATAATACTACATGGACTCACTTCACCCAATCTCCATGCCTAACATCACATACCTTTAGAAGAATACTCTTGAATGTTTTTTTAAAGGACTCAACAATGTTGTTCACTTGGGGATGGTATTGAGAACTTCTATGATGCTAGACCATAAAGGTGTGTAGGAGCACTTGGATAATTTATACAATGAAGTGCATCATCTAATCACTTGCTAAGTGTTCTGTCGTAAAATGTCCCCCCAAGACTTTTACCTCCTAAGTTTAGCTCTCGGGTCCCTTAATTTTAATCATGCATCTTAGAAATGAATCCCAGAGCAAAATCCCCCAAAACCCATGACAAATGTGACTTAGGGGACATTTGTGAGCTTAATCCAACCATAAAATAGGTCCCTAGGCTTGGGCATCCACTCCCTTGCCTTGCCCTATTTTGTTGGGGTCCCAAATTTAAGTGTCGGCAAGATGATTGTTAAAGGCCTCCCTTGTCGACATCTCAACTTTGAATTATGAAACTATAGTGTGAATACATATATCAGCATGTTTAGGACTTCATTTGGAAACTAGAAGATGATTTTGAGATTAATGCAAACTTATGATCATAGAGTATTCAAGGCATTCATTGTGTTGCAGAGAAGAATTATGTTGTTGTTGTGTTTGTTATTGCAGATTTGGCTTCATCTTCCCATGGGGTGAAAGAGCTTCATCTCCTTGAGAGATACACCTCCGAGGTGATATCTATTTGTGATTCAATCTATCTACTTTATCATTTTTTTTGCTTCTGTCCACCAAGGACACACACTCTCTATCTAACAATGGTGTTGGAAGGCTTGAATGCCATTCTGGGGCTTGATTGAGGCAAGCTCCTAAACACCACAACCCCCAACCCCTCTCTTGTGATTGCAGGTGACAGGTATCAGATTTGGTGGAGAGGAGTTGTAGAGGATCATTGTAGAGCAGAAGGATCCCAAATCTAAAGAAAAAGGTAGGAAATAACCCTAAAAGGTCAAGGATGCCCACTCTTTTGACCTCCAATTTTGCAGTGCCAAAAATCTTGGAGCAGGTTGAAGTCTGTAGCAGATTTCATCTTGAAGCCCTCAAAAAAAGTACCACCTTGGGCTTAGGTGCCCACTCTTTTGACCCCAAAGTTTCCATATTCTAAAACATGAAATTTGGTATGCATCTAATCTGTATTTAGTATTCTTCTATGTGAGCATTTGTTGTGTTTCGTCTGTTTGCTTACGATTTTACATTATTAGGGTTTTAGGTTTAATCAGGCTAAAGTTAACAAATTAATCAACTAATTCCAAATTCCCTTATCATTCCAAGTGACACCAAACCTGATAGTTGAGTCCTCTTGCAAAAGTTCTGATTCAACTTAGTTTAATGTCCTTGAATGTATTGAGTGAAAGGAGGACCTAACCAAACTACCAATCAATCCCATCAACCCTCTTTTCATCCATTACATTTTGGTGAATCTGGTGTTTTTTTAAACATTGCAACTTGCTAAGTGTTGTACAACAGATTTGCATTCATACAATTCATTGTCATCATTATACATTTGAAAATCTAACATAAAAATGGAAAAATTTGAAAAAATCAAGCATCCTAGGCTTGCATTTAGACATAGTTTTCATTGAATTTCATCTAAATCATTTAAATTTCTGATATTTACATCAGGTCTGAGATAAATTGCAGCATAACATCTTTTTTTGATCATTTACCTTGCATTTACACACTTTATTTTCTAGGGTTTCCTTGAATTTTTGCATTTTTCACATAACCTAGTAATTCCAAAAGCTAGGGTTTGTAGATAAAATCTTGTTTCAGATTTTACTACTGATTTAAACACTCTCTAAAATCTGATTTTTGAATATAGTGTGGCTGCATTTTACATCTTTGCATTTACATTGGAAAAAGCAAAAAAATCGAGCATTTTAGGTGCATAAACAAGCATAGTTTTGCTTTGTTTCATTGCATTAGTCATTAATATCATTCATTTCAGATCTTGTATTCATTTGAAAACATACATACATTTCAAATCTAAAAATTTGGCATCATTTCACTCTTTCTTGAAAATTTGCATGTTTTTAATTACACATTGTGCATTTCAACACTAAAGGTTGTATACACTTTCTATTTCTTACAAATCACTCATATTGCCTAGTTGTGTTGCATTATTTCATTCTACCTACTTTGTTTGTTGTGGACCCTATGTGTCTTTTACTACCTATTTCCCTCAAACAAGTGCTTAAAGGGTGAAATAGTCTCACATACATGGCTTCTTGTCGTAACAATAATGCTAGGTTCCCTCCTAGACCTTATATGAAAAGAAAGACCCTTGAGCCTAATATAGTATTCACACCTCATGATAGAACAATTGGAGACATTGAAGGACCTCTTTACATCACAATGAAGATAATGGAGACTCCTGTGCATGGAACACTTATAGATCCTAATTATATGACTAATGTGGCAATATAAGAGTTCCTTTATTCACATGATTTGATAAAAGATTCTTATGAACCTACGGACATAATGATTAAGACACATACTAGAGCTTTCATTCCTACTTATGGGAAGATATCTTTATTGGTTACAGTATTTGAGAAAGCCATGGAACAATTATTTGATGTCATCCCTACATCCGATCTCTTCCGCATAAAATTTGGCCATCCATGGCTAAAAGCTATGAAGGTTGTCCCCTCAACAATTCGCAAATGTATAAAATTTCCTTTACATGGACAAGTGCACACTATTCATCGTAATACATGGAAACCCATAGTTACTCATAAAAACTTTAGTCTTGATTACTTTTGGCCATGAAGAGACCAACTTTTCTTGGGATATAGACGATATAAGGAAAAACTACTATCTAGAGTGGCTGAACCTTCGATTCAACAAACAACAAACGAAAAACAACCCACATTAGAAGAACTTTCTAGATTGAAAGGTAAGGGACTCTATGCCGAGGTTCCTCCTACGTCATCCTTGCAAGGATCAGGAGGTACTCATGGAGAACAAAGCATTGTATCAAAATAAATTAAGTTTGTACCAACTTCCTCCTCTGAAATGTCGAAAACCTTGGAAAATTGTGAGAATCCTTTTGAAAACATCACCAATAAACAATGAATAAATAGACAAGCAAGAGAAAGGAGGAAGAGAAGACAAACTTTTGCTCAAAGAAATGTACCTCAATAAGAAAACATTCCACCACCTAACATTGAACCAAACAAAGAAGAGCTTAACGAAAAAGAGTTTAAGGACTGATAAAAGTTGGGCAACCATACCTTATGTACCTCTCTCCTTTGACATTCGAGATTGGGAAGATGATGATTTTCTCTACGACAACCGCTAGTTTAGTTGTATGGAAGGTAACAATTTCTAACCTAGGTGGCCACCTTTGTCGTAGCATAATTTGCTTGTTTATGCGGCCTCCGCTCTTGTGTTGTGTTCCCTCGTGATGTGTTGTGTGTTGTTTAGGTCTCCTAGGATGACCCTTGATACTCTTGTAAGGTCAAGGATATCGAGAGACCGCCTCTATTGTGATCATTCTTCTATCTTGCCTCTCCTCTATTTTATGGCTGTGTGTCATACCTTAAGGGCATAGCGTTGCGGTTGGTGACCTAGGGGCATCCTCCTACATGGTGTTCCAAAGGCACTTGTTATCCTCTCTCATTTTATTGTTTACCTTCTTCTAGTGATTCTATCTACTTGGCGGATGATGAGAAACAAACAACTAACTAATATTGATAGCGTGTCCCTTCAGTAAGCAAGCAAAAATGGACCTAGTCCATACATGAAGATGTGGTTGATTTATATATCTGACACTTGGCTAGTAGAATCACTCAGTGTGATATTGATGTTTTCTTATCTTTTCTAACAAATCATAACAATACGTCTGCTTCGTGCATTTTGATTGTCTTGTATCTCACCTTGTTACACTTGGATCTAAGATGCCTGCAGTATAAGGCCAACGACTATACTCGGA
The DNA here is from genome assembly GCA_027924645.1 of Cunninghamia lanceolata. Lineage (NCBI taxonomy): Eukaryota > Viridiplantae > Streptophyta > Pinopsida > Cupressales > Cupressaceae > Cunninghamia > Cunninghamia lanceolata. The sequence continues at coordinate 10,312,907 of BSBN01000443.1, read as the reverse complement.
TTTGAACCCATGTGTAGCCTTGGTTTCATTGATGTGATCTCATATTTGATTCATGCATAGCTTTCATGTTCTGCGTCAATTATTATCTTAGAGTAAGATTTGTAACCTCTCTTTTTATCTTCGCATATCTTATCATTGTGTTTGTGGGAACATTCGGCAATCGTGAGCACATGCCACTCTAGAGGCATGGGCTTTGCGAAAGCTCTTGTTCCCTTACGTGTTTTCTCTCTACCTTAATGTGCTTGATATCGGTACATGATATCAACCACCTTAAGGTGGGGGCATATATAAGGTTATTTGTCTGATGATTTTGGTACTAACAAAGCGTGTTTGTAAGCCCTCTATGGAGGCGAGATGTTGTATCTCTAGTGCAAGTGCACATCTTTATTTATATTGCAATCAAAAAACCCTCTCTTTGAGGTAGGATAGCATATCCTTTTATCAAAGAAGCCCTCTACATAGGTGAGATAACGTATCTCTTGAGCTAGTGTGTATCCTTTTATTCAAAATCCCTCTGAGGAGGTGGGATGGTGTATCTCTTGAGCTAGTGCACATCCTTTTATTTCAAAAGTCCTCTGCGGAGGCAGGGTTGGATCTTGAGACTATCCCCCCTTAAGCATGTCTTTGGTGGTTGTTGTGGCATAAGCCCAATTGTTAGGTATGTTTGCAGCGTGTTTGAGATGGTGGGACTTAGCAATAAGCTCCTCCCATCACCTTGTTTTCCATGTTTAAGACGTATAGTATGTCTATGGCATGCTATACGGTGCTCATGTTTTCTATGTGTCTTTTGTGTGTTTTCCCCCTCGTGTAGTGTAAAGGGTGTGGTGATGAGTCCCCCCTATGCTTGGGTTTTGTATGGCGTGTTTTCTCCCTCGTGTAGTGTAAAGGGTGTGGCAATGAGTCCTCCCTATGCTTGGGTTTTGTATGGCATGTCTTCCCCCTCGTGTAGTGTAAAGGGTGTGGTGATGAGTCCCCCCTGTGCTTGGGTTTTGTATGGTGTGTTTTACCCCCTTGGTGTAGTGTAAAGGGTGTGGCGATGAGTCCCCCCTACATTCTTGGGGTTTTGTGTTGCAATTTTTTATTTCCATGCATCTATATATGAAAATGAAAATGTTATATCACTGTATTCATCATGTTTTGCATGACTTCTCTCATGTCTTCATCGTGTCTTGCATGTCTTCAATGTTGTCTTCTCCATGTTTTGCATGCCTCTTACTATCTTCCTTGTGTCTTACATGTCTGTGATGTGTTTCCTAATGCTTACCTAAGACTGGGGGCTAGAAATAGTTCCTCAATCTTGGTGTATGCCTTAGCTTCGAGTGCTTGGCGTGTTTGATGTGCTTTTTGACTATACTTTGATGCATGTATGGGTCATAAGATCATACATACATTAAAGTGGGGGCTAAATGTTATGTCATAAAATATCCCCCTAGGGATTTTACCTCCTAAGTTTAGCTCTTGGGTCCGTTAATTTTAATCATGCATCTTAGAAATGAATCTTAGAGCAAAATCCTCTGAAACCCATGACAAATGGGACTTAGGGGACATTTGTGAGCTTAATCCAACCCTAAAATAGGTCCCTGGGCTTGGGCATCCATGACCTTGCCTTGCCCTATTTTGTCGAGGTCCCAAATTTAAGTGTCAGTAAGATGACCATTAAAGGCCTCTCTTGTCGGCATCTCAAGTTTGAATTATGAAATTATAGCGGGAATTCATATATAAGCATGTTTAGGACTTCATTTGGAAAATATAAGATGATTTTGACATTAAGGCAAACTTATGATCATAGAGCATTCAAGGCATTCATTGTGTTGCAGAGCAGAATTGTGTTGTTGTGTTTGTTATTGCAGATTTGGCTTCATCTTCTCATGGCGTGAAAGAGCTTCATCTCCTTGAGAGCTACACCTCTGAGGTGATATCTATTTGTGATTCAATCTATCTACTTTATCATTATTTTTGCCTCTGTCCACCAAGGACACACTCTCTATCTAACAACGGTGTTGGAAGGCTTGAATGCCATTCCGGGGCTTGACTGAGGCAAGCTACTAAACCCCACAACCCCCAACCCCTCTCTTGTGATTACAGGTGACAGGGATCAGATCTGGTAGAGAGGAGTTGCAGAGGATCATTGTAGAGTAGAAGGATCCTAAATCTGAAGAAAAAGGCAAGAAATAACCCTAAAAGGTCAAGGGTGCCCGCTCTTTTGACCTCTAGTTTTGTAGTGCCAAAAATCTTGGAACAGGTTGCAGTCTATAGCAGATTTCATCTCGAAGCCCTTAGAAAAAGTACCACCTTGGGCTTGGGCACCCACTCTTTCGACCCCAAAGTTTTCGTATTCCAAAACCCAAAATCTGGTATGTATCTGATTTGTATTTAGTATTCTTTTATGCGAGCATTTGTCATGTTTCGTTCGTTTGCTTATGATTTTACATAATTAGGGTTTCAGGTTTAATCAGGCTAAAGTTAACAAATTAATAACTAATTCCAAATTTCCTTATCATTCCAAGTAACACCAAACCTGATAGTTGAGTCCTCTTGCAAAAGTTGTGATTCAACTCGATTTAATGTCCTTGAATGAATTGAGTGAAAGGAGGACCTAACCAAACTACCAATCAATCCCATGAACCCTGTTTTCATCCATTACACTAAGTTCAAAGGGAAACTACACCTTGTTATGATGTCTATAAAGTTGATGCATTCCAAACAAAAATCACTTGACAAAATTACAAAGAGCTCCATTGCAAGAAAAGAGAAGAGGATTTTGGTTGATAGAAGAAAAATGCAGAAAGGAAGAAAAATGAAAGGAAATATAAGAGATGGCAATGCCCATTCTTGTTGATGTAGCAAACAACCCATGACCAAAATACAAGTACCCCTTAAAACAATGTAGAGAAACCCAAATGGGGCATTTTCAAATGATCCCGATGATGTTAGCTATGTGAAAGATGTAAGGAAGTACATACATGCCACCCTAACTAAATCTGACCACACAACCTTCAAGCCTCTCTGCAAAACACGTTTTAAACTAGGATCCAAAAAATACCTTCCCCAGTACCAACAAATTGCCAAATTGAGGCTAGATATTTGGAAAGACTTTCCCGATTTCATGGTATAGCATGAATGGGTTCACATAATCTTAATTCATATCCATGATGACCTCTTATATCTAGACAAACCCTACAAAATCATGAAGGATGCAAATAAAAAATAACAAGCCAAAAGAAAATATATTCCACCACAACCAAACATAGAAGAGATTGAAGAAGCACATATGACAATAAGGGAAGAAGAGGTAGATACAAATCAACCTCCTCCAAAGAAATCAAAAGGATCCCCACAAGAGGAAACTGTTAGGGTTAGCCGACATAAGATATCAATTAAATGCAAATAAAGATTAAATAGAGGAATGAAAATACACAGAAATAATAACAATGAGAGACAAGTTTTAACATGGTTTACCCAAACTTGGGTTGCATCCACCAACAGAGAGTCCAATATTATTATCCAGTAAATCAAGCTGATTAGAACTGGCAATCCTTGCAAATCAATACCGCTGCAAAATGCTACAATACATAAATGGAAACCCTAACCCTTAGCCACTTTTATCAAGCCTTATGTCGGTTACAAAAATAGGGTTTTTTTTATGTCGGCCAATAGAAAAATAACTCCCGATGCATTATTAAAATAATAAAAAAATGTTGGATCCCGCAAGGGGCGCTGCCCCTTACCCTGTCTTGGGGGTGCTGCCCCTTGACCCCGTTAAATAATTTGGAGGGAAACCATGTCGATAAAAATGGGGTAAATTTAACCTTCGAGTCTGATTAGGCTCCATATAAGAACACCAACTACCACAATGAAGAAGCAAGAAGAGACGAAGGAAAAGAAAATTAAGTAGGAATTAGAGAAACAAGCAAAAGGAAGCACTATTTAGGTCATTATTCACCCCAGGTATCCTTCTCACCACCATACAAATGTACCCCATAGTAGGAGAAAAGAATAAATCTATAATTGAAAAGGTTATAGTAAATTTTATTCTAACTTCACCATGAACATTTGTGGAGATAATTGAAATTTTCCAAAGGAACTAGTAATAGTCCTTAAGTAGAAAAGGCAATAGGTAGTGAGTATTGAAGAAGAAATAAGAAAGCAATCCCTAGACATAGTTGTGATAGAATTGTCACCAAAACAAAAGAAAACTTTGAGATAATTGTAATGGGAGGAGTTGAGATCAAAACATAGAGTGGATACACTCATATCTCAACAAAAGGAAGCAATACATAAGGTACGATAGGAAATTGCAGAGGCTACTCAAAGAGCTTACACCATTATAGAAGGAAGAGCAACAACATAAAGAGAAACAATAGAAAGGGCAAGAACAACAACAAAAAGTGTTGTAAGAAGAAGAACAAATAGAATAAGAGGTGTCACATTGAGACCCTCCAAAACCAATATTAGTAGGTCGATTATCAAAGGGCTGGATTAAGGGCACAAATAAAGCAACTAAGGGAAGTGGTCAGCCTCTGCCTAGCACCTATAACCATTAACATAGGCAAATAAAGTGACAATGTAGATCTAAATACCAAGCACACTAGAGGAAGGAGAACAAATCCTAATTAATATCAATGGGAAAATTTTTCTACTGCAACTAGGGATCATACAGTGGGATTCAATATTTACACCCACCTACAGGGGATTTATAAACATATCCTACCTTGAAGAAATTTTGGGTTCCTAAAAATAATTTTGCAGTACAAAATTTTGTCAACTTTTGGCAGGACAGAGCCATGATGTCTTAAGGACAAGACATCATTTCAAATGGGGGATAATGTTAGCTATATAGAGACAACATTACAACAATTAGTCACTGCAAAAGGATTGTGGCATCAACACATCCAAGGGACTCAATGAACACAACAAGATGCACACTTTGATATTTGTACTTGGATACATGTAATGGCTCTACAAATGTAAAATGGATGATTATAAACATATAAGGGAGAAATATAGAATGTGATAGGATGCATAAGATTATATAAGAATGTATAAGATAGATGAAAATAGATAGGATTTGGAAGAGAAGTTAGAGACTTCCAATATGTACATGAGACATTACCGGCATTGTAAATATAGAGATGTTTGGATGAATATAATATACCACAAAGTGGCTAGACTCATGCGATGTGTTATGGTGTATGTTATAGTAATTAATAACTATATTTTATTAAATTCAAATGTTATTTCCCACCACAACCTTCTGTAATCCACTACACTTGCTCTGATCCTCTTCGTATCCTCAACACTGGGTATAAATACAACATTTTGAGTACTTAAGCATAGATCTCTAATCTACACCCACACTTTCCAACAAAGGTTGTGATGAGTTTCAAGTGTTGTGGTTTAGCATGGAGACTTATCTGAGTATGTTGTTGGAGTGTGTATGAGTCTCCACTTGCAACACTATTCAACTATGTGTAGTGGTGACTAGTGTTAGTGTAGGTTTTTATTTCCTAGTTGGGTTATTTATTTTTCCCTATATTCCTAGGTTTTTTCTACACTTCTATTAATCTCGCTTAGGTTAATAAAGCATGTCTTATTAGGTGAGTGGTTGCAAGGTGTCACCTTCCTACATGTGAGCATCCATTAGCTATCGTGGGAAGATACTTTGCTATCTTTAGTCCGATAGATGGTTGCTCCTCATTGGTTGGTGTTGCCATCTCCTCCCTCTTCCTAGTCTATATAAGCATGCTACCTGGCTTGTATTTGACATCTTTTGCTTTTGCATCCTCTTAATGCTATTTTGCTTCTAGCATTTACATTACTCTCTTGGAGACTAACTCTGTGTTGCAATTTTGATTTCGTATCATTTGCATTCATAGTTTAGATATCTATTCTTTGCACTAGTTTTCTGGGTTAATAATCTTTTCAGATTCTAACATGGTATCAAAGCTATTCTATGTGCAAGAGTAGATTTTAGTTTCTGTATTTGAGAGCTTCGGGGGGGGGGGGGGGGGTTAATAAATCTTATTGCAGGTTTTTGAAAAACCCAGTATGCTCTTCTCTTGCATCTTCGGATGATCTTGAGAATCAGAAAAGTTTGACGGAAACTTTTTTAATCTCTGGGGTTGCACATGTGTTTTATGAAATCTGGGTGATTGCAACATTTCTGGTTATACTGGCAGTATTTCTGACTGTTCCAACGCGTCCAGGAGGCTTGAGAAAGTCAGATTTGGCTTTCGTTTCACAGAAATCGGAGATCATCATACACAGTTGCGGAACTGGGGTTTTGAGCTCAAATCTGACAACCAGCTTGCATATTTGGTCTTTTGAATCAATATTGCAGGTTTCAGCATCTGATTCATCCTTTGCATGTCATTTTTTAGTTACTGGGGTCATTTTTTATAGCTAAAGACGTTCTATTTACACTAGAGCAACATCATTTGTGTATTTGCAAGAAAAACACCTTCTGGGTTTTGTTCGCAGCACAGAAAAACCATCTGGGTATCTTTCTATTTTTGTATGTAGTCTGTATATTTTGTAGAAACACGCTCAGAAAGCTACAGCAGGACCTCTCTCCGTTGGCAGCTGCAGTTTTGAAGACAGTTTTCAAATGCTCAGTTCTTGCTCATACGGACTTATTTTCCCACGAATTTTTTTTTTGATTTTGGCTATTTTTTCGTGCTCTATGCACTAGTGCAGTCATTTTTTGATTTTGATGCCAAGATTTTTCAGAAATTGCAGATTCTCAGTCGTGACATTGCACAGTTCTCGTTTTGAGAACTTCGGAGGATCATAACTTTCACATACGACCTTGTATCGAGGCAATTTTTTTTTTGAAAGTGCATGATTTTTTGAGTAGATCGCAGTGGTGTTATTTATTTCTATGAGTATTATGCCAAAGTTATATTTTTTAACATATGCTCTTCATGAGGGTTTTGTAATGCATTAAAATCAAGACCACTTAGTATTTCTCACTAGTGGCAGTTGTAAATGCACTAATATAAACTGCCAAATCATATTTTCTTGGGGGGTTCTTTGATTGAGTGAAAAGGGGGGGTTGTCTTGGTTGGGTTCTCTTCTTTTCAGCACTTCTTCTCTACATTTCTTCATCATGGGTCAAACAAATCTACCCATCCTAATTGCATACAATTACTTTGAGTGGAAATCATGCATGACAATTCACTTAAGAAAAGCTAGATTAAATAGGATAACTATGGGACTTGAAACTGAACCTGCTAAAGATGAAGATAAGCCTAAGTGCTTTAACAAATGTGATGAGGCATATGGAACATTGTGTTTGTCTGTTTCTCCTAATTTGCTCTTTCACATTGAGTCTTTGAATACACCAAATGAAATCTGGACAAAGCTAGAAACACTATTTAGCACACAAGATTCAATGAGGGGTCATATGTTGGAAAATGAACTAATTAGTTTAAGTCCAGGCAATTTCAACACAATCCAAGATTTCTTCACCAAATTGAAATCACTAAGGCTGCAGTTAAAATAATGTGGAATTGAAAAGAAAGATGAACAACTGATTCTTAGTATACTCTCTAAGCTAAGTTCAAAATATTCTGTGTTTGTTTCTAGTTTCTATGCTACTAAGGGTGCACTTGGTACTCAATTCACCATGCCATCTTTAGATGATTTTGCTGTCAATTTCACTCGGGAACAGGACAAGCTAATCCAGATGGGCACTCTTAAGTCCTCTAAGTCACATGCCTTGGCTGCCAACCAAGGCACAAAAGAATAGAAAGGACAAAGTAGTAACAACAATAGTAAGGATAAGAAACAAAAGAATAGCAAGGAGAAGAAGGATCAGATAACGGTTGCTTCAAAAGCAACTAATGAGACCCAATATTCCAAGGGCGACAAGCCTAAGAAAGAGAGGGTCCAATGTGCCTATTGTAAAAGACTCGGTAATGATGAACATAAATGTCTAAAGAAACAAATTGATCACTTGACACACATTCTTGAGAAGAATAATATCAGTGTTCCTGAGTCTGTCAAACAGAGTTCTAATGAGGGGTCTAATAAGGCAAAAGAAAACAGCAAGGGGAAAGGAAAGGGCAAGGCCCTTGTTGCAGTTGCTTCTTCACCATCCACTTGGGTTCTTGATTCGGGTGCTTCGCACCACATGGCTTCATCTAAGGAAGAACTTGCATCCTTGGAGCTGTGTACTATGCCTTCTATTTTGATGGGTGATAACACTCTTGTTGAGGTGTGTGGGAGAGGGTTTGTTGATGTGGGGGATGGCACATTCCATGATGTTCTTTGTGTGCCCTCATTATCGACTAATCTCCTATCAGTATACCAGATCACTCACAGAGGTTCAGGCAAGTGGGTTGAGTTCACTCCTAATTCAGTGGAGATTCGTGAGTTGCACAGTGGTTCTACAGTTGCAGTTGGGAGAGCAAATCATCAGTTACGGCTCTATCTGTTTTCTCACTTTGTTCCTGATCCTCCTTCGACTGTTTTGCTCACTCATTCTAATGATGTGAGTAGATTATGGCATGAGCGGTTTGGCCATCTTAACTTCTGCTACTTGTAGCAGCTCAACCAGCAGAGCATGGTCACAGGGTTGCCTTCAGTTCAATTTTCAGGCGGTGTTTGCCAAGGTTGCATTCTTGGTAAGCATCCTAAGGAAAAGTTTGACAAAGGTAAGGCATGGAGAGCTTCACAGATACTGGAGTTAGTTCACAGTGATTTGGCTGGTCCATTTCAGCATCCTTCTTTCAGCAGGGCTAGATATGTCCTCACATTCATTGATGACTTTTCTTGAAATACTTGGGTGTACTTTCTCAAACAGAAGTCAGAGGTATTTGATCATTTTCAAGACTTCAAATCTTTTGTAGAGAAGCAATCTAGGAAAGCCATCAAAGTTTTGCGCACTGACAATGGTGGTGAGTATGTCAACCATCGGTTTGAGAGGTTTTGCACTTCAGAAGGGATTGATTTGCAGCATTTAGTTCCATACAATCCTCAGCAGAACGGTGTTGCAGAACGGAAGAATAGGTCCTTGAAGGAAATGGTGAACTGCATGATTCACTCCAGATCACTTGCACCACAGTATTGGGTAGAGGCCATTAACTGTGCTTGTTATATCCAGAACCGTGTTCCTCACCGAGCGTTGAAGGGAGTCACTCCTTTTGAAGCTTGAAGCGGCCGGAAACCATCAGTTAAGCACTTTCAAGTTTTTGGTTCTCTTGCATGGGCCCACATTCCTACAGAGAAATGCAAGGCCTTGGATCGGCAAAGTAGACCTTGCATATTTGTAGGTTATCCTGATGATGTGAAGGGTTATCGGTTGCTCCACCCTACTACACATGAGTTGTTCAATGATAGGAGTGTTCAGTTTGAGGAGGGCTCTTCGAGCTCACTTTCTATCACTTCTCCAACTCCTTCTACTTTGACATTGGAGTCACTTCGGATACATGACAGATCTTCTGATGAGTCAGATTCACCTGAGCAGTCTTCTACCTCCACTTCCGATGTAGAGAGTGATTCAGAGGACTCACCTCCTTCCTCTCCTAGTCATCATTCAGAGGTTGATGATTCTCCTCTAGATTCTCCATCTTCCAGTCCACTTTGGGCTAGACAAACCTTGCAGTCTACAGGTGATTGGGTTGGGGATCCATCAGACACCAGGCGAACTCGTTCACAGTTCCAGGATGTTCCACATGTCTTCATTGCTACTGCCTCAGATCCACAGTCTTTTCATGAGGCTTCTGGTATTCCTGAGTGGGATACAGCTATGCAGGAGGAGTATAGTTCCTTGATGAGGAACCACACTTGGGATCTTGTCCCTCTTCCTAAGGGAAGAAAACTTGTTCGATGTAAGTGGATCTATCAGACAAAATTTGTAGCAGATGGGTCGGTTGACAAGTATAAGGCTCGCTTGGTCACTAAAGGATTCTCCCAGGTTCCTGGGATTGACTACTCTGAGACTTTTGCGCCAGTTGCCCAAATGAATTCCATCTGACTTGTTCTTGCCATTGCTACAGCTAATCGTTGGGAAGTACACCAGATGGATGTGAAGAGTGCTTTTCTTCACGGTGACCTTCAGGAGGAGATATACATGGAGCAGCCACAGGGGTTCCTTCAGGATTCTTCACTTGTGTGTCGTATTCAGAAGTCTCTCTATGGCCTCAAACAGGCTCCTCGGGCCTGGTATGCTAAGATGGACTCCTTCCTTCTATCAGTTGGGTTCACTCGATGCCATTCTGATCCCAATGTTTATATTCTGCAGCAGGATGATTCACTCCTATTTTTGGTTATGTATGTTGATGACTTACTGATCATAGGGAGTTCTTCATCCACCATTGGGGCTGTCAAAACTGCCCTTCATGACAAGTTTTTGATGACTGACTTGGGCTTGTTGCATTACTTTCTCGAGATTGAGATCTACCAGTCTACTTCTGGGATCACCATCAACCAGTCCAAGTATGCTCTAGATTTGCTCTCGAGGTTTCATATGGCTGACTGTAAGCCTACTCCGACTCCCTTTCTTTCTGGAGTCAAACTTGAGGCTTAGTGTTCTTCTCCACTTGTTGATGGCACTTTGTACCGACAGCTTGTTGGGAGTCTCATTTATCTGACTCATATGAGACCTGACATTTCATATGCTGTAGGCATGGTCTCTTGATTTATGTAGGAGCCTCATGAGCTGCATTGGAAAGCAGCCAAGCGGATCCTTCACTACATTTAGGGTTCTCACAGTTTTGGGATTCACTACACAACGGGTATTGAGCTTGACTTGGTGGGCTACACAGATTCAGATTGGGTGGGTGATTCTCAGGATCGCAAGTCTACTTCAGGTTACAGCTTCTCACTTGGTTCAGGTCCTATTTGTTGGTCGAGCAAGAAGCAATCTGCTATTGCTCTATCTTCTACTGAGGCCGAGTATCGGGGGGCTGTGAATGCCGCTACTGAGGCCATTTGGCTTTAGAATCTTCTCACTGAGTTTGGTATCCAGATTAGACGGCCATCAGTTATATTTTGTGACAACCAGAGTGCCATTCAGATCTCACGGAATCCGGTCCATCATCAGCGGACCAAACACATAGAGGTCCACATGCACTACATCTGGGAGCTCATCCATGGCCACGTCATTGACCTTCACTACTATCTGACATCTGAGCAGGTTGCTGATATCTTCACCAAACCCTTCACTGAGAGCAAGTTCCTTCATTTGCGAGCTTTGCTGGGGGTGCGGGTTGCTTCATCTTCTGGGGGGCTTCTTCCTCTCACTCGGAGTCCTGACTCTCTCTACTTTGGGGGGGGTCTCTTCTCTCTCTATTTTGGGGGGGAATTTATGTACATGGGCACCTCATCAGGCTTGATTTGCTAGGACCCATTTCTACATCCACCTAAGCTTCGCTTATGGGGGGGTGTTAGTGTAGGTTTTTATTTACTAGTTGGGTTATTTATTTTTCCCTATATTCCTAGGTATTTTCTACACTTCTATTAATCTCACTTAGGTTAATAAAGCATGTCTTATTAGGTGAGTGGTTGCGAGGTGTCACCTTCCTACATGTGAGCATCCATTAGCTATCTTGGGAAGATACTTTGCTAGCTTTAGTCCGATAGATGGTTGCTCCTCATTGGTTGGTGTTGCCACCTCCTCTCTCTTCCTAGTCTATATAAGCATGCTACTTGGCTTGTATTTGACATCTTTTGCTTTTGCATCCTATTAATGCTATTTTGCTTCTAGCATTTACATTACTCTCTTGGAGACTAACTCTGTGTTGCTATTTTGATTTCGTATCATTTGCATTCATAGTTTAGATATCTATTATTTGCACTAGTTTTCTAGGTTAATAATCTTTTCAGATTCTAACAACTAGATCCATGGTTATATTCTAGGAGATACACAAAGGTATCACAACCAACTAGGATTGATTAGGTGTTTGTCTCTACTACTACAAGCCATGGATAGTGTTTAGATGTATTGTAGGAAGACATGTATGTGGTTCAAGAGAAGTGTTCAACAACCTTTGATCAATAATGAGAAGCAACTATTTATTATGTATGGTGATCATCCATATGGAGAGATTAGGTTACATGTAATGTGTGACATGCTAACATCATGGTATGGTCATGATATGGTGGTGTGTTTGTTGGTATTGCACATGAGCACCTAAGTAGTTAGATAATTGTCTAGGCTATATCTACCTACTTATATGAATGGAACAAGGTTGGCTTGGTTAGATGTTGGATATATTGTATCCTGAAGGTGTGAATTTCTAGTTGGAGGTTGTATATTATGGTCTATAGATTGAGACTATGTGAAAGAGACCTATTGTATTGGATGTATCTTTCCTGAATAATACAATTGTTAATATTCTTTTGCTAGTGGGATTTTTTTGTAAAGGTTTCAAACGTAAATATCTATCTCCTATGTATCTATGACTTGTGTATTATTTCATGTGCTTCCTTTAATGTTGCTTAATTGAATTTTTTAACAAAGATTACTAGATTTAATCCTATAATCTTAATGTGTTTCAATATCATAGTCTATCAGTCAATTGTATTAGGGATTGAATTCCTAAACAACTATGATAGTCAGAGTGCCATCAATTTGGCAAAGAACTTGACCTTTCATGTGTAGACAAAACGTATCGATGTCTAATATCATTTTGTTCAAGATATGGTTGAGGATGGAAAGGTGATGCTAGAGAAATTTAATACTTTGAAGAATGTTGCAAATGCATTGACGAAGTTAGTGATCATAGGGAAGTTCAAGTGGTGTTGTAAGTCTCTGTACCTCTCAGCCCCTAGTAGATAGTTGATAGTGTTGGTGTTTGACTTATGCTCTTGTAAGCTATAATATGACAAGTGAGAGAATGTTGGGATAGGTGAGTCATACACCTTGAAATTCTAATGTTTGATTTGTTATTTATTAATTATTTGTGATCCCTCATGGAAAAAGGCATCCCACTATGATATCCATTTATGCCATGTGTATGCCTTATTATGACATGTGTAAATGTGTGTAAGAGAATATTTTATCATGTAAGATGTGTAAAAGCATCTATGATAATGTGTACAAGAGAATCTATGACATGTGTAAGAGCATGTAAGAGGTGATTTACATTGTTGACCAACTTATGATGCATGTTATGACATATCATAGGACGTCTTTGATTGGAGATAATGGAGCCAAAGTGAAATGCCCAAGTTGGTGAGTGGATTATGACAAAGTTATGATAGATTATGGAAATGTAAAAGCATTTAGTAAAATAACATATGTTGACCCATAATGGGAGGTGTCATTGGGATTTGAGCCCTTGATTTAGGCACCATATTGGGTCATGGTTTTGTCCCATGGTTTATGGTTTACCATTCATAATTTCCTAGTTCACTCCTTCAATTTGTTGGATGCTAGAGATGGAGGTTTCCTAGTGAATTTGTAGGTACCATTATGCTACTAGAATTACACCAAATCTACATGTTGGTGATTCTCCTATAAAGGTCTTGAGCATGAGCATTATATTGTAACTTATTCCTAAATAGTACAATTTTCTCATGCTTTGGAGGATGGTTTTTTCCTAAAAGGGTTTTCCTAGGGTATATCATTGTGTTATGGTTGTTATTTGTGTATCTTGTTCTTTCTTAGAATACAATTGTTAGATCGTATTTTCTTACATTCTCTTCTCATAGATTAGTGTAGCAAGCATTTTCATGTCTTAGCTTCCTTTCAAATATTATATAGAGGATTAAAACCCTACCTTTCAAGACTCAAGTTTTGTCCTTCCCTAACTAATATCCTCTTGCTAGCATCCCAAATCTAGATAATGTGCTAGATTTGATGTTTTCGTAGTCACTGAACAGTCACAGTATTCTCAAGAAATTTCAAAGTAGTCTAAGCATTCAAGTTATGTTTAAGACATTGTCAAATGATTTCTTACTTGGATGTTTTTAAAACTTACCTTTTTGTAAATGTGTTCATAGATGGTTACATAGTAATGTTAAATGGTGAGCAAAAGGAGTAAGCATACTGTTGGTGTCAACCATCGAGCCCGGGTTCACAACCTGCAAATAAATCTTCACAGACAAGAGAAGCAACATAAGGTTATTTCACCATAGATGAAAATATTGAATGAGATGAGATAATAAATTAGATAGTATACAAGCCTTTTAAAGGCATGAAATATGTGACAGGTGAACAACTACCCGATATGGGAAAAAACCACCTACATGATTAACCCTAAGTGAAAACTTAACTCTACACTAACACCCGCCCTTAAGTGCAAACTTAGGTAGAATTATTATGCAAATTCAAGATGCAATATGGGTCCCAGCTACACAACCATGTTAGGTACCCATTTACAATGCAAAAAAAAAAATCTCTCACAAACGGAGAAAAGGAGAAAAACCCTGTGGGAAAAACCCCCTCTCTAAAAGAGAGAAAAGAAAAATAAGATGATGCATGGATGGAGGACTCAATTACACCCCCCAAGGACTACATACATCATGTATATACAATCAATGACCCCCCCCCCCCCCCCCCCCCCATAAGAGGGAAAGAGAGATACTATGTAGCCCCCCCACAATGTGTAATCGCCTACAAAAATGGTAAGTGCCTGAAGACAAAACATGATCCGATGTCGACAAACAACTTGTATTCCTTTTGGAAGAAACAAAACTAGGTAAAAATGCAGGTATGCTTCCCATTCTGGATAGGAATTAGCAAGTAAAATCCAAATGTAGGATGATAATGTCTCTGAAATCTGCTCATGTGTCGCCAAGACCTTGGGAAATGATGCCACGAACCAATTAGGACCATGCCCAATCACAATAGAAGGTGACAAACAAGGTACCATTGGAAACTGATTTTGAACATTCTCCAAAGACAGAGATGGAGTGACAACAGTTGTACTAAAACTATCATCAAATAGGAAAATTAATCCCTCAAACGTGTCTTCCAAGTCTGAAATGTGAGATTCCACGAACAATGAACCAATGTCCGGCAGATACGAATCCCAATCAGGAAGACAATGATAATCCTGTTGCTTAGGAATGATGGAAGTAATTAATGAAGGTGGATCAACTATCTTTGACAAAGAATCAATAACCTCTGAAGAAACTGCAACCTCATTTGAAGTTTTAAAAACCTCCAAAGGATCACCAACACAGTCTATCTTCTCTAAAGAATAACAAGGAACATTGGTATTGGAAAGAGGGTCATCAAGAGATGGCGGAGTATCATGATCTCCATATGACTGTCAAATGTAAGTCCAAAGAGCATAAGGGTACTCAAAATAAACAAGTGAATTCAAAAAGTCCTCGTCATTTATATGCTCAAAAATAACTCCAATGACTAGAGCCCTATATCCTTTCCAAATCATATACCTACTAC
The DNA here is from genome assembly GCA_027924645.1 of Cunninghamia lanceolata. Lineage (NCBI taxonomy): Eukaryota > Viridiplantae > Streptophyta > Pinopsida > Cupressales > Cupressaceae > Cunninghamia > Cunninghamia lanceolata. Next base: position 10,297,549 of record BSBN01000443.1, on the reverse strand, counting down.
GTGTGTTTGGAATAGGAACTTCATTATACAAATATGGCAATAGATTCTGCTCACTAAGATGAGTGAGAACATATTCAGTCCACTGCCTATAGTTCCCTTTCTCCAAAGAAAAACCCATTATAGCTATAAATTCTTCAAAAAAAACACAAAGATAGTACCTTCCATATGAAGAAACCTCCAAAATAGATGATGGCAATTATGTCGACCAACAACAATCTGCACCAAATCCAAATCACCAAGCAAGCACTCCACTCTACGCACGAGCCTCTATGAGTTCTTCACAAGCACTATAGAAGTGTTGGATATATAAAACCTCAAGATTACTTTTACGGGGTAGATGTGGGATTTATGATCCAAATGGAACTCCAAACACAATGTACATGGGATGTGGGACTAAAGTCCCTTGCTCAGTGCCCAAAACACTCTTCTTGAAACTGCCGGGCCCACTTCCTCTTCTCCTCAGTGCACAAACCCTAACAAATATTTTTGGAAAACTTTAGAAATGTTAAATTTTGATCTCCAAAATATATGCCAGGCAAACTTCACGCGGAGGCCAAGCGGCCTGGATCAAATGCCACATAATCCAGCCTTCTTTGTCAAATGCCAAAATCTGCCTCTGATCACTGTGAATAAACAACGACCAAAATGATTTTAGATGGGCCTTTCCTAGTCCTCACTTGTGGCAGACTTTCACACATCCCCACACACAGCAAAAATCAACCAGAAATCAGCCTTTACAGTGAAGATGCCGAGTTCTCCTTCACACCGCATGCCTTCAAACAGCCTTCAAACTCCTAGCAAAAAAAAATGAGGAACTCTTAAGCAGAATCGGGCCCTCCAATAATGCGTAGGTTCGACGCCTTCCATAGTCAAAACGTGACTACCAGCAAGGAAATTGCCCTTCCAGATCAGAATGAAGAAAATCGCTTCTACTCCCCTATTGCAGCCACAAGTATATATCAAAAAAAGATGGCAAAATAGAAATTTATAAATTTCAAACGCCAAATAAATATCGATCTCACCAAAATCTGATGAAAACTCTCAATGGTAGAAGAAAGGGTAGGTTGAAGGCTCTGATACCATGTTGGTGTCAACCACCGAGCCCAGGATCACAACCTGCAAATAAATCTTCACAGACGAGAGAAGCAACACAAGGCTATTTCACCAGAGATGAAAATATTGAATGAGATGAGATAATAAATTACATAGTATACAAGCCTTTTAAAGGCATGAAATATGTGACGGGTGAACAACTACTCGATACGGGAAAAAAACCACCTACGTGATTAACCCTAAGTGAAAACTTAACTCTACACTAACACACACTCATCATGGTAATTTTTAGAACATAGATATGATATTTGCAGCTAATTTTTAGATGCTTGTCATAGTATGATTGTTACATAAAACTTAGCTAGTCATTAGTTTGCCTTCCTATGTGCCCGATGGAAAATTAAGGAGATGTAACATGATAGAGGAAGCGAAGGAAGTTGGGGCCCACGTGCCAACTCAACTAGTCAAAGATTCCTATGTGATAGATAAGAAGAGCCTATCCTACCTAAAAGCTATATGTTAATCATATTATGACTATTATAAATGTGATTATTATAGACTTGGTTTGGACTTATGCGTGAGTACTTTACTCATTCCTATTTTTTGACTTATATTTGTAGTTGTTTTAATGTGATCTTGCAAATGATGCAACCATAGTAATTTTGGGGCTAACAAATCCATAAATCTTATCAAGGACGGTCTCAACAACTATTCTAGAGTAAGTGAACAATAGAAGCAGATGGGAGATGCAATTAAGAAAGTAGTAGTCGATATAGAAATAAAGTGCATGAATGAACTTTTGGGGGAATAATACCTATGCAACACATCACCTTCAAGTTCTTAACAATGTTTAGAACTTATGTCTAGTTTGGTGAGTGTAGACTTATGGAAAGTGAGAATATTAATGTGCAAATGGATCTCCTCAATTTGATGCATGCATATCTATTAGTGTGAAAGTGTAGATATTGGACTCATAAATATAAGGAGCATAACACAACAAAGCAATTAATTTAGCACAAAAAAAATGATGATATTCATTTGACAATACACAAGGTTGCTTGAAGAAGATTACATCTTGGATATTAGATTCCAAGATCATCTTGTTTAGCCATAATATTTCTTGTTTCGTCATTCCTATTTCGCTCACCACCTCATCCAAGTGAGAGGACTATATAAACAACATGAACAATATTAATTTGAAAAATAAAAAACCTCATATTAGGAGTTGTCACCTCACTTAGACAACCTTTATGGAGAGTAAATGAAGGTTGATATTTGTCAATATTTGTTATAGTTGACAACTAAGCATAATCGTACCGCATGTATTTCAACTTTACAATAGATGGAAAATACATTGTTATGATTGGTTCTTACATAAAATAAATTAAACAAATGCAAAATAATAAATGTTAAATTGCCATGCTGTTTGACACAATCCAATAAGACTTCACATAAATATATATTATTACTATTGTAATGGTGAAATTTGCATACCCGTGTCATTTTCCATTTAGTTTTGTCCCACTTTGAGGAAATGTCTTGATACATGTAAATATTGACAAATGGAACAATATTGTGTGAGGTTGGGATCATTCCCTTAGCTCTTTACCCATCCATATTCACACACATTCCCATGCTTAGCCCCTACCTTATGATTACACACATATTTTGATACATTCACTTAATCCTCACATTTATCCATACATCTATCTCCATATAGCCATTATACACATAGATATGTCTGTTTACCCAACCAGAGTTATTTCCTTGGTCATGGGGTCAACATCATAGTTCCACAATTCTGTTAGGAACCCGTGTTTAACCCTTCTCTTTACTTTGTTAGTATATTACTTTTGGATGCATATGCTTTGTAAGTCATCCTGTGAGTATATTGTATTATCCCACATTCATGGGAAGTAATAGTTTTTTAAATTAGACTTAGTATATAAGTACATGTTGAGGCCAATGAAGGCATCCACGAATTTATTGTATTGAGCTTGCTCAAAGGAGGTTGCCCCCTTGAAGTGGCCTGCGATCACTAAATTCCTTCTGTGTTTTTGCTATTTATATATTTCTGTTATTTCGTGCATTTTCATTATATTGTTGTAGGAGGTTCCTCTCATCTGGTATCAGAGCCTTTTCTTGATTCTATATGCTAGTATTTAAAGACATTTAATTGTATTCATTTCACATCTTTCATCTCTCAGGCATTCTATATCATCCTAAAGCATTAAAGTAGTAATCAATAGCGTAATATTTGGATTTGGTGCATTAAAAAGAGTAACAAATTTGCATACATTCATTAGATATGGTCCTTGCTTGTTGTCTTCAAAATTTTGTACTCATTTCTAGGGGTTGACCTAGGTGAACACTGTTGTTATATGGAGCCTAATCAGACTCAGAGGTTAGATTTCCCCCACTTTTATCGGTGCGGTTTCCCCCCAAATTCCTACGGGGTCAAGGGGTAGCGCCCCTTGCGGGGTCTAGAGGCAGCGCCCCCGAAACCTCACATGATTTTTATTATTTTATAAAGGCATCGGGAGTTATTTTTCATTGGCCGACATAAGAAAACCCTATTTTTGTAATTGACAAAAAGCTTGATAAAAGCGGCTAAGGGTTAGGGTTTCGATTGATTGTATTGTAGCATTTGCAGCGGTATTGAGTTGCAAGGATTGTTGGTTGTAATCGGTTTGATTTACTGGATAATAATATTGGACTCTCTGTTTGGTGGATGTAGCCCAAGTTTGGGTGAACCACGTAAACTTGTCTCTCGCTGTTATTATTTCTGTGTATTTCCATTCCTCTGTTTAATCTTTATTTGCATTTAATTGATATCTTCTGCCGACTAACCCTAACAAACACATCTCCTTGTAACATAACAACAACCCTTTTTAAGTATTTTAAATATTGCCAGTCCTTAGATCTTCGAGCAGAGTAGAGGCAAGTAGACAAAGATTCATTAGGTGAAACACATAGTAGAATTCAAATATTGTGTAGGGCCGAGTCTAGACTTAGAAGACAAATCCATGATTGCAAACTTGACCCAGACCCATAGATGTTTTAAAACAAAGCATGGATCCAATGTAGGTTCCAAGGCATTTTACTAATAGAGAGACACATTTCTCAAGTAGATACCAATCTAATTCTAGAATCTTCAAGAAAAGCAATCATTATTTGGTCATAAAGTTAAGTAACATTATCCATCACATTTACTTTCTTAAAATATAGTTATTCCATTATCAAACTTATTAATCCCAATGATTGTTATTTAATCTAGATTAATTTGTGCTCAATTAGTTGCATTTACTTAGTTAACCTAGGTTAAATCTACAAGGACTATTCATTTTCCTTTACATTGATATAGAAAAACATTGATATTACCAAAAGGCTGTAGTTCAATTAGTGAGGATGATGGAATATTCCTTGATTATGCTGTCCACCAAGACTCAAATCCACCTGAAGTGAGATTAGTCTAAATTCGACCCCTAGATAACTTTGACACACTAATTCCCCCTATTCTATCAACTTAACTAAAAAATAACTATTAATTTAAATGAACACCTAATCTATTGAAGAAAAGTAGAGATAACAATATCTATATACCTAATATAGTTAAATTCCATTTATTTATTTATTTTTAAATCATTGATATAGTACTATATATTTGCTATCAATTCCATTATGGAAATATAATGTCTATTATCAATCCCATTGTTAAGGTGCTACAACAACGACTAATAAACAAGTAATCCATGCAGCGTTCGACTTTTATGCGCAAAAGTGAAAAAAATACCGTTGTTGACTTTTAAGTGCCAAAGAAAATATAAAAAATAGTCGTGGAGGAGCCTCTGTTTTCAATGTAAGTAAAGCTTGATCAGATGGCTCATTTGCACTTTCATAGTAGCAGAAAAAAATGGGCAACAACAGTACTTGGAAGCATGAGATACAGAACAAGGAAAGGAACACCCCCAAGCTGTGCCACTAGTACGTCATCTAGATCTTCTTACTCTTCCTCTCCTTCCTCCTCTACTCACCCTGGCTTTTCCTATCTCCTACCCACATTATATAGATGATTAGAACCTTACCTTTTAAGACTCAAGTTTTGTCCTTCCTTAACTGATATCCTCTTGTTACCATCCTAGATCTAGATAATGTGCGAGATTTGGTGTTTTCACAATCACTCAACACCCACAATATTCTAAAGCAATTTCAAAGTAAGTAGTCTAAGCATTCAAGTTAGGTTTAACACATTGTCAGATGGTTTCCTACTTGGATTTTTTTAAACTTACCTTTTTGTAAATGTGTTCATAGATGGCTACATAGTAAAGTTAAATGGCAAGTGGAAGTAGTAACCACACTCGTCGTGGCAATTGCTAGCACATAGATATGATATTCGTAGCTAATTTTTAGATATCTGTCATAGTATGATTGTTAGATATCTATCATAGTATGATTGTTACATAAAACTTAGCTAGTGGTTAGTTTACCTTCCTATGTGCCCGATGGAAAGGTAAGGAGATGTAACATGATAGTGGAAATGAAGGAAGATGGGGCCCATGTGCCAACTCAACTAGTCAAAGCTTCCTATTTGATGGATAAGAAGAGCCTATCTTGCCTAAAAGCTATATGTTAATCATATTATATGACTACTATAAATGTGATTATTATACACTTGGTTTGAACTTATGCACGAGTACTTTACTCATTTCTATTTTTTGACTTATATTTGTAGTCTTTTTAATGTGATCTTGCAAATGATGCAACCACAAAGTAATTTTGGAGCTAACAAATCCATAAATCTAATTAAGTGTAATGGCCATCGTCCGGGTAGGGTTTTATGCTGAAGTTTTTTTCTGTTTCTCACTGCTGATTGTTTTAGGGTTTTGTGTATGGTTTTTGCATATGATATTTGCAGTTTAACAATAAAAACGAAGCATGCAACGAAAACCCAGGAAAATTACAATAGATATGCACAAAATAATGACGACCCAGTTCATATTATTGCTCAAAAGGAATTACAGTTACATACCCATTTCAAGTTCTTCGACTTTGTATTTCTACTGTAGGTGGACTAGCAAAATACATAATGGAAATCACATTCAATACATCCACAATGAAGGAGTCTCTGTCAACAAGCAATATTAATGATCTCTATGGCCCAAATTGACCCCAAACTCATGAAATAAACAAATCCAATTAAGGCGTTTGGCCTGCTAGCAAACCCACGTCACTGTAGGAGGATGTACAGTCCAGTTGGTGTTAAATATCAGCAAATATCAAGTGCAATCCCTTCAGAAATACTTCTGTTATAAACTATTTACAACTGTTTGAGGTTGGCAACCAAGAACAATGTAAAATATGCAATAAAAACCTCACCAAAAATTCTAGCAAGATGTACGACCTCGTCAAGCAAAGGTACGACTAGCAAGGAGTGAAGTGCAGTCCCCAAAACACATCAAAATCTAATCAAATCTGTCCCTGTATTATTTGTATTGGTCTGATCACCAAAATCTAAATGATATCTTCATGAATCTTTCACCAAAATGCATCAATTGAAGCACAATGTGAAGCCCCTGGATGAGGCTACCCACAACCCGCCTGATGTTGTCTTCCAAACATGAAGCGAGTGATTTTACGGAGGTTTTCATCTTAGCAGAACCCTAGATCAGCAAGAAAGCCGAGTTTCAAGCTTCACATCAATGTCTCATTCTTTTTTGCAAAGTCAATAGATGCAAATGAAATCTCATTTCCTCTTATTATTTCTTGACTTCCAACACCCATGAGGGAATTCTTTTATTTATTTTATTTTATTTCTTTAACTCCCATGAGTCCTCATGAAGGGTTTCCATATCCTAGCACACAACTTTAAGTTATGACTTATAACATCATAAAGTTAAGTTACTTTTATAACATCATATTATAGTCACTTTCTAATTAAACTCCATTTTAGCTCTGAAAATGACCTTTTAAATAAAATAATGATCATTTGACACACAAGGTCCCTATTTAAGACATCCATAATTTAAAACATTTCATCCCGATTCCGATGAGCTATAACACTAAGATGCTCTTAAAATATTTTAAATAATATTTTAGCAACCTTGGTAAAATAATTAAATAAAGCCATTAATATACTCATTTTGTGAAAACTGTCGGAATGCATCAGAATCGAAAACTGACTACACTGAAGTGATCCCGATGAAGAATAATGATGAACGGAGCCAACCGAGCGACTTTCTATAAATAGACGCCCTCTCCAAGAATCTTGGAGCCCAAATCGATAGCCAAAAATAACTTCTGAGAGCATCATATGACTCCTCTAAACCATTAGAGCTCACTGGTAATATCAATTTACCCCTCTGAACAAGATGACATAAACCCAAAAGGTCAACGACAACTGCACTACTAGAGAACCCAAAAATGGGGACATTACATTAAGGAGAGTCTCAACAACTATTTTAGAGGAAGCAAACAATGGAAGCATATGGGAGATGCAAATAAAAAAGTAGTAGTCAATATAGTGCATGAATGAGCTTTTAGGGAATATTACTTATGAACACATCACCTTTAAGTTATTAACAAGGTTTTATAACTTATGTCCAATTGGGTGAGTGTAGACTATCCTTCTTTTATTATTGATTTTAAGATTATTGATTACAAATTTATTACAAATGTCATTTTAAGAATTTTTGACTTTATAGCATGTGGTAGGACAAATTATTAATGCTTCAAGTTGTGTTGTTATCTGTTTAATAACTCCATAAATACATTGCAGTTTGCAAAAGCACTAGATTTTGTTAAACATTTTTACACTCTATTAATGCTTCAAGTTGTGTTGTTATCTGTTTAATAACTCCATAAATACATTGCAGTTTGCAAAAGCACTGGATTTTGTTAAACATTTTTACACTATAGGAAATAATTATGAACTCAAAAGTAGCAAAATAGAGTTTACACTATAAGACTCTTTCTTTCTATTCTAGAATCAATTTATGTTGCATCCTTATTCTTTGGTGCTTGCTTTTGATTTGATGAATATTTTCCCCCATAATCCTTACATCATGCACACTTAATCATTACATCATGTACACATAGGATTTATCTTTTTTTAGTGGATTAGGAAATGATAAAACAATTGGCCTTTCCTATTGTAGTGGAGGAGCCTCTGTTTTCAACGTAGTGCCAGACAATGGAAAAAATAGTAGTGGAGGAGCCATGAAGTAAAGCTTGATCAGATGGCTCGTAGCAGCAGAAAAAAATGGGCAACGGCAGCAGTTGGAGCTATGAAATCCAGAGCAAGGCAAGAAGCACCGCCAAGATGTGCAACTGGTACGTCATCTGGATCTTCTTACTTTTCCTCTCCTTCCTTCTCTACTCGCCATGGCTTTTCCTATCTCCTACCCACAATCTATGGCTTTTCCTATCTCCTACCCACAATCTACAGCCCCCCTGCACAACAACAACCTCGACGTCGTCGGATCGAATCCCCTTCCGAGGCGACCTGCGCGAGCTTTCCAGCTCGTGGAACGAGCTCAGTTTCCCCTTGCGGCGGGACTCGAACCCGCGGTTGAGAATAGCCTTGTTTGTGAAAAAATGGCCGCTGGGCTTCGCTGCGGGAGGACTAGAACGCCATGCTCGAACTCTACACCGCGAGCTGGCTCTTCGCGGCCATGAAATCCATGTCTTTACGACTTCGGCGACCCGGTATCGAGCCCCGCTGGACACAGCCGACCTCAAGCTAATGACTTTTCATTTCTCGAAGCCTATTGCGTCTGGCAACATAAATTCTCGCGAAGCATGGGAGCAATTTGTCAAGGTTAATGAAACCCTAAGAAATAAGGAAGGAAAAGAGTTGCTAGGGTTTGATGTAATTCACTCTGAATCCGTTGCGCTGCCGCACGGCCGGGCGGCGGGGTTGCAAAATGTTGCGGCGTCGTGGCACGGCATCGCCTACGAGACAATTCACTCCGACATTGTGCAGGATCTCACCAGAAACCCTGACGAGCCTCGAACCCTTGACGTGCAGAGGACCTTGAACGATCGCCTGCAACGAGTAATCGATGAGGTGAAATTTTTCCCCTCGTATGCTCACCACGTTGCTACTAGTGACTCTGTTGGAGAAATCCTGCGCACAATCTACATGCTGCCGAGAGAAAGAGTTCATGTGATTATCAACGGCGTGGATGAAGGGCGCTTCAAGCCAGACGAATCTGCCGGGAATTCTTTCCGGCTCAAGTACGGGATCCCGGAGAGCGCAGATTTGGTGATCGGCATGGCCGGGCGACTGGTGAAGGATAAGGGCCACCCGCTGGTTTTCGAGGCGCTGCAAACCCTAATTGGGAGCTCTGGTTCTGGAAACCCTAATTTTTTCGTTTTAATTGCAGGGAATGGGCCATGGGCGGTTAGATATAAGGAATTGGGGGAGAATGTAAAGGTTCTTGGGCCGCTCAGCGCGGCTCAGCTGGGGGGATTTTATAATGCGCTGGATGTTTTCCTGAACCCGACTTTGAGAGCCCAGGGACTCGACCACACGACTATTGAGGCCATGCTTTGTGGGAAGGCGGTTATGGTGTCGCACTTTGCCAGCGTGGTTAAGAGTTTGATTGTGAGCGAGGATTTTGGGTATACTTTTAGTCCCAAGCTCGAGTCTTTGAAGAAGGGATTGGAGAGGGTTTTGGATGATGGAAAGGGGGTTTTGAAGGAGAAGGGGAATAACTGCAGGAGGAGGGCTGAGAGATTGTTTACGGCCAAGAAGATGGGGGCTGCTTATGAGAGGCTTCTTCTGTGCATTGCGAAAGGGAATCAGACTGGAATTGATTTCTGTAAGTATCCGCTTACTGGTGAGGATTGAATCCTATGGAAGTTTGTCTCAGATTAGAAGGAAAGAAATGTGGCATCATATCCATTATCAGGTTTGGTGTACCACAATCCCATCATGATATTAAAGACTGATTAAGTTGGAGTAGCATCCAGATACTTGATTATGTCGGCTATCCTAAGTGCTCTCAAAATCAAGTAAAACATAAATTGGTGATCCTATTGCCTAAGTTTAAGTTTGGCCTTGGCCTTGGTGGGATGGGTGTCAGGAAATATGAGTTAGTGCTCCATGTATGTGGGTAAATAAGGAATATATTAACAATAATATATATTACGGTTTGGAGTTGTTTTAACAACTCATATAATTAGGAGTTTGTTAGTCCCGTATAGTAGTTATAGGAGGTAGAACAACTTTCCTATAATATAGGATATACAAGTCCTATATATATGTAATTTGTATTGAAGAAAGATAGAGTGAAGCAATGTAGTTATAGGAGGTAGAACAACTTTCCTATAATATAGGATATACAAGTCCTATATATATGTAATTTGTATTGAACCGAAGATAGAGTGAAGCAATATTATTTTGGCTTCTATCACTCTGCTCATATTTCTTATAATAGCAGTAGTAGCTTCAACATACAATAGATTCAGAGTATTATTGGGATGGTTGACCTTCAGGGAAGTGCCCTAATAAAAATGGCCCTTAAAGATTTGAGATTTTCACAGGTAAGCATGATATTGTTTGGAAACAACTGTGTAATCGTTTTTTATTCCATCATTTTGAGGATCCTTTGACACCTCTCTTGAGGAAATTATTAGATCAAAGATAAAAATAACCTATTCATTTGAAGGATAGAAAGTGTGTTTTGCTCCCTGCTAAAAACCACAAGTGGAATAAAAAGGGTTCTCTTTTCTTTTGGGACAATTTCCTAACCGTGTAGATATGACCTTTCAAATTTTGTGAGAAACATTTTCTTATATTTTGAGGTGAGGATATTGTATGCTGACATGCCTAGTAATGGAATTGTTGTGATGTTTTCACACATCGCCCCATTGCAAATGGGGACCCCCTTTTTTCTCGCTTTCTATCTTTTTTTTTTGCTTTATAGTTTAGGTTTTTATCTGAGTTTGTAGGTTTGGTAGAATAAATTTTGCCCAAGTCTCGCCAACTCTTGGCTCAAAGTCCATGAGATGATTGAAGATATTGACTAAGGAGTGGAAAATTGGCCTAAGGGGTCCATATGCCTTCACCCTGATGCATGTCCCTGAAACCCTGAAATTGACTAAGTCTGATGTCCTGAAACCTTGAAAAACTGACTAAGTCTGAAATCTGGTGGATCCTCAAAAATCTAGAATCTGCATGTTAAATCCCATGGATCTGAGACCTATCTCAAACATCCTGACAGTATATTTCAAAATATTTAAAGTAATATCTCAACATATACTTAAATATATTTTTATATATACTGTCAGGTAGGGACCTTTAAATCTGGAAAAAAAATAGTGAAGAAATTCTATGCCAAGGTCGGATTTGTGCTTTCCTTGAGCACAAAATCCATGACCATATGGAAAGTGCAACCAGGATTTTCCTTGAGCACAAATTTCAGGACCATGTGGAAAGTGCGACCAGGATTTTCCTTGAGCGCAAAATCCATGAACATATGGAAAGTGGGCTCCAGGACAAGGAATTCCATACTGAGACTTCATTTCAAATGCGCCTAAGGAAAAAATCCACTTGACCCTTGGAATTGCGCTCTAGAGATTAAAAAAATCCAAAACCCCCTTAGAAGTGTGCCCTAACTTGAAGTCATTCCTTGACAAAATTGTATTAATCCTTGTCAAGATCTCATCACTCCATGTGAAAATTCCCAAGTTCTTGATTACAAACATGAAAATTCCACAACAGAGTGAGCAATTCCTTGTCAAATTTTTGTAAATCCTTGTCAAAGTGATAGAAAATTCCATCAAGTTCTTGAAGCCCTCACTCCAAGAGCGCAAATTCCTTGAGCACATGAAATGTGCACCAAGGATAAAAGAGATCCAAGGTATAGTAAAATGTGCGCGTAGGATAGAAGATAAATCCTTGGCATCGTGGGAATTGCGACTAGGATAGAGGAAAATTCCAAGGTCTAGTGGAAATTGCACTTAAGAAAATCCTTGATCCTATGAAACATGCGCCTAGAAGCAAATTCCAAGACAACAAGAAAAATGCGACAAGGATAATCCTTGACATAGCCAAAAGTGTGACAAGGATAAAATCATCCAAGGTAAGGAAGAAATTGCACTCCAAGCATGAAGAAATCTAGGTAAACAAAGAAAATGCACTCTAGCACAAGGATGGAAAATTCCTTGATCCCATGGAATATGCAACATGGAGAATAATCCAAGACATGGCGAAATGTGAATTCAAGGATAAAACAATCCGAGGCCTAATGAATTGTGCGACCAAGGAGAAAGAATCCTTAACACCCTTGAAAATACGCCTAAGGAAAATCCTCCTCAACAAGAAATATGCGCCTTTATCCCAAGCGCAAAATCCACCTCCATGTGGAAAATGTGATTTCCTCCAAGCAAAAATCCATGACCCTATCAAAAGTGCGACTTGGAATTTATTCACAACCCTTTGAAATGTGCGACTTGGAATTTAAAAGAAGAATCCTGATGGACTTGAAAAGTGCACACCATGACTAGGAAAAATCCAAGATGAACATGAAAGTCCGCCTAGGATTCTTGGCCGACCTAGAACCCAGAAAAAGACAAATTTAATGAAAAATCTAAGGGAAAAGTCAGTTCAAGTGTGGAAAATACGGAGAAAATGAAGAAAATCCTTTGTTTATTCAAGAATCTGTGAATGAAATTGATCAAGATGGTGTATTTTTCTTGGATCATGCAAGGTTATTCATGTTTTATCTTAGTATTGCATTACGTTAAAGGATTTTATCCGGCTTTTCTATTCAAGATTTCTCTTTCTTTTGTAGGTGTTGAAGACAAGGATCAAGGATCACTTTCCATGAGGAGGATGCTCAACGAAGATCTAGGCGTTCAAGGTGGATACGAAGAGTTTCAAGGACCCAAAGAAGAAGACTACTTCCAATGACAAGGAGACTTCATGAGGATCCGTTCCATGAAGAGGATGAAGAAATTCAAGACTTCAATAACACAAGGATTGCTAGCATCAAGATTAACATGATAGAGATGAATCCAACATCAAGGATTCCAGTACCAGAAGAGAAGATCAATCCTCAGAAATCCAGGAATAAGAATCCAGTACATCATTCATCAAGAAGATCAAGCTCAATGTCATAAAGTTCAGGATTACACCAAAAATCCACTCCAATACCAAGAATTCCAGATGAAACACAACACAAGGACGAAATTCCAAGTTCAAAGAACACTCAAGGGATAATCATGCTGAGGTGGCATCTAGTCATCATCAACCAATCCAAGTATGCCACATCGACATGTCTAGATGCATTGAACCTGGTCGTCCAAGATAGAGATAATGATGGAGCCCTTCTAGAAGATCATGTTGACATCTCATTGGTCGAAGTCATTAGGGTTGTGTTGTCTTAATCTTGGCCACTGATTCTAGAATCAATCTGGGCCCTTGGTTGTAATTTTGAGATCTATATAAAGGCTCATTCTCTTCATTTGTAAAGAAGGTTGGACATAGAGTAGAGGATTATTTAGAGAGTAGAGGATTAGTAAGTTCTTCATTAGAATAGAAGCTTTTGAAGAGTTGAAGAGACTTTGGCAAATTGTTGTAAAGATACTTCCAAAACTAATATATTCTCATTGAAGATTGGTGATTATTGTGTTGTTTCTGCATGTTAGCATGGTTTCCAATTTCTTGAAGATGATTCAAGGCAGTTTAAATAGATTTTAGTTGCAGTTCATTGATATGGTGAATGAATGTATAGATATTTGATGAATTCTTTGGTTCATACTTTTTGTGGTTTGCTGATGGTAAGTTACAATGCAAAGTTAGCCTGAACCCCATTTTGCAATAGTTCGATTGTGGATATTTGTTCAAGTTGCGCCAGCTGTGGGTATTTGAATGTATATTTGTAATATGAAAATCCTTCATTCCCTTTGAAGATTGCACTAGTTTCGTGTAGTTGTTGTTCCCATGGCGAAACGAAGATTGGTTCGAAGGAATTTGTCTATCAAAACATTATTCATTATCTCATTGTCCTTAGGAGTAGATTAGATTTCTCTTAACCCTTCCCTTTTGATATTTCTTTTTAGATAGTTTGAATAAAGTTCCATTCATTCACAAATCCGAGTAAGGAGTAAATTTTATCCGTAAGGAGTAATTTAGTGTAAGTCCCTTTGTGATTACCAACAAAATCACATCACTCCACTGAGTCTGTCCATGTGCATGTCAAGACCTGACATTCAAGCAACCTTGGAGTAGTCTCACTCGATCACATAGTTTAGTGTTTGAGATACTTTGTTCAAGAGAGGATAGAACACTTAGTGTTTTATTCTAATGTTGTTGTCATCATAAAAAAACATATCAACAGGAATCATATAGCTTGTAATTGTAAAACTACAACAAAAGCTCAATTTGGTATGTAGCGAGGCACCTACAATTATTTTGATTTTATTGTTAAGTTTTTTATGTAAAGATCTGTAATTACTTTCACTAGGAATAAGCTAACATGGGATTTGATCTTGAATCATATCACTTATGAGATTTGAAACTAGAAATATGTTTACTTGTAGAGTTGATGTGGAATTTGAATTCAATCATATTACTTGTGGGATCTGAACTCAAATCATGTTGCTTGTAGAGTGGATGTTATGGTAACTTTTCAATGGCTTCTCTAATTTGTGATTATGATTAAAATTGCGAATAAGGATGACTTGTAAGTGAGCAATTTATAACAATAAGCCAATGGTTAGAAAAGATCTAACCATTCTTCTCATCCACCACAGTAATAACAGAGGACAATAAATGCAAAAATAGTATTTGAGCTATAGATATTACTCAATACAAGTTGTAATGACATATTCTATTATATGTAATTTTCTCAAAAATGTTTTCCAACAGATTGTAACTCCACTTCAAGGTCAGAGCAAAGGGTGAGACATTCCAAATATTCATATAGCATATGGTTCTTTGGAAGTGCCCTAAATAAAACTCTCATCTTCCTTAGAGCTTTTGAATGAACTTTCCAATGAAAAGTTTTGTATGTTTGACTAAAAGGAAACGAACTTCCAAATCTTTGTATAGCTTTTGTTTATAGACGTCATGTAGGAATTTTTTCAGTTTTGAATTCTTGGCAAAAATTTGCATTCAGTTTTGAATTCTTGGCAAAAATTTTCAATAGATTCCGATACTAGCACCATTATAATTCATTAGAGAAGGGCTATATGGGATGCAAAAATGGTTTTGAAGGGTTTTTTTGATGTGAACTGCCATAAGGCAGGGTAGCATAAGAGAGGCTTTTTTGTGCCTCTCCAAAAGGGATTCATCTCTGCATGCATCATTCTTAAGGGAGGATTGGGGATTGAATATTTATAATAAATTTATTTCAATGCAGATTAAAATACCAAAAACAGAGAGACTAGCTTAGCTTTGATACTTTGTGTGCTTAGTGATCTTTCCTTGATTTTCATACCACTTGCCATATTTTCATACTCAATCTTGCATTTATTACGGAGCTAAGATTTTGCTTAGTGGCAATTTTTGCTTGTTTTTTCTCTATGGACCTAAGATTTTGCGATGTCAAATCAACAAGTTCTTAAAGTTCTAGTTTGTCTTTGTCATGTTTGCATTTCTTGGACTACATTTGCCTACATTACTTCTTGAGGGAGGGTAGTGTGTATTGAGTTGGATAAGTTATTTTTAACTCATTTTCAAAAACGACTAATCTATGTAGTTACAATATTTTGACATTTTGTTCAGGGTATTCCTAAGTTAGTGATTAGGGGCAATACTAGTACTAGTGAAAATCATATGTTTAGTGGTATACTTAGTAATATGAGTGAGGGTAGTTCCAGTACTATTGGTAGTGGTAAGGGTAGGAGTAGGGCTAAGACTAAAAGTAGGGGTAGTACTCTGTTGGGTCGGTGGTGCTAGGTGGCCCATACAAGCCTCCTATCCTCTATAGCAGGGGTGGGACTATTACTAGATATTTGGGATGTATCAGTAAGTGTTGCATGGGTGTTGTTGCTATTGGTATTCGACCTAGGCCTAGTACTATTCCTATTCTTTTGTTTTAGGGGTCTAAATTAGTGTCAAATTCTTTACACCCTACTATTTACCTTTTTCTATAGTGGGGCTGTAAATTCCAAAAATACAACAAACTAAGAATAGCCAACGAAAAGCAAACTCATTCCAAATAAAGAAAGTGGATCGTTTCATTAATCAGAATATCCATAATTGTACAACATTTTGCAAGTTTCCATAATAAATTAGTGCAATTACAAGCACAATCAGAGAAGTTACATTACATCTATTTCGTTTGTTCCAAGTACATGAATATAAATACATTAAAATTACATCAATGAGAGTATACATACAATCCATACAAGGATCAATACAATGAAATATACATCTTGAGTCATCTAACATAAAGAAATCTGTCTTCAGCCACCATGACCCACTAGTCTTTCGCAAGGCGAAGCCAAGAGAGTGGTTATGGTGCTTTTTCCACCCAACCATGAAGCACTGAACTTCCTCGGGTTTCTTCTTAACTTGAATAAATCCCCGACCCTGCACGAGGAGCCTAGCAACCTGGAATGGATGGGCAGGAGGGAACTCTTGATGCAAGCCTGATGCCTATATGCACTCTAACTAACCAGAATGACATATGTCTTGCATGCAGGATGTGGCAGAGACAAATAAATAAAAATAACTAGGCTTTTAACACCCATCTATTTCAATGGTACATCTAGCTTTGACCAAAGCAATAAACATAAATTGTAATTTAGAAAAAGTAAATTACCATCTCTGAGGATCCACACTCGGCATCCTGTCCCGGAAGGTACTCATAAAGTGTCACAAGAGAATTCATAATACTTCTAGTTCATTAACAAATATCATATTGCAAACAAGTTTTAGAGTGATTTAATTGCAAAAGAAAACATACATGTTTAGTAAAACCATCTGGTATCCTTATTGATAAAACAATGAAGTTTATTATAGGTGATGAGAGTTTTGTTTCACAATCATGATTTTCATGTGTTCATATCTATCTATAAAGATAATATGGCAATGAGATAAAAGACTTAAAGTGCACATATTCCAATTTTATAGGATGAAACTATAATCTTAATTTACTAAGTTATGCTCATATCAGCAAGAGATTAAATCAATTTTGAGACAGTTTAAAAAAAGTGTTCCAATTCGACCAAATCGAGTATCTAAGGATCTAAGTTAACATGTTTTGATTTTTTTGTGATAAAATAGATTACTTTTTAACAGATTATCTAAATCCGACTAGTAAATGTCATATAGTCATTCATAACTTGGATTCAATCCACTTTTGTAAAGGCATTGGTAAGGAAAGCAATTTTCAGTCGAAAGGTATTATAAGTTGGCTAAGTTATAAAGAGGCAGATTCACTTATTGAAGCCGAACCTACAACAGGTGTTTATGAATAATATCAAACACAAGATATACTAGAAAAGCATTGCTAAAAGGCAGAATATCAGTAATTTTAAGGGAGATAAGAAAGCATGGCATCCATAATAAAATTATAAGGATTCGATGCCATCATCAGCCACAAGCCGAAGTGTTAACGAAAAAAAAAACTTTAAAATTTTTCCTGTAGCGGCGACGCCCGAGAATACTAGTAGGTTACGACAACACAAGATTTAGATTACAATTAAAAGATCGACCCAACTATAAACAACCTCATGCCAACATGAGCCAATCTAAATCGTTAATACAGAAGGTGTTGGTTTCAGGGAAAAGTTAAATGATAAAAGAATAACAAAAAGATGTCCATACAAGGACTGGATCAACCACTACTCATCTTTGTCGTCATTTGAATTGTTCAACTCTATTTCTGCAACAAATCCAATCGCGACCCTTAGCAGATTTAGAGGATTAATTTAGTTGGTTGCATTTTCTCCTAATTGTTGGGCACACCCAAGTTTACAAGCGGTGGAGGACAAGTCTAAAGTGAATCGATTATAAGGAGCGCATAAGAGAAGGGGAAGGTCGTGAGTGGAATTAGAGGATTAATGCAGGAGTTTAAAGCAGCGATGGTAAGGATGCAAAACAACTCTTTGACAAAGTTCCAATTACTATTCAAACAACAAAATAGGTTCAAAAAGGCCGAATAACAAGTCAAGGCCAAAATTCTAATAATGAGCAATTCAATATAAATAGAAAAGGCGAAATTGATAGTTACATTGCTGGAACTAGAGTAAGGCATCAAAATAGAAAGAGCACTGGTTCATGAACAATGACCAGCGATTGAAGAGTTAAGAAACAAGTTTTAAGGAGCAATGATTGTCAGTGATCCGAAATGCCTACATGTCAACGATACTAAAGATTTGAATGATTTAAACCACAATGTTTGGATGTTCAAAACAGCAATTTGAATGGTTTAGGACAGCGATTGGAATTGATTAAATTCAGCGACATGAAATAGTTTTAACAATGATCTTCTGTATCTTGGCAATTGGATCTAAAACAATGAGTTTTGGAGCGTTTTAAAGCAGCGAAAAATATATCTATACAAGCCGATTCCTTTACAAGATCTAAGTTTAAACAATAAATTTTTCTGGTTGAATGCAGTAAATATTTTCACAGCTAAGCATACAAAAGAGCAATATCATCATGCAATATAGGGTCTCTCAAGGATTCTTACCCAGTAATTTTTGCCCATCTTGACAAATCCAATTCCGTTCTCCTCTAGATCAGTGGCTTCCTCTTTTTCCTGTACTCTGCATATATGAAATTCCTTGTGGTTTCTTCTAATTTAATATCCTTGGTTTCTATCTTTTTCCCATCTTTTTTTTGTTTTGTTTTTCTTTTCTTTCTTTCTAACATAGTTTTTCTTTATTTTTGTTTTCATTCTAATTTTGGTTTCTTTTTCTATTGTTTCATTTATCATTGCTTTCTTTCCTATTAGAATTTGGCATTATCCTATAAGAATAAAAGGAACTAAATTTTGAAAATGAATAGTTATTTCAATTAATATATGTATATTAATTTGCTACTCATTTCTAAACAAAATAAATAACTAATTTTATTAAAACTACAAATCATTTCTATCATACAATTTAATTAAAAGAATATAGCTAATAATTTTTATTCTCATTCAATTAAAAGAACATTTAATTTTAAAGAGCAACTATTTGGGTGGCAATCACGAAAGTATAATAGAAAACATTTTGCTAGCATGTGTACAAAATCTATTTAATCAAACATAAGAATCATTCCACAGAATGCAATGCAAATGCAACTAAGTGTTTGTGTGTGCGGATTAGAGTCTCACCATCCCATCCCTGCCAGGTAGCTAATCACCTCTACTTTAACCACACCCTTGGCGTCGACAACCTGTCAACATGAAACTCAGATTCCCATTAATAGGTTAGTGTCTAAATCAATAGCCTAAGAACTATACATTTTATCATTTCCAATAAAAGTAATATTCACCTAATCCACAATAATTATCCATAAAATAGTTCTAATTATAGTTAAGTCCAGAGTGCATAACAGTTTGAGACGTGACATCCTTCCCCACTTGGAAGAGACACCATCTCGATGTCTTATTACACAAAACATCAACATAAAAGTCTTACACAACCAGTATCAATGTAATAACTAAGTCATAATTATGCAAAAATTAAAAATTTTATGCTAATTTATCAAATGTGGAAAAGCTCTATCAATGTCATCTGTATTCTCCTAGGTGGCACTATCCATCGAATATTGGTCCCACTAGACCTTATACTGCACAACATCCCAGTTTCGTAACTTTAACATTTCATCTCTCCAAAATTCGGGTGGGCTCCACCAGCACCACCCCTAGATCTTGAACCTGCAATGCACGCCAATCAAGAATATGTGAAGCATCTAGATGATACGGCTTAAGCAAAGATACATGGAAGACATTATGGATTCGAGATAGAGCCGGTGGTAGAGCAAGCCTATATGCAACCGTATTAATTACTTCCAAAACATCAAATGGTCCAACATATCTAGAGGCAAGCTTGGAAGCCTTGCCAAATGAAATAGAACTTTTCTGAGGTCGAACTCGCAAGACCTTATCCCCCACTAAGAACTGTCTAAAGGTTCTATTCTTATCCACATAACTCTTTTGGCGATCTGAAGCTTGTTTCAGTTTCTCGTTAATCAGATTCATCTGAACCTCCATTTCTTTCAACATCTCTGGCCCAATTACTATCATGTCTTCCACCTTATCCTAGCTGATAGGTGTACGACATTTACAGCCATATAGAGCCTCAAAAGGTGCCATTCCTAGGGAGGCATGATATGAATTATTATACGCAAACTCCACTAAGGGAAGTTACTCCTCCCACTTATACTACTGGTCCATGCAATACATCCTTAGGAGATCCTCCACCACCTGATTCACCCTCTCCGTCTGACCATCAGTCTGAGGATGATAGGCTGAACTGAAGTTCAATTTGGTCCCCAAAGATGCATTCAATGTCATCCAGAATCTAGAAGTCATGCGAGTGTCGCGATCAGAGGATCGTTTCAGGCACTCCATGCAAATGAAAAATTTTCTATACAAACTTTTTGGCTAGGATCAAAGATCTATCCTTGAGATTCCCAGGAATAAAGTGAGCCACTTTTGTCAATTTGTCTACAACAACCAAGATGACATCATGTTGATTCTTGGTCATGGGCAGCCCCTGAATAAAGTCCATACTGATTACCTGCCACTTATACTCTGGCACACTGTGTGGGTATGAAAGTCCCACTGGATGTACATGCTCATCCTTAACTCATTGGCATTCTAAACATCTATAAATTCTGTAACATCCTTCTTAAGTCCTGGCCAGAAGTACAAGGGTCTTAGTCCTTCTATCATTTTCATCACACCAGGGTGCCCTGTGTATGGTGTATTATGAAATTCTTCGAGCACTAGCTTCCTCAACTCTCCTGAGTTAGGAACATACATACGTCCTTGATACTTTAAGAGTCCATCTGTCTCAATCATATATCCATCAAACCTGTGATCCGAGGGATCCCGCTCTAAGGCTTGTTTCACTCTATCATAATGTTCATCTCCTGGTAAAGCCTAAATCACCTGTTGCCTGAAATTTGATCTTACAGTGAGCATAGATGCAAGATGTCTCCTCCTACTAAGGGCATTTTCTACTCTGTTTTTCTTTCCCTTTATATATTCGATCCCAAAATCATACTCACTCAAAAACTCCAACCATCTTCTCTGTTGAGCATTCGGATTGGGCTGAGTGAAGATGTACTTAAGCCCCAAATGATCTATTTTCAATTCAAATGGCTTTCCTAATAGGTAGTGTCTCCACATTTGAAGGGCATGCACTATGGCTTCCAACTCCAAATCGTGTGGTGCATAGTTAAATTCATGTTATTTCAATTTTCTGGATTCATATGCCACCACCTATCCATCCTGCATACGTACTCCTACACCCTCTCCTGAAGCATCTGTTATAACAGTGAAGTGCCCATTTGGATCTGACACAGTCAATATAGGTGCAGTCATGAGCTTCTCCTTCAAAAGCTGAAATGTCTGTTCACACTTGTCACTCCACTCAAATTTCTTTCCCTTCTTTTGGAGTGAGGTGATGGGTGTTGCAATCATCGAGAATCCCTTTACAAACTTCCTGTAATAGTCGGCAAGTCCCATAAAGCTCGGGTCTTTCGTTATATTCTACGGTGCTGGCCACTCCATAATTGCCTTGATCTTTTCCAGATCTACCGCTATCCCTTTCACAGAAATGACGTGGCCTAAATAGTGCACCTTACTCTGATAAAAAGTGCATTTGGACAGCTTCCCAAAAAGTTTACGCTCCCTCAAGCGTTGTAAAACTATCCTCAGGTGCTTATCATGTTCTTCTACCGATTTGGAATAGATCAGAATGTCATCCAAAAATACTAACACAAAATCATCCAAACAGTCTCGGAAGACACTGTTCATCAAGTTCATAAATGCTGCTAGAGCGTTGGTTAACCCAAACGGTACCACGGTGAATTCATAGTGCCCGTACCGAGTCTTGAATGTAGTCTTAGATATGTCCTCATATTTTAATCTTAATTGATGGTATCCTGACCTTAGATCTATCTTCAAGAACACCTTGGCTCCCTTCATTTGATCAAATAATTCATCTATTCTTGGAAGCAGATATTTATTCTTTATGGTAGCCTTGTTGAGCACCCTATAATCAACACACAAACTCAAGGTTCCATCTTTCTTTTTCATGAAAATAACTGGTGCTCCCCATGGAGACACACTTGGCCTTATGAATCCTTGATTTAGAAACTCCTGTAACTGTGCCTTCAATTCATATAATTCAGTGGTAGTCATTCTGTAAGGTGCCTTTGACTGAGGCTCAATTCCATGTAGTAAATCTATCGAAAAGTTGAATTCTCTTTTTGGTGGTAACTCAGTTAGCTCATCTGGAAATACATCTTAAAACTCTTTCAGAATAGGATAATCATTAAATGATGGCTCTGAGTTATCAAGGTCTCTAACCTTAACTGCATATATAGCACACCCTTTCGTGTTAGCTTTCTTCAACTGCATGGCAGAGATTTGCCTTAGTTCTAAGGGCCTTTTCAAACCATGAATTTCCACATGGTTTCCCTGATCATCAAGACATTTCACAATTTTGCCTTCACAATCCACTATTGACTTATTCTCAGTAAGCCAATTAATTCCTAAAATTACATCGTAAGACCCTAGAGGTGCCACATACAGGTTAACTTGGGTTTGGAAGCTAGGAAGTTCTAGTTCGCTGCAAGCAAGACATAGCTCTACCTTTTTCTCCACCTGATTTCCATATTGAACTTTCCATGAATTATCCATATAACCGGGTTTAACAGATAACTTAAAAATGACATTAGGATCTACAAAACATTCGGTGGCTCTAGTGTCAATTAAGATAGAAACAAGGCAACCGAAGAGCTTACTAGTACATTGGATTGGTGTTGCTTGGAAATTTGCTTGGCGATTGTCAACTGCCGCATGGATATGGTGCTGGTTCCTGTTCTTTTGGTTATTTGCTTGCTGTGGGCACACACTAGCATAGTGCTCTCCACCACAAGTGTAACATCCTCTGCGGGGTGCTCTGGGTTTGTCTGATGTGTCTCTCTTGTTATTGTTATTATTGTTGTTGTTGGCCCTCTTATTGTTGTTATTCTGATTTCCACCATTGCGGTCCTGAGAGTTATTTCCCCTTTTCAAATTCCTAATTTTTTGGTTGTTATTGTTGCCTTGATTATTCTGGTTTTGATTATTGTTGTTCTGATTGTTCCCTTGAAACTTCTTGTTTCCATACTTGACATCCCTGCTCTTACGATAGTTAGCAACCTATTGCAACTTTTGCTCCTATTTGATTTCCTTCTCGAAGACTTCATCCATAATTGAGGGGTTGTGAATATCCACATCAACCCCGATTTGAGGCCTTAAACCCATGATAAATTTCTAAATCTGGAACCTGTCATTTAACTGGTACTATGGTACATATTTGAGTAGGTGGGAAAATCTTTCCTAGTACTATGTCACTGTCATTCCCCTTTGAGTCAGATTCTGAAACTCAGTCATCTTTTTGTCAAAGTACAATTGGGGTAACCATCTCTTCCTAAAAAGTTGCAGGAATTGTTCCCAAGTTACCTCACCAGGTAACAACCGCTTCTCAGCCTTCTCATTGTCCCACCAAGTGGCTATCTCATCGATGAGCTGATATGATCCCCAGATTGCTTTGGTCTCATTGGACAAGTTACGAAGGGAAAAATACTGAACTCCATTTCTATGATCCATGCCTCTACCCCATCTCCAATTGTTTTTCCATCAAACTTAGGCAGGGTGACCTTCTTAAGTTCCTTGCCCAACTCCTTAGCTACTCTCTCCTAATTATTTGCATTTCCTTCAGTTTCAGGGTTACTTGCTTCACTCCTGTTGTTCCCATTTCCATCTTAGTTCTGCCCCGCTTCGCTTGCATGGATTTCTTGCTCCAGATTGTCAATTCTAGCCCCATGTTGAGTTAACAAGGTGAGGATTCGATCCAATCTCTCACTTTGGTCACCTTGGGATCCTCCACTTCGGCTAGTGTGCCTTGTATCCATCTTGACCAGTCTACACACATTTGCATTTTTAGTGTAAATAGGCGAATGTCCTAAAGTTTAACCTAGATGCTCTGATACCAAATGTAAAGTCTAAAAATACAACAAACTAAGAATAGCTAACGAAAATCAAACTTATTCCAAATAAAGAAAATGGATCATTTCATTAATCAGAATATCCATAATTGTACAACATTTTGCAAGTTTCCATAATAAAGTAGTGCAATTACAAGCATAATAAGAGAAGTCACATTACATATGTTTTGTTTGTTCCAAGTACATGAATAATATATTAAAATGACATCAATGAGAGTATAAATACAATTACAGAATTGGCTAAACAAGCCATACAAGGATCAATACAATGAAATATACATCTTGAGTCATATAACATAAGGAACTATGTCTTCAGCCGCCATGACCCACCGGTCTTTCGTAAGCCGAAGCCAAGAGAGTGGTTTGTTGGGATAAGGTGCCATTAACCTTGTAAATCTCAATATTGTATTTATTCTATTTATTATATGTTATTTGTAATTATCCATGAGATGTACTAGTTTCACTGGCAGGGGTAATTTCAGAGTCACCGGAAGTTATTATGGAGTGACTTTTACTATTGGCAAATGTAAAAACTCATCGTAAATGAGGATAGGTGTGCTCCCTTGAGGAATATACTATTTTTGACATGTATGACAACTGCCATAATGTTTGGTGAGTGAATCTATGACAGCTACAAGTTGTCATAAGATTTTGTGATTCTATGACGCATATGATGGATATGTTAGTTGTATATTTTCTATATTTAGCCCAAGGTTCCTATGTTGGAAAGATACTCTTTTGCTAGAATCTATGATGGTTATGACGTGCCATAAGATGTTGTAAGAGGTCAGATTTAATCTTGGGCACCTAACCTTTGCATGACTATTTTTGGACAAGTGGAAGGTGCTTGTAAGATGACATTTAATATTTGTATGTTGGGGAATCTCATGAGAGAAGGTGAACGCCTAAGATGAGTTAGAAAATGTTTCTATAAGTATTTGCCATGTATTAGTTGCTGCAATATATATTTTAGGTACTCAGATGTTGCCGGAATGTTGTCGAATTGAAGACTGGTGGAGAGAGTTGAAGTGTTGTTGTATTGTAAACCATTTTCAGATTAATACAAACATTGGGCCTCTTTCCTCTGTGGAGTTTTTTACCCGAAAGGGTTTTCTCCACGTTAAACATTGTGTTATGTATTCATATTTCTGATTTTGCATTTCTGTGAGGTATAGTTTTGTTTCTGTGTTACAATCTCCATTAATAACACAGTTAAAGATTGTAGAAATTTATATTGAATCAGATTTCCATTGAAGTAGTGTTGCTTTCATTTCTAACATTTGGTATCAGAGCCTAGCTAGCTTTGACTCTTGGGTGGTAGTGTGGAAGCTGTAGCTGCAGTGGGAGATTTGGTTGCATTTGTTTTGCAGATCTTGTGTTGTTATTATGGCTGCATCCATCGTTGCATCAACCTCTCGAATGGACATTGAGAAGTTCAACAGAATGGGGTATGAGTTGTGGAAGCTGAAAATGGAAGATTTGTTGGAAGAAAGAAACAAGTGGTTGGCTGTCCAAAAAGAGAAGAAACCTGACGATGTCTCTCAAGATGAGTGGGATAGACTGGATAAGAAGGCACGGGGAACCATCCGTTTGTGTCTTTCAAATTTTGTGCTGCTGAATGTCACAAAGGAAGAGACCGCATACAAATTGTGGAATCAGTTGGATCAGATCTACCAAGCCAAGGGTATGGTAAATAAAATTTATTTAAAAAGGAAGTTGTTTTCATTAAAAATGAAATAGGGTGAGTCGGTTGCAGAGCATTTAAATTCTTTTAATTTATTGGTGAGTCAGCTTGATTTAGTAGATGTTGAGGTTAGTGAGGAAGATAAATGTATCTTACTTCTTTGTTCTTTACCTAAGTCTTGGGAGAATGTTACCCTTGCTATCACTGTTAACCTTGCGGATCCGAAGTTGGATGCTCTTGTTTCAGTGCTACTGTCACAGGAATTGAGGAAGAAGAGTTTAGATAGTTCAGGGGATGCTCTCAATGTTAGGGGAAGGCCTAAGGAAAGGGGACCTAAAGGAGATCAGAAAGGGGATAAGGACAAGTCCAAGGGCCAGTCTAAGACTCCTGGTAAAAAGAACAAAGTTAACTGTTGGAACTGCGGTAAAAGGGGACATGTGAAGGAGTACATAAACCCTAAGAAACAATGGGAGAGTGCTTCGGATAAGTCCTCGAATGCAGGTGAAGAAGTTTTACTTTCTGCATGTAATCTTGTTTCTAATGATCATTGGTTGGTTGACTCAGGATGCTCATTTCATATGACCCGGCATAAGGAATGGTTCTCCACATATGAAGAATATGATGGAGGTAATATCTACCTTGGTGACAAATCTACATATCTGATTGTCGGGAAAGGAAAGGTATTGTTGTGTTTCAGTGATGGGAGGATTAAAACCCTCCTTGGTGTTTTGCATGTTCATGGATTAGCTAGAAATCTGATTTCAGTTTCAAAGTTAAATGATTTGGGAATGCATGTGACATTTGACAAGCATGGCTGCAGATTGGTGAGAGGGAACTTGGTGGTAGGGAAAGGGAGGAGATTCAGGAACTTGTTTAAGCTTGAAGACACTACAGTTTGTAATGCCTCCTATGTATTTGAGGCCACTACTAAAAATACATGTATGTTGTGGCATCGTAGATTGGGCCACACAAGCAATAATGTACTGAAAACTATTAAGAATAAAAATTTGTTGGACGGTTTCTCTTATTCTGACGAGCACTTTGATTTTTGTGAGCATTGTGTGTTTGGTAAACAAAACAGAAAATTATTTCCTTCAGAAAGTAATAGAGCAAAAGAGAAATTAGAAATTATTCATACAGATGTGTTTGGACCTGTGGATAATGAATCTATTGGAAAATCTCGTTATTTTGTTACCTTCATTGATGATGTATCCAGATATACATGGATTTATTTTATGAAACATAAAACTAAAGTTTTCACTAAGTTTAAGGAATTCAAAGTCTTAGTAGAGAACCAATCAGATTTAAAGATAAAAATATTAAGATCTGACAATGGAGGGGAATATTGCTCTAAGGAATTTGATGAGTTTTGCAGGGATGCAAGTATAATCAGACAAAAGACAACTCCGTATACACCACAATAGAATGGTATTGCAGAAAGGATGAACCGAGCAATTATGGAAAAGGCCAGAAGTATGCTTAGTGATGCACAGTTGGATAAATGATTTTGGGCAGAGGCTATGTGTACTGCTTGCTACTTGATAAATAGATTTCCTTGTAAGGCTCTTGATTCGACACCTTATGAAGTGTGGACAGGTAAGAAACCCTCTGTTTCACATTTAAGGGTTTTTGGTTGTGAGGCTTTTGTTCATGTGCCTAAGGAAAAGTGATCTAAGTTGGATCCAAAGGTTGAAAAGTGTACATTCATTGGATATGGTGATAATGTGAAAGGTTATAAGCTTTGGAATCCACTAACCCGCAGGATTATCTTTTCTAGAGATGTTATTTTCAGGGAACTTAGAGCTATTTCTGAACTTGAGCAGCCAAAAGAAAAAGATGAAAAGGTAAAGAAGGTGCACTTTGATTTAGAGCAGCAAGATGCACCTCAGGAAGAACATAATGATGAATTAGGGGGTGAAGAAGAAGAAGATTCGAGTAGTTCTGATGAAGATGAATCTGTTGTGACAGAAGAAGTTGGTATAGATGATCATGTAGAAGAATGAGTAGAGTCTCTTACTCCACCCTTGAGGAGATCCACAAGACAATAGAATCCAGTTGACAGGTATAGCTCACTAGATTTTTGTTGTGTATATGCTTTATTAAGTACTAACGATGAACCTAGATCCTATAGGGAAGTTATTTCTATAAATGATAGTGAGTCTTGGTAGTTAGCCATGCAGGAGGAGATGATGGCTTTAGACTCTTGTAACACCTGGGATCTTGTTCGTTTGCCCAAAGGAAGAAAGGCCATAGGTTGTAAGTGGGTCTTCAAGAAGAAGTTTGGAGCAGACGGGTCATTGGAGAAGTACAAGGTTAGACTGGTAGCCAAGGGCTACTCCTAGAGAGAGGGAGTTGATTTTGGTGAGATATTCTCTCATGTTGCTAAATTGACTTCTATTAGATTTCTCTTATCCATTGCTGCAGCTTATGATTGGGAGATTGAGCAAATGGATGTTAAGACTGCATTCTTGCATGGAGATCTTGAAGGAGAAATTTATATGCAATAGCCTACAGGTTTTGAGGTAAAAGGAAAAGAACATTGGGTTTGCAGGTTAAAGAGGTCTCTTTATGGTCTGAAACAATCCCCCTGAATGTGGTATCAAAAGTTTGACTCATTTGTTTTGAAATTGGGTTTTGTTAGAAGCGAGGAGGATCATTGTGTTGATGATTCTATACTAGTTATTGCTTTGTATGTTGATGACATGTTTTTCAGCAATACTAAGGGTATGGTCAGTGAGCTTAAAGCCCAACTTTCAGGTGCATTTGAGATGAAGGATCTTGGTGCTGCAAGGTATATTTTGGGAATGGAGATCAGGAGGGACAGAGTTAACAGAAAGCTTTGGTTGTCACAAAGTATGTGAATACTATTTTGCAGAGGTTAGTTTGCAGGACTGTAACCCAGTTATAGTTCCTTTACCCATTGGTACTAATCTTTCATTAGATATGTGTCCAAAGACTGAGAATGATCTTGAGGATATGTCTAATGTCCCATATGCTAGTGTTGTAGGGAGTTTGATGTATGCAATAGTTTGCACTAGACTAGATATTGCCCAAGCAGTGGGAGTTTTGAGCAGATTTATGTCTAACCTTGGTAGACAACATTGGAACTATGCGAAGATGGTGTTTAAATATCTTGTAGGCACTCCTGATCATTGTTTGGTTTATTCTAGTATTGATAGTGATGATAAATATTTGGACATACAGGGTTTTGTTGATGCAGATTGGGTAGGTGACTTGGATAGTCGAAGGTCCACTAGTGGCTATGTGTTTACTCTGTTTGGAGGTGCAGTGAGTTGGATGAGTAAGAGGCAGCCCACAGTTGCTTTGTCCACTATGGAAGCAGAGTATATGGCTGCTACTCATGTCTCTAAGGAGGCAGTTTGGTTGAGGAGACTGTGTATAGGTATTGGTTTTGACTGCAGGATCATTCAGATTGGTTGTGATAGTCAGAGTGCTATCTGTTTGGCCAAGAATCCAATGTATCATGCTCAGACTAATCTTGTTGATGTTCAGTATCACTTTGTTCAAGAGTTGGTTGCAAATGGAGAGATTGAGCTAAAGAAGATAGACAATCAGGAGAATGTTGCAGATTCATTGACTAAGCCTGTGAGCACAGAGAAGTTCATGTGGTGCAGAGAGGCCATGAGCCTTGTTTCCAGTGCTTGATTATTTTCATTTGTTTTTCTATGGGTTGATTTACAATGTATAATGTCAAGTGGGAGAATGTTGGGCTAATGTGCCATTAACCTTGTAAATCCCAATATTGTATTTATTCTATTTATTATATGTAATTTGTAATTATCCATGAGGAGATGTACTAGTTTCACTGGCAGGGGTAAGTTCAGAGTCACCGAAAGTTATTACGGAGTGACTTTTACTATTGGCAAATGTAAAAACTCATGGTAAATGAGGATAGGCGTGCTCCCTTGAGGAATATACTATTTTGGGTATGTATGACAACTGTCATAATGTTTGGTGAGTGATTCTATGACAGCTGCAAGTTGTCATAAGATTTTGTGATTCTATGACGCATATGACGGATATGTTAGTTGTATATTTTCTATATTTAGCCCAAGGTTCCTATCTTAGAAAGATACTCTTTTGTTGGAATCTATAATGGTTATGACGCGTCATAAGATGCTGTAAGAGGTCAGATTTAGTCTTGGGCACCCAACCTTTGTATGGCTATTTTTGGACAAGTGGAAGGTGCTTGTAAGATGGCATTTAATATTTGTATGTTGGGGAATCTCATGAGAGAGAAGGTGAATGCCTAAGATGAGTTAGAAAATGTTTCTATAAGTATTTGCCATGTATTAGTTGCTGCAATATAGATTCTAGGTACTCAGGTGCTGCCGGAATGCTGTCAGATTGAAGACTGGTGGAGAGAGTTGAAGTGTTGTTGTATTGTAAATCATTTTCAGATTAATACAAACATTGGGCCTCTTTCCTATGTAGAGTTTTTTACCCGAAAGGGTTTTCTCCACATTAAACATTGTGTTATGTGTTCATATTTCTGATTTTGCATTTCTGTGAAGCATAGTTTTGTTTCTGTGTTACAATCTCCATTAATAACACATAGTTAAAGATTGCATAAATTTATATTGAATCAAATTTCCATTGAAGTAGTGTTGCTTTCATTTCTAACATGGTTAAGGTACTTTTTCCACCCAACCATGAAGCACTGAACTTCCCTGGGTTTCTTCCTAACTTGAAGAAATCCCTAACCCTACACGAGGAGCCTAGCAACCTGGAACGAATGGGCAGGAGGGAACTCTTGATGCAATCATGATGCCTATATACGCTCTAACTAACCAGAATGACATAAGTCTTGCATGCAGGATGTGATAGAGATAAATAAATAAAAATAACCAGGCTTTTAAGACCCATCTATTTCAATGGTACATCTAGCTTTGGCCAAAGCAATAAACATAAATGGTAATTTAGAAAAAGTAAATTACCGTCTCTAAGGATCCACACTTGGCATCCTGTCCAGGAAGGTACTCATAAAGTGTCACAAGAGAATTCATAATACTTCTAGTTAATTAACAAACGACATATTGCAAACAAGTTTTAAGAGTGATTTAATTGCAAAAGAAAACATACGTGTTTAGTAAA
Source organism: Cunninghamia lanceolata (assembly GCA_027924645.1). Lineage (NCBI taxonomy): Eukaryota > Viridiplantae > Streptophyta > Pinopsida > Cupressales > Cupressaceae > Cunninghamia > Cunninghamia lanceolata. Next base: position 10,266,521 of record BSBN01000443.1, on the reverse strand, counting down.
ACCATTTGGTATCCTTATTGATAAAACAATGAAGTTTATTGTAAGTGTTAAGAGAGTTTTGTTTCACAATCATGATTTTCAGGTGTTCATATCTATCTATAAACATAATATGGCAATGAGATAAAACACTTAAAGTGCACATATTCCAATTTTATAGGATGAAACTATAATCTTAATTTACTAAGTTATGCTCATATCAGCAAGAGATTAAATCAATTTTGAGACAGTTTAAAAATAATATTCCAATTTAGCCAAATCAAGTATCTAAGGATCTAAGTTAACATGTTTTGATTTTTCTGTGATAAAATTGATTACTTTTTAACAAATTATCTAAATCCGACTAGTAAATGTCATACAATCATTCATAACTTGGATTCAATCTACTTTTGTAAAGGCATTGGTAAGGAAAGCAATTTTCAATTGAAAGGTATTATAAGTTGGCTAAGTTATAAAGAGGCCGATTCACTTATTGAAGCCAAACCTACAATAGGTATTTTATGAATAATATCAAATGCAAGATATACTAGAAAAGCATTGTTAAAAGGCAGAAACTCAGTAATTTTAAGGGAGATAAGAAAGCATGGCGTCCATAATAAAATTACAAGGATTCTATGCCATCATCGGCCACAGGCTGAAATGTTAATGAAAATAAAAAAATTACTTTAAAATTTTGCCTGCAACGGCAATGCCTGGGAATACTGGCAGGTTACGGCATCACAAGATTTAGATTACAATTAAAAGATTGACCTAGGTATAAAAAACCTCACGCCAATAGGAGCCAATTTAAACTGTTAATACAAAAGGCATTTTCTCCTAATTGTTGGGCACACCCAAGTTTACAAGTGGTGGAGGACAAGTCTAAAGTGAATCAATTATAAGGAGCACATTTAAGAGAAGGGGAAGGTCGCAAGTGGAATTAGAGGATTGATGCAGGAGTTTAAAGCAACGATGGTAAGGATGCAAAAAAGCTCTTTGACAAACTTTTGATTACTATTCAAACAACAAAAGAGGTTAAAAAAGGCTGAATAATAAGTCAAGGCCGAAATTCTAATAATGAGGAATTCAATATAATAAAAAGGGTGAAATCGATAGTTACATTGCTAGAACTAGAGTAAGGCACGAAAATAGAAAGAGCACTGGTTCATGAACATTGACCAGCGATTGAAGAGTTAAGAAACAAGTTTTAAGGAGCAATGGTTGTCAACGATCTGAAATGCCTACATGTCAACGATACTAAAGATTTGAATGATTTAAACCACAGCATTTGGATGTTCAAAACAACGATTTGAATGGTTTAGGACAGCGATTGGAATTGATTAAATTTGGTGACATGAAATAGTTTTAACAACGATCTTCTATATCTTGGCAATTGAATTTAAAACGAGTTTTGGAGCGTTTTAAAGTAGCAAAAAAGATATCTATACAGGTTGATTCCTTTACAAGATCTAAGTTTAAACAATAAATTTTTCTAGCTGAACACAGTAAATATTTTCATAGCTAAGCATATAAAAGAGCAATATCATCATGCAATATAGGGTCGCTCAAGGATTCTTACCCGGTAATTTTTGCCCAGCTTGACAAATCCAATTCCAGATCGATGACTTCCTCTTTTTCTTGTACTCGGCATATATGAAATTCCTTGTGGTTTCTTCTAATTTATTATCCTTGGTTTCTATCTTTTTCCTATCTTTTGTTTTAAATTTGTTTTTCTTTTCTTTCTTTCTAACATAGTTTTGCTTTATTTTTGTTTTCATTCTAATTTTGGTTTCTTTTTCTATTGTTTCTTTAATCGTTGCTTTCTTTCCTATTAGAATTTGGCATTATCCTATAAGAATAAAAGGAATTAAATTTTGAAAATGAATAGTTATTTCAATTAGAATATATATATTAATTTGTTACTCATTTCTAAACAAAATAAATAACTAATTTTATTAAAACTACAAATCATTTCTATCACATACAATTTAATTAAAAGATTATAGCTAATAATTTTTATTCTCATTCAATTAAAAGAACATTTAATTTTAAAGAGCAACTATTTGGGTGGCAATCATGAAAGCATAATAGAAAACATTTTGCTAGCATGTGTACAAAATCTATTCAATCAAACATAGGAATCATTCCACAGAATGCAATGCAAATGCAACTAAGTGTTTGAGTGTGTGCGGATTAGAGTCTCTCCATCCCATCCCTGCTAGGTATCTAATCACCTCTACCTTAACCACACCATTGTCTTCGACAACCTGCCAACATGAAACTCATATTCCCATTAATAGGTTAGTGTCTAAATCAATAGCCGAAGCATTATACATTTCATCATTTCCAATAAAAGTAATATTCACTTAATCCACAATAATTATCCATAAAATAGTTCTAATTATAGTTAAGTCCAGAGTGCATAATAGTTTGAGATGTGACAGGGGCCTACTAGCTACGATTAGTGACATCGGATCGTCATAGTGCTGATTTCATGTATAGCTTAATAGTGCACCCAAACTACCTATATCCCTTAATTATACGTTGAATAAAATGGCTCCAAGGCATCAAAACTTGAGTAGCCCCCAACCCCACTATAGTAAAGAAAGGAGTGACAACGTTTTCTAACATTAAACCTTCGATTAGGACTACATTGTTTTTTGACCATATTGGTTGTGGCAGGAGCTAAAAACTTTGCTTCTAATGGATTAGGGGATACAAATGTACCTAGTGATAATATTAGATCATTCTAAAGATATTAAAGAGTCCATTGAAATCGAGATTGGTGGCATGGGGCATGTTCAACAAGTGTTGTACATCAATTTGCCTAGTACCTACTTTCACTACTAATCCTCTAGACATAACCCGAGAGATTGTCCATTGGTAGTATTCAAGGCTAAGCCAACCTTTAAACTAACAATTGAATACCCTAGACGAAAAGCAAGGATGGGTGGATCATAGTCAAAAGTGTAAGGCTATTCATAATATGCTAAACAAAGGCTCCAACATTGATACCAAAATAACAATGCACCAACAAAGGCCTCAACTACTAGCACAATTTCTAGAGCTCAAGCTAGTGACAAAACAATAATGTCATAGTGGTGCTCGTATGTCAACTAAGCTTTATGAGAAACTTGTAAGTTGGAAAACCTCACCATTCAAAAATGTCATTGACAACCAATATTCTGTCTTCACAGGAGTTAAGCATCATTTCATAGCCCATGCTCACATTACTTCTACACGTGAGGGTCATAGGGGCACTCACAACCCACCTCAACTTGTAAAAGAAGGGAAGTTTGTTTCAAATAAGTAGCCTCTACAATTTGGTTACTTAATTCTAAATAAGCAAAGTTAAGTTTTTGCAAAATAATTATTCAACACTTCAAGGGTTGGAGTGGATATGGCCTTAGATCCTTGTTTATTATGAATTATTTATCATGGAACTTTAGGGGTTTGATGAAGTCACATTACAAGTATATTATGCAAGAGGTTCATAGAGATTAGCATAGATTGACAATAGAAGGGTTTGTTGGATCAAGAAAGACATTCTCATACTAGTTTGAAGTGAATAGAGAGAGATAAAGGTGTAAAGGTTCTAAAGCACAAAGGCATAGTAGAGGTGTGGGATTTTTTAGATTGCTAGAATAGATCCAAATTGGTCATTCTTGGCATTGAATCTTTGTGTAATAACACCGAGAACATTGATGAGATGCTAGCTACACACCATTTTTGGAGTTTTTCACTTGATTGGGTTTTCTCCAGTGGAACTTTGATGTTATGTGGTGGTGCATGTGTGTGCTCTATTAATTGGTTTAGTTTCCTCATCTATTATTTGAATATTTCTTATTGCTAAAAGTTGATAGAACAATATAGCAATGTATGTTGGGAGTAGAATGAGTGGAGATAGCTTAGGAATCTATTGTTGATGCAACACTAAGGTTAACCCAATGTTTTATAGATCAAAAAGTATTAGAGCGGGTTTTAATAACCTAAGTTTGTCATTTATGATCTTATTGGTTTATGCACAATACAAAAGTGAGTGGGAGTAGAAGTTTAGTACCTTTTGAGCCTAAGATTGAGTCAAGGGGGTGGTTAAGAAGGGTGAGAACAACAAGAATGGAAAGAGAGGAAGATGGAGAAGCAAGATTTTAGAAGTTGGAAGTAGATGTGGCTAGGATATCAATGATGAAGGGAAGCTAGATAGATTGGAAGTTGTGATGCTAGCCTTGATAGCAAGAATGAATGGAATAGGGTGCATTAAGATGAGGGTGTAAATGACAAAGTAGGTGTTGAACAATAAGACACTCCAAAATTTGATAAGTTCTTCAAAGTGGAGGTCAAAATTGACATCCAAAGATATAATGGACAAATTAGTGTATAGAAAGTAGACCAATGGGTGTCTCAAACATAGGTACTTTAGTTTGCACCAACTATCTCCACAACAACAATCTCTTTTGCAAGGCTAAAACTCATAGGGTATGCTCTTACTTGGTATGAGAGCTATACACATTCCTTGGAGATTCAAAAATTTGCATTGGTATCAAAGTGGGAAGACTTCAAATTACTATTGTAGAATAGTTTTGCCCCATCTATCATGAAGAAGAGTGGGTGATGCAATGACATCATTCGAAGCAAGAACAAGGGGAAAGCATGCAAGCTTGCACGAATGAATTTAAAAAAAGATCAGTTCAAGTCATTATGGAATGTGAGGTACTAATAAAGTATGTTGGAGGATTACTTGACCATCTATAAAAAGTAATCCTTATAGCCAAACCCCAAAATATCGATGAAGTGTGTGCCCAAGCACACTACCTTGAGTTGCACAAAATGGGGGTTCATTTCACTTGCAACAAGAATAATGAGCAACAACATGGTGGCAAGAAGAATCTAGAGGGAAAAGGCAAGAAAAATTGCACTTCTATGTCAAAGGCCAAAAGAAAAGGTAAGAAGAAAATTCACTATACTCATTGTAATAAGGATGGGCATAGAGAGGAAAGTTGGTGTTTGTATCATAAGTTAGTGCCTTCTTGGAGGAGGAGGAAGAAAGGCTCAAATGTAATTTACATGGACAAAGGAAAGAGATAGTGGAGGCTTTGATGTGATAAACATACTTCTTGACCTACCTTGAACAAGGGTGCTACATTGGTGAGTGGAGGAGCTCCAAGTGAAGAGGAGCTCACTAAGTTATTTCTCATCAAGGTGCAAGCCAAAGGAAAAAAGTTTGATGCTTTATTTGGTTTGTGCTCTAAAGCAAATCTAATTTCTTGGAAATTGGTTGAAGATCTTGGTTTGAAAGTGACTAACCACCCATGTTCTAATTCTTTGCAATGGTTGAAGGATGATGTAAAGGTAAAAGTTACAAAGCAATGCAAGGTATAGTTTGGATTTTCTTGATGAGGCTTTTTTTGATGTGGTTTCTTGGACATTTGTGATGTGATCTTTGGAAGTCCATATCTATATGAAAGAGATGCAATATATCTATGGAGAAAGAACCAATATATATTGGTCTTGAAGGGAAAATAGTATTTCTTGAACTCTCATAGTTACAAATCCAAGATTGTTTTAACTAGTACCTCGAAGGGGAAGCAGTTGATCAATGCAATTGGGAGATTTTTAGTTCAAAATCTAAGAGTATAGTTGAATGAGTTGAAACATGGCTTTATGTGTGCAAGGAATAGTAGAGCATTTGGAGACAAAAGGTTGTCATGTTGTGGATGCTTTCTATGTTGTGGATGATTTCTACGTTGTGGGGTGAAGAGTTCCTCAACTCTTCTCCATTAATTTGGAGGATTTTAGGGACTAAAATCCCCATGATCAGGGAGACATGATTTGAAATTTGTTTGAGAATGTTTAGATCAGGATAGGTTTCCAATCAAGCACATGTTGCAAGTACACTTGCAGCAAAGTGGCAATCACTTGTGGTGACCCTAAAAGAATTTTGTATTATTGCAAGTATAATTGCAATAATAAAAGGTATTTATCATTAGTGCTATTTAGGTGTTTAGTAACATGTTGCAGATGTCTAGGAAGGTATTGAAAGTGTTTTCCAACATATTCCAGTTCATTAGGAGTAAGTCTTTTGCTAGAATTGTTATCAAGTAATCCATATTGCTTTTAGCAATGTTCCAAGTGTCGAAAAAATAGATAAAAAGTGTGTGTTTAGAGAATGGTTTGAGATGTGTCATGGTAACCATTAGTCTAGAACATTATCACGATGCATGTAGAGTTGAATTTTGTATCTATACTTGTTGCAAGTCAGTTTTCAAGTGAATAGGAGCAGTTGGAAGTTGTTTAGAGAAGAGAATGACAAAGAGATAGTTGTCTCTTGTTGAAGCAGTAGTATGACTTTACCTTGGCTACATATCATCTTCATAATGGGTAGTGACATGTGGTTTAATTTTCATGTTGTTTCTTCACTTTGGAGCCACAACAATTTGTTTTCCCTTTGGCAGTTGATTCTCCTTCCACATTGGTGGGTCATTATGGTATAATCGATGGGCATTTCAATTAGCCACATAGGCTAAGTGGGTAGTCTATTCTTGCAATATGTTTGTGGTTACCATGGATGATAATTTCCATCCAAGACAACTATCCATCTTCACAATAGGGGTAGTTGCAAGGACAATCATTGATATGTTGAGCAACAATCTATTTTCATTATTGAGGGCAACCATAGAGAGATTTAGGGCAAAAAGGAAGATGACAAAAGAGTTGCTTGGCTTGAGTAAGACATTCTCATGCTACTTTAAAGAGAATAGAGAGAGATAAGTGTAGAGTTTTCGAAACTCATATGCATAGTAGAGATGTAGGATTCTGTAGATTCCTACAACAACTCCATATTGGCAATTATCAACATTGAAACTTTATTTAATAGCATTAGGAATAGTGATGAGAAGCTAGTTTCATACCCTTCCTAGAGTTTTTCAGCCAATTAAATTTTCTCCAAAGAAACTTGGGTGTTATGTGTTTGTGCATGTGTGTTCTCTATTAATTTTTTTAATTTCACCTCCTGTTATTCAAATAGTCCATATTGTTACAAGTTGATATAACAATAAGGTACTATATGCTAAGAGTAGAACTAGTTTAGGAATCCATTGTTGATACAACATTAGGGTTCTCAAACCAATGACTTATGAATTAGATAAGCACTTTGTTGAGAAAATGTGTGTTGTACACCTTACATAATAATGCTAATAATGTAAAACAAATATTTAATTGTTGTCCATATTAGAGATGTGAATACCACATGGGTTAGGCATTCTTGGGGGAAACTTGTATATTATATGTGACAATGGAATAAATATTTAATGTGGGTGTCACATTGGGAAATTATTTATTATTGGAAAAACTTAGTACCATATATTTCATTTGAGGTAATGGTTTAATAAACTCATGATTTTGAGGCAAATAGTTTATATAATACCACTCAGTGGTTTGGTGCAAGCTTTTCTTTATAAAATCAAGCACATGAATATTTTTGTGGTTGGCTTGTGTAATCCTTAGCTTGTTGGCTAAGGTTGGATTGGGCATCTCTTGTAGGTTGCATATGTGAAAACATGGATTGAGATGTGTGGCTACATTGTTGTCATTTGCTTATTCACACGAAGGAATGCAACTAGGGTGCTTGATGTTTCAAAATTTTGTATGGAGACTCTACAAGTGCATTCTAATATTATTCTTGAGATAATACATTGAATTGTGTGGATGCTTTTGAAAGCTGGATTTTTCCCTTGAAAGAGTTTTTCTACAACACGAAACATGGATTGAGATGTGTGGCTACATTGTTGTCATTTGCTTATTCACATGAAGGAATGCAACTAGGGTGCTTGATGTTTCAAAATTTTGTATGGAGACTCTACAAGTGCATTCTAATATTGTTCTTGAGATAATACATTGAGTTGTGTGGATGCTTTTGAATGCTGGATTTTTCCCTTGAAAGAGTTTTTCTACAACACATTTGGAGTTATCTTGTGGTATGCTTCATTATTATTTTGCATTGTGGATTCTAAATACTTGTTTTGTATTTATTTCTCTAATGAGGGTTATGTGGAAACTGTATATTTTGCTACAATTTTTTCATTTAGTATAAAAAAACATAGTTTTTAGGTTGAAGGAAAAGACATGTTCTTAATTATTAACCCTCGGTGTGAGTGGATCTTGTGCATAGTTGAATCCATGGTCTTGCCAAAAAAAATACATTTCAAGGTTTCAAATGTATTTGTTGATTTGGGGTGTTGTTGATCTAGGGTTTTATATTGGTTTAGCAAATGGGTTTTTGATTGGGCTCATTTTGTGAGGATTTTGGAGGTGAAATTTTGTAAATGACTTTCTAGACAAACATAGAGCTCGCCATTGGATCCAAAATGCCCAAAAACATATGGATTGATATATTACTTGATTTATTTTGGAGCAAAAAGAAAATTTGGCCTTTTTTAAGGGTGTAGTGGAATCAGACAGTCAAATTCGTACATATATGTACAACTTCGTACAGGTTGTATGCAACATCATGCAATTGAAAGAAGGGTATAGGGCATCTCTACAAAATATTACTCAAGTAAAAAAAAGGCAAATACGATTTGAAAAAAATATTACACAAGGGTTGTACTAGTGATGGTATTAGCGATTGTCGACTGTAGAAGGACGGAAGCCCTGTTCTATGGCCAACTGGCTGCTACCGCTAGAGGGTTATTTTTTTGGTTCTACGAGGGGGCCAACCCCTACTCATAACTAGCCCCTTGGGGTTAAGCCTAAGTGTCGCTCTAAGGTGTGCCATCAGCCCCTATTGTTGCCCCATTGGCAATGCAACCCACCCTTAGCCATAGAGCCACTAAAATAGTGGCAAGACTTATTTTTTAAGGCATAATGTAGTAGATTTTTTGAGAGACATAATTTTCACCCACTATATTATATTTTTAACTTCTTATAATTGATGGAAAGTTCTTTTCGAGTCAGCATAGTGGTATTAGAGATTTTTCTAGATGTTGTTTATAACAGAAAATTGTAGTTGAAAGCCATATTTGCTCTCTTTGATTTGATGTTCAACAAGTCCTATCTTATGCCCATGGTATCCATTTTTAGACTTCTTATAAGCCACATAGAGCATTTTCTAAGCACTTCGTATTGGATTACGAGTTTTGTCACTTGGTGGACTCTAGAGGGTTTTTTGGTTATCTTCTAATTTTGAAGACATAGATGGGCCATGTGAGATTTGGGATCTTGTTTCAGTGAGAGTTTGATGCAGGTGAATAGAGGGTGGTGATAATAGTGTCATGGATGTTCTTGAATGCATATATCTTTAACATGACATGGTTGTTTATGCGAGTATATGATATTGGTTGTAGAGTTGGCTTGTTTGGTGGCCTGGAGCCCCTAGATAGCCTTTTGGTCTTAATGGATGTTAGTGCTTGTATGTTTTAGATTCATGTTGATTGAGTTTGTGGGTTTTGTATGTTCTCTTTTCGAATTTGTGGTTATGTGTAACAAGTCAATTCTCATTACCCAAAATTAACCAACTTAATTATGATTAAGTACAAGGTCATGATTAACATAATCATAGTTAGGCAAAGTAATAACCAATATCATAAAAAAAACAATATGCATATCTTTTTGGATATTTCAAAACTAAAATTTTCAACAATTCCAAAGATATCATACTAGTGAATTCCTTTCACTATACATTTACAATGTTTGCTCATAGCATCAATGATAAGTTTATACATAATGTTTGACTATCAAGTCATATAAAATAATGTACTGCTTCAGGAACTTTGACATTTGTCTTCATAAGTCTCGGCTTGTCTTCTGCTTGGGAAGGAGAGCATCACCTAAGTGCTTTTCCTCTAACCACAGACTGATAGTCCTCCACACAACTTTCTTCTTGGAAGTGGTTCTACCCTTCATGAAGGGAATAGATATAAGGAACCATTAGGTTTTTCATTTGAGTATCTAATGTTGTGTCCTTCATAATACTTCACGATCATACAACTATAGATCCACTCTAACTATGTATGACACTACTTGAAGCATTATGCCATCTGGAGCACAGTGAACCGACTAATGCATGCAGAGACGAATGCATTATTTTGGCCAAAGATTTATATACATAAACATTTTGCAATGAACATAGTTGAATGTTCACACACCTCAACTCGACTTAGAAGCTGTCTCATCCTACAATGTTCATAATTTGACCTCTCTAGGTCATAGTAAGGATAGGTTCAATTCACCATTAGTCCATCTACTTGGACTTTTGACTCTAATTCCATATGTGCATTCATTAATTGTCTTGTTGCCTATGCAACAGGGAATCTGTGACTCCATGTCACTTTATTCCCGTTCTTTCTTTTTACAAGTTTACATGTTCATGGTTTTAGTTTTTAAGACCATCCCCGATCTAAGATTCTATGATTACCTTGTTTCAAGGTTTTCATCAAATTCACATTGATTATAACACATACCATTATAGTCGATAGTACTAATAAGTTAACAATATTAAATAGACCTTTAGTCAAAAGAATTCGAAAGGGTTCTTGATGTCCTATACTTCATCCATGAAGCATTGTGATTTAATAAGGAAAATATATCCATAATACAATTTCAACAAATGAGTTATCATACTCATTTTCATTTTCTTTCCCTACATGGAAAATTAAATGATAGTCAAGGATTTACTCTCATGACATTCAAGGCTCAACATGCACTTAGTGCAGTCTAAACAAGGTTACTAATTATCAAGCTAGGTTTTCTCCTTTGATAATAAACAGTCATACTACTCATTCTTACATAAGAATAAACTCGAAGGCAAAGTATCAACTTTTCATAAATTGTCCAATATCATACTTCCTACTCCATGTGCCTCGAAAGCCTTAGTGTCTTTGGCACTATCGATAGCCATGTTTTTCAAGAATGACCTATCATTTTACCATGCATGGCTCTTGGCCTGTTCTAACAACATCTTTCTTTATTCATCAAGACAATCATTGTCTTTCAATAACATTCCAATTTAGAGACTTAATAGTCTCGAAATAAAGAATGAAAGAAGATATCAATCATTTCTGGAGACTTATCATTATCATTATCAAATAGATATAATAATTGTTTATCCTCCTCAGCCTTATCGGCTTTGAGGGCCACAAGTATGCTACATTAGTACCCTTAAACATTTGGCCTCAAGGCCTCAACTGAGTTATTTAAACATAACAAATGCTTTCATATGAGATAAACATAGTACTCTCAAACATTCGGCCTTGAAGGCCTCCATAGAGTTATTTGAACAATACAAATGCTATCATATAAGATAAACACAATCATCGATTAACCAATGTGTGGTTATCAATAGTGATACTAAGTATACATCTGCATACTTTAAGATCACATGATGGTATCATATAGTCATATCTTAAATGAAAGGCAAGTAGCCGAGTTACGGCTTACTATAGTATGAGTCTATCATTGATGTTATCAGCTCTTTCCCGCGAGCTCTCAATCCTGTAGCTTGCTACTCCTATAGCATGCTCTTGTTCGCACCCTCTAAGCAATGATAATAATAATAATAACAATGACAATCATTCTTTTTTTTTGCATGCTTACCCAACACAAAACACAAAACCACCACCTTCGCCATGAAGGTTGGTAAAACAGTTAACATAATCATGTACCACCTCGTGGGGTAAATAGACTCCACTAACATCATACCTCTGATTCGAGAGTAATCTACATAGTGTTAGGCTTATGATAAGCTCAAACATGAATTCCACTCACTCCGCTCTTCGTGGATTGTGGGTACAATTTGCAACAAGAACATATACACTTAATATACCAAGGTGGTCGACCACTACATGTGGATAAATAGTTATATCACACATAATGTCATTTACATCTAAATGATATTATAAGATTATTAAAATAATCTAAGATATGACCAAATTACATTACCAATGTTAGGGTGGTAACATTAATATGCGAACATGGGGTCGAGTCTCACTCCCCCACTTTGCTATATTAGACTATAGTTAAAATAATTAAATGATATTCACAAGATTTAATATAGAAATAGATAAGTAAACAAAGGAAAACTTTGACATCCAACCAAGATTACCATTGACTATATGAATGTTCTGAGAACTTTATTTAGTTGAATCGACGTAGATGACATTGAGATATCTTAAATTGAATTGCCGACAATAGTCAAATTGAAATCAACTTAACAAGGAAAATGAAAGGAAGCAAGGTATGCAGAATACGCTTCCTACACTGATCTAATGAGGAAAAAATTATGCAAATTTCTTTTACAGTTATAGATTAAGATGCACATTAATAGAAAATGATAACAATTTCCAAATGCAAACACAAAACTCACAACACAAGATATGCGTGGGGAAAACCCTTACGGGTAAAAAACCCCACACTCCAAAGCCACCCAATATATTATTTAGAAATCATGAAGATTACAATATACTTTCAGAGCAAGCTTTTACAGGAGTATACCCAACCAGTGATTCAGGAGGTCATTCGACATCTATAAGATTCTACATACAACTTCCATCTCAAGTTCCTGATATATAGGAGATACAATACAACACACGACCAACGGTAATTACAAAACTATGAGATGAAACCACCCAAAAGTGGTGCCTAAATTATCTCCCAATCAAAGATACCTCATGATGTGCCAAACCACACACCACCACGTGTAACTCTCCCCTTTATAGAGCTTTTATGTGTCCAACACGTTTTTGCATTTCCCAAAACCGAAGGTCCAACTTCCAGAGGCCATAACTTTTGATCTGGGTGTCCGATTGACGAACCATTTTATGCGTCAGAAAGATCGTGAAGTGCTCTATCACCTTATAACCTGCTTTGTTGGTTATGACAATTTTCAGGCTGTTTAGAGAAGGTTTGATACCTGAAAATTGACTTCGAAACTTTTTCGGTAGTTTCAAAAAAATAGAAACTTTAATATCTCACAATCCAGATATGATCTTGAGACGAAACTCACCTGAGATGTTCATTTAGTTGTTCCGCACCTTCTGAAAAAAATTTGAGGTCAATCCGAGCTCAAACGAAGAACTTACTAAAAATAGTAAGTCTCGCTATTTCTTGCTCTCCAGGAGACTTATGGAAACTTTGAAAGTTCCAGACCACTATCCAAGATAATGGGTATCCAAAAAGACCAAAACTGGGAAGAATAGTAACATTTTGAAGTTGCAAAGTTGAGACACCTTTCCTAACATTCTCCCACTTGTCGAACACCTTGCAAGAGCAAAAGTAGTAACACCATGATTTAATTGCTAGGGGTTGTGAGGCCCATAGACTTTGAACACCATTTGAACTTTTCTGTGCTCACAGGTTTTGTCAAGGAATCTGCAACATTCATCAAAGTTTCAACTTTTTCCAAGTTTACCTTCCCATCCTCCACCATGTCACGAACAAAATGGTACTGGACATCAATATGCTTAGCATGGAAAGTAGGATTCTTCGCCAAACATATGGCACTCTGACTATCACAACAAATAGTAATTTTTCCTGCATCAAACCTAACATCAGAACACAGTCTTTTAAGTCAAATGGCTTCTTTACAAGCATGAGTTGCTGCCATGTACTCAGCTTCAGTAGTGGACAAAGCGACCACAGGTTGCCGCTTACTCATCCAACTAATAGCACCACCAAATATAGTGAACACATAAGCGCTGGTGGATCTCCTTCTATCAATGTCACCTGCCCAATCTGAATCCACAAATCCACGAATACAAAGTGAATGCCAAGGTCCTGTAGGATAACCATGATAACATAAGGAATACTCAGAAGTACCCCGCAAATATCTAAACACTCTCTTCACTGCATCCCAATGTACCCGTCCAGGATTAGCCATAAATCGACTAAGGCCTCCCACTACTTGGGCAATGTTTGGTCTTGTGTAGACCATCGCATACATCAAACTACCAACTGCACTAGCATAAGGAACTCTGCTCATATCCTCTATCTCAGAAGGAGACTTTGGACAATCTTCAACAGATAACTTTGTCCCCATTGTAACAGGAACAGTCAAAGGTCTGCAATCCATCATGTTGAATCTCTCCAACACAGTCTTAATAGACTTACTCTGGCCTAACCAAAGTTTTCTATTTGCTCTGTCTCTTCTGATTTCCATTCCCAGAACGTACCGAGCTGCCCCCAGATTTTTCATCTCAAGTTGTGCTGACAACTGAGACTTCAAATCAAAAATCACACTTTTACCATTCTCAATGAGTAACATATCATCGACATACAATGCAATAATGAGAATGCGATCATTGTCAACCTTGTAGTAAACACAATGATCTGATTTTGATTTCTAAAATCCAATACTCAACACAAAGGCATCAAACTTCTGGTACCACATCCTAGGAGACTGTTTCAAACCATACAAAGACTTTTTTTAACTTGCAAACCATAATTTCTTTACCTTTCACCACATAGTGTTCTGGCTGTGACATAGATTTCCTCCTCCAAATCACCATAAAGGAATGTTGTCTTCACATCCATCTGTTCCACTTCTAGATCATATGTTGCTGCAAGAGATAACAGGAACCGAATAGATGACAGCTTTGCAATGGGAGAGAAAATCTCACCATAGTCAATTCCCTCCACCTGAGAATACCCCTTCGCAACCAATCTAGCCTTATATTTCTCAACACTGCCATCTACACCGAATTTCTTCTTAAACACCCATTTGCATCCAGTAGGTTTTCATCCTTCAAGAAAAGGCACCAAGTCCCAAGTATTATTCTTTTCCAAAGAAGCCATCTCCTCTTCCATGGCCTCCTTCCAGGAACCTGCATCTTTCATACCCATGGCCTCTTTCATAGTTCTAGGCTCATCAATGTTAGAAATCAAAGAAAAAATACAATTGGAATCATGCAATGAATATCCAAACCTATCAGGTTGCTACCTTATTTGCGTGGACCTCCTCAAAGGTTGAGGTTGAGGTTCTTCATCTTCTCCTGAACATTCAGAGCTACTAGAGATCTCCTCATTATCAGGTCCAACAAATGTTTTCAGTTCAACTTTCTCAGGGGTGGGAGGAAGCTGAACCACATCATCTTTCTTCTCTTCTTTCTCTAGCTACAAGACGACAGAAGAAGGATTGATCTCTTTGAAGATCATGCTTCTGCTGTACAGAACTCTCTCATCTACTGGATCCCAAAGCTTGTACCCTTTGACATCGATGCCATAACTGATGAAGATACATTTTACAACCTTGTTCTCCAACTTAGACCTCTTCTCCTTAGGCACATGTGCATATGCCTCACAACCAAATACTCGAATGTGTCTTAATGAAGGATTTTTACCAGACCATGCCTCCATAGGTTTCTTATCAATGAGCGCTAATGTAGGAGACCTATTAACTAGGTAACAAGCGGTAGCAATAGCTTCAGCCCAGAACTTTTGTTCAAGACTAGCTCCACTTAGCATACTCCTTGCCCTCTCCATCAACGTTCTATTCATCCTTTCTACAACTCCATTATGCTGAGGGGTATACGGAGTTGTCTTGTGCCTCTCAATCCCCTGTTCTTTACAAAACTTGTTGAAATCTATTGAACAGTACTCACCACCGTTGTCAGTCCTCAAACACTTAATCTTTCTATCCTTCTGATTCTCTACAAGAGGTTTGAACTCTTTGAATCTATTAAAGACTTCAGATTTACTTCTAGGGAAATACACCCATGTCCTTCTACTATAATCGTCAATAAATGAAATGAAGTAAATAGATTTTGAAATCGAAGGAACATTAACAGGACCAAACACATCATAATGAATCAAGTCCAACACCTCAGAAGATTTGTGAGAACTGGAATAAAATTGAACACGGTTTTGTTTTCCATAAATGCAATGTTCGTAGAAATCGAACTCAAGGTTACAATCATTCATACCCTCAACAAGGTTTTTATTCTTCAGGGTCCTTAAACCCTTTTCACCAATGTGTCCAAGCCTTTAGTGCCATAACATTGTCTTCTCAGCTGGAAGTTTCATCTCCATAGAATGAGCACCCTTAGATACCCAGAAAGCACTACCATCGAAAGTAGAAGAAATAGTCTTCTTCACTGTTGGTTCCAATGGTGAGGATGAAGATTCTGAAGCTCTCTTCTTCAAAACAGAGGCACTATTGCACTGTACTGCGCATGCGTCAAGCTGAAACAGAGTGTCAATCCGAACATCTTTAGCCAACACCATAGATCCTCTAGTCATCTTGCATCCTCCATTCAAGAAAACAACATGCACACCCACATCATTCAATTTACTTACAGAAAGAAGGTTTTGTGTCAAACCAGGGATATGCAGAATACCATTGATTCCCTTTACTCGTCCATCAGGGAATCGAATCAAGACGCTTCCACAACCAACAATATCCAGGTGAGAATCATCACCCAAGTACACCTTTCCACCATCGTATTCTTCATACTTTGAAAACAAGTCTCGATGCGCGGTCATGTGAAAAGATGCACCAGAGTCAATAAGCCACACATCCTCAGATGCATGCATTGCCAAGGCAGCGACAAATGCTTCTCCTTCATCCTAAGAGGACTTGTCAGAATCTGAATCATTATTCTTCTTCTTTTTCTTTTTCTCCTCCTTGCACTCTTTGCGGAAGTGACCAGTTTTGCCGCAGTTCCAACACAGGGCCTTGGACTTTCCAGGAGACTTAGATCTTTCACGAGATTTGGAGCTTCCTTTTTCTTCCTTCTTCTTATCCTTTTTCTTTCCCTTCTCTTTAGATCTACCACGAACTGTAAGAGCCTCCTTAGCCGATTCGGAAGTCTTTCTCCGCATCTCTTCAGACAACAATGAAGAAACCACATCTTCCATCTTGAAGGTGGAAGTGGTACTCCCAATGGCCATAACAAGGTGGTCCCACGAATCTGGTAAGGAACACAATAATGCCATACATCGATCCTCCTCCTCCATATTCACACCAACAGAAGTCAACTGGGCAACAAGCATATTGAATGTATTCAGGTGATCAGTGACAGATCCTCCATCTTCCATCTTCAGAGAATATAATTTCTTTCATAGGAATAGCTTGTTCACCAAGGATTTAGCCTGATAAACATCTCCAAGCTTCTTCCAAAGATCCTTTGTAGTCTTCTCTTCATGGATATTTAGGAGCACTGAATCAGCCAAACAGAGTCTTATCAAACCGTTAGCTTTTCGATCTTTGAGATCCCAGTCTCCTTGAGACATTGCCAGTGGTTTTATACCAGATACGACTTCCCATAAATCCTGATCTACAAGCATGTCCTCCATTTTGAGTTTCCACAACTCAAAATTACTGCCACTAAACTTCTCTATCTCAAACCTCCCAGATGTGCTTGCCATCTCTTACCTGCAACAAAGATTTCAAAATCCTCTGCACAAGCTCCCACTCAAACGAAGATCAACTCAAAAAACCCTCTACCCAACAACTAGAACCAAAGGTGATCAGGCTCTAATACCAACTGAAAGGAAGCAAGGTATGCAGAATACGCTTCCTACACTGATCTAATGAGGAAAAACTTATGCAAATTTCTTTTACAGTTACAGATTAAGATGCACATTAACAGAAAATGATAACAATTTCCAAATGCAAACACAAAACTGACAACACAAGATATACGTGGGGAAAACCCTTACGGGTAAAAAACCCCACACTCCAAAGCTGCCCAATATATTATTCAGAAATTATGAATATTACAATATACTTGCAGAGCAAGTTTTTACAGGAGTATACCCAACCAGAGATTCAGGAGGTCATTCGACATCTATAAGAATCTACATACAACTTCCATCTCAAGTTCCTGATATATAGGAGATACAATACAACACACCGCCAACAGTAATTACAAAACCATGAGCTGAAACCACCCAAAAGTGGCGCCTAAATTATCTCCCAATCAAAGATGCCTCATGATGTGCCAAACCTACACCATCATGTGTAACTCTCCCCTTTACAGCTCTTTTATGTGTCCAACACATTTTTGCATTTCCCAAAACCGAAGGTCCAACTTCTGGAGGCCATAACTTTTGATCTGGGTGTCCGATTGATGAACTGTTTTATGCGTCAGAAAGCTCGTGAAGTGCTCTATCACCGTATAACCCACTTTGCTAGTTACAACAATTTTCAGGCCATTTAGAGAAGGTTTGATACCCAAAATTTACTTCAGAACTTTTCCGGCAGTTTCAAAAAAAATAGAAACTTTAATATTTCACAATCCAGATATGATCTTGAGACGAAACTCACCCGAGATGTTCATTTAGCTGTTCCGCACCTTTTGGAAAAAATTCAAGGTCAATTAGAGCTCAAATGAAGAACTTACTAAAAATAGTAAGTCTCGCTATTTCTCGCTCTCCAGGAGACTTATGGAAACTTTGAAAGTTCCAGACCACTATCCAAGATAATGGGTATCCAAAAAGACCAAAATTGGGAAGAATAGTAACATTTTGAAGTTGCAAGGTTAAGACACCTTTCCTAATAGAAAATGACTTATACTCACCCTATCTTGCACAGGTTCACAAAAGATCAACTTCGATACTCAGATGGCAATCTGACCTTTTCCCAACATGTATTTCCTTCTCCCAAGTGATAATCTCCTTCCATCCTTGAAGGAAGATTATTTTCCTAGTTACACTCACAACCATATAACCATGATCAATGTATCATCATTTAATTCATAAAACATTGTGATAAAATAATCTTAACATGTAAACTCATGTCTAATCTAAACATCAATTGATATCCATATAATCAATGATTCTACTTGATATTTTCCACAAACATAAAATCATTAATCTAAGATTAATTATCTTGTTTACCACATAAAAGTTAGATTAAGCTTAATCAAAAGTTGGGGATGTAACATTATGCTTATCTGTGATATTCCATTGTTCTAGTTTAACCGTTTTGGTGTTTTTAGACTTATAGGTCTTCCAAATGATAAGTAGATTTAGATTTGCAATCATGTCCCTGACATGGATGATTTTGGAAGTTTTGCATGATTAACTAAAATTTTTGGTTTTATATATTTGCGAAGAGACTATTTTTCATATTGTGAATCTCAAAGGGGTGTTTTTGGATGTAAAATAGTTGCAAGTTTGCATGTATGCTTTATGCATAGTTCGAGGAGGTTATTTGTAGCTTTATCAGTGTGGAGGTGTTGGTACGTGATTAGTCACTCAACATTTATGCAGTAGTTGCTTGATGGGTTCCCAAACTTTGGTTACTCTATTGTGGGTTTGTGGAAAATTAGATCTAGGTTTGATCTAGTGTTTGAGTAATCTACATGATTATTTCTTATTGTCTTCAATTTTCTTAGTACTGATCAAGTGTTGAGTTTTCTTGCTCTTGGGTCTACATTGTGGTGGACTTATTTTGCTTTGAGATCTATGAACTGTATAATTTAATAGATTGTCTATACCCACAAGTTTCATAGGTAACTCGAATATAAGTTGTTTATACCCATAGGTCGTTGTAGTATTGATGGTGTCTTATTGTAGTATGGTTTGGCTATAGACTATTTAGATGCCATGAGTTTGTAGATTTTGGTGTTAGTGGTTGTTTGGCCATCATGATGCATTTGTACAGTGTAGTAGAGAGACAGTGAGATGGATGGATGGAGTACTTATGATTCATGGTGGAGTGCTTTGGGATGATCATGACATTTATGTAAGAGTACTTTGAGTCACTTGTAATTGTATCTTCTTAGAACCTATAATAGTTATCCTTTTTTGGAGATTGTGGTTTTACATTACCCTTTGGGAGCTTATAATGTTGCAATTTAATTCTTTGATTGTGTGGGGACCAATGATGATCTTCAGTTAGGATATGTTCATCACAATGCCATGGGTAGCTCTGGATCACTTGCAATGGGAGCTTTGGTGATGATGTGATATTGTGCCATGGAGTACTCTAGACCTTTCTATTTTGTAGTCTTGGCATGATATGGATGCTCTTAGAAGTAGATCTATCTTCTAGATAGATGATTTTCTATGACGAAGATGTTAGGAAAGGTGTCAACCTCGCACCTAATGTTAAGATTACAAATAGTGTGATTTTCAAGTTAACAATAAGAAAACTAAATTTCAAGGCCATAGAGTTGGTTTTGTCTAAAATAAAAAAGGGTTGTTGAATATCAGTTTCTTGGTGCCTATCATGTGAATCTCTTCGAGCTCTACAATTGAAAAGAAAGGGGGCCCAATCAACCCCTCGAATCAAAAGTTATGACCATCAGAAGTTGGGCTTCTTACATTAGAAATGTAAAAAAATCAATACATAAAAGAGTTGTAGAAGGGAGTTACATTTGTTTACCAACATGTTATAAGGCATCTTTGTATGGTGATAATGGAGTCAAAATGGAACACCCAATTTGGTGAGTGGATTATAATGAGGTTATAATAGGTGGAAGGAATATGATATTTTTAGCCTTGGATTCATCTTGAAATTTGGGTGTTGATTTCTAAGGATTTGGGCACCACTATTTTGGGTGGTTTTAGCTCATGATTTTCTAACTACCATTTGATAGTTTCATGTATTGAATCTCTTATTTATTGGGTGTTTGAGATGGAGATTTCATAGTGAGTTTTGTAGGTATTGGTATGCTATCAAAATTTCTTCAAATCTCTTGTTGGTGATACTCCTGTGAAGGCTTACTTTGCAACTATAACTATGTTGTTTACTGAATAATACATTGAGCTACTTTGGAGTGTGAGGTTTTTCTCTCAAAAGGGTTTTCCCCATGTATACCTATATTATGGTATATTGTTTATTTTATGTTTATTTGTGTGAACTTTATGTAATTGTTAAAAGATTGAAATTTGCACAACACTCTCCTTAGAAGTTTAATGTAGGAAGATTTTTGCATACCTTGCTTCCTTTCAAAAGATGTAAATCACAATGTTATGTGTAGTTTCTAATTCTGCAGTTGGAACTTTAACAATGACTTGAGGTAGTCTTCTAGTATTTAGTGTTGTGATAATTTTGCCTTGGGAGCTTCTAAAGATATAATGATGTAGTAGGAGTTCAGTTGGCATGAGATGGTCTTTTGGGTTTTCATTGATATTAGATAGACTTGGGTGATACTGAAAATATCTTATTTATAGGGATCATGTGTTGAGATAGTTACTCTTTGATGAAGTTTCAACAGGAACACTGAGGAGACTACACCTAGAGTTGGATGTGAGTTCATCATGGACTTGATGAGGAGATTGTTCATGGAGAGAGTCATGGTGGCTTGATGCACCTCAGGAGGAGAAATCTCATTCTCCACTCTCATTTCATTCAGTAGAGAATCATTTGATAGGTATTTCCTACCTTATTTTTAGATGTATTTTGTTTCATGCTTTATTTTTTCATGAGGATTAGTCTTTAGTTGTGGATGTCAGTTTTAGAGGGCTAATTTGATAAGTACTTGGCATGGTTTCCTTTCCATTTGTCTCCTTATGCATATGAGTTTGTTATGAAGATAATTTTGAGGAGTGAAAGGGATGGTTTTGGGCATATTCCCTTGTCGTTGGAATGGATGTTTGTTGGTTTGATCTTCCTTTGATTTGAGAGGCTTACATCTTGGTTAGTTTATTGATATATGACACATTTGACCTTGAGGTTGAATAGTTGGATGCTGAGGAGGATTTTCTATTTGGATTTTTGGGAAGGAGATCTTACTTATCACAACTTTATCACATTAGTGTTGGTAGAAGGACATGTTTTTTGTTTTGCATGTTTTCTCTCTATGGACTAGTGCTTCTTCTTGCAGGTTTGTGTTCACATGACATTAGAGTTGAGGTTTGTGTGGAGCTCCTGTGATGACTGTCGAGGCTCTTTAATCCCTATCTCTTGTGATGTTGATAACTTGAGAGAGCTATGGAGATCAATGGTGAGAGATTTATTTTGTAGTGGTTTAGTTTACAAGTTTTAAAATCATTGTGTATGTTCTTTAGTATTAGATGATATTAATGACATTAGCCACACACTTCTTGTGAGTGCTATTGGTGGAATTTTTGATGCTTTAATTGATTTCATATTTGACATTACCTATGATTATGGTTTGGGTTGGATATTTTGATGGTAGAAGGTCTACTTATGATTATGTGTATACCTTATTTTATAGGCACGATTAGTTGGATGTGTTAGCAGCTAGTTGTGGTTGTTATTCCAATTATTGGTGAGTTCTTGGTAGCTACTTAGATCTATTTTCAATCATTAGATTTGGTGTTTGTGTTCAAATAGTGAGTTGATGCAAGATTCATTGATACTTCTATGTAATAGTTAGAGTGTTATCACCTTTGGATAGGATCTTATCTTTCATGCATTGACATTATGGAGGGTGAGGGAGTTCTTGTTTGAGATGGTGGTCACTTTGATGTTTGTTGCAGGTATCTTGATGGAGCACGTGGAACACTTGGATGTATAGATGGTATGTGTTGGCAATATGATTTTTCCCTTGATGATTGAGCTTACTTTTGACTCCTTATGCAATGTATACAACAAGTGAGGTAATGTTAGGAAAATGTGTGTTGTACACCTTGCATAATAATAATGATAATAATATAAAATAAATATTTAATTATGATGCATTTTAGAGATGTAGATATCATATGGTTTAGGCATTCTTAAGAACACTTGTATTTGGTATGTGACATTAAGATAAATATTTAATGTCAGTGTCACATTGGGAAAATATTTATTATTAGGAAACTTAGTAGCAAATATTTAATTTAAGGGTCATGGTTTAATGAGCTCATGGTTTTGAGGCACATGGTGTATGTAATACCACTTAGTAGTTTTGTCCAAGCTTGTATTTATAAAAGTAAGCATATGAGTAGTTGTTGAAGTTGGCTTGTGTAACTCTTGGCTTGTTGGAATGAGTATCTCTTGTATGTTGTATATGTGGAAGAATGGATTGGGATATGTGGCTAAATGGTTCTCATTTGGTTATTCACATGGATGAATGTAACTAGGGTGCTTAATGCTTTAGAATCTTGCATCCATAGAGACTTTGCAAGTGTATTGCAATCTTGTTCTTGAGATAATACATTGAGTTGTGTGGGTGCTTTTGGAGGCTGGGTTTTTGCCTTGAGAGCATTTTTCTAGGGTACATCTAGTGTTATCTTATAGTATGCTTTGTTACTATTTTGCATTGTGGATTATGAAAGATTGTTTTACATTTGTTTCTCTCATGCTTAGGTTATGTGGAAATGGTATATTTTGTTGTAAATTTTATTTTCATTTGGTATCAAAGCATGATTTTCAAGTTCTACAATGAAACATCTTATTGGATGTTAACCCTTGGTATGAGTGGATCTTAGGCATAGTTGAATCCATGGTCTTGCAAGAAAAAAAAAGGCATTTCAAGGTTTCAGATGTGTTTTCTAATTTGGGATGTTGCAAATCTAAGTTTTTATGTTGATTTGACAAATAAGTTTTTGATTGGGAACATTTTGTGAGGGTTTTGGAGGTGAAGTTCTGCAAATGACATCCTGGACAAAAATAGACCTTATTATTGGATCTAGAAGGCCCAAAAAATATGGATTGATATAAAACTTTATATAATTTGGAGCAAAAAAATTTGCCTTTTTGAGGGTGTGGAGAAATCTTGGACAATCAAATCCACATTCGTACATCTCTGTATATGTTGTATGTGGTCATTATGTAGTCGCAAGAAGGCTATAAGGCATCTTTATAGAATATTCATTAGATCAATAGAAAAGGTAGTACAATTTGTAAAAAAATCATTGTGTAAGGGTTGTGTCGACGGTGATGTCGAGGGCATAGAGTGTAGAAGGGTTAAGTGGCCACTAGTGTTGGAGGGTTAAGTGCCTAATTCCATGAGGGGGTCATCCTGTGGGTGTTGAGCCCGAGTGTTTCTTGAGGGTGCACCACCAACCCCTGCTGCCCCATCAACAATGTCATCCACCCTCAGCCATACAGCCGCTAGAATAGTGATAGTACTAATCTTATGAGGCATAATGAAATAATTTTTTTTCAAGAGGCATAACTTTCACTCATTTTATTGTATTTTGACTTCTTATAATTGACAAAAAATTCTTTCAAGTACTACATAGTAGTATCATGGTTTTTTTAGATTTTATTTTTTGTGCTAGAAAATTGTAGTTGGAAGTCAGTTTTGCTCTCTTTGATTTTACATGTCATATCTTGTGCCCACAATGTCCATTTTTGGACTTCTTATAGGCCATAGAGAGTATTTTATAAGCACTTCATAGTGGATCAACATGGTGGACTCTAAATATTTTTTTAGTTGTCTTCTGATTTTGAGGACATGGATGATACATATGTGAGATTCAAGATCTTTTTTTAGTGGGATTTTGATGCAAGTGAATAAAGGGTGGTGATCATGGTGTCATGGAAGTTCTTGTATGCATAGAGATTTGACACAACATGGTCATTTATGTGAGTACATGGTATTGGTTGTGGAGTTGTCTTGTTTGATGGCCTTGAGCTCTTAGACAACCTCTTGGTCCTATTGGATGGTAGTGTTTGCATGTTTCAGATTTATGTTGATTGGATCTATAGGTTTAGCAAATTCTCTTTTCAAATATGTCGTTATACTTATCTATGATATTCCATTGTTCTAGTTTAATTGTTTTCATGTTTTTAGACTTATAGGTCTGACAAATGATAAGTGGGTTTAGATTTGCATATGTCCCTAACATAAATGGTTTTGGAGGCTTTGCATAAATGTTAAGAAATTACTAGGTTGATCAAACCAATTCCTACATAACCCCATGAGAGATAATGATACATACAAGATTACAAAAATACCATAATGCAAAGATAAAATAGACAAGCCACAAGATAGCACAAGATATATCCTGAAAAAACCCTCAAAAAGGAAAAAACCCAGCCTTCAAAAGTATCCACACTTAATATATTATTCAACAGTAAAACATTACAATACACTTATAAGGTCTCATGAATACTTCTAAAACATCAAGCTCCTTTAATGCATCCTCCATGTGTCCAAGCATATAACCACACATCCCATGCCATGCTTCACATATGCACTCACAAGAGAAACTCAATACAATGATAGCCCACTCAAATAGCCAACCCAAACCACTAACCATGTGCTTGCTTTTATAGAATCAAGTTCATACAAATACAACTTGTGGTATTGGGAAAACCATGTGTCTCAAAACCATGAGTACACAAAACCATTGACCCCTCATTCAATTCTTGTTACTAATTTTTCACTTTATGTCCAAATATTAATTAATTATTCTATGTCTCTCACACATAAAATAACTAACCCAATGTTACATACAACTTTACAAGTGGACCCAAATAAGTATTTTAATGTGGCTAAACACATCCCCTAAGATGCATCACAAATAAATATTTATTTTACATAATTAAAATATTTTATTATTTGTGTAAGGTGTATAACACACTCTTTTCCTAATATTCTCCCACTTGTTCTATACATTGCATAAGGGTCAATTAATGAAATACATCATCATATTTATACATGAAACCACATGAATCTCTAGCATGGTCTCGTGCTCCATCAAGATACTTGCAATAAAACCAAGGTGACCACCATCTTAAGCAAGAACTCCTCTCATCCTCCAACATGCCACATATGGAAGAAAAGGAACATGCAAAGGTGATGATGCACCAATCCAAAGAGCACAAGCATCAAATCCAAGTGATAACAAAGGCTCCAAGTTGTTATCAAAGGTAAAAAAACCTACATGATTGGAAATGGTACCCACAACAAATGCTAATACATCCAACCATCCATACTTCCTAGATATCAACAACATTAGTAAACTCATGCCAACAATAATATAACCAACTCATAAACCACAATCACAATCTATCTATATAAAACATGTCAATGAATAACATACATATCCAAGAACTCCCACTGCATGGGTATGTCAAATCTGAAAATAGATCAAGGCATATCAAGTCTACCAATCAGCACTCAAACAAAGGTGTGGCTAATGATCAAAACCATGTAGTACCAAGAGCAATCACAATGATAAACAAATGCAACACAAAACGCTGCATACTCCCTCACAACATGCCACCATAACTCTCCCAAGTAAAACCATAGGAACATGAACCTCTAGGAAGTATCCATAGAACAAAGAGAGAAAACTTGTAAATCATATCATGTTCTTTTACCAACACCTCAAAGTGCTAAGTTGTGTCAAGTATGATCTCCTCTTCAACCCCAAATGAAAATCCTTAACAACTCCCAACCATTCAAACACCATTATTCATCACATAACATAGAGTTTATCGAGGAGAAACCCTTGTGGGAAAAAACTCCACACAAAAGAGAGGACATGCTTGTATTAAATTTGAAAAGAAGATTACAATACAGCCATACTTCCCAATCTCCTCATTGCCTCCAATATGACAGCACATTTGTGTACTTATGAGCCATCTCAACACATCTCCTCAATCCTATAGTTGCAACCTCCTCTGACTTTATTTTGTTCGACTCTGTTATTTCCCTCACTCAATAAGCCTCTGTTATATATAATTTACAAGCAATATTTATGAGTATATGGAGAATTGTGCCCAACGTGGGAAATATAATGCCCACCTTTGGAAATTTATCAAACAGGCCAAAAATAACTTCAATCAAAACCTCATATAGGTCGTCATAATTTGTTAGATCAATAGATTGTCCTAGAATTAGTTGATTCCTTACAACATGTAAGAGTCTAATAATAACATATTCTCTTACACCATGTCATAATCCAATAATAGACTTGGGCATCCCACTTTTACATGTTACCTTCCCACTTGGTAAAAGTCATATTATTATTGTTACTATTTACCATAGATTGTTACTATCACCATAAGAAAATAAATACCACAATAAATGATATATTGTTACTATTATCGATACCAGTAATTAAATAATATCTGCTATCATTGGACCCTACATCCCTTATGAATAAATTTACAAATTTAACACCCTAACTCCAAGGATGTTGGAACTCTCAAAGAACCTTGGAACTTTCCAAGAATAGTGGAAACCATATCATAGGATTTACAAGGTTGATGGAACCTTAATCCCAATAGCTACTAGATATCTTTCCACACATCCTTCATATCTCTTAGGATTACTTCTCTTTACACTACTCTATCTTGTAATAGTAGATTTATTTCTTTTGATCTATATCCTTCTTCAATCTTTCTCTCATCTAAAACTAACTTTATTTGCTCATCTTTTTGTAATCTATCAAATCTACTTGCTACGTCTTTCATCATCAACCCTAACTCTTGCAATTTATTTTCTAAGGACCTTTCCTTGATATTAGCAACCCTAACTCTATGACTCACATATATTCCTTTCATCTTCAAATCAAATCAAAAAATACTTACTTGTAGATTGCCTCATGTTGGGACCTAAAATTTCATACCAATTTTTGCAAGATTTTAGGTTCCCATATGAAAAATTCAATTTCAACACTCATAGATACACCTGCACAATATGCTCAAATGGCCTACTTTGAAGCATTATAATTCGGAGCCAGTTCGTCTTCATACAAAATTATTTCATAAACATGTTTGTCTGCCATATGTAAGTGAGCACACCTAATTCCAGCTTCCTACGATCAATTTTGACTAGGTTTTGAAGAACCAAGTTGGAGGGTTTTGATAAGGTTTGTTACTTGCACAATGTGAAATCAGCTCGAGAGGCCAACTTTGGAGGTTGATATCTAGCAGCTAAATGATGATCCTGACAAACTAATTAGTGTTCCATATTTTTCTCATGATAATGTACTTTCATGCCAGTTTTTGGGACCCCAACATCTCGTTTGCTATTTTTTCAAAATCAAAAGCAAATGTAAAAAGTTCAGTTGCCATATGCATTTCCAGAAAGTTGCGGAGAGCTCAACTTTGGCCCTTACCATTTCATAAAAAAAGATGGATGGTGAAGAATCCTCTTACACATGCACTCATCAAGCCTAAATAAACTCAACTTTCCAGTTACAACTTCCCAGGAAGAGATTTAATGGGTTTTTAAAATTGCAAGTTGGTGAGCTCGAATCAGGTTTTGACAGGGGCAGTTTTCAAGGAGGTTAATTTGGAAGGTAATATCTAGCAATCGGGTCGTGTTCATAAAAAACCAATTGATGTCTCAAATTCTTCCCATGTGAATGTGTTCACATGCCAATTCTCAAGGTCCCAGCACTTAGTTTGATATTTTTTCAAAAGCAAATCCAAATGGATTTTACACAGTTCTGTGACTGCATTCCCAGGCAGCTTCAAAAAGGTCAACTTTGACACCCGATATCTTATGAAGGAAGAAGAATGATAAAAAATCATTTTGCACACATGTTCACGTGACCTAAATGAACTAATCCCCAGGATGGCAGCTTCTCAAAATTAGAATTGATATTTTTTCAAAGAGGCAAAATGATAGGTTTCAGTTGAGTTAAAACAGGTGCAAAACACGCCGAGTGAGCTACTTTGATTGCGAGCAGCTTTTAATCCCAATAACTTCATGCTAATCCATCTGACGACCATACTCCCCTATCACAATTCAACATGTTGGTGTATTTTTGTGGCTCCGGGAGAAGTTTTGATTAGTTTTTCAGGCTAATTCCGAAGGCTAGTTGGCCTATTTTGATCACCATGCAAGGTGTGTGAAATGGAATTAAAAGAACTGGGAATACTTTTTATCCTTTTTCGTGATATAACAATTTGCTACAATGGACACAGTTTCAGTAAAAGTCTCACTGATGAACAAGAGCTATAAAAAAAAATTTCATCGGCAAGACATCATATAGGTCTTACCGATGGAAAACTCATCGGCAAGAGATATACCATCGGAGTGAAAATCTCAAGTCATACCGATCTAACAAGTCTTGCCGATGGAGTCCCGTGAGATGAAAGGTTTATTCAAAGGAGAATAAATATTTACAAAAGGTGCAAATAAATATCCTATTTTCATGGAAGGAGTTATAAGGTGAGAATTTATTCAAAATATTTTCTACTCAGAAGAAAAATACTTTTCTAGAGAAGTTAATCAAATAGGTAATTATTTTACCTAAATAAATTTTTATGTGAAAATGCATAAGGCAACGAGTGAAACAAGTGGGTGGTAATTGTTTTTACCCAAATCAAATATTTGCCAAGTAAAGGTAAAAATACACAATGGAAAATAGAATCCAAAAATTCAACACAAAGATTAAAATAAAGTATTATGAAATACTTTATTTTCACGCGAAAGTATATCTAGTATCCTCTAATTAAAACAAGGAGAGGTAAATATTTTCTCACCTCTTAACAATGAAATTATAACCTATTTTATTAAAGGTGAAATAATTCCAGCAAAGAGTGAATACGTGAAGATTGCCATCAAAGAGAAAGGATACTATTAATTAAGTAAATAATCAAAATACATGTGGAATGAAGGCAAACCCTAACAAGGGTATTATTTTCATATGTCATAATGTTACCCTAACGAGTGAAATATTTCTACTCCGAAGATTGAGTGAGCGTGACCACAAGAGATTAATATTATTCATCACATGAAGGGAAATAATTAAATTTTAAAGGACTGAAGGCTAATGTTTTATATTTTGCATTAATAAAAATTGTTATCCCTCACAGAGATGGAGGTTTCATCGGCAGGAGACGGCATATCGATAGGAGATATTTTAAAGCTCCCGATACGGTTATATCCCACCGATAAAATATATTGGAGTAGCAGATAGAATGGTAATTCATATTTTGAAGACTCCAGATGAAGAAAATTACAAATGAAAAAGAGGTGAAGAAGATCCGGCTGCATCATATACAAATGTGTTCTACACAAGCTTTTCATCCATCTGATACAATTGTTGCTGGAAGGGATGTAAATGGTTGAATATTAAAATGGCGAGGGCATGAAGAACACTCTTTATCCTCAGATAACATTATTAAGTGAAACGAGAATTTTTGACATATATTATAGTTGAAATACTCTGATGGACATGCCTGTAGAATGTGAAAATCTAAGCAAAGTACATAAGCTATTTGTGATCTCACAGAATACTACGATTACGGGTGTAAAGCCAGATCATTGCCAAAATCCTCCCTGCACTCTCGCCGGTAAATACACAGTTGAAAATTTGAAAAAGAAACCCTAATATAACTCATCGGCAAGACCAAATAGATCGGAGCAAACTTTTTAGATCTCTCCGATGATGTGCATTACACCGATGGGGTGGGCCACCAAAATACGTTTGGGAAACATTGTGTAAAAAATATAAAATTATACAAGAAAATAGATGATATTTCAAAGTTATCGGTGAGCAAACTTTGTAAAAAATGGAGGTTTTATCGGCAAGAAATAGCATATCGGTATGTAGTATTTTAAAGCTCCCGATAAACTTATGTTACACCGATGGACCCTGCAAAGGAAAAGTAATAAAAAATATAAATAAATAAATATTTAGTGGTGCAAGAAATGAATAAAGTAAAACCAAAATAGAACAAAAATAAATATTTGCATCATATTGGTTGAGAACATTTCAAGAAATGAAATATTTTTCTGAGGTTTAAGAAGACATCAAACCTAAAGAATGATTTGCAGCAAAAGTGTTTTCACCGAGGAAGAGAGAACAGGGTAATATTTTTACCCAAATTAATATTTTTAGCAAAACAAAGTGAAGACACACAAAGTAAATGTAATACGAAATATTTTTACTCGAGGAGTTAAAATGGGTGATTAAGTATGGTAAACATATGTACGAGTAAAATTGAGCTTGAAGTTTAATCAAAATATTTAATTTGCCAATGGCAACTAATTAAATATTTTATTTTGCCTAAAACAATTTAATGAAGAATCATACCAAAGGATGCACCGGTATGTGAAGGGTTGCAACCCTAAAAATACAAGATATATATGGAGATGCAAACAGAGATTAGGAGAGACATCAGTAGATTAGGATCAAGAGTAGATTAGGAAAAACATCAGTTAGATAACTGGATGGATTGACCAGTTGCCAAAATAAAATATTATGTTGTACAGTGTAAAATCTTTCAAAATTGTATAGTGGAGAAAATGCACAAATTAATGATTTAATATTGGTGTCTATTGTTTGTTGAGCTAAGCAATTATTTGGTTGTCTCCATATTGTTATTTCTTTGTTATTTGAACCTGAGTTTCCAAGTTGATATTTCAGTTTCATCGAAACACACTTGCTGTTTTCGTGTAATCAAATTAATTGGTTTCCATTACAGATATAAAATCCTTTTGATTGATAACAGTAACCTAGAGGTAGCATTTGGATAGGTAAGAACAGCCCTATAATTGTCAAGATTGCCATACTGTCTCCAACTCGATGTTGTTTTGTTATTCAAATTGAGCATCAACTCCATTTGTCAATACACATTTGCTGTCATTGTGTGATTCTTTTGATCGGTTCCTTCAAGCAAAGATTAAAAAATCCTTTCAATAAGTCATAGTAACTTGGTAAGATTCGAGTGGATCACTAAGTAGAGTCTGTCAATCACATTCTTGCACGTTTATACAAGCTATAAACAAACACAAGTGCCAAACAATTAGGATTGTAACCAATAAGTAAATCATATATCACATACACCTTGACTCCATTAGCCCAACAGAAATAGGCACTGGTCATACCAATTCCATTTTAGGATTCCATAAAATCTCATTCAAACAATTACATCTCAGATCTTAGTATTAGGAGTAGTTTAGAAGCTTGCATCTATTACATTGTATGCCATTGTGATAGATTTTCTAATCCAATCAAATCATATAGTGTTAAGTCTGCTTTAGTTACAAAGGTACACCCGCCTAGGTTTGCAGGACCTGAAGTGTAGGGAGCTAATAGCTCTGTCAATTGGTCCAAAAACATTGCAAATCCAAACATAGAGTCTGGCATCCTCTTAGGGTTAGCAACCTGCATTTTTGGGAACCAACACCTCAAACTTTGGTGTTCTATCCACTCACCTTGTTCACAACTCCTCTTAGATCTCACCTCACATATACCACTATTAGATTGCCTCATTATTATCACTCTATCTGCAGAGTGGTCTCCTTTACTCTCACTTGTTTGCCTTTCAAAAATTTTCTCATAGTTGGCAATCCATTTGCTCTAGCTTTTCAACTTTTCTCTTTCACAAATTTGATATTGACTGCCTCAAATTTTGTGATATGCTTACAAAATCCTTATGTCTACCTCACACTTAGTGATCTATCCACAAGCTTCCTCAATTTGGTGATTTATCAAGAAGTTGAAACTTCCTCTCTCCTACAAGTTTAGTGTAGTCATGGATGGAGGGTCCAATAAAGTATTGTCCAACCATGCAAGCTTAACTCTCTCTCTCTCTCTCTCTCTCTCTCTATGTAGAGCGATACTCAAAATAAACATGACAATCAACTTGATTTAACATATAAATCATTCTCCCTGAAGTTCCTATGGGTCCTCGTTCTTCCCCATGTTGCCTAGGGTGTCTAGAAAGAGAGGAACAACAGGATCTTTCGTAAAATCTCAGTGCTTGCTGATGGGGTTTTGGTGAAGATTATCAGATCTATTAAGGAAAATTTTATGCAAGGAATGATGGACAAAAACCAATCTAGCCTGAAAGAGAATGTCTCAAACTATGATGAGAAGGTTTCACTAAATTGGACCTTATAGGGGGACATCTCTATCCCTTTTAAGAAGATAAAGAAAGCTAGAGATCAGGTTAGATGGAAGGCTCCACCTGTGGGTTGGGTCAAGGTCAACTTTGACGGGGCGGTCAAAGGAAATCCTGGGCCGGTTGGTAGTGGGGGAGTGTTAAGAGATGAAAAAGGTAGGTTTATTTTTACTGTGACACTCTCGTTGGGTATCCAGTCAAATCACTATGCTGAAGCTGCTACGACATACCGTAGTATCAAACTTGCCTATTCCAAAGGTTCCAAGACAATATGGGTTGAAGGGGACTCACTTAACATTATAAAATACCTAAAGAACATTCAGTCCCCTAGTTGGACCATTGAAATAATAAAATATGCAATCAACATGATTAATTCTTTTGCAGAGTCCCAAATATCTCATATTTTCTAGGAGGGAAATGGGGTAGCCGACATCATGGCTAATAAGGGAGTTATTTCCAATGCTCTTCAATGATTGGAAACGTACTAAAACTTTACTTTTGAAGCTAAGTCCATATCCAATGAAAGAAACTATGATTAAAGATTTTGTTTTTAATAAGGGAGATAATCTCATTATTACTCTGCTATAGTCCACATACTTTCTGGGTGGTTTGAGAACCTTCTCGTTTAAGACTGGTTGGGTTTGGTTTTTTCTGCAAGTACGGTATTGGAGTTCTGATAGAAACAATTATGCTGAGACCAGTATGGAAGGAGAAAGGAACAAAGTGGAGCCCTGTTTGTGCAATGGGGTTCACAGAAGACCTCAAATGTGGAAGGTGATGACGGATGGGGGAATTGTTCCTTTCATGGAGAAGTTGCATGGGTTCGACTCGGTTGCTACCAACTTGTTTGTCAAAGGGTGGCAAGATAGGAAGGTCAAAGTGTATGGGTTTGAAATGGAGATTACTGAGGAGTTTATAGTGTGGATAACTGGTCTATCGAAGAAAGGAAAAAAGGTGCTTAAAGACCACAGAGCTGGTGAGGAGGCTCTTAAGGTTTTCTTTAAAGGTAATGAAAGAAACCAGCTTGTCAAATTCTATTTTGGAGGCTATGAATGAAAGTCTATCAAGGCAGTTTGGGCAGAGGTCACTGAGGTGGTTATGCAATACATCTCCCTCGAAGGTAGCTTTACCACTATCTATAGCTATCATTTTATGCTTTTAAATCATTTCAAGCATAAATTGGTAGTCTCCTTCCCCTTTTATTTGTTGTCCTCAATGGAGTTTGCCATTAAGGAGAATAAAAGAAACCCTAAACTTCCATTTTTGAATGAGCGATTAATCATGTTAATCATGGAGCATATCAAAACCCTAGTTCCTAGTGTGGAGGTTAGGTGTAGCACCTTGAAGAAAGGAAAAGGTCATATTATGGATTATTTTGTGTCGACTAATGGTGAAACAGGTGAGGAGGAACAGGACCCTAAGTGGGTCGAAGAGGACGAATTGGTAGAGGTTCTTTCCACTCCACGCTCCTTCTAGGTTGAGGAGGGAGATGCCTCTAAAAAAAGGAAGAGGAGTGCGGGAAAGAATACCCAAAAAACTAGAGTAGGAAGGATGATTTTTCCTGGCCTACTGGTTCTCCCTTTGAGGATGAGAGGGATGAGGAGTATACTGAGGAGGAGTATAAAAACAAAACTGTTAACAAGAAGAAGGGAATGCAAGGCAAAAAAACTAACAATGATTCTGGAGGAAAGCTTGTAGGTGAGCTAAAGAAAAGAAAAAGTAAGGAGAAGTTGCAGAAGGAGGTGGAAGAGAGTCCCAAAGGTAAGAAGAATTTAACTAAGGGTACTGTGACTGATGATCTCGAGATTGGGAGTCATTTTTTGCAGATTCCTGACCCTTCTAGCAATCTTCTTAGGAATTTTTCTTTTTCTGTTTCCTCTATTGCCAACAAGGAGGAACTTTCAGAAGCCCTGGGGATGGTTAGGGAGGTGGTAGATAGTCAACACCGAATGACTAAGTGGTTCTTTATTGAAATCAACAAGATCAACATAAGACTGAGTGTTGTGCAGGAGAGGATTGGTAGTGGGGTGGAGATCGATGACTAGCTAGACTTTGAGATTCAGCTTACCTGGGAGGCCATCCCGAGGGTGAATCAGCTGAAGAAGGATCTAATGAACTACAACCATGACTATGATAGCCATTTGGACAAAATTGAGAAGGAGGTGAAAGACATTAAGCTGAATTTAGAGATAATGCTAGAAATAAGAAAGTGTACCATCCAAAAACAATGCCGAGGGAATTAGAATCCTCACTAAAAAATTAAAAGAGTTGAGAGAAGAGCACATTGTTGGCAAGGGTGGGGAGAAAGATGAAGGGGGTAAGGTGCAGAAGACAAGTAGCAATGGTAAATAGGGAAAGACCAATGAGTAGGGAGGTCTGAGCTATTGGTCCCAGGGAAACAAAAATAAATCCTTTGAAGTAGAGAAGGATGAGCTCCTGGGGTTTGTTAAGCTTCATGATGAATTCTATAAGTAGGAGTTGGTAGTGGTCAGGGCACTTAAGAACATGTGACCAAGATGGTGGTTCTCTGTGGATTGGTTGTTTGTTTCATTTCTTATTCTTTGATGGCAAAATTTATAGACTGTTATATATCTAAGCCTATGTTTACTTTCTATTTAGTGTTTTTTGTGTGTTGGCTATTATCCAGTAATGTTTAATCTTTGGGGCAGCATTTTGTTGTAGGGTTTCGGGACGCCTTCAAAACCCGTTTTATCTCTTTTATTAAAAACATATAGATAATCAATAATCAAAATTGCATCATCAGTCTCTATTGCAATGGGCTTACAACATGTTAGGCCAAAACTATTTAATTACAAATTATAGAATTTGAAAGATATTACAATACAATGCCCAAACTTGACTACCATCTCAAATATCTAACCTGAATTCTTTCAAATGATTATGAGTGATGTTTATATAGTAGCTCCTAACCTTAGGAATGATCTCAGTTAGCTGCAAGGTTGTGTAAAACTTGATGCCTTGTAAAATGGGTAGTCATCCAAACCTCTAGAATGAGTGTGGTAATGATAGATTGATGAAATTGGATGCAATTCATATCATAAGCTCCCTTGGTTTTAATGAACCTAGAAATGTGCTCCTTTATTGCCACAAAATTTAGAAAGTTGCCCAAGCCTCAAATAGTGAAACTAGGTATCAGTTTTTTATGCCCAAAAATGATTTCGATGGTGAATTATGACTTTGCAATGACCTAAATCTCTTAAAAGTTGGATAGGATGTTATCAACTCCAAGTATATCATGTGTTCCCAATTGCATGTGATGAAATGTGTAATTGTGGTGAATTGTGGTAAGATCTTGATTGACCGGTTGATGTTTGGAATATTATAGAAAACCTACAAATAAACAAACAAGTAAAAGAAATATTTTTGGGTGATGCAAGATTACTCTCACACCCTGGGATGATCCTGCATCAATATCAAAAAGATATAACTCACAACCAAAACAAGAAAAAAACTTACTACAAGTCCACAAAAGATACTATAGGATAACTACAAGTCCACCAAAAGGTCAACCGTGGGACTCGTATGAGTTATTTACAAGTTTTCATCATTAGAACTACAAGTATACTACAACTTATAAGGTTCATCAAAAGACAATTGCATCAAAAAACCTGCAAAAACCCTTAGTACAGTTTGATATATCATGGGAACACTAAATCAACAAGATAAAAGTACATTGTGTCACAACCAAGCTCATCCCAAATTCTTCTTCCATGCAATAATTTCCTAGATCTACAACACCTATATCCATAAATCTACAAAGAACCATAGATTTTTAACTAATATCTACAAAACTAAGACTAGGAAGTTAACCAAACATAGAATAGTACTCATAAAAAACCAAATGCCTCACACTAGAATCCATCATAACACCCTGTATCACACTTCTTACAAAACACACATTCAACATAGAATGTCCAACTAATCATGCAAGTCAATTTCCATTAGAAAAAAACATCCAAAATACCCACAAACCTTTGCTACCAAGTTTTGTATTTTGAATGATGAAGCACTAGAAATCTACACATGCACAAGACTACAACAAGACCTTTCATCTACCACAAAAAGCTACACAATGAATGGTCTATGATCTCTCTTCTCCTATAGTCAATTAACCAAAACGGTTAAACTAGAACAATGGAATATCACGGTAGTTATAGCGAAAAGATGAGCTCCGAGCAGGAAGGAGGAAACTTGAAATTCGTTGTACAGGAGCAACCATTTGAGGATCCTACACAGGTCTGCTCTACGGACGCTCACACAGGGGCTTTGGAGCTTGAGTTAGGCACTAAGGGCAGTGTGGACACACTGGGTGTGGATGTGACAGTGGGTGCCGGTGCTCCTGTCCATAGCTCTGTGAATAGGTTGTCCCCGACTCCTGGTCTTTCTCCAAGGACTACTTCTAGTAGAGTTGGACAATCTTTTGACCACCCTAATAAATCATTCCTTGATGTTGTCAACGACTCTGGCTCTCAGGTCCGTCCGCCAAGAGCTAAGCCATTGCCAGCTGCCCGCTCTACCCCTTTGGTGGTGTGTGGCCCTGAGGTTTCATAGAATGAGGAGTACTACCTGAGCCACGGAGTGATTTGCAGGTTTAATGGGCTTCGAAATTCTCTTCCCGATCTTCATTCCTGGGATAGGAATTTATGGAAACCCTTGGTTGAGGGTAAGATCGAGCTTTATCCCTGTGTTAGAAGTTTCTTCATTACATCTTTTGACTCCACGCAAGAGTGAGATTTAGTGCTGGATGGTGGGGTTTGGTTGTGGGGTAAGCACTTGCTCTCCATCAAACCTTGGACTTGGTCCTTCAATCCTCTGACTGAGCCAATTAACATAGACCAAACTAGGTTTGTCTTCTGAATCTTCCTCTTCAATTTTGGGAG
Source organism: Cunninghamia lanceolata (assembly GCA_027924645.1). NCBI lineage: Eukaryota > Viridiplantae > Streptophyta > Pinopsida > Cupressales > Cupressaceae > Cunninghamia > Cunninghamia lanceolata. Next base: position 10,228,994 of record BSBN01000443.1, on the reverse strand, counting down.
GATTCTTGCTATGAGGCCATCGGAAATGCTATTGGCCATTTCTTGAAGGTAGATTCAACCACCTGAGACATGGGGCATACTACAGTTACTCAAATATTGGTTGATATTGACATCTCCAAGCCCCTCTTTGGAGATGTTGTTCTGATGGTTGAGGATAGACCATAGACACAATAGCTAGACTATGAGGGCCTTCCTTTTAGGTGCAAAAGATGTTTTTCTATTGGTCACTTGGCTTCAGGTTGTCCTCACTCTCACTAGAAGAGTGCACCAACTTGGTGGAAGAATGCTCTTTTGGATCATCTGACTATTTGTGACTCTTAGGTTGATGGCTCATCCCAGGGTGATGAGGATTCCTTTTTGATTCCCCCTATGGCTCCTCTGGATGCGGTGGTGGATTCGGTTGCTAATTTGATCAACAGTTTGGCCCTTGTGTCTGCTCCCTCGACTCATGTTCATGGATGGGACTCTTCTCTGGTTGTTCCTGCCACTCTGCTGGTTGTGCCTACTTCTGGGTCTGAATCTCCAGCTGCTTCTGCTGGGCCCTCGGCCCCTCTTTTGGTCCCGTCTGATGTGTATCGAGACTCTCTTCCTGTTTCTTCTTCGGCGACGTCGACTTCATGCCTAGTGTGTGATCCCTCTTCGGTTGCGGTTGCTGCTGATGACCCCCCATCTTGCCTTGTTCTGTTGTTTTGGTTTCTGAGTTTGATTGGACTATTGTCCAGCGTAAAAAGAAAGGCCTCCCCAAATCTATCACTGCCTCACGACAGAGGGTTAAGGGAGTTAGGTTATTGCCCTCGGGCTCTAGTGTTGTTTAGTCTACAGCCTAGTTGCTTTTTGTATGTTGTTTTTGTACTGCTTTGTGTTGTGCCTGGCCTGACTTGGCCTATTCGTTCTACCTTATGGCCTTGCTTGTGATGGGTTTAGCCATAGTAAGCTGCTTACCTTTATCGAAAACAATGGAATATTACAGATAAGCATAACCACAAATTTGAAAAGAGAATATACAAAACCCACAACTCTAATCAACATGAATCTAAAACATACAAGCACTAACATCCATTAAGACCAAAAGGCTATCTAGGAGCTTCATGCCACCAAACAGGCCAACTCTACAACCAATGCCATGTACTCGCATAAACAACCATGCCATGTTAAAGATATATACATTCAAGAACATCCATGACACTATTATCATCACCCTCTATTCACCTGCATCAAACTCTCACTAAAACAAGATCCCAAATCTCACGTCTCATCCATGTCCTCAAAATTAGAAGATAATAAAAAAACCCTCTAGAGTTCACCAAGTGACAAAACACGTGATCCACTATGAAGTGCTTAGAAAATGCTCTATGTGGCTTATAAGAAGTCTAAAAATGGATACCGTGGGCATAAGATATGACTCATTGAACATCAAATCAAAGAGAACAAATATGGATTTCAACTACAATTTTCTGTTAGAAACAACAAAATCTAGAAAAACCTTTAGTACCACTGTGCCGACTCGAAAAGAAATTTCCATCGATTATAAGAAGTTAAAAATATAATATAGTGGGGGAAAATTATGTCTCTCAAAAAATCTTCTACATTATGCTTAAAAAATAAGTCTTGCCACTATTTTGGTGGCTCTATGGCTAAGGGCGGGTTGCATTGTTGATGGGGCAGCAATAGGGGCTAATGGCGCACCTTAGAGAAACGCTTAGGCTTAACCCCAAGGGGCTAGTTATGAGTAGGGGTTGGCCTCCTCGTAGAACCAAACAATTAACCCTCTAGCGGTAGCAGCCAGTTGGCCATAGAACAAGGCTTCCGTCCTTCTACAGTCGACACACTAATACCATGACTAGTGCAACCCTTGCGTAATAATTTTTTCAAATCGTATTTGCCTTTTTTGTTGACTTGAGTAATATTCTGCAGAGATGTCCTATACCCTTCTTTCAGTTGCATGACACTGCATACAACCTATATAGAGCTTTACATATATGTACGAATTTAACTGTCTGATTCCAATAAACCCTTAAAAAAGGTCAATTTTCTTTTTGCTCCAAAATATATCAAGTTAAATATCAATCCATATGTTTTTGGGCATTTTTGATCCAATGGTGAGCTCTATTTTTTTCCAAAAAATCATCTGCAAAATTTCACCTCCAAAGTCCTCACAAAATGTGCCCAATCAAAAACCCATTTGCTAAACCAACATAAAACCCTAGATCAGCAACACCCCAAATCAACAAATACATTTGAAACCTTGAAATGTCTTTTTTTTTCAAGAACATGGATTCAACTGTGCACAAGATTCACTCACACCAAGGGTTAATAATTAAGAAAATGTCTCTTCCTACAACCTAAATACTAGGTTTTTTGATATTGAATGAAAAAAAATGTAGCAAAATATACAAATTCCACATAACCCTCATTAGATAAATAAATACAAAACAAGTATTTAGAATCCACAATGCAAAATAATAACAAAGCATACCACAAGATAACTCCAGATTTACTGTAGAAAAACTCTTTCAAGGAAAAAATCCAGCCTTCAAAAGCACCCCCACAACTCAATGTATTATCTCAAGAACAAGATTAGAATACCCCTGTAGAGTCTCCATACAAAATTTTGAAACATCAAGCACCCTAGTTGCATTCCTTCGTGTGAATAAGCAAATGACAACAATGTAGCCACACATCTCAATCCATGTTTTCACATATGCAACCTACAAGAGATGCCCAAGCCATCCTTAGCGAACAAGCTAAGAATTACACAAGCCAACCACAACAAATACTCATGTGCTTGATTTTATAAAGACAAGCTTTTACCAAACCATTAAGTGGTATTATATAAATTATGTGTCTCAAAATCATGAGCTTATTAAACCATGACCTCAAATTACATATATGGTACTAAGTTTTTCCAATAATAAATAATTTCCCAATGTGACACCCACATTAAATATTTATTCCATTGTCAAATACAATTTACAAGTGTCCCCCAAGAATGCCTAACCCATGTGGTATCCACATCTCTAATATGCACAACAATTAAATATTTATTTTACATTATTAGCATTATTATGTAAGGTGTACAACACACATTTTCTCAACAAAGTGCTTATCTAATTCATAAGTCATTGGTTTAAGAACCCTAATGTTGTATCAACAATGGATTCCTAAACTAGTTCTACTCTTAGCATACACTACCTTATTGTTATATCACCTTGTAGCAGTATGGAATATTTGAATAACAGGAGGTGAAATTAAAAAAATTAATAGAGCACACACATGCACAAACACATAACACCCAAGTTTCTTTAAAGAAAACTCAATTGGGTGAAAAACTCTAGGAAGGGTATGAAACTAGCATCTCATCACTATTCCTAATGCTATTAAATAAAGTTTCAATGTTGATAATGGCCAATTTGGAGTTGTAGGAATCTACAGACTCCTACATCTCTATTATGCATATGTGTTTCAAAAACTCTACACCTATCTCTCTCTATTATGTTTAAAGTAGTATAAGAATGTCTTGCTCAATCCAACCAACTCTTTTTTCATCTTCCTTTTGGCCCTAAATCCCTCTATGGTTTCCATCAATAATGAAAATAGATCGTTGCTCAACATATCAATGATTGTCCTTGCAACTACCCCTGTTATGAAGATGGATAGTTGTCTTGGATGGAAATGATCATCCATGGTAACCACAAACATATTGCAAGAATAGACTACCCACTTATCCTATGTGACTAATTGAAATGCCCATCGATATACCATAATGACCCACCAATGTGGAAGGAGAATCAAATGCCAAAGGGAAAACAAATTGTCGTGGCTCCTGTTGATGGTTGTTTTGATGCAATCATAACAGTAAGTTAAAATTCACATGAAATGAACTGAAACTATACTTGAAAGATAAGAAGGAATCATTTGAGATTCAACTAATCCCAAGTCTACAATGGTTCGGTTGGTCAAGTTTAGTTGGTCAATGTGAAGCTGTAATGTTCAAGGGGCCTTACGTAGTTTAGGCTTGTTTGGTGGTTTACTGGACTAAGAATATGCAAAAGATCACAAGATATGTTAATACTTTTCATTCCTTTACATAAAAGTATTACTGTACTGCAAGTTCAGATGATTTTCTTGAATTATTGCAGCTTTCTTCTTTTATCTATTTATGAAAACTGTCTACTTTTAACTCTTGTTATGCATGCTTCTTCAAATTTGAGACAATTTCCTTTAGATTTCTACGTTTTCAGCTAAATATTTCAGATGGGTTGGGAAAAGTTAGAAAGATCTAATCTATACCTCATTTAATCTACCGAAGGATCTAATTGTTCTGTTATACACTATGTAAATACCACAGTAATTTGATCAAATCCACAGTAAAAACTTTAAATGCAAGTTCTGAGCATTTTCACAAACATACATTTAAAATTGCAAGCTCTCAAAGAAAATATTTCAAAACACAAAGAAGAGCAGGAGAACACTCAGAAGATAGATGCAGAACTCCAGATTCTATTGTATTAGAAATGAATAGTCATACATGATTTGCAATGTAGGAATGACTCTTAGTTTCATTGATCATACTATAGAGAACTTACAAGCTTTACAGATACAGTAAGGAAGCCAGACATTCCACGCGCACCTTACTGCAGACAAACAGGCGACCTCCTTCTTCTACCTCTAAACTAAGCTAACTTGTTGTATGCTCCTAAAATCCCTGTTGTAGCCCCTGTTGTAAAGTATTACAGTGTAGAGAGGCACAATATAAAGACATTCTGATTGTCCTCACTACAGCAGAAACCTAACTGAACCCCTGGTTCAAACCCCTGGTTACAGCAATAAATATAGGTGAACCAGCTCTTCCAAAATATCTCTGAGCAGTGTCAAATCTAGGCGAAATATTGCCCCTTCTAAGAAGTTCCGGCAGCTTGGCAATAACTTTTGTTTATCTGTTGCAGTAATACCTTTCAGCTGCAACTCTGTCCTCCATTGGTTTGGCCTTGACTTCTTCGCACTTCATCTTTACTTCCTGCTCCTGAGATTGGATTTCCTTCCTCCATGATGTCACTGTGGTCAAGTTCCAGCTGCTTCCTCAACTGCAAGACTGCAAGACAAGACAAGCAATAAGTATCAAATTTTCCAAATGAACAGTAGGGAACCAAAAATATCTGTTTAAATCAGGGTGACCATGCAAAATGTGGAAATCGGGTCCAAAATTGGCAGAAACTGCGTTCAAAATGTACACAGACTGTTCAAAACCCATCGGGTCAACTATCGCTGACCGGGAAAATGCCACGGGCGCCAAAAGAAATGGTTTAAAACTCTATCGCATTCCATTTCCCGCTCATCGGCGTGACAACCGCCATCGGCGTGTCAAAAAATCGCTCGGCCGATGTTCGCTGTTTGGCCGATGGCCTTTTCTATTGTTTAGCTTTCGTTTCCTTCCTATCGGCGAGAGTTATGCCGATACAGCCCTTCGGCCTGTATTTCTCTTCATCGGGCTGACTCACACTATCGGCGGGCCTTTTATTTCCTCCGCCGATCACTATGGTTTGGCCGATGGCCATTTCATTCATCCTCCATCGGCGGGTATTTCCCTTCATCGGCAAGAGTTTTGCCATCGGCGAACTCTATAACCCTTCCGCCGATCACTCTTTTCTTACCGATGTCCCCTTTGCTCATCCTCCATCGGCGTGAGATCGCCCATCGGCGAACCCCAAATCTTCTGCACCGATGCTACTACCTTGGCCGATGCCCTTTCGTCGGCCTGACTCCTGCCGACGACCCCTTCGTTGATTGCCACCGCCTATCGGCGAGAGCTCCTTATATCGGCGAAGGCAAAAAACACTTGGCTGACGTTGTAAGCTTTGCCGATGACAATATCATCGGCGAGAGATACCCCCTCGGGGTGACACTTTCAAACACTGCCGATCGCATTTGTTACACTGATGGCAAAAAAGCCATCGGTATGTCTTCGTTTTATCGACGAAAGCCTAATGCACAGCCCCGATAGCAAATGTTATGCCGATGCGCATAACATACTTTGCTGTAATGTATTAAGGTATGCATGAAATACATTTTTTATGCTCAATACCAAATGTATTAATTCTGCAAAATAACCCCTTGGGTTTGTCATTTTAAGTGCACCTATGCATTTTTCTGTCAAACAGACAATTGTGAGATACAGAGTGGAACCCAGACAAAATTGCCCACAACCCGGAACCACTAAATATGAATATTTCAAAATTTATAACGAATGCCAACAAGAAAAAAAGGCAAACAATTGACTGCACATTATGCAAAACCTGATAGTTCATTTTACCTAAATGATCATAACTTGCAAGATATGATGAATTTTACGATGGTTCAAAAAGCAACCTTGGCTCATTTTTCACAAGGAATCCAACCACATCATGCATTGGTACTGAAAATGCAATTTTCTCTATTTTCAACGAGGTTTGCAAATTTGACTCTGTTTTCCCTTTACCACCAGACAGAACAAACACAAGCAGAAGCAAAAAGCAAAGCAACAGCAGGGGTCCCCATTTTGCTAAGGAGCAATAATGGGGCGTGTTGTGAACATCACAACAGCTCCAAAGTGAAGAAACAACATGAAAATTAAACCACATGTCACTACCCATAATGAAGATGATATGTAGCCAAGGCAAAGTCATACTACTGCTTCAACAAGAGACAACTATCTCTTTGTCATTCTCTTCCCTAAACAACTTCCAACTGCTCCTATTCACTTGAAAAATGACTTGCAACAAGTATAGATACAAAAGTCAACTCTACATGTATTGTGATAATGTTCTAGACTACCACCATGACACATCTCAAACCATTCTCTAAAAACACACTTTTTGTCTATTTTTTTGACACTTGAAACATTGCTAAAAACAATATGGATCACTTGAAAACAATTCTAGCAAAAGACTTACTCAATGAACTAGAACATGTAGGAAAACAGTTGCAATACCTTCCTAGACATTTGCAACATGTTACTAAACACCTAAATAGCACTACTGATAAATACCTTTTATTATTGCAAATATACTTGCAATAATACAAAATTCTTGTAGGGTCACCACAAGTGATCATCACTTTGCTGCAAGTATACTTGCAACATGTACTTGATTGGAAACCTATCCTGATCTAAACATTCTCAACCAAATTTCAAATCATGCCTCCCTAATCATGGGGATTTTAGTCCCCAAAAGCCTTTAAATTAATGGAGAAGGGTTGAGGAACTCTTCACCCCACAAGGTAGATGATGTTGATTGGAAACCTATCCTAATCTAAACATTCTCAACCAAATTTCAAATCATGCCTCCCTAATCATGGGGATTTTAGTCCCCAAAAGCCTTTAAATTAATGGAGAAGGGTTGAGGAACTCTTCACCCCACAAGGTAGAAATCATCCATGACTTGACAACCTTTTGTCTCCAAATGTTCTACTATTCCTTGCACACATAAAGCCATGCTTCAACCCCTTCGACTATACTCTTAGATTTTGAACTAAAAATCTCCTAATTGAATTGATCAACTACTTCCATTTTGAGGTACTAGCTAAAACAATGTTGGATTTGTCACTATGAGAGTTCAAGAAATACTATTTCCCCTTCAAGACCAATATATATTGGTTCTTTCTCCATAAATTAATTACATCTCTTTCATATAGATATGGACTTCCAAAGATCACATCACAAATGTCTAGGAAACCACATCAAAAAGAGCCTCATCAAGAAAATCCAAACTACACCTTGCATTGCTTTGTAACTTTTACCTTCACATCATCCTTCAACCATCCCAAGAAATTAGAACATGGGCTGTTAGTAATTTTCAAACCAAGCTCTTCAACCAATTTGCAAGAAATTAGATTTGCTTGAGAGCACAAACCAAATAAAGCATCAAACTTTTTTCCTTTGGCTTGCACCTTGATGTGAAATAACTTAGTGAGCCCCTCTTCACTTGGAGCTCGTCCACTCACTAATGTAGCACCCTTGTTTGCACCCTTGGACTGCCTACTTAAACGTAGTACCCCAGTCCTATTATTACCACCCCTTGCCTGCACCCTTTGAACCAGGAGCTTGAGAAATCGAATAATTGGTTGTGGCTGCAATTGTGTATCTTGGGTGCATGACACATAATCTTTTTCCAGATCACCTGAACATTCTTCTTCTTCTGCATTGTCCTCGTTCAGTGGATTCCAATTTGATGTAGTAGTGAAGTAATGTACAATGTCAGTTGGATCATGATCTGGTGGTGAAGGCATTGAAAGGTTGACATCCCCCTGATTGGAATTTATTTCCATCCCCATGTTTCTAGCAGCTTCAGCCAGCCATTCTGGTTGGGTAACTTGAGTTGGCAAACTAAGACCATCCAAATTAGGAACTGTATCAGTAGCATTATAAGTTGTATGTAGAATATCAGCAGTATTAGAAACTATTTAACCAACAGGTATTTTAGTGCATTCTTCCTGTACTTCCATTGGATTTTGTTGACTTCCACTTCTATTGTATGTGCTGATGAATTCCATAACTTGTTCATCTGTATATCCAACAAATTGCAAGAATGTTTCAAGTGCAATTATCTTGGGATCCTCATCCACTGTGAAGGTCGGATTCTCTGCTGCACTGACCATAGGTTCTGGACTACCTTCATCTAGTACTTGGAATCCATCACTTGGCCTCATGTCTTCTTGAAGCGCAGACCTATTCAATGGACAAATGCCTATCCTTCGAAACCCACTAATTATATTGCATGGGGTCAAGGCTTGCTTGAATACCTTGCTAGCAAGAATGGCCAACTCTTGTCTACCAATTTCAATTTGTGGGTGGCTTGCCATCCATGCAGACCTTTGTTGTTTGAAATAGGTTTTGAATGGTGGAAAAAAACTCACATTTAGTGGCTGCAATTTGTGGCTTGTATGTGTTGGGAGGATGATGAGGTCAATCCCTAAATGTCGCGCTTCCTCTATGGTCTTGAAGACAACATGGCTGCCATGACCATCAAATATTAGAAGAGTTCTGTTGGTTGGTGAAACCCCTCCGGGGATAGATGTAGCAAAATGTTGTAGCCAATTCAGAAACAATTCTTTCGTCATCCATGCATGTTCTTGAGCTTCCATGCATGCACCCGACTCACAATTTGCTATGTAGTTTTTTATATGCCTTTTTTATTTAAATAGATAAAAACCAGGTATGCTACAGCCTAATGCACTAACACATGCCAAAATAGTAATCCATTCCCTGCTTTTTAAGATGAGGTCGGGCACACAACGGGATCCCAATTTTGCTATTACCTACATTCCGCAGTACCTGGCAGCTTGTACCCCTATTTCGTCATAGTTCCATAATCTGTTGGACCCATACTGATGTGTCTTGTAGATATTTTCCAGATTGTCGTAGAATGAAGCCACTATGCTTGGCCTTAGCATAATGGCTCTATCAGTGTCCACACCCTCTGCAATGTGAATAGTTAGATTTGGATGCCTTTTCCTAAAACCCTCCCACCATGACCTCCCTAACATCCCATTTGTGAAAGGATTTGGTCTAGACTGAATGACCTATGCCACAATAGATTTCAGCTGTGCAATTTGAAGCCCATGGCCTATGTCATCCATGTCCTTGCACCACTGAACTATTTATGCCTCCTCCTCATCAGTTAGGATGGTGCGTGGCCCCCTGTGTTTGGTGTTCGTGATACCTAACAACCAGGCCCTCAAACTACTAGGAGGCACTCCCCACTTCTTTGCAATTACTCTGACAGACAGATTCTTACCGTCGACATCAGCCAAAGCACTCTGGATGTCATTGTTTGTCCATATACTTCTATTGAACCTTGAAGAACTAGTTTGCATAGCTGTAGTTTGAAGGCAATCTGTATTCGTTTCCAAATCTTTTTTATGTGCGGAGGGAAATATACATTCCATAGCAGGTTGTTCTGGTTCTGTGGTATGTGTATCTTCGTCCCCAAATAGCACAGCGGGAAACTTGACCCCTGTAGGTACTTTGATTGTCCTCCTTCCACAAGTTCTTCCCTTTTTACCTCTAGCCATAAGTATGTATACACCTACAAGAAATGCAAACATAATCAGTGTCAGAAGTGATTTGTAGAAATGATGACATCCTTAGTGCAATGACTGAAAACAGATTGAGGCATCTATATTTCATAATGGCATTAATAGATGAATGCAATGGCACGGACAACAAACATAACGTGTTCCATTTTATAATGTTCCATTGTGTTGTTCCATTTTGGACTGTGCATTATCAACATTGGAGGGTTTCATCATTCTGTGGTTCCAATATATATTCAGTACAGTAACAGACATGATTTAATCAATTCAATGAAGTTGCCCATGTAGCAAACAACTAGAAAAGATGTAGCAAATTTCAGCAAACAAATAGGCCTAAAATTCCCTACAGACATGTATATAATTGTAAAATGTTGAGATGTTAAGTACTAGCCTGAAATGTTTCCATTGTCTACGCTGCATATGTCTATAGATCTACATATATGTATATAGATATACAGATATGTAAACAGATATACAGATATGTATACAGATATACATATGTATAATATCATATACATATGTATATGATATACATATGTATAGATATACATATGTATATGATATACGTATGTAGATAGATATACATATGTATATCAATAGACATGTATATATATACAGTATATTTATAGTCTAACCCATTTGTATGTAGAAGCTTTTGATATAAAATGAAACCCTCAATATATGAAATTAAAATATAGGAAAACAATTGTAAATATTTAATGTAACAATAATTAAAAAACAGTATTCGGTCAGAACTAGAAAGAATCTGACTGTAAAATTATTATGGAGACAAAGCCGTAGAATTCAAAACATTCAAAACCCTGATATAATGAAACCCCTAACCGTTGACAATGATATGATGAAACCCTAATATGATGAAACTCTTAACCGTTGACAATGAACCTTGGAAAATATATACCCTTAAAATCTATTGAATGAAGCTGCCCATTATATGCTAAGTGCCAACCTGAAATGTTATATAGACATTAATAGATGTTGAAATGTTAAGTGCCAACCTCAAATGGTTGTCTTAGACAAAATAGGTAAGAATGCCACTACAAAATATATACTCTTAAAAATATACGAACCCATCTGTATGTATAAAATAAAACCCTCATTATATAATAGTATATTATTCTGTAGAGCGAAATAATCATAGCACAAGAGTTGTCTTAGACAAAACACGCTGTATATTATGGTGTAGGGATGGTCGCACCATCGAGAACATTCTGTAAAATGATTAGGTTTTTGGTGTGTAGTTGAATATATTCTGAAACAGTTTGAGTATATATATATGGTGTGTACTTGAAGATGTATTCGGACGTGAATAACAAAATTACATACCAATACTCAACTCACGGGTCATATGAGACAAACACGAAGGTAACCGACTGTATAATGATTGTATAAACAACACCGTATGAAACCAACAGAATGGAATGAAAGCAGTGCTGAAATCACATGGATAAATGTCATCTGTTTCCATTAGAAATATGTTAAATAATGTATGTTAATGTAGGAGATACATACTGCAAAAAGATATATGTTTGTATGTAGCAACATTTGCATAAAATCAAAGCCTTTTTATATATATTTTTTAACATATTACAACACTACTTGTCAAATAATACAAAAATGACACATGCTGAGGATTGACCACCCTAGACCTATATATATAGTATTTTTATCATATTACAGCACTGCTTGTCAAATAATACAAAAAATGCAATGCTAAAGATTGACCACCCTAGACTTTCACTATGCCTTCCAGTGGATCAATAACTGAAGGCCTTGAGCCACTTCACTTGCTCTCTCAATGTGTGCAGGAGAGAGCAAGTCACCATAATTACTCAGATAAAATTGAAATGTTTCCAAATTGTTTCTGAGTATTTCTTCCTGGAATAGTTGCAGAGTTATTGTCACATTGTTTTTTTTGACAGCCTCAACTTCAAACACACCTCCAACCATACCTTCTTCTGGAAACTCGTCGAAATAGGAGATTGCATTGGTCACAGTGTCTTTGTGTTCCTCCTTCACGAACTTGTTGGCCAGGTTATTTCTGTGACTTTTGTTGCCTAGGATTTGAACAACTGTGGAGAATAATTTTTCATAGATCACGCAGTCACATATATGGCCTCCCTAGAAGTGTTGCATTCCTACAACTTGTTGGATTGCAGTGACTAATTGGTCTGAACCAACATTGAACAACCGCTTGATTTGAGTCTTGTGATCTTCTTGTAGGCAACCACATCCACTGACCACCTCCATTGCTTTGTGTGTTTGGAGAGTTCATCTTGTCCAATGGATTTTATAGGAGGGATAGGCAGTTGGTTCATGGGCTCCAATTCAATTGGCATGAGACTACTGAAAAATCATGTAATCAGATTTTGTGTACTTAGAATATTTGAATATATGGAATTTCTTAAGACACATTTTCTAATGCAAGCAGACTTAGTAAGGAAGGACCGTCAATTTTTCAAGAAACCTAATATCAAAGAAGACAATGAATTGTCAAATCCATATTTTGGAGGGTGTGAGAATATATATTCTGGAAATCAAATCTTTATATTGGACAATGTAGTCTTTGAGAATCTTAGTACACTGAACCTAATTAGGTAGACATCTACACTAAAGTTTAAACCTATGTAGCCATCTACACTAAGGCTTTCAGTCACAATAAATGAGAAAAAATAAATATATAATGCAGTATATACACCTACACTAAAATATATATATATATAGCAGTTTTCATAATATATATTTTTGGATTCACAAAATTAACCAACATATATAATTTTTGGATTCACTAAAAAATAAACCTATACTCAAACTGTTTCAGAATATATACTCAAACTGTGTATGAATATATAATCAAACCATTTTCTAATGCTGCTGAAAATGTTTCTCCATATATTTAATGCAGTATGTATATACACCTACACTAAAAAATAAACCTATATATTTTTGGTTTCACTAAATTAACCAACAGTAATATTAATATATTTCTGAATGGGGTTAAAAATATATAGAGGGGTTGAAGCTATATATATATACTCAAACCCTTAATATATTTTTAAACACAGAGAGAAATGTAAACTCTACATTAATATTACTCTTGATTAAAATGCTGACAATTCTAATATATATGTTTAATTTTATCGTGGATGTGGATAGTGCTGTGAGTATATATATATATATATATATAAACCCTTGGTTTATATTTAAAACATATATATATGACATTTGAACAGATTTAACATTAATATTAACAGATACATTTATTTCATATTGACAGTTACAAGTTATAGGTTTAACATTAATATTAACAGATACATTTTCTTCATATTAACATATTTAATGATGGCATATGAACATATATTACATTTGCTTCATATGAACAGATTAAACATTAATATAGATGACACATGTGTGAAGGGGGAGTAAAAGACAAAAAATAAACATTACACAAACATATGCATGAACATTAATATAGATTTAACATGAACAGAAACATATGCATAAAGAGGAAGCAAAAGACATATGAAATAAACATGAACACAAACATATGCATGAACATTAATATAGATTTAACATGAACAGAAACATATGTAGAAAGAGGAAGTAAAAGACAAAAAAAAGGAAACATAGCATAAAGAGGAAGGAATATAAGAAGGTGATGTACCAACCTGAACCTAATTGCGGAAGTCTGAAAGTCTGGAAAATTCCTCTTGGCAGCAAACAGGGTTTGCAACGCTCCTTAAGGAAATTTATGTTCTACGCTGCATAGTGTTCGTCTTATAATGAATTCAAATTTGAAAAAGGAGTGCATTGAATTTAGTTGTTGAGTTTGTATTTAAATTAATATGTAGAAGCTATTGTATTTGATGATATGATACGCAAAAATTGAATTTGGTTGTTGAGTTTGAATCTGATTAAATGTGTAGAAGCTATTGTATTCAATGATGTGATTTATAAATCTCATGGTTTTTCGTATGATTTTGTAATAAAATCGATTGAATTTTTGTTTTATTTAATTTATGTCTGGTTGGAGACCCTGACACCTTTTTATATTTGTGCAGGTGCTTAATGTAAATGGATAGGTACTTATTCTAAATGGAGTTGGTGCAAGTGGATGTGATAGCAAGTATGGGAGAATGTGTGATTGACAGCCAAAATGGATTGAAGTGTTGTGTGTTTATGGTAGCTTAGGTACCAATAGCTGTGCACAAAAGTATGTCAATGTAACCAGATTGACTTTATTTAATGTCCAAGTGGGTGGTTTTTTTAAACATTACCCATTGTGCACTAATCAATAAAGTGTATATTTAAATTGGAATTTCTCCTACTTGCATCATGTTGCCTTCTAAATGCAAGTGGAAGAGTATGTGTGTTGGTTTTTTGAAATGGTGAACTACACATGGAGTTGTGAACATGTATTGGTGCATTTGTGTAAATTTACTAGGTCAATAAACATACATGTATTGGTTCATTTTAAAAACTTTATTGGGGGTTCAAGTGCACAAAAACATAACAGTTATTGGGGCGTGGGCGGCAACTGGCCCCTTTCCCCTACCTCATATTCTCACACTAATTTAAATAACATCTATTACCAAAAAGGATCTTTCCAACTTATTTAATCATAGGTTGTCAAGATAAGTATCAGAACCTTTCAAGCAACAGCTTGAGGAGAGACATCTATGCATGGTAAGCACTAATTTGATTTGTTGAACAGGTTATAAGAAAATTTAGGCGTATTGGCAGATTTCACAACCCTTATAGATTCCAAGAATGGGAGCCTGAATGATTGGAAAATATATGCAAGCTGGAAATGCTTTGGTAGGCATGCACGCAAAAATTGTTTATCAAGAATGGGTAACTTGCAACTAATGGGTTTTATTAATGCCAAGGGGAAAAGGCTCAGAGTTTCCTGCATAGGGCAAACATGGAGGCAATGGGTCGCATTGAAAGTAGCCTTAAATGGATCACACACACAAAATTGTAAAAATATCACTCCATTATTCCAATACCTTTATTCCTGATCACAAAACGTTATTAAGGCACATTTAAGGTCAGATGACGTGAACAAAGTTGTGGAAAATTAGAGTCATATGGGGAGATTGGGGTACAAGTTGGATATCTTTGCATAAAACATTTTGGTACTTTCAATACATACTCAACCAAGCAACTGTAACTAAACAAAATACTATAATATGACCTTAGTTCAGTGTTTAAGTACTTATTTGAAAATTTGCATCTTGAGAATCCAGAGTGAAGCTAAAATCAGTATGCCATCAACAAAGAATTTCCACCTCTTTACCTGTATCATAAAGCAATTCTCCAAAACCCAGAACAAAAATCCTCCTCCCAACAAGCTTCCCCATCCACAATTCTTCTAGACCCAACACAATCAATCTTTCCAAGAATTCGAAAACATAAAGAATGGCAAAGATCATACCTGACAAATCATCTAAATGCAAACATATTGATGTAATATATGTGCTTCTCAAAAACCCCAAGCGATCAATTTTATTCACTGCCATATCAATATATTTTCTCGAATGTATCCCCCTCACCTCATACATTTCTTGATCTTTTAAAACTGAACATCTTAACTCTTTGTCTTCCAAGAGAATGACTCTTCATCTGTGATTCTCGTAACCTATTTTCTTGTGAACTAAAAATGGGTGAAAACAACTCTAAAATATAATTTTTATGAATAAACAAATACCCTATTACTAAATTCTAATTTCTAGTATAACTTATATCACAACTTCATAATCAAGTCTATCAAATACATAAGAAATTGTTGGATAACGATTAGGCCTTGCACATAGACTAGTCATTTTTTAAAATGAGTTAAAAATAACTTATCCAGCTCAATACACACTACCCTCCCTCAAGAAGTAATGTAGGCAAATGCAGTCCAAGAAGTGCAAACATGGGAAAGACAAACTAGAACTTTAAGAACTTGTTGATTTGACATCGCAAAATCTTAGGTCCATAGAGAAAAAAAAACATGCAAAAATTGCCACTAAGCAAAATCTTAGCTCCGTAATAAATGCAAGATCGAGTATGAAAATACGGCAAGTGGTATGAAAATCAAGGAAAGATCACTAAGCACACAAAGTATCAAAGCTAAGCTAGTCTCTCTGTTTTTGGTATTTTAATCTGCATTGAAATAAATTTATTATAAAACTTCAATCCCCAATCCTCCCTTGAGAATGATGCATGCAGAGATGAATCCCTTTTGGAGGGGCACAAAAAAGCCTCTCATATGCTGCCCTGCCTTATGGCAGTTCACATTAAATAACCCTTCAAAACCATTTTTGCATCTCATATAATCCTTCTCTCTAAAGAATTATAATGGTGCTAGTACCGGAATCTATAGAATTTTTTTGCCAAGAATTCAAAACTGAAAAGATTCCTACATGACGTCTATAAACAAAAGCTATACAAAGATTTGGAAGTTCGTTTCCTTTCAGTCGAATAGAGAAACATACAAAACTTTTCATTGGAAAGTTCATTCAAAAGCTCTAAGGAAGATGCGAGTTTTATTTAGGGCACTTCCAAAAAACCATATGCTATACGAATATTTGGAATGTCTCACCCTTTGATCTGACCCTGAAGTGGAGTTACAATCTGTTGGAAAACATTTTTGAGAAAATTACATATGATAGGATATGTCATTGCAACTTGTATTGTGTAATATCTATGGCTCAAATACCATTTTTGCATTTGCTGTCCTCTGTTATTACTGTGGTGGATAAGAACAATGGTTAGATCTTTTCTAACAATTGGCTTATTGTTATAAATTGCTCCCTTACAAGTGAGCCTTATTCACAGTTTGAATCATAATCAGAAATTAGAGAAGCCATTTAAAAGTTACCACAACATCCACTCTACAAGCAACATGATTTGAGTTCAGATCCCACAAGTAGTATGATTGAATTCAAATTCCACATCAACTCTACAAGTAAACATAATTCTGGTTTCAAATCTCATAAGTGATATGATTCAAGATCAAATCCCATGTTAGCTTATTCCCGGTCAAAGTAATTAGAGATCTTTACATAAAAAGCTTAACAATAAAATCAAAATAATTGTAGGTGCCTCGCTACATACCAAATTGAGCTTCTGCTGTAGTTTTACAATTACAAGCTAGAAAGGTCATCATATCTGCAAGGTTAGGAAATTGTCCCAAAAGAAAAGAGAACCCTTTATTCCTATTGTGGTTTTTGGCAGGGAGCAAAACGAGATTTCTATCCTCCAAATGAATTGGTTATTTTTATCTTTGATCTAATAATTTCCTCAAGAGGGGTGTCAAAGGATCCTCAAAATGATGGAACAAAAAACGATCACACAGTTGTTTCAAGACAATATTATGCTTACCTGTGAAAATCTCAAAACTTAAAGGGTTATTTTTATTTCTAAGTTTTGGCAGGGAAGTGTCCCTGTAGGTCAACCATCCCAGTAATACTCTGAATCTGTTGTATGCTGAAGCTACTGCTGCTATGCTGAGGACCCATCCGACAAGGGCCAAACTAAACTTAGGCAATAGGATCACCAATCTAAGTTTTACTTGATTTTGAGAGCACTTAGGATAGCCGACATAACCAAGTATCTGAATACTACTCCAGCTCAATCAGTCTTTAATATCATGATGGGATGTGGTACACCAAACCTGATAATAGACATGATACCACATTTCTTTCCTTCTAATTTGGGATGAACTTCCATAGGATTCAATCCTCACCAGTAAGAGGATACTTACAGAAATCAATTCCAGTCTGATTCCCTTTCGCAATGCACAGAAGAAGCCTCTCATAAGCAGCCCCCATTTTCTTGGCCGTAAACAATCTCTCAGCCCTCCTCCTGCAGTTACTCCCCTTCTCCTTCAAAACCCCCTTTCCATCCTCCAAAACCCTCTCCAATCCCTTCTTCAAAGACTCGAGCATGGGACTGAAAGTATACCCAAAATCCTCGCTCACAATCAAACTCTTAACCACGCTGGCAAAGTGCGACACCATAACCGCCTTCCCACAAAGCATGGCCTCAATAGTCGTGTGGTCGAGTCCCTGGGCCCTCAAAGTCGGATTCAGGAAAACATCAAGCGCATTATAAAATCCCCCCAGCTGAGCCGCGCTGAGCGGCCCAAGAACCTTTACATTCTCCCCCAATTCCTTATATCTACCCGCCCATGGCCCGTCCCCTGCAATTAAAACGAAAAAATTAGGATTTCCAGAACGAGAGCTCCCAATTAGGGTTTGCAGCGCCTCGAAAACCAGCGGGTGGCCCTTATCCTTCACCAGTCGCCCAGCCATGCCGATCACCAAATCTGCACTCTCCGGGATCCCGTACTTGAGCCGGAAAGATTTCCCGGCAGATTCGTCTGGCTTGAAGAGCCCTTCATCCACGCCGTTGATAATCACATGAACTCTTTCTCTCGGCAGCATATAGATTGTGCGCAGGATTTCTCCAACCGAATCACTAGTAGCAACGTGGTGAGCATACGAGGGGAAAAATTTCACCTCATCGATTACTCGTTGCAGGCGATCGTTCAAGGTCCTCTGCACGTCAAGGGTTCGAGGCTCGTCAGGGTTTCTGGTAAGATCCTGCACAATGTCGGAGTGAATCGTCTCGTAGCCAATGCCATGCCACGACGCCACAACATTTCGCAACCCCGCAGCCCGGCCGTGCGGCAGCGCGACGGATTCAGAGTGAATTACATCAAACCCCAGCAACTCTTTTCCTTCCTTATTTCTTAGGGTTTCATTAACCTTGACAAATTGATCCCATGCTTCGCGGGAATTTATGTTGCCAGCCGCAGTAGGCTTCGAGAAATGAAAAGTCATTAGCTTGAGGTCGGCTGTGTCCAGCGGGGCTCGATCCCGAGGCGCCGAAGTCGTAAAGACATGGATTTCGTGGCCGCGAAGAGCAAGCTCACGGTGTAGAGTTCTAGCATGGCGTTCCAGTCCTCCAGCGGCGAAGCCCAGCGGCCATTTTTTCACAAACAAGGCTATTCTCAGCCGCGGGTTCGAGTCCCGCCGCGAGGGGAAACTGAGCGCATTCCACGAGCTGGAAAGCTCGCGCAGGTCGCCTCGGAAGGGGATTCGATCCGACAACGTCGAGGTTGTTGTTGTGCAGGGGGTCTGTAGATTGTGGGTAGGAGATAGGAAAAGCCATGGCGAGTAGAGAAGGAAGGAGAGGAAAAGTAAGAAGATCCAGATGACGTACCAGTTGCACATCTTGGGATTGTTTCTTGCCTTGCTCTGGATTTCATGGCTCCAACTGCTGCCGTTGCCCATTTTTTTCTGCTGCTACGGAAGTGCGGACGATCCATCTGATCAAGGTTTACTTGCGTTGAAAACAGAGGCTCCTCCATGACTATTTTTTCTATTTTCTTTTTGCACGTAAAAGTCAACAACGGTATTTTTTAAGCTTTTGTGCATAAAAGTCGGAACGTCGCACGGATGACTTGTTTATTATTTATTAGTAGCTGCCGTAGCACGTTAACATATTTCCATAATGGAATTGATAGCAAATATATATGGTACAATATCAATGATTTTTTAAAAAATAAATAAATGGAATTTAACTAGATTAGGTATGTAGATATGGTTATCTCTAGATTATAAAGTATTCATTTAAATTAATAGTCATCTTTTAGTTAAGTTGATAGGGTAGGGCAACTAGGGGTCGAATCTAGATTAATCTCACTTCCGGTGATTTGAACCTTGGTGGAGGAACATACCATCATCCTCACCAGTTGAGTTCAACCATTTGAACAACCACCTTTTGGTAATATCAATCTTTTTCTATATCAATGTAAGGGAAAATGAACATTATTTATGGATTTAACTTAGGTTAATTAAGTAAATGCAACTAATTAAGCACAAATTAATTTAGATTAAATAGCAATCATTGGAATTGATAAGTTTGATAATGAAATGACTATTTTAAGAAAGTCAATGTGATGGATAATGTTACTTAGCTTTATGACCAAAGGATGATTGCCTTTGTTGAAGATTCTAGAATTAGACTGGCATCTACTTGAGAAATGTGTCTCTCTATTAGTGAAATGCCTTGGAACCTACATTGGATATGTGCTTTGTTTTAGAATGTTTATGGGTCTGGGTTAAGTTCACAATCATGGATTTGTCTTCTAAGTCTAGACTCAACCCTACACAATGTATGAGTTCTACTATGTGATTCATCTAATGGATCTCCATCTACTTGGCTCTGCTCTGATATCTCAGGACTAACAATATTTTATAATACTTAAAAAGGGTTGTCATTATGTTGCAAGGATATGTGTTCGCCTAGTTCAACCCCTAGAAATGAGTACAAAAGTTTGAAGACAACAAGAAAGGACCATATCCAATGAATGTATGCAAATTCGTTACTCCTTTTAATGCACCAAATCTAAATATTTTGCTATTGATTGCTCATTTAATGCTTTAGAACGAGAGATGATGCATGAGAGATGAGAGATTTGAAATGAATGCAATTAAATGTCTTTGAATACTAGCACATAGCATCAAAATTTGTAAAACATGTGCTTAGCCAACTCAAAGCAAGAAAATGAAGGGAGCTAGTTGGCCAAATTTTGAATTTTAAAATTTAGAAAGGAAAGGGTGAAGTCTGAAACTAGGATGTTAACCCCATGACCAAGGAAATGACCTTGGGTAGGTAAACAAACATATCTATGTGTATAATGGCTATATGGAGATAGATGTATGGATAAATGTAAGAAATGTGAGGATTAAGTGAATGTATCAAAATATGTGTTTGTGATGATAAGGTAGGGACTAAGTGCATGGGAATGTGTGTGAATATGGATGGGTAAAGGGCCAAGGGAATGAGCCCAACCTCACACAATATTGCTCCATTTGTCAATATGTATATGTATCAAGACATTTCCTCAAAGTGGGATAAAACTAAACAGGAAATGACATGGGCATCCAAATTTCACCATTATAATAATAATAATATATTTTTATGTGAAGTCTTATTAATTGTGTCAAACAACATGGCAATTTAACATCTATTATTTTGCATTCATTTAATTTATTTTTATGAAAGAACCAATCATAATAATGTATTTTTCCATCTATTATAAAGTTTCAATAAATGGTATGATTATGCTTAGTTGTCAACTGTAACAAATATTGACAAATATCAACCTTCATTTACCTACCATAAAGGTTATCTAGGTGAGGTGGCAACTCCTAATTTGAGATTTTTATTTTTCAAATCAATATTGTTCATGTTGTCTATATAATCCTCTCACTTGGGTGAGATGGTGAACGAATTAGGAAAGGAAAAGCAAACATTATTATGGCTAAATAAGATGATATTGGAATCTAATCTCTGAGATGTAATTTCTTCTTCAAGCAACCTTATGCATTGTCAAATGAATACCATCATTTTTTGGTGCTAAATTAATTGCTTTGTTGTGTTATGCTCACTGTATTTATGAGTCCAATCTCTATGCTTTCACACTAATAGATATACATGCATCAAATTGAGGAGATCCATTTGCTTTCACATTAATAGAAATCTAGCAATTTGAGGAGGACAGTAGCCAACTACATAGTTGTGTAGGTGTAGAAAATTTCATCTATCCTTACATTTATTTCATCTTCTTTATTTTCCTCTACAATACAAAGTCTAATTGAATCATCATAATCCATGCAAAGTGCAATACAAAGTGTATACATTTTACACAAAATAGATCTCTCAAAGCATTAGTAGCTTTTGATTTTGCTTTTACAATTGTTTCTTTCTAAATCTATCCAAATTTTATAGAGTTGTTATCTTTACATTGGACATATAATATCTACAATATGAAAGGCCAATTATTTTATCATTTCCTAATCCACTAAAAAAAAAAGATAGATCATATTTGTAGCAAGCACCAAAGAATAAGGATGCAACATAAATTGACTCTAGAAAGAAAGAGTCTTATAGTGTAAAATCCTCAATTTCAAACTCCATTTTGCTACTTTGATATCATAATAATTTCTTATAGTGTAAAAATGTTTAACAAAATCTAGTGCTTTTACAAATTGCAATGTATTTATGTAGTTATTATATGAGAATTCCTCCACTTATATAGATAACAACACAACTTGAAACATTAATATTTGTCCTACCACATGCTATAAAGTTAAAAATTCATAAAATGACATTTGTAATATTTTTGTAATCAATAATCTTAAAATCAATAATAAGAGAAGGATAGTCTACACTCACCCAATTTGGCATAAGTTATAAAATCTTGTTAAGAACTTAAAGGTGGTGTGTTGCATAAGTAATATTCCCTAAAAGCTCATTCATGAACTTTATTTCTAAATTGACTACTACTTTCTTTGCATCTCCCATCTGCGTCCATTGTTTGCTTACTCTAAAATAGTTGTTGACTCTCCTTAATCAGATTTATGGATTTGTTAGCTCCAAAATTACTTTGTGGTTGCATCATTTGCAAGATCACATTTAAAAAACTACAAATATAAGTCAAAAAATAGGAATGAGTAAGTACTCATGCATAAGTTCAAACCAAGTTTATAATAATCACATTTATAGTAATCATAATATGATTAACATATAGCTTTTAGGCAAGATAGGCTCTTCTTATCCATCACATAGGAAGCTTTGACTAGTTGAGTTGGCACATGGGCCCCATCTTCCTTTGTTTCCTCTATCATGTTACATCTCCTTATCTTTCCATGAGGCACATAGGAAGGTAAACTAACCACTAGCTACGTTTTATGTAACAATCATACTATGATAGATATCTAACAATCATACTATGACATATATCTAAAAATTAGCTACGAATATCATATCTTTGTGCTAGCAATTGCCACAAGAGTGTGGTTACTACTTCTACTCGCCATTTAACTTTACTATGTAACCATCTATGAACACATTTACAAAAGGGTAACATTAAAAAAAATCCAAGTAGGAAACCATTTGACAATGTGTTAAACCTAACTTGAATGTTTAGACTACTTACTCCGAAATTGCTTCAAAATATTGTGGGTGTTGACTGACTGTGAAAACACCAAATCTTGCACACTATCTAGATCTAGGATGGCGACAAGAGGATATCAGTTAGGGAAGCACAAAACTTGAGTCTTGAAAGGTAAGATTCTAATCCTCTATATAATGTGAGTAGGAGATAGGAAAAGCCATGGTGACTAGAGGAGGAAGGAGAGGAAGAGTAAGAGGATCCAGATGACGTACCAGTTGAACAGCTTGGGGCTGTTCCTTTCCTTGCTCTGTATTTCATGGCTCCAACTACTGCCGTTGCCCATTTTTTTCTGCTCCTACAAAAGTGCAGATGAACCAATCTGATCAAGCTTTACTTACGTTGAAAATAGAGGCTCCTCCACTACTATTTTTTCTATTTTATTTGGCACGTAAAAGTCAACAACGGTATTTTTTAGGCTTTTGCGCATAAAAGTCGACGTCGCACGGATGACTTGTTTATTAGTCGCTGACGTGGCACCGTAACAATGGGATTGATAATAGACATTATATTTCCATAATGGAACTGATAGCAAATATATAGTACAACATCAATGATTTTAAAATAAATAAATAAATGGAATTTAACTAGATTAGGTATGTAGATATTGTTATCTCTACTTTTCTTTAATAGATTAGGTGTTCATTTAAATTAATAGTTATTTTTTAGTTAAGTTGATAAAGACTAATCTCACTTCCAGTGGATTTGAACCTAGTGGATGGCATAATCAAGGAACATACCATCATCCTCACCAATTGAACTACAACCTTTTGGTAATATCAATGTTTTTCTATATCAATGTAAGGGAAAATGAACATTCCTTATGGATTTAACCTAGCTTAATTAAGTAAATGCAACTAATTGAGCACAAATTAATCTAGATTAAATAACAATCGTTGGGATTGATAAGTTTGATAATGAAATAACTATTTTAAGAAAGTAAATGTGATGAATAATGTTACTTAGCTTTATGACCAAATAATGATTGCCTTTCTTGAAGATTCTAGAATTAGATTGGTATCTACTTGAGAAATGTGCCTCTCTATTAGTAAAATGCCTTGGAACCTACATTGGATCCATGCTTTGTTTCAGAACGTCTATGGGTCTGGGTCAAGTTTGCAATCATGGATTTGTCTTCTAAGTCTAGACTCGACCCTACACAATGTTTGAATTCTACTATGTGATTTGACTGATGAATCTTTGTTTGCTCTGCTCTACTCTTGTAACATCCACATCCGAAATGATGAGAAGTAACTAAGTTTTCACAACGGTAAAATTTTTTTTACAAGGTAATCAAATACAAAAGTAACTCATCTATAATACAATACAACATTTTTTTTTTTTTTTCATTTTATCATAAACATGATTGCATTTTCATAAACTGAAGGAAATGATATTCATAATACACTTTGTTTTCTAACAAATGAAATTTTCTTGAGATAACAAATATCAGAAACATACCATTACCATGCATCTCGATTGTCAACCCATTACGTTCAAGACTCGGCAATTCCTCAATATTTGGAAGAGAAAGTATCTTCAAGGAGCTTAACCTCCAACCACAGACCGTCGGTCTCCCGCACTCCTTCCTAACCGGAAGTGGCCCTACCCTACTCAAGAGGATAGACTTAGGATAACCATCGGTGTTTGCCATCTGAGCTCTGGTGTTGTAACCTACGTGTCTTGTTATCGTGCAGATCCCTAGATACCCTCTAGTCATGCACGACCCTCCACAAGAAACGCCATCCAGTTACGGTGAACGTTTGATGCACTTGAGTATAGTACACCACCTTGGCCAAAGGATTTGTATTTAGTTAACGTTCTAAAAACGCATGAACTTGGTTCACCCACCCTACTCGACTTGAACTGGTCGAAATCCTACAGTTTCCTATTTGTATAGTTTGAACTATTTTGCCGACCTTGATGACCTCAAGGGCTAGGAGATCCTCCTATAATAGCGCATTGCGCAATATTTACTCTAATCTCGAGTTCAGACTTTCATAATCCTATTATCCTGTAAAAAAAATTATTGTTTAGACACGTCCACTCCTAAGTGGTTTCAAATTTGTTTACTTGGTTCCCATGTTAACACAACATACTCAAGTATCTAAATCATTTTTCGTTATCCTGAAATTCGAGGATTCTAGACTCATATGGTCTACAAGGTTAAACGATTCTAGCATCGTCGCATGCAACGTAATCTCGACTCACATGCAGGTTTTCAACTCAAATTGTTCATTTCAGAACCAAGACGGTTTCCTAAACATTACCAACACTTTATCTTCCTACTCCTCTTTCCGAGTCATTTAGTTTCATATGATTCATATAGCTGAGAGTCGTAAATATATCTAAAAGGTTTGGGAATCCTTCATATGTAGATAAAGATATTAAACGGATAAGACGTCGGCTGTTTACAACTGCATTTTTCGGCTATCAACAAACTAAATTTTACGTCAAAACATGCCTAAGAACTGCGGTTTGACTCCTGCACAGCATGCACGTGGAGCATCGTGTTTTCTTGCTGTGGAGCTATCGTTTAAAACCTCCAAGGGCAGTTCTAAGTTCATAATACAGTCTTAAAGGAAACTCTTCTATCTTACGTCATTGTCTATCGTTCGCAGAAGGTAAATTACATCTTGCACCAAGATAAGTTCGTTCCTAATTGCATATACTTTAGAGAACAGCGTTCTTTTGTTTTACAATGTCATTTATGACGAGAAATGTTACAGTTTCTGAGTTTACAATTCCTAGAAGGCAGTAACACTTCTATTTCTGAGTTTTTCTAATCTTAAAACACAGTAATGAGACAGCATACTTCAGTTTCTGAGTTTTTCACATATCATACACAGCAATGAAGCCATTTCATGGAATTAACCACACACTGAAATCGTAGTAAACTTACGTTGTCATTCTATTCTACTCATATTAAACGTATTAATCTTCCATAAATATGAGACTCTCTTTCTTACTGTTTTAAACTGAGACAAATGGTAAAGGAAATGAACCTGTTGTTAAAAACGGAGGTTGCTATGGCAATTCCACGACCTTTCCACTCTCTTCCCACTACTGCCTTTTACTCTCTTGCAGCTTCTATCTACCCGTGGATGTCTCCTACA
Organism: Cunninghamia lanceolata; assembly: GCA_027924645.1. Lineage (NCBI taxonomy): Eukaryota > Viridiplantae > Streptophyta > Pinopsida > Cupressales > Cupressaceae > Cunninghamia > Cunninghamia lanceolata. The sequence goes on along the minus strand of BSBN01000443.1, from coordinate 10,202,777 downwards.
CAGTTACCTCTCTTTTCCTACGACTATGCTCTAATCCCACTTATGCTATCTTCCCACCTTGTGCTCTTTTCACACCGAATGCTCTCTGCCTCTTGTTACTTCACAGCACAGTAACTATCTCTCTGCCTCTCGTTACTTCACTGCACAGTAACTATCTCTCTCTGCCTCTCGTTCTCCTCACTACACAGCTACTATACTCTCGCTGCCTTTCGTTCTCCTCACTGCACAGCTACTATACCCTCGCTGCCTTTCTACACAGTTACTCTCCTCTCGCTCTCCTCACTATCCCATTACTATACTCTCGTTCTTCCCAAAAATGACCTCCTCCTGCGCATAACTTCGCAGCCTCCTCTACTAACTGCCCCCGACCTTACCCGACTCCTAGATTCCCTCCAACGTTGGAGTAGATCCTCTCCACTCTAACTTCCGCGACGGCCTTCACACAAGCACTCCCTTATCCGTAGCAACAGATTTCCTTTTTCCGTCGACGGTGCACAGGAAAATAACTCTCCCTTCGCAACCTTTCTGTCGTTTCTCCCTCCACGACGGCTTCTCCTTCCTCCCTCAACCTTGCGAAGATAACTCTCTTCAAAAACTGCCGTTCCACGCTGCCCTCCACTTCTTCTGCCCACGAAGGAAGTTGCAACAACTTTCCATGATGCGCAGAGATAAAGGAAAATGTTTTCTCTCTCCGCAGATTCTTCTACTTTTACACCACAACCACCGAAGCCTCTCCACACTCCAAGGTGATGGAGTATTAACATTTAATAATGGTTACACCCTTTCTAATCCGCAAGCTAACCTCTCACGTCTTGGTTAAAAAAAAATCCCTCCAAAGAATTCTCGGTTGACGTAAATCTAAACACATGGGTTGACATAACTAATTATGAACCCGACTTCTCACGTAACATGACCATACAAAAGGTGGTGGCTCCTTTGGCGACATGGTCCGCTAGAAGACATAACAACTCCGCCTTCACTCGATAACCAAGGTATCTAATTCCATCCAAAAGCCACTACAAGATGTATTACGGAGTTAAGCTCGGCATGGCGGTGGTTAGGCAATGGCTAGAGCATCGTGTTGATCGAAAATGAAAAGGAGACAAAGACCAACTTATTAAGAAAGCTTCAAGGTTAAATTGACAACAAATCACGGTCATAACTAGAAGGAAAGACTCACACTACACGATGACTAAAATAAATTACATCACGCTATGGCTTCAAATCGACATTCGTAGATCTACGCGAAAAGAAAATATTCACAACACAAGTTCGACGCGATTTACGACAATCACGCCGGATTGATCGTATCGCAAATGAATTCTTACAACGTTAGACGCTCAAGGTCGACTTCTCACATCTTTCGACTACAGAACAAGATTTACTATTTTGCCACACCATGGTTCATTAAATACTTATAAACGAAAATAGTAAATGTCTAACTAAGTCGACTTGCTATTATGGACTTACGACGCCAACGACGACTCCAAGATTCTACAAGACGACTTTTGACTAGGATGTTATACTTTATCCTTTGACGTCGACAACAAATTAACTACCCAAACCGACAAACAAGACTTACTTGTTGGTTCCTAGGTTTATCTATCTGTTTGGCGATCTCAGTGACAAACACCTTTGGTTAGTTTCCAGAGTCTATACTCTCTCTCGAAGATACTTTCTCTTCCGTCAAACACGATCCACCTGTTCCTGCATCGACAGACTCGCATACAATTTTGTGGTCAAAGCATCTATGATCCAAATATAATATATTCAAACATCATTGCATTTATTATAAAGACATTTAGTCTACATATCACCTTGATCGTAATCAATAGATTCCGCAATTTCATATAACAACTTAGTAAGATAAATTGTCAGTTTTCATGTCGTTCTCAACATAGTAATTTACTGAAATTTGCAAGAAAGTAAATAGCATAATTATTTTCAAAAGGAGGGATGTAACATATCCTTCCCCTTTAAAAATCATCGTCCCCGATGATTAAGTTTATCAAGCAAAAACTTAAACTTAAAACAAACTTTCTATAATGCAACATTAATGTCTTTAAAAAGTTTTGGAAATCTTTGATAAATGTCTTTGTAGTCTTCCCAAGTGGCGCTATCCTCGCCATATTGGTCCCACTGTATTTTGCATTGCAAAACTTCTCGATTACGTAAACAAAGTTTACGCATTTCGAGCACCTTGAGTGGCTCGATCACAACCACCTCGGGTTCTTGCATCTGTAAGGAATTCCAGTTAAGGATGTGGTTATTACCTACAAAATATTTCTTTAAGTACGAAACATGGAAAACATTATGCATCTTAGACAAGGCTGGAGGTAGAGCAACTTTGTAGGCAACCGGATTGATAATCTCAAGAACTTCGAAAGGTCCGACATAACGAGGAGCCAATTTCGAAGATTTACCAAATTTTATAGAACTCTTTTGGGGTTTCACTCGCAAAAGCACCTTCTCACCAACAGAGAAGTGCCTAGGCACTCGCTTGCGATCTGCATAACTCTTTTGCCTGTCATTGGCTTCTACCAACCTCTTCCTAATCACTTTAACTTTTTCTTCCATATCAACAAACATTTTAGGTCCAATGCTTATCCTATCTTCCAGCTTATCCCAGCTTATAGGAGTTCGGCATTTCCTTCCATATAATGCTTCAAATGGCGCCATCTTAATGGCAGAATGATAGGAGTTGTTATAGGCAAATTCGACAAGAGGTAAATATTCCTCCCATCTGTATTGCTGATCCATGCAATACATTCTCAAAAGGTCTTCTAATACCTGGTTTACTCTTTCTGTCTGACCATCAGTTTCAGGATGATAAGCAGTACTTACATTCAATTTAGTCCCTAATGTAGAAAATAAGGTTTGCCAAAACCGTGAAGTTATCCGAGCATCTCTATTAGATATTATCTTTTCAGGTACCCCATGCAATTTGAAGATTTCTTGCACAAATTTTCGAGCCAAAAGATGTGCTCCATCTGTCAAATTTCCCGGTATGAAATGTGCAACCTTAGTTAGTTTATCCACAACAACCAATATTGCATCATGCCTATTCTTAGACATTGGCAACCCTTGGACAAAATCCATACTAATAACTTGCCATTTCCATTCCGGAATATCATGTGGGTACAACAACCCAGCAGGATGTTGGTGTTCTACCTTAACTCTCTGACACTCCAAACAACTGGCTACAAACTTTGCAGAGTCACTCTTCATTCCCTTCCAGAAATATAATGGCTTGACATCCGCTAACAGTTTTGTTACACCAGGGTGTCCAGAGTAAGGAGCACAGTGAACTTCCTTCCACACAAGGTTTCTAAGTTCCACTGAATCAGGGACATACATTCTTCCCTTGAATCTTAGCAATCCATCGGATTCAAAACTGAATCCGTCATATCTTGGGTCCTTAGGGTTTAGGTGCAGAGCCTGTTTCACTTGTTCATAATACTCATCCCCAGATAGGTTTTGCAATACTAACTCTTTAAAGTTAGCATGTATGGAGATTATAGAGGCTATATGCCTTCTTCTGTTTAAGGCATCCGCTACTCAGTTTTCCTTGCCCTTGATATAAGAAATTTCGAAGTCATAATCTGATATTAGTTCCAGCCATCTCCTTTGTCTTGCATTGAGATTAGGTTGTGTGAATATGTAGCGAAGGCTTTGGTGATCAGATTTTAAAATAAAAGTCCTTCCCAACAAGTAATGTCGCCACATCTGAAGGGCGTGAACCACTGCTGCCATCTCTAGGTCATGAGGAGCGTAGTTCTGTTCATAATTTTTCAGCTTCCTTGACTCATAGGCTACCACTCTACCATCTTGCATAAGCACACCTCCCAATCCTTCCCCCGAGGCATCAGTGATAACCTCAAACTCTCCCTCTGGATCAGGAACTTTCAGAATTGGAGCGGTTGTTAATTTTTCTTTTAACAAGTCAAAAGCCTTTTGACATTCATCCGTCCAAACAAACCTTTTTCCTTTTCTCTGCAAGGAGGTAATGGGACTAGCAATGCTTGAGAAATTCAACACAAATTTTCTGTAATACCTAGCCAAACCCATGAAGCTTCGTACCTTTGACACATTGGTAGGTTCAGGCCATTCCATAATAGCTTTTATTTTGGTCGGATCAACTGATATCCCATCGGCTGATATTATGTGCCCTAAATACTGCACTTCTTTCTGAAAGAAAGTGCACTTGGAGAGTTTCGCATACAATTTATGCTCTCTTAATCGTTGCAACACTATTTGAAGATGTCGTGCGTGCTCCTCTTCATTCTTGGAATAGATCAGAATATCATCAATGAAGACTAGTACAAACTTATCAAGACAATCTCTGAATACACTATTCATGAGATTCATGAAAGCAGCAGGTGCGTTGGTCAATCCAAACGGTAACACCGTGAACTCATAATGACCATACCTCGTTCTGAAAGCTGTCTTGGGAATGTCTTCGTCTTTCAACCTTAACTGATGGTATCCAGATCTCAGATCTATCTTGGAAAAGACTGATGCGCCATGCATTTGGTCAAATAGATCATCAATTCGTGGCAAGGGATACTTGTTCTTTATAGTTGCCTTGTTAAGCATCCTATAGTCTATGCATAGCCTTAGAGTTCCATCTTTCTTTTTGACAAATATAACTGGGGCTCCCCATGGTGATACACTTGGCCTAATCAAATTCTTAGACAAAAGCTCCTGCAACTGAGTTTTTAATTCCATAAGTTCAGTGGTAGTCATACGATACGGAGCTTTAGAGATTGGCTCCGATCCTGGTTTAATATCTATACCAAAGTCAAATGTTCTCTTCGGAGGCAAACCAGGTAACTCTTCAGGAAATACGTCTCTGAAGTTGCACAGAAATGGATATTTTTCCTCAAAAGATTGCTTCTCCGACGTTTCCTCTACTAGGTCCATCTTAACTGCAAAAAGTTGACACCCCTTTCGCCTAGCCCGCTTTAGTTGTTTTGATGAAATAGATCTAACCTTTATTTCCCTCTAAATTCCTTGGAGATTTACAGTTTTGCCCATCTCATCCAGACACTCAATGGTTTTATGAAAACAATCTACTTTAGCTCGATGTTTCCACAACCAGCTCATTCCTAGGATGACATCGTAGGACCCTAAAGGTGCTACGTATAAGTTTGCCTCAGTGGTGAAGTTAGAAACATCAATCCTAGCTTCAAACAAACATTGCTCTACCTGTGCCTTTGAGTTATTTGCATACTCTACTGTCCAAGGTTTTGACATAAAGCCAGCTTTTCTAGAAAATTTACTTAGAACTCTAGGTGACACAAAATTTTCTGTTGCACCAGTATCAAATAGAATAGAAACAGGGACTCCAAATAAGGTACCTGTCATCTCAATAGGAGTGATTTGATACTCCGCTTGCCGATTGTCAAGAGCGGCATGAATCCTTTGCTAAAAGGCTTCCTGTTGTGAAGGAAGCTCCGTGTTCCTAGGCCTCCCATTCGGCTTCTTGTTGGGACAACGGTTGGCATAATGATCTCCTCCACACGAGAAACATCCTCCTATAGGTCCTCGCTTCTCAGATGGTCTACTTGCAGAATCACCATTCTTCTTAAAATTTGCATTTCTCTTAAAATCTTCACCTCTGCGCTCATTACCAAATCCTCCTTGATTCTTTCGATTTCCCTTATCAAACCTCCTGTTTCCATATCCCTTATCGTTTTTCCTTTTAAAAGACTGATTGTTGTAGTTCTTATCAAACTTCTTGCGTTTCTTGTCACGGTAAGCGGAGATAGACTTAATCTTCTGCTCCTGTTTTATTGCCTTTTCATAAACTTGATCCATTGTGCTTGGACCATGCACCTCCACTTCACCATCGATCTGAGGGTTGAGTCCCATGATGAACTTTCTGATTTGGAACCTTTCATCCTTTTGGTATTGGGGAACATACTTCAGTAGCCTAGTGAATTTTTCTGCGTACTCGACCACAGATAGTTCACCTTGCCTGAGGTTTTGAAAATCCATTAGCTTCTGATCAAAATACAACTGTGGTAACCATCGTTTTCGGAATAGTTCCACGAACTCATCCCATGTCACCTTCAAGGGACTTAGTTCCAACTCCATTTTCTTATTCATCCACCAAGTGGATGCTTCCCCAGACAGCTGATAGGCTCCCCACACGGCTTTAGTAACCTCAGAGTAGTTTCTGATCTCAAAATATTTCTCCATTTCAGTCAACCATGCTTCAGCTGCATCTCCAGTTTTCATTCCATCAAACTTTGGAGGGTTAACCTTCTTCATATCCTTAGATAACTCTAAGGCAAGTCTATCCTTGGTTCTTCTTTGGGCTTCACTATCATCATGATGTTCACTTGACGTGCCATTTTCCCAATGCTTACTCTTGTTTGTGAAGTGTGAGTTCTCGTTTCCATCCTCTGTGTTACCAGTTTCATCTATTTTCCTTTCTAGTTTGTTCAACCTTTCCTTGGTTTCAGTGAGCATGTTGAGGATCCTATCCAACTTGTCAGTGGAGTTTTCCCGAGAGTTATGACCTTCCCGATCCTCCCCCTCGTTAAACCCTGATTGGTCCTGTTGCAAGTATGAGGTAAACCAGTGTTGTCATTGATGTCAACATACTCATATTGCATTGACAAGACGGATTGCATGAGCAGTGTGCTGAGGATATTGAGAAAATTAGCCTCAGTCAGGAACAGTGAAGAACAGTGATGAGAAGAAGGCAAATGTACTGTATAGGATGAGAACCGGAGGATGCGGATTAAAGGGTCTGTAGATATGAGTCTTGAGATGCTTCAGTTAAGATTTCAGAGGTCCGCATGAAGATCTGAAGGAGTTGTGGCTGTCGGTATGGAACCGGTTCCGGCAAGTGTTCAGAGGTGACAAAGGATCACAGAAAGGTCCGGTGAGGTCCGGAATTGTATTATCCTAATCTGCGGATTGGAAGGAGTGTTTGGGATGTCCTTGTGATGTGTCATCCTGATTTGTGTATGATTTGGAGGTCTGGAAGTACCTTTTGCATTATGACAGTGGCGACAGACTGTGTTCTTGAAGTTCCGGATGAGGAAGACAAGAGATTCCAGTAAGTAAAGGAAGTGCGGATGTATCCGGTCATTCAGGCAGGCTTGTGAAGGTTTTTGGATCGTGTTGAGGTTGTGTTGTTGATCCGCATTGGTAGTAGAGCCCGGAATTGAAGATATTCTTCCGGATGAAGTTCTTGTTCAGACTAGCCGACCGGATGAGTTGATCATCCTGTGAATGTTCTTGTGGTGGCCGACCGGATGTGTTATTCATCTTGCGGATATTCTTATGGTTGATTGCCGACTTAGATGATTGTTCCTAAGTCGATGTCTTGTATAAATAAAGGTTTGTGAGTTCATTTCGAGTGTGTATGGAGTGGATGAGTGTGGGATAGCGAAGAGAGGTGCGAAAGACAGAGCAGAGGTTTTGGGCTTAAATGGAACTGATCCGGACATAGTAGAGATGTCATTCTCCAGTTCAAGATTGTGATTTTTATCACTTTGTAGACAGTGTGTCTCCTTGTAGGCAGTGGGCCTCTTTGTGAGCAGTGTGCTCGGGCAGTGAGCCGTAATTGGCATGTGCCATTCATTCTTCTTTATTCTTCTAACAGAGAATAATTCTTGGGTTAATCACCCCGTGGTTTTTCCCTTAACCGGGTTTTCCACGTCAAAATCTTGGTGTTCAATGTGTTGATGTTCATCTGCTCTGAGTTTATGCATTATGCTTTCATAGATGGTTAATTGATATGCTGTTAACTAACAAAGAACAATCAAGTGTTTAAAGTAAGAGCAAGTTTTATACAACTGATTCAGCCCCCCCCCCTCTCAGTTGTATGCCCTAGATCCAACAATTGGTATCAGAGCCACGTTCCTCTGAAAGGAGCTTAACCGCTTGAGGAGATCCAGGATGTCGTCATACAAGAAGGATAGTCCGAAGTTCGATGGAACCAACTTCACTCTCTGGAAAGGTCGCATGAAGTGTCACTTGGAATGTATGGGAAAAGCATACTTGGCTATGATCTCAAAACCATATGTACCTCCACAAGGTGGTCCGACAACTCTGAATGAGATTACAGATGCTGAAAATAATCTGCAGACCAAGGAAGCCCTACTAAGCGTATTGAATGATTCAAATCTCTCAAATGTTATTGACCTACCAACTGCATATGAGATCCTGACTAAACTGGAACTTCTGTATGAAGGAGATGAGTTTGTCAAAAGTGCAAGGTTGCAAAGTCTGAAAGGGAAATTTGAAAGATTGAAGATGAGAGATGATGAAAACATCACTACCTTTATGCCAAGAGTGAATGAGCTGGTATGTGGAATTAGAAATGCTGGTGGAACTCTAGATGAAAATGAGATTGTCTGCAAAATCCTAAGATCCCTTCCTGCTGCCTACAAAATCAAGGTTGCTGCCATTGATGAATTCAGAGCCCACACAACTGTCACAAGAGAACAACTGGCTGGCAAACTAGCTGCATTTGAAATGACTGAGTTTGGAGATGATCCTCCCAAGACTGAATCTACTTTCAAAGCCAGTGCCTATGTGAAAGGCAAACAGAGATTTGATCCGGGAGAAAACTCATCAAGGAAAATGTCATGGTATGATCAAGAAAGAAGAGACATGGAAGAAGAAGAAGCAGAAACAACTCAACTTGAAGCCCTCATTGCAAAGAGACTACCAAGAGGATCCGGTAAGTATGAAGGAAAACTACCCTTTAAGTGTTTCAACTGCAATAAGATTGGTCATTTTGCTTCAAGATGTCCGGAAAGATCTGCAAGGTCTAATACTAACAGACAAAGGTTTCAAAAGAATTGCTATTATGTTCATGAAGAAGATGACAATGAAGGAGTAACAGATGATGAATCAGAACTAGGAAGCAAATCCGGAAATGAGTGGGTGTTTATTGCCATCAAGGAAGAAGATTCAATACTCTCTGAATCTGTCAATCACAAAGTTGTTGAAAAAGCTTTGGCTGCTCAAGTGGAAGAAAAGGATGATTGGGTTATTGACAGTGGATGTTCTCACCATATGACTGGTGACAAGAATAAGTTCTTAGATTTGGAAAGGTATGAAGGAGGAATGGTAAAGTTTGGTGACAATTCTGCTGGCAGAATCAGAGGCAGGGGAACTATTTCCTTTGATGGAAAGAGCAAAACAGGTAACGTACTATATGTTGAAGGATTGAAGCACAATCTTCTCAGTGTTGGTCAGTTAGTGGACAAAGGCTATGATCTCTGATTCAAGAATGGAAAATGCAGAATCTTTACAAGCTCCGGAACTGAAATTGCATCCGGTACTCAGACAAAAGGTAATATCTTTCATCTGGTTGGTTCAAATAAAAGTTGTTTGTTTGTTCAAATTGATCAGAGTTGGTTATGGCATAGAAGAATGTGTCATGTAAATTTTGATAACATCATCAAGATAAGCAATACTCAAGCTGTAAGAGATCTTCCAAAATTGATGAAACCTACAAATAGTTTGTGCAAAGAATGTCAGCTAGGTAAACAAAGCAGAGTCTCTTTCAAAAGCCAAGATCAGTCTTCTACCGGATTGTTGGAATTAGTACATACTGATCTCTGTGGTCCGACAAGAATCAAGAGTCTGCAAGGTGATAGATATTTCATGTTGTTAATTGATGATCATTCCCGGATGATGTGGGTTACCTTTCTAAAAGAAAAATCAGAAGCATTTCAGAAGTTCAAAATCTTCAAAGCTATGGTAGAGAATCAAACCGGATTGAAACTAAAGTGTCTAAGGTCTGATAGAGGTGGTGAATTTACATCTGGTGAGTTCATTGACTTTTGTGAGAAGCAGGGTATAAGGAGACAGTTGTCTACTCCTAGGACTCCACAGCAGAATGGAGTAGTTGAGAGAAAGAACCGGACCATCCAGGAAGCTGCCAGGACAATGATGTTGGAAGCAAATGTTCCTCAAATGTTTTGGAAAGAAGCTATCAGCACTGCAGTCTACACTCTCAATCGAGTTCAAATCAGAAACAACACCGGTAAGACCCCCTATGAACTCTGGTTTGGCATCACTCCTACTGTGAAATATTTCAGAGTATTTGGTAGCAAGTGTTATATTAAAAGAGATGAAGATCTAGGAAAGTTTGATGCTAGAAGTGATGAAGGAATTTTCTTGGGTTACTCCACTCAAAGCAAAGCATACCGGTGTTACAATAAGAGATTGAGGAAGATGATAGAAAGCACCAATGTGAAAGTTGATGAAGGAATTGAGAAGCCTTCAAGATTTTATGAGTTTGATGAAGATGACCAAGACAGTGTTCAAAGAACTCAATCCTCTCCGGTGAGACAGAGTCAGCCTGATCTGGTAAATCAGGAAGAAGAGATAGGTTTGAATGAGCCTGATCAAGAAGCAGCAGTGCAGGATACTCCCAAAATTCCAAGGTATGTAAGACTGAACCACTCTGAAGATCAGATCATAGGTGACAGAAGCAAAGGTGTACAAACTAGAAGGAATGTTGCTCAAAATCAGGATGAATGTTGTCTGATTTCAAAGATTGAACCTAAAACAATAAATGAAGCCTGCAATGATGAAAACTGGACCAAAGCAATGGAAGATGAATTGATGCAAATTGAGAAAAATCATACTTGGGATCTTGTTCCCAGACCTAGAGACAGGAATGTAATTGGAACCAAGTGGGTCTTCCGGAACAAACTAAATGAAGCTGGTGAAGTAATCAGAAACAAAGCTAGATTGGTCTGCAAAGGCTACTCTCAAATAGAAGGAATTGACTTTGAAGAGACTTTTGCTCCGGTGGCAAGAATTGAAGCAGTCAGATTACTTCTTGCATTTGCTGCCTTCAAAGACTTCAAGGTATATCAGATGGATGTCAAGTCTGCCTTCCTAAATGGTGATCTGGAAGAAGAAGTCTACATTGAACAACCAAATGGATTTCAATTGTCTGATAATGATGATATGGTCTGCAAGTTGAAGAAAGCTTTGTATGGATTGAAGCAAGCCCCAAGAGCATGGTATGAAAGGTTGGATAAGCATCTTGTGCAGATTGGATTCAACAAAGGTACTGCTGACAGTAACTTATATTTCAAAATTGATCATGAAAATATTTTGATTGTTGAAGTGTTTGTGGATGATATCATTTTTGGAGGAAGAGATAGTATGTGCAAAACTTTTGCAAATCAGATGAAAAGTGAGTTTGAAATGTCTATGCTTGGTGAAATGAATTTCTTCTTGGGTCTGCAAATTACTCAAACAAAAGAAGGGATCTTCATTTCTCAGACCAAATATGTGAAAGAATTGTTGAGGAAATTTGGTATGGAAGACTCAAAGCCAATGAACACTCCTATGGCAACCGGATGTAAGTTAAGCAAAGATGATGATTCTCCAAAGGCAGATCAGACAAAGTATAGATCAATGATTGGTGGATTGTTGTATCTCACTCAAACTAGACCAGATATAATGCAGGCTGTTGGTCTTGTGGCAAGATTCCAGGCTGATCCTAGAGAATCTCATGTTATGGCAATCAAAAGAATTTTTAGGTACTTGAAAGGAACAGTTTAGTATGGTCTATGGTACCCTAGAGATCCAGATTTCTCTCTTCATGCTTACACAAATGCAGATTGGGCAGGAGATGTGGATGACCGGAAGAGCACTAGTGGTGGAGCATTCTTTTTGGGGAAGAGATTGGTTTCTTGGTTAAGCAAGAAACAAGATGCAATATCTCTGTCTACAACTGAAGCAGAATACATTGCAGCAGCAGGTAGTTGCACTCAAATCTTATGGATGAAGCAGATGCTAAGAGACATTAAAGTTGAATATGAGGAGCCTATCACAATTTTCTGTGATAATTCAAGTGCAATTAATATTTCTAAGAATCCGGTATTGCATTCTAAGACTAAGCACATATCTATCAAGTTTCACTTCTTGAGAGAACAAGTGAACAAGGAAGAAGTCATATTGGAGTATGTTCCCTCCAAGGATCAGATTACAGATATCTTTACTAAACCTCTTCCCAAGGACTCTTTTGAATATCTCCGAGAGAAGTTAGGGGTCATGGCCCCTCCGGTGATGAACTAGGATGCACTGATGTGCATCAGTCCGGTGGATATCACAGTCATATCTTGTGATCCGGATTGATGATGGGGAGCTGCAACTAAGGGGGAGCAGCTGGTATGATTCTGATGTATGAGAATTGCAAGTATGAGCCCTTTGCCATTGATGTCAAAGGGGGAGAGAAGACATGTGAAAAATAAGTAGCTGATGATCAAAGGGGGAGCAGTAAATGGGGAGAAGACATGTCGCTGATAGGGGGAGCTGTGACAGAAAGGAGAAGTTCTTGTCTTGATAGTTTTTCACATCATATGTTGCCATCAATGACAAAGGGGGAAATTGTTGCAAGTATGAGGTAAACCAGTATTGTCATTGATGTCAACATACTCATATTGCATTGACAAGACGGATTGGATGAGCAGTGTGCTGAGGATATTGAGAAAATTAGCCTCAGTCAGGAACAGTGAAGAACAGTGATGAGAAGAAGGCAAATGTACTGTATAGGATGAGAACCAGAGGATGCGGATTAAAGGGTCTGTAGATATGAGTCTTGAGATGCTTTAGTTAAGATTTCAGAGGTCCGCATGAAGATCTGAAGGAGTTGTGGCTGTCGGTATGGAACCGGTTCCGGCAAGTGTTCAGAGGTGACAAAGGATCACAGAAAGGTCCGGTGAGGTCCGGAATTGTATTATCCTAATCTGCGGATTGGAAGGAGTGTTTGGGATGTCCTTGTGATGTGTCATCCTGATTTGTGTATGATTTGGAGGTCCGGAAGTACCTTTTGCATTATGACAGTGGCGACAGACTGTGTTCTTGAAGTTTCGGATGAGGAAGACAAGAGATTCCAGTAAGTAAAGGAAGTGCGGATGTATCCGGTCATTCAGGCAGGCTTGTGAAGGTTTTTGGATCGTGTTGAGGTTGTGTTGTTGATCCGCATTGGTAGTAGAGCCCAGAATTGAAGATATTCTTCCGGATGAAGTTCTTGTTCAGACTAGCCGACCGGATGAGTTGATCATCCTGTGAATGTTCTTGTGGTGGCCGACCAGATGTGTTATTCATCTTGCGGATATTCTTATGGTTGATTGCCAACTTAGATGATTGTTCCTAAGTCAATGTCTTGTATAAATAAAGGTTTGTGAGTTCATTTCGAGTGTGTATGGAGTGGATGAGTGTGGGATAGCGAAGAGAGGTGCGAAAGACAGAGCAGAGGTTTTGGACTTAAATGGAACTGATCCGGACATAGTAGAGATGTCATTCTCCAGTTCAAGATTGTGATTTTTATCACTTTGTAGATAGTGTGTCTCCTTGTAGGCAGTGGGCCTCTTTGTGAGCAGTGTGCTCGGGCAGTGAGCCGTAATTGGCATGTGCCATTCATTCTTCTTTATTCTTCTAACAGAGAATAATTCTTGGGTTAATCACCCCGTGGTTTTTCCCTTAACCGGGTTTTCCACGTCAAAATCTTGGTGTTCAATGTGTTAATGTTCATCTGCTCTGAGTTTATGCATTATGCTTTCATAGATGGTTAATTGATATGCTGTTAACTAACAAAGAACAATCAAGTGTTTAAAGTAAGAGCAAGTTTTATACAACTGATTCACCCCCCCTCTCAGTTGTATGCCCTAGATCCAACAGGTCCATGCTAATGAAATTTCACACCTGTTTAATCATATACTAATCAGTTTTACGCTTAATAAATTAAACACCATCAAAAGAACACAACATTTGATCATAATCATCATTGTTCTCAAACCAAAATTTTGTCTTTATTCATTTTGCAAAATTGTTTCTACATCATTAGAGATAGACAAATCTCATGTTTCTACATAGTGTTATCTAGTGGAGTGTAACCTTCGGATTCATTGTCCGACACATAATCACGAGGTGTATACCCCTCAGACTCACTCTCAGAAGATAACTCGATAATCTCAGCTCTAGGCATTACATGTGGATCTCTAGTGATCATGGGTATAGTACTAGGTACAATCTCAGGTACACTAATAGGTACACTATCAGTTTCAATCCAGGAGCAACGGTTGATCATGGTTCGAACCACCATCGCTGCTCCCTCTAGGAGTTCTCTCCTCACTCGCTTAAGTCGTGACATTGCATTGGCTAAAGTTTCCACATCATCGAGCCAAATGTCGTTCTCGTCATTGGTTTTCTCTATGGTCTTGACCATCGCAAGTCGTTTCTGCTTAGCTTGCAGATAACGCTTCTTACCCGCGAAGGATTTTCTTGTGGTTCTCTTGGTGTATGCCATCCTGGCACAATAAACCAAATCATTAGCTACCCGCATAATGATGATTTCCTAATCAGGTTAGTGGACTCATCAGCCCTAGTGCTGAACCTAGTTAGCTCTGATACCATATGTAACATCCACATCCGAAATGACAAGAAGTAACTAAGTTTTCACAACGGTAAAATTTTTTTTACAAGGTAATCAAATACAAAAGTAACTCATCTATAATCCAATACAACTTTTTTTTTTTCATTTTGTCATAAACATGATTGCATTTTCATAAACTGAAGGAAATGATATTCATAATACACTTTATTTTCTAACAAATGAAATTTTCTTGAGATAACAAATATCAGAAACATACCATTACCATGCATCTCGATTGTCAACCCATCACGTTCAAGACTCGGCAATTCCTCAATATTTGGAAGAGAAAGTATCTTCAAGGAGCTTAACCTCCAACCACAGACCGTCGGTCTCCCGCACTCCTTCCTAACCGGAAGTGGCCCTACCCTACTTAAGAGGATAGACTTAGGATAACCATCGGTGTTTGCCATCTAAGCTCTAGTGTTGTAACCTACGTGTCTTGTTATCGTGCAGATCCCTAGATACCCTCTAGTCATGCACGACCCTCCACAAGAAACGCCATCCAGTTACGGTGAACGTTCGATGCACTTGAGGATAGTACACCACCTTGGCCAAAGGATTTGTATTTAGTTAACGTTCTAAAAATGCATGAACTTGGTTCACCCACCCTACTCGACTTGAACTGGTCGAAATCCTACAGTTTCCTATTTGTATAGTTTGAACTATTTTGCCAACCTTGATGACCTCAAGGGCTAGGAGATCCTCCTATAATAGCGCATTGCGCAATATTTACTCTAATCTCGAGTTCAGACTTTCATAATCCTATTATCCTGTAAAAAAAAATCATTGTTTAGACACGTCCACTCCTAAGTGGTTTCAAATTTGTTTACTTGGTTCCCATGTTAACACAACATACTCAAGTATCTAAATCATTTTCCGTTATCCTGAAATTCAAGGATTCTAGACTCATATGGTCTACAAAGTTAAACGATTCTAGCATCGTCGCATGCAACGTAATCTCGACTCACATGTAGGTTTTCAACTGAAATTGTTCATTTCAGAACCAAGACGGTTTCCTAAACATTACCAACACTTTATCTTCCTACTCCTCTTTCCGAGTCATTTAGTTTCATATGATTCATATAGCTGAGAGTCGTAAATATATCTAAAAGGTTTGGGAATCCTTCATATGTAGATAAAGGTATTAAACGGATAAGACGTCGGCTATTTACAACTGCATTTTCTGGCTATCAACAAACTAAATTTTACGTCAAAACATGCCTAAGAACTGCGGTTTGACTCCTGCACAGCATGCACGTGGAGCATCATGTTTTCTTGCTGTGGAGCTATCGTTTAAAACCTCCAAGGGCAGTTCTAAGTTCATAATATAGTCTTAAAGGAAACTCTTCTATCTTACGTCATTGTCTATCGTTCGCAGAAGGTAAATTACGTCTTGCACCAAGATAAGTTCGTTCCTAATTGCATATACTTTAGAGAACAGCGTTCTTTTGTTTTACAATGTCATTTATGACGAGAAATGTTACAGTTTCTGAGTTTACAATTCCTAGAAGGCAGTAACACTTCTATTTCTGAGTTTTTCTAATCTTAAAACACAGTAATGAGACAGCATACTTCAGTTTCTGAGTTTTTCACATATCATACACAGCAATGAAGCTATTTCATGGAATTAACCGCACACTGAAATCGTAGTAAACTTACGTTGTCATTCTATTCTACTCATATTAAACGTATTAATCTTCCATAAATATGAGACTCTCTTTCTTACTGTTTTAAACTGAGACAAATGGTAAAGGAAATGAACCTGTTGTTAAAAACGGAGGTTGCTGTGGCAATTCCACGACCTTTCCACTCTCTTCCCACTGCTGCCTTTTACTCTCTTGCAGCTTCTATCTACCCGTGGATGTCTCCTACATAGTTACCTCTCTTTTCCTACGACTATGCTCTAATCCCACTTATGCTATCTTCCCACCTTGTGCTCTTTTCACACCGAATGCTCTCTGCCTCTCGTTACTTCACAGCACAGTAACTATCTCTCTGCCTCTCGTTACTTCACTGCACAGTAACTATCTCTCTCTGCCTCTCATTCTCCTCACTACACAGCTACTATACTCTCGCTGCCTTTCGTTCTCCTCACTGCACAGCTACTATACCCTCGCTGCCTTTCTACACAGTTACTCTCCTCTCGCTCTCCTCACTATCCCATTACTATACTCTCACTCTTCCCAAAAATGACCTCCTCCTGTGCATAACTTCGCAGCCTCCTCTACTAACTGCCCCCGACCTTACCCGACTCCTAGATTCCCTCCAATGTTGGAGTAGATCCTCTCCACTCTAACTTCCGCGACGGCCTTCACACAAGCACTCCCTTATCCGTAGCAACAGATTTCCTTTTTCCGTCGACGGTGCACAGGAAAATAACTCTCCATTCGCAACCTTTCTGCCGTTTCTCCCTCCACGATGGCTTCTCCTTCCTCCCTCAACCTTGCGAAGATAACTCTCTTCAAAAACTACCATTCCACGCTGCCCTCCACTCTTTCTGCCCACGAAGGAAGTTGCAACAACTTTCCATGATGCGCAGAGATAAAGGAAAACATTTTCTCTCTCCGCAGATTCTTCTACTTTTACACCACAACCACCGAAGCCTCTCCACACTCCAAGGTGATGGAGTATTAACATTTAATAATGGTTACACCCTTTCTAATCCGCAAGATAACCTCTCACGTCTTGGTTAAAAAAAATCCCTCCAAAGAATTCTCGGTTGACGTAAATCTAAACACATGGGTTGACATAACTAATTATGAACCCGACTTCTCACGTAACATGACCATACAAAAGGTGGTGGCTCCTTTGGCGACGTGGTCCGCTAGAAGACATAACAACTCCGCCTTCACTCGATAACCAAGGTATCTAATTCCATCCAAAAGCCACTACAAGATGTATTACAGAGTTAAGCTCGGTATGGTGGTGGTTAGGCAATGGCTAGAGCATCGTGTTGATCGAAAATGAAAAGGAGACAAAGACCAACTTATTAAGAAAGCTTTAAGGTTAAATTGACAACAAATCACGGTCATAACTAGAAGGAAAGACTCACACTACACGATGACTAAAATAAATTACATCACGCTATGGCTTCAAATCGACATTCGTAGATCTACGCGAAAAGAAAATATTCACAACACAAGTTCGACGCGATTTACGACAATCACGCCGGATTGATCGTATCGCAAACGAATTCTTACAATGTTAGACGCTCAAGGTCGACTTCTCACATCTTTCGACTACAGAACAAGATTTACTATTTTGCCACACCATGGTTCATTAAATACTTATAAACAAAAATAGTAAATGTCTAACTAAGTCGACTTGCTATTATGGACTTACGACGCCAACGACGACTCCAAGATTCTACAAGACGACTTTCGACTAGGATGTTATACTTTATCCTTTGACGTCGACAACAAATTAACTACCCAAACCGACAAACAAGACTTACTTGTTGGTTCCCAGGTTTATCTATCTGTTTGGCGATCTGAGTGACAAACACCTTTGGTTAGTTTCCAGAGTCTATACTCTCTCTCGAAGATACTTTCTCTTCCGTCGAACACGATCCACCTGTTCCTGCATCGACAGACTTGCATACAATTTTGTGGTCAAAGCATCTATGATCCAAATATAATATATTCAAACATCATTGCATTTATTATAAAGACATTTAGTCTACATATCACCTTGATCGTAATCAATAGATTCCGCAATTTCATATAACAACTTAGTAAGATAAATTGTCAGTTTTCATGTCGTTCTCAACATAGTAATTTACTGAAATTTGCAAGAAAGTAAATAGCATAATTGTTTTCAAAAGGAGGGATGTAACAACTCTGCTATGGTATCTAAGGACTGGCAATATTTAAAAATTCTTAAAAAGGGTTGTCATTATGTTGCAAGGAGATGTGTTCACCTAGGTCAACCCATAGAAATGACTACAAAAGTTTGAAGATAACAAGAAAGGAACATATCTAATGAATGTATGCAGATTTGTTACTCTTTTTAATGCACCAAATCCATATATTTCGCTATTGAATACTCATTTAATGCTTTAGGATGAGAGAGAATGCTTGAGAAATGAAATATGTGAAATGAATACAATTAAATGTCTTTAAATACTAGCATGTAGCATCAAATTTTGTAAAACGTGTGCTTAGCCAACTCAAAGCAAGAAAATGAAGGGAGCTAGTTTGCCAAATTTGAATTTTAAATTTTAGAAAGGAAAGGGTGAAGTCTGGAACTATGATGTTGACCCCATGACCAAGGAAATGACCTTGGTTGGGTAAATAGACATATCTACATGTGTATAATGGCTATATGGAGATAGATGTATCGATAAATGTGAGGATTAAGTGAATTTATCTAAATATGTGTGTAATCATAAGGTAGGGACTAAGTGCATGGGAATGTGTGTGAATATGGATGGGTAAAGGGCTTAGTAAGGGAATGAACTCAACCTCACACAATATTTCTCCATTTGTCAATATTTACATGTATCAAGACATTTCCTCAAAGTGGGACAAAACTAAATGGAAAATGACATGGGTATGCAAATTTCACCATTACAATAGTAATAATATATATTTATGTGAAGTCTTATTCGATTGTGTCAAACAACATGGCAATTTAACATTTATTATTTTGTATTTGTTTAATTTATTTTATGAAAGAACCAATCATAACAATGTATGTTCTATCTATTGTAAAGTTTCAATACACATTACGATTATGCTTAGTTGTCAACTATAACAAATATTGACAAATATCAACCTTCATTTACTCTCCATAAAGGTTATCTAAGTGAGGTGGCAACTCCTAATATGAGTTTTTTATTTTTCAAATTAATATTGTTCATGTTGTCTATACAGTCCTCTCACTTGGGTGAGGTGGTGAGTGAATTAGGAATGACAAAACAAGAAATATTATGGCTAAACAAGATGATCTTGGAATCTAATATCCAAGATGTAATCTTCTTTAAGCAACCTTGTGTATTGTCAAATGAATATCATCATTTTTTTAGTGCTAAATTAATTGCTTTGTTGTGTTATGCTCCCTATATTTATGAGTCCAATCTCTACACTTTCACACTAATAGATATACATGCATCAAATTGAGGAGATCCATTTTCTTTCACATTACTATTCTCATATTCCAAAAGTCTACACTCGCCCAATTGGACATAAGTTCTAAAGCATTGTTAAGAACTTGAAGGTGATGTGTTGCATAAGTATTATTCCCCCAAAAGCTCATTCATGCACTTTATTTCTATATTGACTACTACTTTCTTAATTGCATCTCCCATCTACTTGTATTGTTCACTTACTCTAGACTAGTTGTTGAGACCCTCCTTGATAAGATTTATGGATTTGTTAGCTCCAAAATTACTATGGTTGCATAATTTGCAAGATCACATTAAAACAACTACAAATATAAGTCAAAAAATAGGAATGAGTAAAGTACTCATGCATAAGTCCAAACCAAGTGTATAATAATCACATTTATAGTAGTCATAATATGATTAACATATAGCTTTTAGGTAGGATAGGCTCTTCTTATCTATCACATGGGAAGCTTTGACTAGTTGAGTTGGCACATGGGCCCCATCTTCCTTCGCTTCCTCTATCACGATGCATGTCCTTACTTTTCCATCGAGCACATAGGAAGGCAAACTAATGACTAGCTAAGTTTTATGTAGCAATCATTCTATGACAAGTATCTAAAAATTAGTTGCAAATATCATATCTATGTACTAAAAATTACCACGATGAGTGTGCTTACTCCTTTTTCTCACCATTTAACATTACTATGTAACCATCTACGAACACATTTACAAAAAGGCAAGTTTTAAAAACATCCAAGTAAGAAACCATTTGACATTGTGTTAAACATAACTTGAATGCTCATACTACTTCCTTTGAAATTTCTTGAGAACACTGTGAGTGTTGAGTGATTGCGAAAAAATCAAATCTAGCACATTATCTAGATTTGGGATGCTAGCAAGAGGGTATTGGTTAGGGAAGGACAAAACTTGAGTCTTGAAAGGTAGGGTTTTAATCATCTATATAATATTTGAAAGGAAGATAAGACGTGAAAATGCTTGCTACACTAATCTATGAGAAGAGAATGTAAGAAAATACGATCTAACAATTGTATCCTAAGAAAGAATAAGATACATAAATAACAACCATAACACAATGATATACTCTAGGAAAACCCTTTTAGGAAAAAACCCATCCTCCAAAGCATGAGGAATAAGTTACAATATAATGCTCATGTTCAAGCCCTTATAGGAGAATCACCAACATGTAGGTTGGTGTAATTCTAGTAGCATAATGGTACCTACAAATTCACTAGGATACCTCCATCTCTAGCATCCAATAAATTAAAGGAGTGAATTAGGAATTTATGAATGGTAAACCATAAACCATGGGCCAAAACCATGACCCAATATGGTGCCCAAATCATGGGCCCAAATTTCAATGCCACCTCCCATTACGAGTCAACATGTTATTTTACTAAATGCTTTTACATTGCCATAATCTTTCATAACTTTGTCATAATCCACTCACCAACTTGGGTAGTCCACTAAATGGCTCCATTATCTCCACTCGAAGATGTCCTATGACATGTCATAACATGCATCATAATTTGGTCAACAATGTAAATCACCTCTTACATGCTCTTACATACATCATACATTCTCTTACACATTAGGATAGATGCTTTTACACATCTTACATGATAAAATATTCTCTTACACACATTTACACGTCATAATAAGGCATACACATGGCATAAATGGATATCATAGTGGGATGTCTTTTTCCATGAGGGATCACAAATAATAAATCAAACATTAGAATTTAAGGTGTATGACACACCTATCCCAGCATAGGTTTATACCATATAGCATAAGTTTTTTTAGTATGTATCCAAATTAACTTCTTCTTCTTTTGTTGAAACAAGGACATCAATATCTAGTGCACAAATATTTTTCAATTTTTTTTCTCTATTTTTTTATTTTTCCGTGTGTGTCGAATAGAGACCTTGATGTTTAGTGAAAAACATACGTTCATTAGAAAATAGAAAATAAATATATAAAATCAAATGAAACATATTCAAAATCATACTTTTTGGAAATCTTATACTAAGGACTACATATTTACAAAATAGAATTTCTAAATGACTTCATTTGATTCCCCAAAAGGTGAAGCAAAATTGGTTTTTTGTTAGCATTTTGATAGGTGCAGAGGAGACTCCATCAAGGGTTTGATTTAAGACTAGGGGCTTCTTTCCAATGGGGTTTGATCTAAGGGGGTTTTATCTAACCCCCTTCAATTAAACTCCTTTATATGGAACCCCTCAAGGCTTAAATCATTAATTTTTCTAAAAATATGTGATTTCAAACAAAAATTATGATGTCCAAAGTTTGGGACTCAGTATTGTGGGATCACCCTTTATCATAAATTTTGGTGGCATTTGTACACCTATCAAGGAGACAATGAAGGGTGGTAGGAATGAGTTTCATTAGAAGATTGTAGTAGAGAAGAGCTTTCATATTTTGAAGGAGAATGTGACAAAATAGTCAGTTATAACATTGTTAGATTTTCAAAAGTGTTTCAAGTGGGTTGTGTTGCAAGTGGGATAGTGATAAGTGGAGTTTTGAGTCAAGAAGTAAGCCCATTATAGATTTCAATGAGGACTTAGGTGAAGCTAAGAAGAAATATTCAATATATGACCAAGATGTTATGTGATTGTTTAAGCACTTAAGGTGAAGAAATTGTTTGCTAACTAGGGAATTTGTTCTATTTAGAGATCATCAAGAACTGCAATTTATTAACCAAGGTAAGTTGAACCTAAAGCACATAAAGTGGGTTGAATTTCTTTAGAGTTATTCATTTGTTTTGAATCATAGGAGGGGTAGACCAAATAGGGTAACCTATTCATTGAGTAGGAGATGCATTTTCTAAATGAGATGCAAGTGGAGGTTGTTGAATTTCATTCCATGAGAAGTCGTACGAGGATGACTTGGATTTTAAAGAGGCTTGGACAACATGCAAGAGTACAATTGACATGTATAGAATTCCATGGATGGAAAATTTTATTCAAGAGCATTTGTTGTTCAAAGGGCATAATTTGTGCATACCTCAAGGTTCAATGATGAATAATTTGGTGAGAAGTATAATGAAGGTCTTACTAGACATTTTAGGGTAGACAACACATTGGTGCAGCTATGTGGTATTATTGGCCAAGGATGACTGTAGATGTGAAGATGTTGTGCAGACTTTTAGAGTTAGTTAGCACACTAATGGAAAGAGCCAAAATATAGATTTATATCAGCCATTACATATACTAGAGACCATGGGAAGATGTGAGCATGGATTTTGTTCTTGGGCTACTAAGAACTCAACAAGGTAATGACTAAAAGTAAATTTTTGTTGTTTTAGATAGATTATCAAAGATGGCACACTTCATACCTTACAAGAAGTCAAGTGATGCCACTCATGTTGCTACATTATTCTTTAGAGAAGTAGTCAAATTACATGGTTTTCCAAAGAGCATTGTCTCATATAATGATACAAAAATTGTGGGTCATTTTTAGTTTTGGAAAAAGTTGAACACTAAGTTGAATTTTAGTTTATCCTATCATCCACAAATGAATGGACTGCAAACTAAGGTTCTTAATAAAAGCCTTGAAACTTTGTTGAGGTGTTTAATTAGAAAGAAGCCAAGTCTATGGGACAATGCATTAGCACATGTTGAATTTACTTACAATTCAGTCAATTGGAGTATAATGAAGAGTCCTTTTCAGATTGTGTATGGATACAACCCTAGATGGGTAGATGAGTTGAGAAGTACTATAGGTTAGGGAAGACTAAATTCTATAGGAACAGATTTTGCTAAGTACATGCACTAGTTACATAAGTAAGGAGAAATTTGGAAAGAATT
Source organism: Cunninghamia lanceolata (assembly GCA_027924645.1). NCBI lineage: Eukaryota > Viridiplantae > Streptophyta > Pinopsida > Cupressales > Cupressaceae > Cunninghamia > Cunninghamia lanceolata. The sequence continues at coordinate 10,179,391 of BSBN01000443.1, read as the reverse complement.
ATACAATGATGTAGAAGCAACATGTTAATCTTAAGAGGAGAGAGCAAGAATTTCAAGTTGGAGATTTGGTTTTAGCTCATTTGTGGAAAGAAATATTTCCTCATGGAACTTGTAACAAGACAAAATGGATGAAAATTGGACCTTGTAAGGTCTTGAGAAAATTTGCAATGAATGCTTATTAGATAGATCCCTCAAAAGGAGTGGATATCTCCCCAATTTTCAATGTGGCAAATTTGTACTATTACTATTTAAAGAGCAAACAAGTGGAAAGGAAGGTACAATTTTAGATTTTTCAGTGGAAGAATGGGTAATATATTTGTCTAAGAAAGAACAAGATGAGGTAGAAGTGGTGATAGAATCATGAGTAATTAAGAAGATTAGAGGAAAAGAGTACAATGAATACTTGGTAAAATGGAAGAATAAAACAACTAAAGAAGTAACATGAATGACTGCATTTGAAGCTGCTAAATATGGAATCTCATATTCAAATTTCATAAAATGTTCATGAGCTAGAGCTCATGGTACATTTCACTTGCATGACATGTCTAATGCAAGAGCATCTAAGTTCGCAAGCAATCTTGCATCATTAAAAAATAAAATAAGGTAACTTGAGAAGAACTTTTGGTTTTATGCGTGTGTGGGTTTTGATGGATTCACATGTTTAGATAAATCAAAAAGTTAAGAGAATATTACAGCTGTCGTTGATAGCATCTAAGAATGCAGTTGTATCTTTGGTAGCAAGCTTGTATGTAACTTTAGGAGGAAGTCACTTCAACAACATTATTACCATTGAAAGACAACAGGTGTATGTGAATTTGTTAGTAGGGTAATTTACTTTAGCAACAACTATCATCTTTGGTAGCAACTGGAATAACTTTTATAACATGGTGGAAAATACTATTAGAAAAGGTAATTTTTGGTGGCATGGATCTCAGACAATACTTGGCATCATCTTCTTTCCAAATCAACTTCTTTCAAACCTCTAATTGCCAAAAGAATCACATGATTTTATTGGTTAGTATTAGTCTCCCATAGTCATTTCACAAACACTTAACAGTTGTTAAAGCTTCATAATGATTGTCAACTAGGATATAGTAGAGTAAATAGGAGTTGCAAACAATTGCATATCTTAGACAAAAATAGTCCAACAAGAAGTCAAAACTATCCCATAGGTGGCCAATTATGTTCCATGATGATTTTCATTCTTCTAAGTCATCATGCAATGTTTAGGGCAACTGAATTGATCCAAAACCTAGTCTATAGACTAGAAACATGGACATAGAAAAGAAGGTAGGTCATTCCTAGAAATGAATGTGCATTAAATCGTTTCAAATAATAGAGAATATTTGTGTAGGAGAAGGAAAAATAATGGATCAGATTGTGAGGAAGGGGAGGAAGGGGAGGAAACCATCTAAAACATAAAGACATTGAGGAGAATAGGGTAACAAGAGAGAATAACTAGTAGAAGAAAGACAGACTAAGTTGTTTGTCCATACAGAGGAACAAAGTAGAGCCCTGCCATTTTCTATTTTGTAATAGCTAGAGCATTTTCTTTCTCAATAAGACTGTAAGCCATTGAAGGCCAATTCTATTTTAATGCAAGTAATTTTGATTGTTGTTCCATCTAGCATGTTTGATTATTGTTTGAATTTGTTAGGCTACTAGGTTAAGTTGTCTTTAGCTAAACACTCCAATTTAGATTGCACCAAAAAAGATCTATAGGATTTAATGAGGGACAAAGATGAGGGACCAAAATGGGGTCTTAAGATGTGCACAATATATCTTTGTCCCTCATCTTAAGACCCCATTAAGGCTTGCAATATTGGTTTCCAAAGTTCTCTTTCTTATTAAATCATGAAATTGCTTACAAGACTCACAAAATATTTGATTAGAAACAGAAAGTTATTTTATAAATATGAGTTTATGGATTATAAATGCCATTTGTATTTAGATTTTTACATCTTTGGATTTGGGTTTTCTTCTTTTTGACCAAAGGAGATACCTGCATCTCGGGTCGGCTCAAAAAATTGGATTTTACAACATTAAAAATACCATTTCCATTTATTTTCAAAATCTTGTAGCTTTGGATTCAAACTTTCTTATAATATGTTTTATGTTTGGCTGGCATATTTCTACAAATTTTGTACTTGCATGTTATGATCAAGTGTAATTTTAGCAACATTTTGTGAATGATTTTGTTTGCATGTTATCCTCAAGTGTAATTTTAACAAACATTTGTGAATGATTTTACAGTAAAATTTACTCTCTGTATTGCATGGCTGCCTGCTGCTTAGTTTATTACCATGGTCACGATGAAGATTTCCATTTATTTTTCTTCTGGAATTTGAAATCCTCACAATGTTTTCCTTGTATTTTTCTTACAATATCTTTGGTGGCAATAAATGATTTTTTACCTTCACTCAATCAAGGTGTCTAATTTTGGAAAAAATTTACACACCTAGTGATACCCAAATAGATTTTCAGAAAGAAGAAGATTATGTCTCGCATCATTATCTTACCAAAAAATAGTAGAAATACAATTGTTTAGTAAAGTAATATGTATCACCGAAATGGGCTGGCTTTAATGAAACACCTTTTACATAAAACTTAGCACTCATGGAAGATTTGTTACCGACTATAAATTCCCCTTTTATATCTAACAAAGAGGATTCCCCAATTTTACTGAACTATTTAATTTATGTGCCACATATAAGGGATGTCTGCATGCTTCCTCATTTTGCTAACATGTCCATCACAGATTTCATCCACATCTACAAGTAACTTAAACTAGGTTTTGAGCTTATAGGAAATATTGAATTCAATTATGTACTTACTGTTGCTAAAACACATCATGCCCCTCCCATAAGCTTCCACAATTTTTTATAGTTGTCTACTAGGGCAGTCACAACCATAACATCATTTGGAAAAATACATTTTAGGTTACTTGATGGAACTCCATACTCTATTCTAAATCCCTTATTTTGCTAAATGTTGGGAGGAGAAACAAGATTGGCTCCACTCCATTGAGATATTAAAAAATGCTTAACAATTTGAGCCTGCCAACATTATATAAACTACTGGAGTTCCTTAGAAGTTAAAAAAAATCAATAAAAGTTAATTATTCATGATCCATCATTGTTGAAGGCAATGAAAAAACAAAGACATAGTAGAGCAACTTTGTTGATTAATCTTTGAAGGCATAGAAAAATAGATATAACAATATTTTCTTGAAGATCATGTAATTTGGGTTGCTAAAAAGATCACTAAGAGATAAAGAGTTTGCTCCATATGTTCTGGTTTTAGGAGTTATATTCAAGAATGTGTCCACTAACAAAGAATATAAACATGTTCCTAAGCTCCATGTTTGGCACAGGTTGATAAGTCTACTTTATACCAATTCAGTGATTTGTTTAAGAATCTCCAGGGATTCATTCTCTGCTTCATGGGTAATTGTTACTTAGTAGCCACTAGGCAAGACAAGTTTTCTTTGGTATGAAAGGGCTTTCAAAAATCTCCTGAGCCATGAGAGCCAATGAATTATCTTGATTTAATTTTCCAGCATGTTTTTGAATTACTTTGGGTATGACAGCCATTGGTAGTACCCCCTGGAGTGTATCCTGAGTTTGTCAACTTTAAGAACATGATTTTCTCAATAATATTTGATATTCTGTCATACTACAAAGTTGTAAAGCTTGACTAAACACAACATTTGAATACAATAGTCTTCCTTGAACAATAATAAATTATGAGTTAAAACAAAGATCATAGGCATTCACCACATTATATTTTAAATGCAATTAGAAAATCATAAGGTTCTAAATTTCTTGGCCTGTGCAATTTCGAAGGGGGACCATTTAGACCAAATTTACAAACTACACTTTGCATCCAATGAGATCCTTAAATCCAACACCCCAAGGAAATGTATATCTATATGTTTGTTAAAGGGGATTCTGTTAATATCATCCTTAATTTATATCATAAGTAGGTTGAGATCTAAAGATCAGCTAACAATTAAGTGCTTGGTTATTTGACAGCTATTTTGAACTTAACTCCATCTTCTCCTGATGCTGCAATTTTTCAAATGGATAGTCCCCCTTCTCCACCATCCTCCATTGGTAAGTCTCTATTAATTATTGTGTGGATTAAGGATTAAATATTAGTTTATATAAGATTTATTTTGTTTTTGCAGGATCACCCCCTTCTAAATCCTCACCCCCTAAACCCAACAACAATTGGAGTTATAGGGTGCAACCATGCCTTTGGTTTAGTGGATTTGTACTGCTAGCAGTTTTATGGTTTACCTCATTTTAATTGTAGATAGGATCGTGAACACTTCATTTTTGAGTCAGATGAGTTCTAATTTTCATAAGTCATATCGAATTATTTTGTGGAAGTTTGTGCAACTTTTGTAACAGTCTGTTACTCAAATCTCATACAAGAATTTTTGAACACTAACCTTTTGATTACAAATCTCAAACATTTTATTCAAGGTGCCAATGTATATTTACAACTCAATGTTTGTAACAAAACCATTGTAATCAACAATGGTAGATTCTTAATTCTAATAAACAAAAGTCATTGCAAGGCCATGAGAACATATGTGGTATTAGTAGGCTCTAATATATAGGAAAGAATATCATTATACTGGTCATTGAGTGTTCTAAGAGATTGGAGTTATTAAACTGATGAAATGGAGTCTCTTTGCTAAGTATAGATTAATGAAGTCTCTTTGTAAACAACAAAGTTATATGATAGATGTGATTCATCCATGTGTTTATATACATAAAAAGTAAAATTAAGATGTGATCAAAACTTTTATTAAGACTAGAGATAATTGTAATCTTGAGTGGTTTTAGTTGGTTGTTTCATTAAGTTTGTTGTATAATTTTTATTAGTATATATCTTCTTAAATTTTAATTGAGTATAAAGAATAATTTAGAATCTTTTCTTATAACAATGGAGTTGCTTTAGTTTAGAGATTGGAATAAAGCTGTGAATAAATAGGAGATTGAAATTATGCAACCATTACTTAATGAAAAATGTGTTACATGGTTACACATAATCCCCCTCCTTTTTTCTATATATCACAATTATTTAAACTAAACAAAAAAATATAAAATTATGGAACCACTAACTTCAAAAAGAAATGAAAGAATGATTGTGAAATGGTATTTTCTAAATAGAAAAAAAATCATAAAACCAATAACTGCTAAAAATAAAAATAAAAATTGAAGAGTAACTATGAAATAAAATTAGCCTCATGGAACCACTAAATCCAAAAACATAAAAATAAAATAAAATTGAATAGTGCTTGCAAAATAAACTTAGCTAAGTAGCCATATGGAACCTCTTATTAGTGATGTAGATTTTTTATTAGTAAGAAGAATTGGGATATTCGTCCTTACCAAATTTGCCTAATTTGAATCTTCTTTGGGTCAGTGCTATAGTGAGCTTAACATCACACACATAGTTAGGAATATACATCATGCATGTGCACTTATAATGTGCTTAGGGATGAACGATACATGCATACATATTTTTGTTGTAGTTAATTGTTAGTATGCACATGATATTCTTATGATATGCATCAATAGCTAAGGTGGCCTTGATTAGCTGACATATGCCTATATATATCTCATGATTGTAATGATCATATGTTTTTTTAGCTTGAGGTCATTGCACATATAAGGAAGATGGCTATTATTTTGGTTCCATTGACGAGAACCTCTTAGGCTCCACGTTTTTCTTTTTAAGCATGGTTTAACAAGTTGCACTCCTTGATATCCATCATCAATAGATGAGTAATTGAGGAATTTGTGACAAGGAGGTTCCTGCAAGTGCAAAGATTGGATAGTGGCATGAGGAAGAACTATTTGATCCCCTAGACAAAGAATTAGTTAGGGTTATGTGCACAAGAAAAACATGATAATGTAAATGAACTTGGATTGTGAAGGAAATATATCTACCAACATATATACCACTATGAGGATAGCCATGAGTTTGAATAGGTTGAGGAACAAGATTACATTAAAGTGTTAGAGAGAGGGGAACAAAGAAGTGGAGAGATAGAGACAAGATATAGAGGGAAAGAGAGATAAAAAGAGAGGAAGAGAGAGACAAAGACAAAGAGAGGAAGAGAGAGACAAATACAAAGAGAGGAAGAGAGAAGGAGGGAGGGAGAAAGTGTGAGAGATACAGAGAGTGCAAAAGATAGAGATATAGATAGGAGAGAAAGAGACAAAGAGAGATAATTAGAACAAATATATATAACCAAAAAAATATGGTTAATATTAGGCTTACAATTATAATTAGGATTAGGGTCAGGGATAGAATTAGGATTAGGGACAAAATTAGGGTTAGGGTTACAATTAGGGAAATCTTTATAACCAAAAAAATTGTTAGGATTAGAGTTGGAATTATGGTTGGGGTTAGAATTAGGGTTAGGGTTACAAAATTAGAGTTAGGGTTAAATCTAACTAGAAATACTACCATATAATAGATTTAGGGTTAGGGTTATGTGCACAAGAAAAACATGATAATGTAAATGAACTTGGATTGTGAAGGAAATATATATACTAGCATATATATACCACTATGAGGATAGCCATGTGTTTGAATATGTTGAGGAACAAGATTACATTAAAGTGTTAGAGAGAGGGGAACAAAGAAGTGGAGAGAGAGAGAGAGGATTATAATTACAGTTAGGGTTAGGGTTAAGGATATAATTAGGGTTACTGATAAATTACGGTTAGGGATATAATTAAAGTTAGGGGAATAGAGAAAGAGGGAGAGCTAGAGATAAGAGATATAGAGGGAAAGAGAGATAAAAAGAGAGGAAGAGAGAGACAAAGACAAAGAGAGGAAGAGGGAGACAGACAAAGAGATGAAGAAAGAGGGAGGGAGGGAGAAAACATGAGAGATATAGAGAGTGCAAAAGATAGATATATAGATAGGAGAGAAAGAGGCAAAAGGAGAGATAATTAGAGCAAATATATATAACCAATAAACATATGGTTAAGATTAGGGTTACAATTATAATTAGGGTTAGAATTAGGGTTATAGATAAAAAATAGAGTCAATGTTAGAATTAGGTTTAGGGTTATAATTAGAATTAAGGTAAGGATTAGAATTATTCCAGAAATAACTTAATTTTTTTGAATCAATTTACCACACATAGGTACAATAGATGCCTTGAGAAAGATATCTCTCGACGTACTTTAGATATATTTTTTAAATATAGGTATACTAGTGGATATTTGTCTGATATCATAGGTTAATATTGTTCTCTTTGTGCATGTTTCTCTTCCCAATATGCTTTAGATACAAGTTTTCTTTATTAGTTATTTTCTAGAATCAATAGTTCAATGAGTCTTTGACAAAGGAACCAAGCACTTATTTCGCTTTGGTTGAGACCTGGGACCATAAGCCAATGCACATAAGCTATAGTGATGTGCTAGCCATAGTAAATGAAGGAGTGCTAGAAATAAGTAAAATGTCTAATCAAGTTTTTTTCTTTATGCAAGGTCAAGTTTAAGGATTAGATTAAGTATGTAATTGCATATCTTTCCTTCACTTGTAACCTATGGAATTTTGTTTTTCCATTTACTTGATTTGCTTTAACTTGTATGTTTTTCTAATAGTTGAGGGTTCACAGTTTTAAGAATACCTTGGTAGGGTTGTTGGTATGTCACAAGGGGACATGTTTGCTTAGATCAACTTGCATAAATGTGTACAAAATGTAAACAACACTCTTTAGTCATGCATATGCTCCTAGGAATGCTAGTGCACATATAAATCCCTTTTAAAGCTCCAATTGAAGTGTGTAATACAATTGATATGCAAATATAGCTCGCAAATGTTAGATCATGAATGTCTAAAATGAATGCATTAAATCTATTTAAATACAAAAACATAGCAAGATATCAAACAATGTTTTGTGTAGTCAACCCTAGGCAAGAAGGGTATAGGCAGGTTTTGGCTAAAATTTGATTCTAATTTTTGAATCTCAAAGGGTCAAGTCTATGACCTTGAGGTCAACCCTACAACTAAGAAATGCAATTGGGCATAAAAAGAGGCCAAATTAGCATGGGCATACATGGAAGTATGCCCATGTATATGTGTACTAAATGTATAAGAAACGTGAATGTAATGGAATGTGCAAATATAGGAATTAGGTAAGGGATAAGTGTATAGGAAAGTGTGCAATAGATAGATAGGTGGCATTGGGCAAGGGACTTGGCTTTAAACCAAATTACACCATTTGTCAATATATCTATGTATCAAGGCAATCTCCTCAAAATGAACCCAAAACTAAATAAACAAGTGTCACTTAGTGGCCAACTTTGTAATGTCATAGTTATTATTATAATTATAATAATATAGTATAATATAATAATAGTTAATATAATGATATAGTATAATATTATTTTCTAAAATAAAATATTTCTTAAATAATTCTTAAGAAAGCATAACTCTTAAATAAATAAAATAATTCAACAATATAAATATTATTTTTACATAGATGTACTAGTATAAATATTTTTTCTTTAAAAAATAAAATGAAAATACAATTCTAAAAATAAACTTAATCAAAACTTATACAAAATTTAAAATATATTTTTTTAAATTAGTAAAAACATTAAATTTGATATGCACAAAATTTAATAATAATTTATAATTCCAAAAAGTAAACTTGACAAAAATTCATACAAAATTAATAAAAGAATAAAATTTTCAAAATCAATTTAATGACTAGTTAACTAATTTTGAATTTAAAATAAATCCAAATTAAAATTATTGTTCATATTTAGAATATTAATATTAAAATTAATATAAATATAGAATGAATAAAAATTAAATAATCATATTAACATTAATATAATGAAATTGATATATATTAATATTAATATTAATATTAATATATATATATATATATATATTAAATAATTATGATATATATCAATTTCAAATATATAGTATTAATATTAATATGATTATTTAACTTAAAAATAAATTTTAACTAAATTTTTTCTTCATGTTTAAAATATTAATATTAAAATTATAATTTTTTTTGCATAAGAAGAATCAAAATACTGTGATCTACATTTTGACACTTATCTCATAATAGTTCTTGAATATTGGTACCGGAGAGTATATTAAATTAAATAATCATATTTTTATTAAGGAGGAATTATATTGTTATCCCTTGTTAACAAAAGATATCCTTTCATATGAATATTAGTACTAGAGACTATATTAAATTAAATAATCATATTTAATCCTTTAGTAGTGTACATTCTACATAATCTTCACAACACATGATAAAATATACAATCTAAATAGGTTTCACTCTAATTTACAATTAACTTGTAATTTAACTAGTCTTTAAATCCTAAATTTATATTTTATTAAATTTAATTTACAAATGACTTTTAATAAGTTCATAATGACCTAAAATATATCATGTCCAAGTAAAAGTGCATAATAGTGTGAGAATAAAAGTATGTGTAAGAAAGAAAATAAAAGGGTAACATTTCCTTATGAAATATAATAGTACAAGATAATTTAAGGAATATTAAGAAGAAAAAAATAAAAGAATATTCTTTGTAGAACATAAGGGAAAGTAAAAATATATAATTAAAGTTGTGAATAGAATATCAATCTAGAAATCTATAATAGTCTAAATTTAATGCTTATATCTCTATAAACATGAATCCTCAACAAATTCCGTCCATAAGAAAAGATCCTATTAAATTTTCTTTAGTTTTTCTTACCCTAAATTAATATTTTTACATATAGACTTAGTAAAATTAATATTTGTTCAACATTCAAAATAATAGTCTCTTATGATTGGTTTATTTTACATAGATTAATCCATGGATATACAAATTTCACTATTACAATATTCTTTCTAGTAACTCTCAAGACATTTCAAGATTTTTATTCTAATTTGTTTTAAAATTATATTTTAAAAAATTTAATAAAAATTAAAGAAACATTAATTGAGCTATTATAAATAGTTATCTCAATGTTGAGATATCACATTTAATTTTATTGCAATAATTTTATGCTGCATTAATTAGTCAATCTCAACCTTGTTTATAAGCAAGACTAAAATTTTGGGAAAATATATATTTTGGACATGAATTTGAAGGTAGTTACTCCCTCTATTTTATTTGCAGATCCCCAAGGCTTTAACTGTGTTGCATGCAACCCAAGGCATATATATATTTTCTGTACTGGAAACGGTATTTTTACTATTATTTTAATTTGTGTTTAGAAAGTATCCATCACGTTAGTTGTTGCACATGGTAGTTCAGATGTTTATGTTTTGGTTGAATAAAAAGTTACATAGTAGAAAGTATGGGAGTGCATTGGGAAAATGGAAGCTTAATAAAAAAATAATCTTGTAGCAAAGTGATGGATTTAATATATTATCTTATATCTATATTAGAGAGCAATGGGATTAGTTGGGGAAAATAATTTAAAATGAATAGAATTTATTACTCAAGTGAAAATAATAAAAAAATAATATTTTAGTGGAAATAAGCACACTCTATAAAATATTTAGTTTTTAATTTAATTGAATGATAAATAAAATGTATTAATTAGACTTAATAAATAGAGCTTAGATTAATAATTGATAAAGTAGATAAGAAAGTTAGGATTCCTAAGCTCTTTTGTTAAATTGGAGTTGTTAATGTTTTAGATGTGGATAGATAGTGTACTTGATAATCGGATTTAGGAATTTGGATTGGAACTATGTTGTAAACCCTGTCACATATATGTCTTTGACCTTTTCCCCATGTCTAGACATTATCCCATGCAATTCATTATTGGGGGGCTTGATTCAGTGTTTGTATGGCCTTGATTTCATCCTTTCTTGGCGTAGATTTATATTACATGTGCATCTACAAATATATCTTTTTTTCGTAGTGGTACTAATAAGCACCTTTGGAGATTTATTATAAGAGGGTTGAAGTATAAAACTTCATTCGCTCAAAGTCAAACCCCAGTGTCAATTTCGCAAGTTTGAAGACACAAGAGACAAATGATGCAAAATGCCTAAATATTTTCAAGTGTAGTGCTATAGAATGTGAATGCAATTGTTTGTAGTTATCTTGATATCATTCAATATGATTTTCAATCTCTTTGATGGATAACTAGTGTCCTAAGGCTTGCCCTTAAATATGAAATCGTAGGAGCTCAATTTGAATATTCTTGACATGTAAGTTGATGTGTAATGATTAAATTAGGCAAAGGGTCAACTTGGAATAAATGGGAAACATGTTTGAATTAGGAGGACTGAATCAAGGGTGCAATTATGTCTAAGAGATAAAATCACACTTGTGATCTAGTATGAGATGGAGGAACAAGTATAACTCAAAATGAGTCCAAATCTTTGTGGCTAGTAAGGATGAAAGCTAATGGATTTTCCAAATTATTTCATCTTATGTGCAAAATACACTCAATTGATCATCAAAACATCATATTTATGACAAGGCCAAAAGTGAGTGTAAAATGATTGGCAAAAAGGGCCAAATATGCACTTTCCTCCTCTACATTTTGTCCCCACTTTGGTGTGCATATAAACTACATGAATCATGCATGCTAAAGTGATGAAGACAATAATTGAACTAAGAAAATAGATTCAAAAAGGATATGTAGTTGGTCAATGTGTCACACTTTCCATTTGTGATGTTGGTCGAGTTACATTCCTGAACCTACACTCATACACACAAAAAAGGCATTAGTAATACATGCAACAAACATCAACATCATAAAATTGTAATAATTTTGCATCATAGAAAATTGCACCATCTAACAAGTGCAAAACAACAAAAAGGAGATAACAATTTGTATATAAAAAATGTCAAAGTAGTACCCATGAAGATGTTGCTTTAACTAAATCAGGTGTAGAACCCATGAAGAATCACTTTAACCAGTTGCGGTATAGAACCCATGAAGGAGTCACTTTAACCAATTGTGGTGTGAGACCCATAGGGAGTCACTTTAAATTAGAACTGTGGTGTAGGACCCATGAAGATGTCACTTTAAACAAAATATGTATGGGATATATGCCCCCCTCCTCACTCCCTCTCCCTCAAACTGGATGCACAATAGCATTGTGAATTCTTTTAAAGGAAAGAAGAGTATAATGTGGCCACATATATCAATGTATTGACCCCAAAAAATAAGTCAAGTGATAGTGTTATGAAATCTCATCTAGTGGGGGACAATATAAATTCCTAACAATGTTGCCTCCAAACTTGGAGACATATCTTATGTGAAGATCTAACTCATGAAATCACCATACTATAATAATGTTGTAAATTTGTCATGTAAGTTGTGAGAATGTAAATTTAAATAAGCATAATAATAATGTGAAGTGTTAGGAATAAGGTGATATTAATCCTACAATCTTATGTCTAATGTCAGATCTCCAACATCTTGGGAATGGGTACTTGGATGCCCATGTAGGTGGTTGAGAGATCTTATTTAACTATTATTCTCTTTGTAACTTGGAATATTAGTTGTAGTGGAATTCATGAGGGAGGTTACTTATGACAGTGGCAATTACAAATTAATTTGACCTCATTTGTAAACACCACTTTCCCAATCCTAGGCACTAGGGGAGAGAATGAAGCATCTTTTGCATGTCAAGTGGGGTCCACATTATTTGGCCACTCCATTTTGGAGTACCATACTTGGGAATGTGTGTTAACTCTTTACATGGGTCAAAGATATTGTCAGTTATAATGGTTGCTATTTGTGGAGCACCGTCTAATTGGTTATGAGGGGCATTGGGTTTTTGCCATACCATGGGTTTTGGTAGTTTTGGTTTTGAGAAACCATTCATGATTTTCCCTCTTTGGTTGTCTATAAATTAGAGTATTGGATAGTTGTTTTACAGATCTTTTGTAGGTGGAGTAAAGTTATGTTGCTGAAATGTTGTTAGATTGAAGGGATAAGTTGGATGTATTATTGCAAAACATTATTATTGGATTAATATAGACTTGTGCTCTCTATAGTGGAGTTTTTTTCTTGAAAAGGTTTCTCTACATAAATTTTGGTATTTTGTGTCTATCATGTGTTTTCTAATTTCTAATTTATTGATTTGGACTTCCTAACACTTATTTTATGCACTAGTACAAAAAGAACAATATATTAGTAAAAAAAATACTAAAAACTACTTATAAATGACCAAACATGGTCACGTGACTATTATTAGTTTATTGCCAGTCATTTATAACAATGACCAAATTGATGACTAAACCATTTTTAAACATTTATTGGTTGTTTTGATTGATCGATTTGGTAGTATATTTAGTCATTGATTGTTGTAATCTGGTCACTTATTTAGTCATTTTTTATTCATTGATATATTTAGTCATTGATTGTTGTTAACTGGTCACTTATTTAGTCATTTTTATTCACTAATTTTTGTCCATTGGTAGTGTATTTAGTCATTAATTTTAATCATCATTTTGATCAATTTGGTAGCATATTTAGTCATTTTTATTCACTGATTTAACACTGGTCATATATTTAGTCATATTTATTCACTGTTCACTGATTTCTGTCGATTGGTAGTATATTTAGTCAATTTAATTATTAATTGACATCAATTAGTAGTATATTTAGTCATTTTGAAGCTTGCATTTAGTCATTAGTATATTTAGTAGTATATTTTTAAGCTTGCACAATGAAAAATCTTTGAGAAGGTAAAGAAAGCTTGTTTTATTGATAAAAATGCTTACAAAGAGCATACAGATCTGAAAATAAGTTACAATGCTTTCTCTTTTCTAAAAAAACCTTCATGGTTACAATACATAGCTTAAAGAATGAGCAAGAAACTGATTTTCTGAGTATCACTGAGCATAGAAGCACAAAGACATTCATAGATGTCTTCTTCACAAATCCATGACTGTCCCATGAAGCTCACTATCCTAGTTTAAGATCACACTGTCATCTCTGTAGGGATCCTGTCTCATGCACCCAACTTGCTCTAGTTCATAAGCTGTCACCGTGAATTGTTACCTGTAGCAATAAACTATCCTTAGCTCTGATAGCTATAGTTTTAGCCTTGTTAGGCTGCTATTACCATAAGGCAATTACGATATTGTTAGAATTTGGAAACTGAAACAAGAGATAGGTTTGGATCTGTTGTATTAATCCTCAACATTAGAGATCCAATGATAATGAATGCATATACTTGTGGTTACCAATGTGGAAAAGGCCCTTGAATAGTTTGACATGCATCTGTTATAAGCTTCTTGAGAGTCCAAAAATCTAGACTGTAGATTGGTGATTACTGTCAAGAGGAAGATAGTCTTAAGACTTCCTTAAGCCCTCTGCCTAACTAATAACTCTTCCACAGAAGACAAGAAAATGCATCAAATAACTCATGCATCACCTCCTCATTGGCAACATATTCATCATCCATCTCCAACTGCTTCAACACCCGATGGGCTAACAAGAGACCAGTAGAGTATGCTGCAAAAGCAAACAAGAGATGCATAATATCCACTATAACAAACAGAAAGAATACCGGAAGTAGAAAAGTCATCAATGCATGCATAGTAAAGTATACTAGAATCCCTAAAATTTTCTCAAAAAGGATAATATACAAACAAACCTGCTCATTGTGCAACTCATGTACAAATTCTAATTTTTTTAGAATTCATTCCACCAAGAAAAAACAACCTTAACCAATAACAAAAATTAGAAACTTTTCATACTCAGTGCAGAAAAATAAAGGAAAATCAAGAATTACTAAAGGTTTAATTTCCCTACAACACATGATTTTAATTAGTTTTGACACATATTTCAAAACACACTAATAGGAAAATGATTAGATGAAAATATAAGTGGGCATTTTATAGAGGCAAGAATTAATAAATAATATATCCAATATTCAAAATGGTTAGATTTTAACATAGCTCCAAGATAAAAGCACAATTCATATTCAATTTCATAACATGATCTATTTGAAAGCATTTTATTTAAATATCACCCATTTCAATAATTAAACAATCACTAGCAATTTTACACCTCATTCACAACAAAAATGGTAAATATTTGTCCTACTTTTATTGCTCAAAATTGACCTATTGAAGCAATTGAAATAGTTAAAATCACAAATGTAAATGGAAATATTTTGAAATAACATTAAAAAAATGGAAGCTTCATATTTTGATACTTGGCCTGCAACTCTTTCAACTTGTGTTGCAGTTGATTCAAATCTTTACACTGCTTCACCCAATCCCGAGCACCATCTAAATTGTTGATGATATCTTGAGATACACTTTTGCTCTACGTGTTGTGTATGAAGCACCCCAGTTTATATTTGGCAGTGTAAATTTCTTTGACCCATTTGTCCTCCACTTGAAAATGCAGTGCATTGGCAATTGTTGTACCCACTTCCTCTTTGCTCGCTCTCTGCCTCTACTCATTGTAATAAATTATAATGCAAAATGTGGAAGCATTGACAAGGCATGTGAACTGTTTGGCAGAATGCCTCAAAGAGATGTCATCTCATGGAATGCAATGGTTGTGGGATATGCACAAAATGGATTTGTTGAAAAGGCTTTAGAAAGTTTCAAGAAAATGCAATTAGCTCAGGTGTAAAGCCAAATTTGACAACCTTTGCTAGCATACTCCCTGCCTGTGCCAAAATGGGAGCTTTGGAATAGGGTATGGACATCCATCAAAGCATGAAGGATAGAGGAATTTTGTCATTTGTTGTAATTGCATCTGCCCTGGTAGACATGTATGCAAAATGTGGAAGCATTGACAAGGCATGTGAACTATTTGGCAGAATGCCTCAAAGAGATGTCATCTCATGGAATGTAATGGTTGCAGGATATGTACAAAATGGATTTGTTGAAAAGGCTTTAGAAACTTTCAAGCAAATGCAATTAGTAGGTGTAAAGCCAAATTCGACAACCTTTGCCAACATACTTCCTACCTGTGCCAAAATGGGAGCTTTGGAACAGGGTATGAACATCCATCAAAGCACGAAGGATAGTGAAATTCTGTCATTTGTTGTAGTTGCAACTTCCATGGTAGACATGTATGCAAAATGTGGAACCATTGACAAGGCATGTGAACTGTTTGGCAAAGATGTCATCTCATGGAATGCAATGGTTGCGGGATATGCACAAAATGGATTTGTTGAAAAGGCTTTAGAAACATTCAAGCAAATACAATTAGCAGGTGTAAAGCTAAATTCGACAACCTTTGCCAGCATACTCCTTGCCTGTGCCAAAATGGGAGCTTTGGAACAGGGTATGGAAATCCATCAAAGCATGAAGGATAGAGGAATTTTGTCAGATGTAGTTGTAACTGCCTTGGTAGACATGTATGTAAAATGTGAAACATAGACAAGGCACATGAACTATTTGATAGAATGCCTAAAAAATTGTCATCTCATGGACTGCATAGAGAGAGCTTAGAGAGAGCATCCTGATCGACTGCAATATAAAGGAGGAAAGAAGAATGAAGAGAGGTGTAAGTAATGCATCTGTGCAGGATGAACCTACTTAGAAATTTAGGGAAGACATATGTTGGGTATTTCATTTGGCATGATTGCTGCCTCACCTACTTATCTCTATGCAGTCTAGGCTCCTCGAAGCCTCGCAAGCACTAGGGCATGAGGGCATCCCCGCGAAGGAACTTTTGTGTGTGCATGGGGATGCAGGAAGAACAAAAATGTGGTATCATGGACTACATAGAGAGAGCTTAGAGAGAGATCATATGATTGAGAAGGCGACATGAAACTTTCATGGTATGTACAATGATTTGAATGGTAGTGTGTTCATATTGTTAGCCTCCTAATCGATTGTAAAATAAAGGATGAAAGAAGAATGAAGAGAGGTGTAAGTAATGCAGTCGTGCAGGATGAACCTACTTATAAATTTAGGGAAGACATCTATTGGGTATTTCACTTGGTGTGATTGCTGCCTCACCTACTTATCTCAGATGTTGTAGTTTCAACTGCCCTAGTAGACATGTATGTAAAATGTGGAAGCATTGACAAGGCATGTGAACTGTTTGGCAGAATCCCTCAAAGAGATGTCATCTCATGGAATGCAATGATTGAGAGATATGCACAAAATGGATTTTTTGAAAAGGCTTTAGAAACTTTCAAGCAAATGCAATTAGTAGGTGTAAATCCAAATTCGATAACCTTTGCCAGCATCCTCCCTGCTTGTGCCAAAATGGGAGCTTTGGAATAGGGTATGGACATCCATGATAACATAATGGAAGGGGAATTTTTGTCAGATATTATAGTTGGAAATGCTTTGGTAGACATGTGTTGGTGCCTGCACCTAGGGTTAGGGTTTTGAGCTTGAAAATCTATTGGTCTTGTTATTTAAACCCTCAAAAAGTCTAAGTCTGTCGGCCTTCCAGTTGCATGCATGTATCTTTGTAAATGCATCGTTGTTTGTATGTACATTTGAATGTACAAGTGCATATGTGCAAGGCCGGGCCTGAAAAGAAGTTCAATCGACTTCAAGAAATAGTGAAAAATTGTTGTGTGCATCTTTGTATGCATATCGGGTTGTATGTACATTGAATATTCCATCACAGATTCCATGCTTGTATGTAAAAAATTGCATGTATATTGTGTTGTATATTCGATATACAACGGGTAGATACAATGGCGATATACAAGGAGGAAACATGCAAAGGGCACATATAAAGACAAGATGCAAAGGAGGAGACACAAACGGTGGGGCCCATCAATTGTATGTATGCAATTGTATCTTTGTACATACAATCGCACATACAAGGGCATACACATTCCTAATATACAAGGCCCGGACCCAAAAAGGTATGCATTTTAGTTGATAGGGGCCGACATGTTTGTATGCATCTTTTGCTTGTACATTCGCATTGTATGTTTAGACATACAATGGGCATATACAAAGGAATATACAAGCAGGCATGTGCAAGGGGTGGACACGGCCAAGGAGTTAACTGCATTTGTGAGAAGGTTGAAATCTGTGGATTGTATAATGGGATTGTATGTTCCCAATATACAATCAAACATACAACAAGTAAAGATACAAATGAAACATGCAAAGTGGGTATGGTCAAAGTCAAACTTTCTAAAGCATGGTGGGGCCCTCGCGGTTGTATGTCCCGGTTGTTTGTATGTGCGATATACAATGCAACATACAAAGCACACATACAACCCGGACGCAAAGGAAAGTTTGTTGTGGCAGATAAGTGGTTGGAATCCGCAGGTTGTATATTTTGCATTGTATATGCGATATACAAGGCCGATATACAAAGAATAAACATACAATCCAGACCCGACTGGAGAATCAAATACAACGAATCATCATTTTGGGGTCCGCGGTTTGTATAATGAAATGCTTGTACAAAGCAATATACAAAGGAAGGAGATACAAGGCCGGACCCGACTGCAATTTCAAATTGATTCATAAAAATTTGGGGTCCGCGCCTTGTATGTGTTGTGATTGTATGTATATGCATTTGCATATACAAGGATTTGAATGTGCATAAGGCAGAAAAGGCAAAAAAGGGCGAAAAAGGCAAAAGGTATGTTCGCGATGTGAAAAGTCAAAGGGGATAATGCACTTGCGTGGCATAATTCTATTGGTTGTGGACTTTTCAAGCGATTTGAAGCTGTGGATCTCGACGGGAAGGAGGAAATCGACGGCCATCATTCAAACTTTCA
Organism: Cunninghamia lanceolata; assembly: GCA_027924645.1. Lineage (NCBI taxonomy): Eukaryota > Viridiplantae > Streptophyta > Pinopsida > Cupressales > Cupressaceae > Cunninghamia > Cunninghamia lanceolata. Next base: position 10,160,679 of record BSBN01000443.1, on the reverse strand, counting down.
AGAACATGAGGGGATTTTTTGTGTTCGCAGTTGCATTTCAAATGGAAGGAACTTTAGGAACACGTGAACAATTGCTGCACCTCGCGGGTAGGTTGGCCATTAATGGCAAATCTACAGAGGCAGGGTCAATGATTGATGGGCCACCTACCATATTTTATGAAAAAATCTTTAGGTAGCTACACATTCCCCGACTTCACCTGCTCCTTTCCTCTTTGTCTCTTGGCTACATTGAATGTTTTGGGTGCCATTTTGATGGTGCGATGTATCTGGCAGCATTTTGAGTTGACCATTGTACTTGATTGCTGAGTACACATTCTTGGTTTATATGAGAACTGTGTCACTCATTTTTAGGTTGGTTTAAGACTCAGCAAAATTTTGGTGGAGTAATAAGATACAGTTTTGCTGGTGGCTTTGTTGGGTGTCTTGTGAGTTTATGATTCATATGTTGTATGTTTTATGCATAAGTTTACTGGTTTCATGTTGTTTTCATATGAGAAATGCTTTGTTGAATGTGTTTGGTTATTTGTCTCCAAGTTGTGGGCATCTTTTCTTTTGAATCTAAATAGCTAAGGGTTATTTGGGATTCAGGAACATGGATTCTCTATGTTGAATGTTTAATCTCTTATCTTTGTTCAAGGAACAAATTAAATATTTTAGGTCAACCATTGGGAAGGGTATGCTACAACAGGGATATCATTAAGTATGAATGACTAAATACTCAGTCTTGGGAAGTATCTGTAAGGCAGACACTAAAAAATCTCCCCTTGAAACCTAGTTATTGATTCAAGTTTATGGTAATCATTCACATATGTATGTCTATTGACTCCAAGCCCCGAGATAGGCACCAGTCTGGTCTTGTATTGAGGTTACAACCCAAGGTCCTAATCTTGCATCCAAATACAAAATCTAAATCCAAAACTTAAACATAAACCTTTAGGACATTAGAAGTAGTTTTAGGACCAAAATCCTCTATCTCACAACTGAACATAGGCCCAAAGCTAGCCCCTTTGCACTTATTTCACAGTTTTGGTCTGTATAAGAGAGGATTTATCTACTTTGTGTCAACATCCCAGTAAGTTCACAGGTATATTTTATGGATGTTGAATAGGGAATACCCCCCTTGGTTCTGTAGAGCCTAAAGAAGGAGAGGAGATATTTATAGGGTCTATCTCCTGTATTGTTGGCCGTTGGCCTGGGAATCCTATTGATCAATGATGGCTACCTTATAGGGATAACTGTGAAGCATCCAGTTTGGGAAAAATCCAACAGATTTGGTGACTTCGTTGGGGACTGCTTTGTGTAAGAACCTTGGTTTAAAAACTAATTCCTAGTTGTAGGTGGGGACTCCGAACAAATCTCCCAACCGGTAAAGTGAAATTTGTATGCAAGGGAGAAGATCCCTGCGTAATCCTTTGCTTGAAGAATTACCCAGAAAAATGATGTATAGGAGAAAAGGGACCGTTCAAGTCGGTCTAGAAGGTTCTCTTAGCCCCATAAACAATGATAATACCCAAGATAATCTTGGATCTTCAGAGCAGCAAGCACCTTATTTTTCAAACACAGAGGTTGAAATTCAAGATGTATATGAAAGATAACAAGGTGATAGATTGAGAATGAGATCAGAGGTATTTCAAGAATGCCCTTTCTTAGATCCTCCTAACAGATTTGAAGAAACTGAGTCCCCAAGGGATGATGATGATGACCAAAATGGAATGGGACCATCCTCTTCTATGCCTAAAGATGAAGAATTAGATGAAGAAATCAAGAACCCGAGGGTTGAATTAGAATATTTGCAAGCTTTGAGGATTAGAGATGATATGAGACAAAGGGTGCAAGCTCTAAAAATTACTCAACATGATTCAGTTCCCACCCTTGATAATGCAAATGTGTTGAGAAACCAGCAAAGAAATGAAGTTCAGAGTCAACAGAATGATTAGAGACAAAATACAAACAATGTTAGGATACCATTGAACAATGTGCGAAATCAAAATGCTAATAGGAATGCAAATGTTAATCAGTTTGGTAGACAGCCTATGCAGTTGGATAGATTCAGGCAGCTAGTTTTTAATGGTATTCCTAGTTGCCCTAATCCCATTGATAAACATGTAAGGCCTCAGATACCAAAATTTTCAAGAAACAATGCTATGTCAGGGGAAGACCATTTGAAGGCCTTTCAAAATGTTATGGACAACTTTGAGATGAAAATGTTTTTATGAAATTGTTTATGCAATCCTTAGTTGATGAAGCTAGACAGTGGTATAAAAGTCTACATGACCAGAGTGTCTCATCATGGGATGACTTCAGAAGGATTTTTAAAGAACAATATGGTGATAAGACTAATCCAAACTTTTTTATAAATGAGTTCACTGGTATTACTAAGGGGTCAAATGAGCAGGTTGCAGATTTTAATGCTAGGTTCACTAGAGTGTTGAACAAATTACCACTTCACATGAGGCCTAATGAACCAATGTGTATGGTACTATACATAAATGCTTTTGATGCTAAAACAGCTTATGGGTTAAGAGATAAGGGTCCTACTAGCCTCAGGGATGCTTTTAGAATTGTAACCAACATTGAAAATAATAGGAAAGCATCTGGTAAGACAAATGGAAGGGATGATGTAAAGATTCTACAAAATCCAAATAATAAGTCTCAAAGTACTCAAGGTAATGCATCTACTTCTGAAGAGAAATTGGATAAATTGACAACTATTGTTAAGGACCTAAGTTATAGACTTACTAAAAATGAGAAGGGGATAGGTCCCGAAAGGCAGGTTTACCAGAGACAAGAGAAGAGACCATCATTGCATGATATGCCATATAACACTAATTGGCATAATGGTAAACCCATTCTCCCAAATAGCAACACTAATCAAAGAGCCCAAAATGTTAAAGAGACTCCTGATCCTTTGAAGAAGACTGTTAACATTGTTGATGATGCCCCATGGTGCATAATCTGTCAAATGTCGTACTCACAATCGCAATGTATGATTGCTCAATCTTTGTATAATAATGTTGTTGCCTGTGATGAATACAATGAGCCACATCGTGTGGAGGATGATAGTGTCAATATGTTGTTCACAAATAGGGAGTATTCTTCTTATGATGCTGATGAAAGCATGAATTATGGGACTCAGGTATGCCAGCAGGTTTCCTATGATGAGGATGATGAAGATAACTATGCTTATGCTCAGGACTCACACATCTTTCTAAATAACTTGAGAAGGCCTTTTGATGAAGAGATTAGAGCTCTCACAGCTGCAACAGTGGCTCAGGTCAAGAGCAACTATAACCTTAGAGGTAAGGCTCAGGTAGGTGATCCACGTCAACCAGAGGACACCTTTGTGAATCAACCAATGCACAATCATAAAGGGGTTGAACCACATAAGACGCGATGGAACAATAACAAGAAAAAATTTAAGCAAAAAACAAGTCATGATTCTCAAAGATCAGAAAATGAAGTTCCCCAAAATGAGGATCAAAATAAGAATTCTTAGGTCATGGATGACAGTCAAAAGGCCATTAAAATTAACGCTGGATCAGCTCAGGATAAGAATAAAACCACAGCTCAAGCTACAACTGTTATACAAAATTTTGCTCCCTTTGACATAACTCAGATTTTATCTCAGATAAAGATCTCTGTTCCATTAATGGAGATGATGAAAGTTGAAGAATTCAGGAATAAAGTGTTGGATCTAGGGCATACAACTGAGAGGGGGGGGTGAATCAGTTGTATAAAACTTTTTCTTCCTTCAAACACTTAATTCTCTGTTGTTAGTTAGCAGCATATAAAATAATCATCCATGGAAGTATAATACATAAACACAAGAGCAGATAAGCATCAACACATTGAACACCAAGATTTTGACGTGGAAAACCCGGTTAAGGGAAAAACCACGGGGTGATTAACCCAAGAATTATTCTCTGTTAGAAGAATAAAGAAAAATGAATGGCACATGCCAATAAGGGCTCACTGCCCGAGCACACTGCTCACAAAGAGGCCCACTGCCTACAAGGAGACACACTGTCTACAAAGTGATGAAAATCACAGTCTTGAACTGGAGAATGACATCTCTACCATGTCCGGATCAGTTCCAATTAAGCCCAACATCTCTGCTCTGCCCTTCGCACGTTTCTTCGCTATGCCACACTCATCCACACACTACTTCTTGAAATGAACTCACAAACTGTTATTTATACAAGACATCGACTTAGGAACAAACATCTAAGTCAGCAAACAACCATAGGAGTATCCGCAAGATGAATAACACATCCGGTCGGCCATCACAAGAACATTCGCAGGATGAACAACTCATCCGGTCGGCTAAACAGAGCAAGAACTTCATCCGGAAGAATAACTTCAATTCCGGGCTCTATCATCAATGCGGACCAACAACACAACCTAAACATGATCCAAGAACCTTCACAAGCCTGTCTGAATGTCCGGATACATCCGCACTTCCTCTACTTAGTGGGATCTCTTGACTTCCTCATCCGAAACTTCAAGAACACAGTCTGTCGCCACTGTCATAATCCAAGAGGTACTTCCGGACCTCCAAATCATACACAAATCAGGATGACACATCACAAGGTCATCCCAAACACTCAGTCCAATCCGCAGATTAGGATGATACAATTCCGGACCTCACCGGACCTTTTTGTGATCCTCTGTCACCTCTGGATACTTGCCGGACCCGGTTCTATACCGGCAGCCACAACTCCTTCAGATCTTCATGCGGACCTCTGAAATCTTAATTGTAGCATCTCAAGACTCATATCTACTAACCCTTTAATCCGCATCCTCCGGTTCTCATCCTATATAGTACATTTACCTTCTTCTCATCACTATTCTTCACTGTTCCTGACTGAGGCTAATTTTCTCAAATATCCTCAGCACACAGCTCATCAAATCCTTCTTGTTAATGCAATATGAGTATGTTGACATCAATGACAACACTGGCTCACCTCATACTTGCAACAATCTCCCCCTTTGTCATTGATGGCAACATATGATGTGAAAAACCATTAAGGCAAGAACTTCAATCTTTTCATATATCTTCTCTTCCTTTACTACTCCCCCTTCGATCAATGTCTTCTCTTCCTTTACTGCTCCCCCTTTGATCATCAACCACTTGTTTTTCACATGTCTTCTCTCCCCCTTTGACATCAATGGCAAAGGGCTCATACTTGCAATTCTCATACATCAGAATCATACCAGCTGCTCCCCCTTAGTTGCAACTCCCCATTAGTCCGGATCACAAGATATGACTGTGATAGCCACCGGACTGATGCACATCAGTGCATCTTAGTTCATCACCGGAGGGGCCATGACCCCTAACTTCTCCCGGAGATATTCAAAAGAGTCTTTGGGAAGAGGTTTTGTAAAGATATCTGCAATCTGATCCTTGGAGGGAACATACTCCAATCTGACTTCTTCCTTGTTTACTTGTTCTCTCAAAAAGTGAAATTTAATAGATATGTGCTTAGTCTTAGAATGCAATACCGGATTCTTGGAGATATTAATTGCACTTGAATTATCACAGAAAATTGTGATAGGCTTCTCATATTCAACTTTGATGTCTCTTAGCATCTGCTTCATCCATAAGATTTGAGTGCAACTACCTGCTGCTGCAATGTATTCTGCTTCAGTTGTAGACAGAGATATTGCATCTTGTTTCTTGCTTAGCCAAGAAACCAATCTCTTCCCCAAAAAGAATGCTCCACCACTAGTGCTCTTCCGGTCATCCACATCTCCTGCCCAATCTGCATCTGTGTAAGCATGAAGAGAGAAATCCAGATCTCTAGGATACCATAGACCATACTCAACTGTTCCTTTCAAGTATCTAAAAATTCTTTTGATTGCCATAACATGAGATTCTCTAGGATCAGCCTGGAATCTTGCCACAAGACCAACAGCCTGCATTATATCTGGTCTAGTTTGAGTGAGATACAACAATCCACCAATCATTGATCTATACTTTGTCTGATCTGCCTTTGGAGAATCATCATCTTTGCTTAACTTACATCCGGTTGCCATAGGAGTGTTCATAGGCTTTGAGTCTTCCATACCAAATTTCTTTAACAATTCTTTCACATATTTGGTTTGAGAAATGAAGATCCCTTCTTTTGTTTAAGTAATTTGCAGACCCAAGAAGAAATTCATTTCACCAAGCATAGACATTTCAAACTCACTTTTCATCTGATTTGCAAAAGTTTGGCACATACTATCTCTTCCTCCAAAAATGATATCATCCACAAACACTTCAACAATCAGAATGTTTTCATGATCAATTTTGAAATATAAGTTACTGTCAGCAGTACCTTTGTTGAATCCAATCTGCACAAGATGCTTATCCAACCTTTCATACCATGCTCTTGGGGCTTGCTTCAATCCATACAAAGCTTTCTTCAAATTGCAGACCATATCATTATTATCAGACAATTGAAATCCATCCGGTTGTTCAATGTAGACTTCTTCTTCCAGATCACCATTTAGGAAGGCAGACTTGACATCCATCTGATATACCTTGAAGTCTTTGAAGGCCGCAAATGCAAGAAGTAATCTGACTGCTTCAATTCTTGCTACCGGAGCAAAAGTCTCTTCAAAGTCAATTCCTTCTATTTGAGAGTAGCCTTTGCAGACCAATCTAGCTTTGTTTCTGATTACTTCACCAGCTTCATTTAGTTTGTTCCGGAAGACCCACTTGGTTCCAATTACATTCCTGTCTCTAGGTCTGGGAACAAGATCCCAAGTATGATTTTTCTCAATTTGCATCAATTCATCTTCCATTGCTTTGGTCCAGTTTTCATCATTGCAGGCTTCATTTATTGTTTTAGGTTCAATCTTTGAAATCAGACAACATTCATTCTGATTTTGAGCAATATTCCTTCTAGTTTGTACACCTTTGCTTCTGTCACCTATGATCTGATCTTCAGAGTGATTCAGTCTTACATACCTTGGAATTTTGGGAGTATCCAGCACTGCTGTTTCTTGATCAGGCTCATTCAAACCTATCTCTTCTTCCTGATTTACCGGATCAGGCTGACTCTGTCTCACCGGAGAGGATTGAGGTCCTTGAACACTGTCTTGGTCATCTTCATCAAACTCATAAAATCTTGAAGGCTTCTCAATTTCTTCATCAACCTTTACATTGGTGCTTTCTATCATCTTCCTCAATCTCTTATTGTAACACCGGTATGCTTTGCTTTGAGTGGAGTAGCCCAAGAAAATTCCTTCATCACTTCTAGCATCAAACTTTCCTAGATCTTCATCTCTTTTAATATAACACTTGCTACCAAATACTCTGAAATATTTCACAGTAGGAGTGATGCCAAACCAGAGTTCATAGGGGGTCTTACCGGTGTTGTTTCTGATTTGAACTCGATTGAGAGTGTAGACTGCAGTGCTGATAGCTTCTTTCCAAAACATTTGAGGAACATTTGCTTCCAACATCATTGTCCTAGCAGCTTCCTGGATGGTCCGGTTCTTTCTCTCAACTACTCCATTCTGCTGTGGAGTCTTAGGAGCAGACAACTGTCTCCTTATACCCTGTTTCTCACAAAAGTCAATGAATTCACCAGATGTAAATTCACCACCTCTATCAGACCTTAGACACTTTAGTTTCAATCCGGTTTGATTCTCCACCATAGCTTTGAAGATTTTGAACTTCTCAAAAGCTTCTGATTTTTCTTTTAGAAAGGTAACCCACATCATCCGGGAATGATCATCAATTAACAACATGAAATATCTATCACCTTGCAGACTCTTGATTCTTGTCGGACCACATAGATCAGTATGTACTAATTCCAACAATCCGGTAGAAGACTGATCTTTGCTTTTAAAAGAGACTCTGCTTTGTTTGCCTAACTGACATTCTTTACACACACTATTTGTAGGTTTCATCAACTTTGGAAGATCTCTCACAGCCTGAGTATTGCTTATTTTGATGATGTTATCAAAATTTACATGACACATTCTTCTATGCCATAACCAACTCTGATCAATTTGAACAAACAGACAACTTTTATTTGAACCAACCAGATGAAAGATGTTACCTCTTGTCTGAGTACCGGATGCAATTTCAGTTCCGGAGCTTGTAAAGATTCTGCACTTTCCATTCTTGAACCGGAGATCATAGCCTTTGTCCACTAACTGACCAACACTGAGAAGATTGTGCTTCAATCCTTCAACATACAGTACATTTCCTGTTTTGCTCTTACCATCAAAGGAAATAGTTCCCCTACCTCTGATTCTGCCAGCAGAATTGTCACCAAACTTTACCATTCCTCCTTCATATCTTTCCAAATCTAAGAACTTATTCTTGTCACCAGTCATATGGTGAGAACATCCACTGTCAATAACCTAATCATCCTTTTCTTCCACTTGAGCAGCCAAGGCTTTTTCAACAACTTTGTGATTGACAGATTCAGAGAGTATTGAATCTTCTTCCTTGATGGCTATAAACACCCACTCATTTCCGGATTTGCTTCCTAGTTCTGATTCATCATCTGTTACTCCTTCATTGTCATCTTCTTCATGAACATAATAGCAATTCTTTTGAAACCTTTGTCTGTGAGTATTAGATCTTGTAGATCTCTCCGGACATCTTGAGGCAAAATGACCAATCTTATTGCAGTTGAAACACTTAAAGGGTAGTTTTCCTTCATACTTACCGGATCCTCTTGGCAGTCTCTTTGCAATGAGGGCTTCAAGTTGAGCTGTTTCTGCTTCTTCTTCTTCCATGTCTCTTCTTGCTTGATCATACCATGACATTTTCCTTGATGAGTTTTCACCCGGATCAAATCTCTGTTTGCCTTTCACATAGGCACTGGCTTTGAAAGCAGATTCAGTCTTGGGAGGATCATCTCCAAACTCGGTCATTTCAAATGCAGCTAGTTTGCCAGCCAGTTGTTCTCTTGTGACAGTTGTGTGGGCTCTGAATTCATCAATGGCAGCAACTTTGATTTTGTAGGCAGCAGGAAGGGATCTTAGGATTTTGCAGACAATCTCATTTTCATCTAAAGTTCCACCAGCATTTCTGATTCCACATACCAGCTCATTTACTCTTGGCATAAAGGTAGTGATGTTTTCATCATCTCTCATTTTCAATCTTTCAAATTTCCCTTTCAGACTTTGCAACCTTGCACTTTTGACAAACTCATCTCCTTCATACAGAAGTTCCAGTTTAGTTAGGATCTCATATGCAGTGGGTAGGTCAATGACATTCGAGAGATCTGAGTCATTCAATGCGCTTAGAAGAGCTTCCTTGGTCCGCAGATTGTTTTCAGCTTCTGTGATTTCATTCAGAGTTGTCGGACCACCTTGTGGAGGTACATATGGTTTTGAAATCATACCCAGGTATGCTTTTCCCATGCATTCCAAGTGACACTTCATGCGACCTTTCCAGAGAGTGAAGTTGGTTCCATCGAACTTCAGACTATCCTTCTTGTATGACGACATCCTGGATCTCCTCAAGCGGTTAAGCTCTTATCAGAGGAACTTAGCTCTGATACCAATTGTTGGATCTAGGGCATACAACTGAGAGGGGGGGGGGTGAATCAGTTGTATAAAACTTTTTCTTCCTTCAAACACTTAATTCTCTGTTGTTAGTTAGCAGCATATCAAATAATCATCCATGGAAGTATAATACATAAACACAAGAGCAGATAAGCATCAACACATTGAACACCAAGATTTTGACGTGGAAAACCCGGTTAAGGGAAAAACCACGGGGTGATTAACCCAAGAATTATTCTCTGTTAGAAGAATAAAGAAAAATGAATGGCACATGCCAATAAGGGCTCACTGCCCGAGCACACTGCTCACAAAGAGGCCCACTGCCTACAAGGAGACACACTGTCTACAAAGTGATGAAAATCACAGTCTTGAACTGGAGAATGACATCTCTACCATGTCCGGATCAGTTCCAATTAAGCCCAACATCTCTGCTCTGCCCTTCGCACGTTTCTTCGCTATGCCACACTCATCCACACACTACTTCTTGAAATGAACTCACAAACCGTTATTTATACAAGACATCAACTTAGGAACAAACATCTAAGTCGGCAAACAACCATAGGAGTATCCGCAAGATGAATAACACATCCGGTCGGCCATCACAAGAACATTCGCAGGATGAACAACTCATCCGGTCGGCTAAACAGAGCAAGAACTTCATCCGGAAGAATAACTTCAATTCCGGGCTCTATCATCAATGCGGACCAACAACACAACCTAAACATGATCCAAGAACCTTCACAAGCCTGTCTGAATGTCCGGATACATCCGCACTTCCTCTACTTAGTGGGATCTCTTGACTTCCTCATCCGGAACTTCAAGAACACAGTCTGTCGCCACTGTCATAATCCAAGAGGTACTTCCGGACCTCCAAATCATACACAAATCAGGATGACACATCACAAGGTCATCCCAAACACTCAGTCCAATCCGCAGATTAGGATGATACAATTCCGGACCTCACCGGACCTTTTTGTGATCCTCTGTCACCTCTGGATACTTGCCGGACCCGGTTCTATACCGGCAGCCACAACTCCTTCAGATCTTCATGCGGACCTCTGAAATCTTAATTGTAGCATCTCAAGACTCATATCTACTAACCCTTTAATCCGCATCCTCCGGTTCTCATCCTATACAGTACATTTACCTTCTTCTCATCACTGTTCTTCACTGTTCCTGACTGAGGCTAATTTTCTCAAATATCCTCAGCACACAGCTCATCAAATCCTTCTTGTTAATGCAATATGAGTATGTTGACATCAATGACAACACTGGCTCACCTCATACTTGCAACATAAAGCATTGTCCCTAATTTCAGGAGTAGCTTGTCAGGCCGAGTAGAATGTTGAGACTCAGGGTAAGAAACAATCCTTGTGTGTTGATGAGGATGAGGTTCCTAAAGTCTATCTGGGGGTGACAATGACAAAATGCCCTTCTCAAGTTGAACCGTTTTATGTCTCCCTTGTTATCAATGGAAAAGTAATCAAGAATTATATGCTTGACTCAGGAGCATCAACAAATATTATGTCTTTGGCTATCATGCAACAAGCTGGATTGAAAATAGATAAGGCATCTGGAAAATGCTATGCAATGGATGCTAGGGAGGTACCAGTTATAGGAATCATGAAAGATGTGGATTTTATGCTAGCAACATATCCAAAAAAGACTTACAGAATGAACATAACAGTAGTTGACATAAAGCCACAGTATGGTATGATGTTGTCAAGAAGATGGGCAACATTGGTTGGAGGAAGTATGCAATTAGATTTATCATATGCCATGATTCCAATGAATGGTAGAGATGTCAAACTGGTCAGAGAAGAGAGGTCACCAGAAATAGTTGAAGATCAAGATTCAGAAGAGCATATCTGTTTTGTGGATACTGACTATGAGAATTTTAGAATTGTCTTAGATGATCGAGGAAGTGAAGGGAGAGATTTTTGCATTCAAGAGCTTGACCAACAAGGTCTCTGGACTATGTATTTTGATGGAGCTTGTTCAAAGGAGGGTTCCGGTGCTGGAGTTGTGCTTTTGTCTCCAGCAGGTAAGCTTCTGAAATTCTCCTTCCTGTTAAAGTTTGCCTGCACAAATAATATTTTAGAATATGAAGCTCTGCTACTAGTATTAAATGTTGCTTTGAAGCATGAGATTAAGATGCTAAAAGTGTTTGGAGATTCATAATTAATTGTCTCCCCGGTGAGAGATAAGTATGCTTCAAAAAATAAAAGGTTAAAACAGTATAAGCATGCTGTATGGGACACAATTGAATTATTTGATGCTTTTTCAATAAATTGGATAGAAAGATCAAAGAATGTCATGGTAGACTTTTTAGCTAATGTGGCCATAAGGCCGGATGATGTCGCTCTGTCTGATGTTACAAATGTTGAAGTTAAAAGTAGACCTGCAGTACCAGATAATATATGCAGTTGGAAGGTGTTTGATGATGATAGAGATTTATTGAGGTTCCTACACTGCATAGATGAATATGAGAACCAGGAGATTGATTTTCAGAACTTTGTAGAAGTTGTTAATGGAAAATAAACTCTTTTGGGGAAAGAAGTAATTCAACTTAAAACAAATAAAATCCCCAGAGGGCTAGTTGCTTTAGAAAGAGCATTTGACAATAGAGACCAGTTTGTTACAAAGGCATCTCCTACAAACAAGAATGACTTGGAGGAGATAAACCTGGGGACATGCCATGCCCCCAAAAAGGTATATATTGGTAGACAACTCAAGCCACAAATTAGGAGAATGTTGATTGCATTATTGAAAAAATATAAGCATGTCTTTGCATGGTCATATGAGGACCTAAAAGCTTATAGAGAAGACTTATTCTAGCATGAGATTCCTTTGAAGCCTAGAGCTAAGCCATTCAGACAGAAACAAAGACCTATTAACCCAACTTTGGCTCCAAAAATGCAAGAAGAGCTTGTAAAGCTTTGGGAGGCTGGAATAATTGTGCCTATCAAACACTCAACTTGGGTGTCCAATCTTGTCCCAGTTGGAAAGAAAAATGGTGATATAAGACTTTGTGTGGACTTTAGAAATTTGAATGTATCTTTTTTAAAGGATAATTATCCACTGCCTAACATGGAGGCTATGTTGCAGAAGGTAACTAGTTGTGAGCTTTTACCCATGATGGATGGATTCTCAGGGTATAATCAGGTGAAGGTAAAAGAATCTTAACAATAGAAGACTGCCTTCACCACTCCATGGGGGACTTATGTATATGTATGAATGTCATTTGGACTAACAAATGCAGGTGCTACATTTCAGAGGGCTATGGATGTTGCTTTTACAGGATTGATTGACTCAATTTTGGCCATATATCAGGATAATTTAACTGCTTATTCAAAAAAGGAGGAGCAACATTGCATGCATCTAGAAGAAATTTTTATTAGGGCATTGGAATATGACATTTCACTTAACCCAAAGAAATGTACTTTTGGGGTAGTAGAAGGAAAACTATTGGGACACATTGTTTCCAAGGATGGAGTTAGGATTGATCTTGAAAGGGTTGCTGCAATTGACATAATTCAAATTCCTAAAATGGTGAAAGGCATTCAGTCTTTCTTTGGGCAGATTAACTTTGTTAGAAGATTCATTCCCAACTTTGCAAAGATTACAAAGGATATTTATAAAATGTTAAAGAAAGGTGAAACTATCAAATGGGAAATCGAAGCAACTAGATCATTTTAGAACATTAAAGAAGCTATAAAGGTGGCTCCTGTGTTGAGATCTCTTGATTTTTCTAAGCCACTTTAGTTGTTCTCATTTGCCTCTTTTCACGCTATTCCTGCATGTTTATTACAGAAAAATGAAGATGGTTTTGAGTAACCTATTGCTTTCTTAAGATGTCATTGCAGGCAGCCGAATTGAAATATGATATCATGGAAAAGCAGGCATGGGTAAGTGCAGGAAGATGGGGGGCCAAAAAGGGGTCTTAAGTGGCCACTTTTTTTCTGAAATCAGGAAATACTGACCTTGGATGAGAAATTGAGCATAGTTACACTCAAAATTTGGAGATGCAACCAAAACAATGTTCGTAGTGCTCCGAGTCTACTTTCTAAACTACTAATTTGTTTTGAAAATGGCATAGATTAAGGGGTTCAAAAGAGGGAGCCACCGAAATTGGTGTTGTTTCTGTCAAAAAAACATAACATAGCATGTTTTGTGGCTCCCTCAAAAGGTCAACCTTTTTTTGGTATTTTTAAAATCACTTTAGTGAGAAATTAGCTAATAGCATGTAGTTTATGCCCAATTTTTCTAATAATTTTTTGATGAATATTTGATTTTTTACTAATTTTCAAAGTGGACACATCCTAAAAAATAGAATTTTGGCCGTGCTACCCCTATAAATTTTCAAAACTAATTGAAAATCATTTTTTTATTTTTCTAATATTTGTAGAATGGAGTCTAGTTTCTAAATATGTAATTTTTTTGAAATTTGAATGAACAATTATTTTACAATGAAAAAAAGACCAAACAGTGGTTTTTGCCTAAAAACAGACACACAAACAAAAGAAATTAAAGATGAAAGGCTTAACATTGTTAAAATGTGAAAAAAATCATATTGTCAAATAGCTAAGAGAAAGCCTAACATTACCCATGTGTTCGATTTGTTCGACCTTGAAACACGTGCAAATCTGAGGGTTAGCACAAATGAAATTATGTGAAATTTTGAAGAATTTAGAAAAACACGTCTGTGACTGTTCATAAGGCACTCCAAGCCTTTGGGTTGGAAATCTAAAGCAAATCCCAAGCCCAAGGCTTGGGATTCCCAAAGCAAGACATAACGCGCTCGCGTTATGTTTTGCTTTGCATTTCTCCTTTCCCGCAAGTCTGTTGTTTATCATGTTTGACATAACGCGAGCGCGTTATAACGCGCTCGTGTTATGTTCCCCTTAATTTTTTTTACATTCAAGGCTATTAATCATGAGTTTTAAGGGATAAGGGATAGGGTTGGAGGGTTTAGGGATAAGGGATTAGCATTTAAGGTATAGTATCGAGCCCGTTGAAGGTCTAGGAATAGGGATAGCATTTAGGGTTTAGGGATGAGGGATTAGAGTTGAGGGATGACAGATTAGGGTTGAGGGTTTAGGGTTTAGGGTTTAGGGATAGGGTTGAGGGATTAGGGTTTGACATTGAGGGTTGAGGGTTGAGGGTTGAAGTTCAATGGTCAAGGGTTTAGGGATAGGGTTTAGGGTCGAGGGATTAGGGTTAAAGTAGAGTGTGGAGGGTGTAAGGATTAGGGATAGGGTTAGAGGGTTTAGGGATAAGGGATTAGGGTTTTAGGTATAGTATCGAGTCTATTGAGGGTTTAGGAATATGGATAGCATTTAGGGTTTAGGGATGAGGGATTAGAGTTGAGGGATGATGGATTAGGGTTGAGGGTTGAGGGATTAGGGTTGAGGGATAAGGTTTAGGGTTGAGGGTTGAGGGTTGAGGGATTAGGGTTTAAGGTATAGTGTTAAGGGTTGAGGGTTTAGGATTAGGGTTTAGGGTTGACGGATTAGCATTTAATGTCGAGGTTAGGGTTAGAGTGTCGAGGGTAGAGGGATTAGGGATAGGGTTTAGGGTTGAAGGTTTAAGGATTGAGGGTTGAGGCTTTAGGGATGAGGGTTTAAGGCTTAAGATATAGTGTCAAGTGTTGAGGGTGTAGGGATAGGGTTTAAGTTTTAAGGGTTAAGGGTTGAGGGATAGGGATTAGGGTTTAAGGTATAGTGTTGAGGGTCGAGGGATCAGAGTTAAGGGTTGAGGGATTAGGGTTTGACGTTGAGGGTTGAGGTTCGAGGGTCAAGGGTTTAGGGATAGGGTTGAAGGTCGAGGAATTACAGTTAAAGTAGAGTGTGGAGGGTATAAGGATTAGGGATAGGGTTGGAGGGTTTAGGGATAAGGGATTAGGGTTTAAGGTATAGTTTCAATTTTATTGAGGGTGTAGGAATAGGGATAGCATTTAGGGTTTAGGGATGAGGGATTAGAGTTGAGGGATGACGGATTAGGGTTGAGGGTTGAGGGATTAGGGTTTAGGGTTGAGGGTTGAGGGATTAGGGTTTAAGGTATAGTGTTGAGGGTTTAGGGATAGGGTTTAGGGTTGAGGGATTAGAGTGAAGGGTTGAGGGATTAGGATTTGACATTGAGGGTTTAGGGTTTAGGGTTTAGGGTTAGGGTTGAGAGATGAGGGATCAGAGTTAAGGGTTGAGGGATTAGGGTTTGACGTCGAGGGTTGAGGGTTGAGGTTTGAGGGTCAAGGGTTTATGGATAGGGTTGAGGTTCAAGGGATTAGGGTTAAAGTAGAGTGTGGAGAGTGTAAGGATTAGGGATAGGGTTGGAGGGTTTAGGGATAAGGGATTAGAGTTTAAGGTATAGTATCGAGTCTGTTGAGGGTTTAGGAATAGGGATAGCATTTAGGGTTTAGGGATGAGGGGATTAGGGTTGAGGGTTGAGGGATTAGGGTTTAGGAATAAGGTTTAGGGTTGGGGGTTGAGGGATTAGGGTTTAAGGTATAGTGTTGAGGGCTGAGGGTTTAGGATTAGGGTTTAGGGTTGATGGATTAGCATTTGATGTCGAGGTTAGGGTTAGAGTGTCGAGGGTAGAGGGATTAGGGATAGGGTTTAGGGTTGAAGGTTTAAGGATTGAGGGTTGAGGCTTTAGGGATGAGGGTTTAAGGCTTAAGATATAGTGTCAAGTGTTGAGGGTGTAGGGATAGGGTTTAAGTTTTAAGGGTTAAGGGTTGAGGGATAGGGATTAGGGTTTAAGGTATAGTGTTGAGGGTTGATGGTTTAGGGATAGGGTTTAGGTTTGAGGGATTAGGGTTTAGGGTTGATGAATTAGGGTTTAATGTTGAGAGTTGAGGGTTGAGGGTTGAGGGTTGAGGGATAGGGTTAATGGTCAAGGGATTAGGGTTAAATAAGAGTGTCAAGGGTAGAGGGATTAGGGTTTAAGGTATAGTATCGAGCCTGTTGAGGGTCTATGAATAGGGACAAAGTTTAAGGTTTAGGGATGAGGGATTAGAGTTGAGGGATGACGGATGACAGATTAGGGTTGAGGGTTGAGGGATTAGGGTTTAGGGACAAGGTTTAGGGTTAGGGTTGAGGGATTAGGGTTTAGGGACAAGGTTTAGGGTTAGGGTTGAGGGATTAGGGTTTAAGGTATAGTGTTGAGGGTTTAGGGATAGGGTTTAGGGTTGAGGGATTAGAGTGAAGGGTTGAGGGATTAGAATTTGACGTTGAGGGTTGAGGGTTTAGGGTTGAGGGTTTAGGGATAGGGTTGAGGGTTGAGGGATCAGAGTTAAGGGTTGAGGGATTAGGGTTTGACGTTGAGGGTTGAGGGTTGAGGTTCGAGGGTCAAGGGTTTAGGGATAGGGTTGAGGGTCGAGGAATTAGGGTTAAAGTAGAGTGTGGAGGCTATAAGGATTAGGGATAGGGTTGGAGGGTTTAAGGATAAGGGATTAGAGTTTAAGGTATAGTATCGAGTCTGTTGAGGGTTTAGGAATAGGGATAGCATTTAGGGTTTAGGGATGATGGATTAGAGTTGAGGGATGTGGATTAGGGTTGAGGGTTGAGGGATTAGGGTTTAGGGATAAGGTTTAGGGTTAAGGGTTGAGGGATTAGGGTTTAAGGTATAGTGTTGAGGGTTGAGGGTTTAGGATTAGGGTTTAGGGTTGACGGATTAGCATTTAATGTCGAGGCTAGGGTTAGAGTGTCGAGGGTAGAGGGATTAGGGATAGGGTTTAGGGTTGAAGGTTTAAGGATTGAGGGTTGAGGCTTTAGGGATGAGGGTTTAAGGCTTAAGATATAGTGCCAAGTGTTGAGGGTGTAGGGATAGGGTTTAAGTTTTAAGGGTTAAGGGTTGAGGGATAGGGATTAGGGTTTAAGGTATAGTGTTGAGGGTCGAGGGATCAGAGTTAAGGGTTGAGGGATTAGGGTTTGACGTTGAGGGTTAAGGGTTGAGGTTCGAGGGTCAAGGGTTTAGGGATAGGGTTGAGGGTCGAGGAATTAGGGTTAAAGTAGAGTGTGAAGGGTATAAGGATTAGGGATAGGGTTGGAGGGTTTAGGGATAAGGGATTAGGGTTTAAGGTATAGTATCGAGTCTGTTGAGGGTGTAGGAATAGGGATAGCATTTAGGGTTTAGGGATGAGGGATTAGAGTTGAGGGATGACGGATTAGGGTTGAGGGTTGAGGGATTAGGGTCTAGGGATAAGGTTTAGGGTTGAGGGCTGAGGGATTAGGGTTTAAGGTATAGTGTTGAGGGTTTAGGGATAGGGTTTAGGGTTGAGGGATTAGAGTGAAGGGTTGAGGGATTAGGATTTGACGTTGAGGGTTGAGGGTTTAGGGTTAGGGTTGAGAGATGAGGGATCAGAGTTAAGGGTTGAGGGATTAGGGTTTGACGTCGAGGGTTGAGGGTTGAGGTTCAAGGGTCAAGGGTTTAGGGATAGGGTTGAGGTTCAAGGGATTAGGGTTAAAGTAGAGTGTGGAGGGTGTAAGGATTAGGGATAGGGTTGGAGGGTTTAGGGATAAGGGATTAGAGTTTAAGGTATAGTATTGAGTCTGTTGAGGGTTTAGGAATAGGGATAGCATTTAGGGTTTAGGGATGAGGGATTAGAGTTGAGGGATGATGGATTAGGGTTGAGGGTTGAGGGATTAGGGTTTAGGGATAAGGTTTAGGGTTGAGGGTTGAGGGATTAGGGTTTAAGGTATAGTGTTGAGGGTTTAGGATTAGGGTTTAGGGTTGACATATTAGCATTTAATGTCAAGGTTAGGGTTAGAGTGTCGAGGGTAGAGGGATTAGGGTTGAAGGTTTAAGGATTGAGGGTTGAGGCTTTAGGGATGAGGGTTTAAGGCTTAAGATATAGTGTCAAGTGTTGAGGGTGTAGGGATAGGGTTTAAGTTTTAAGGGTTAAGGGTTGAGGGATAGGGATTAGGGTTTAAGGTATAGTGTTGAGGGTTAATGGTTTAGGGATAGGCTTTAGGTTTGAGGGATTAGGGTTTAGGGTTGATGAATTAGGGTTTAATGTTGAGAGTTGAGGGTTGAGGGTTAAGGGTTGAGGGTTGAGGGATAGGGTTGATGGTCAAGGGATTAGGGTTAAAGTAGAGTGTCGAGGGTAGAGGGATTAGGGATAGGGTTTAGGGTTGAAGATTTAAGGATTTAGAGTTGAGGCTTTAGGGATGAGGGTTAAGGGATTAGGGTTTAAGATATAGTGTCGAGTGTTGAGGGTGTAGGGATAGGGTTTAAGTTTTAAGGGTTAAGGGTTGAGGGATAGGGATTAGGGTTTAAGGTATAGTGTTGAGGGTGTAAGGATTAGGGATAGGGTTGGAGGGTTTAGGGATAAGGGATTAGAGTTTAAGGTATAGTATCAAGTCTGTTGAGGGTGTAGGATTAGGGATAGCATTTAGGGTTTAGGGATGAGGGATTAGAGTTGAGGGATGACGGATTAGGGTTGAGGGATTAGGATTTGACGTTGAGGGTTGAGGGTCAAGGGATTAGAGTTAAGGGTTGAGGGATTAGGGTTTGACGTTGAGGGTTGAGGGCATTTTCTATCAAGAACTTGATTATGAGGGCTTGCCCCTTCATTGTTATGCCTATCATATGGTGGAGCATCTGGCAAGCTCTTACAGGAAAGAGATGTGATCAATGCAAAGGATGTGATGAATCTATAGCAGGACAAAATGTGAGCACGTTATAACGCGCTCACGTTTTGTCTTTCTATTGAAATGGTAAAAAAGTGGTTACCCCCATGATCCAGGCCCACATGCTCTATTTTCTTACTGATTCTGCGCGTGCTCCAACAAAAAAGAAGTGCTTTCATGCTGTTGGGAAGTTTCACATGCACATTTGACACATTGTACCACCATTGCATGATCTTTCCACCACCTTTTCTGCTTTGCCAACTTGAGAAGGAGGAAATAAGATAGTTTTCACACCAAGTTTGATATATATCTATTCAAGTTTCAATTTTTGTAGTGTTGCAATGTTAATTGTGATTCAATTTTAGGAATTTAACATTATAGATTGGTTAATAGAATTGTTGTTAGTAATGATATTTGAGTGTTATTGAATTTAACATTGAAAAGGAAGCAAGTGGTGAAAAACTCAAATTGCTGAGGAGTTTGATGCAAGAAGATAAAAACACTACATAATTGGGTACTCTCTCCATTCAAATCTTCATTTTTTAGGTATGTCAAGTCTTTACATGCATGTTCTTTACATTTTCCTTATTTTAGATTGAATTACTTTATCATGCTTTATCATACATGTTTAAAATAGACACATTCCCAATCAAGAAAGCAACCTACAATCTCACATGATGCCATGTATATTTTCTACACTTGGGCTCTTTAATAATTATGTGTAATAAACAAACCTTAACATACCATGATGTCAAACTATACAAGAATAAATCCTTACAACATACAAAAAATACAATCCCACTATTATCTTGTATTCATTTCTTAGGAACTAATATTGGTCTCTTTATCATGCTACAGACAAATTCTCTGTCATGCCGAGGAAACGATCAAGAATTAAACCAACACAGGAAGAGATAGAAGCTAAGAATGCAAAGAAAGAAGTGGCTATGAGGGAACTTCGTGAGAAGAGGAAATTGGACACGATAAATGAAGACATACCAATTGAAGAGGAACCACAACCATCACAAAGAGATATGGTATTGGCGGCACAAAGAGAACGAATGCAAAAACTTCGTGGTACGAGAGATTTGAATACCATAGTTGGAGACATGTCCTTTACCGCAAGTCAACATGTAGGGACACCATCTACCACATCTCAAGTTGAGAGTACATCATCACTCACATGTGATGAAGGAGGTACGTCATTGTTCCCACCTCAACCTCAAGGTATGTCATCTATTCCATCTTCGATCGAAGGTATGCCATCTAACCCATCTCATTTAAATATTGATGAAATTCCTAATGTTGAGATGAATTTACCTAACTTGACACCACCTAGAATTTTGCATGGAAAACTAAAGTATTTGATTGATATTGATGAGAATATTTTGCAGCCAATGGAAGGTAAGATTCCAAAACGCACTTGTAGAAGATATGCTAATAAGATTTGGAGATTGTTCTTTGAAAAGTTAAATGAGACTGCAAGATGTCAACTATTCATTGAAATGATGTGTAGTATAAAGTATAGGTCTATCATGAAGATTCTTGGGTTGAGAACATCAGAGGCTTCAAGTGAAAAATCTATTGTCAAGAATCTAATGAGTGCATATGAGAGTGTGGGTAACACCTCATGCACAAAAGATAGTAATGCAACATGGCGTGTGATTACATCGACTATAGTAAGTAGTCAAACGAGGAAAGCTTGTCTCATTAGAAAGACAAGTCAAGAATTGAGAATTAATAGGAAAACTTTATCAAGAGTCGTTGGAAGACGCCAAAGAATTGAGGACACTAATGCCAATGAATTATGGGCGTTCTCGGGGAGAATACCACGAAAAGATAAACCAATTGTTGAAGCATTGAGATCACTAATTGAAGACTTTTGGAAGAATTACACAAGGGTATCTCTGAATCAAAGGGATGTGGTAAGAAGGAGAATCGGTAGTCAGAACCGCAAGCCACATCCAAAGCATTTTTTGGATGAGACTCAAACACAATTTTATGGTAAATTTCTAGAGAAGTATCCTCAAATCAAAATTTGTCAAAGATATTTTGAATTGCTCAAACCTTTCTATGTTAAGATAAGTCACAAATGCACTACTTGTTGTTGTAGATTACATATTGAATTTTTTAACCATTTTGATGCTTA
The DNA here is from genome assembly GCA_027924645.1 of Cunninghamia lanceolata. Lineage (NCBI taxonomy): Eukaryota > Viridiplantae > Streptophyta > Pinopsida > Cupressales > Cupressaceae > Cunninghamia > Cunninghamia lanceolata. Next base: position 10,139,385 of record BSBN01000443.1, on the reverse strand, counting down.
TAGGTCTATATGTTTAGATATGCATACTAACAATGATTTGCAGGGTTGTGCCATATGTGCCCCACCAACATCTTCAAGAGACTTCATATCAAGAATTTTATGTGAAAGAGAGGAAGGTCAAATATTCTACAAGAAATTATGCTTGGATGGCACATGTCATCATTGCGGTGGCTTGCAACATTTGCCAATATGTGAACATATGGAAATAACACATGTGGTTGAAAACGAACTAGTAGAGTTTGGCAAGTATAAAACAGTGGCATATAATACAAAAGATGGTAAAGAAGCAAAGAGGTGTGAATTAGTTATTGAAAAGATTCCAGTGTATCAGTTTATGCCTATATTTCGTGACAGCATAGTGTATGAGTATGCAAGACATGCCCATAGAGGTCGATGGTTAGACTTGTAATTCAAGTTATGCAAGGACACATTTCCGGTTGGTAGCATTGTTTCAATCATCGACTTTGCAGAGAACTACAGTCTATAGCCACAATGTGAGGTGCAATCACAATATTACAACTCCACATAGGTTTCTATATTTGTGCACATCGCATTCATTCATGCGAATGATAGTAGAGAGGATGACAGAAAGATCATAAGGGAGTATAATTTCTATATTAGTGATGATCGCACGCATTCTACGGAGTTCGTGCAAGGTTGCTTTCAGGTGTTCTATAATGATTTGGCTAGAAGGGGCATATCGTTCAGTCAGCATATCATATGGTCGGATAACTGTGCATCACAATTCAAGAACTCACAGAATTTCTATTGGCTGAGTAGGAGGCATAATTTTACAGGTATTCAACATATGTGGAACTTTTGTGAGGCTGGGCATGGAAAGGGGGAGCATGATGGTGCAGGAGCATGTATCAAAAGAGCCATAGCACGAGAAGAGTTAAAGTATAAAGACAATGTAAAGTTGACAGATGCAAAATTGATTATCGAGTGGTGTAATGCTTCCATGGGTCCAGGTAATGAAGGTAAGTCTTTAGTTCGTAGATTTTTTTGGTTGATAGATGATACTAACATTGCACCATATGAGGATTGTTGTACACTGACAGGATCAAATGAGATGCACTCTTTCAGAAGCTCAATTGCAGGTTCATGGAGTATCCATACACGAAAGATGTCATGCTTTTGTTCTTCTTGTACAATTCAAGTCTGGGATGAGTGCGAGTCAAAGGAGTGGGTTGACGAATGGCAGTTAAGTTATCTTAGCCCACTTGACATGTATCGATCCCCGACGGCACTAGAACTAACACAGATGGAATCGTCAGTTGACTTTGACCACATATCAGATTTAGTTCAACCAAGTAATATAGGGCACGTATATGCATCTAATTTCATCTAGTTCAACCAAGTAATGTCATCTTACTTTGTAGTGCTTTTGTAATGTTGACTAATTTCATCTAATTTGCTACACATATCAATGTAGGGCACGTATATGTAGTTATTGTAGATGAAGATAATGAAGAGGGAACATATTATTACTTATGTCGTTGTGTTGAGGCCAAAAAGAAATTGGAGGCCCCTACTACAGATGGAGAAAACATCGAATACCCTACAGGCTCAGTGGTTATTACTGGAACATGGCTTAGAAGGTACCCACATAAGAGTGTTAATATTTGGCTATTTCAGGACTTTGACACGCATCAGAAGATTCTTCATTACTCGAACCTTGTCGTGGCATCCAATGTTCATTTGATAAAGTATCGAGGTAGACCTTTGAACAAAATATTGTGGAAGGTGCGTGAGTCTGACCATGAAGCAATACTTGACACAATAAAGAGTAGAGCAGACCCGGATGGTTCATTAGATTAATATGTAAGTATTCACATTGATTTTGTAAAGTTATGTTACATTGAGTTGTAAGTGTGCACATTAATTTGTAAGGTTTGTCTTTTTTTTATTTCCTCCTGTATTTTTACACATATGTACACATTTTTACATCATCATGTTATGCATTTTTGGTGTCCTGCTCCTGATGCGACCAAACTCATAACTCACCCTACTTCCTCTAGAGACCATTTGATGATCTCTCCAACACTCTGGATCCAGGGCGCCCAATCATGATGATGACCTATATACCATTCTCCCAAGGTGCTCATAATAAATGAAAAGAAGACCAAGGGCGCCCAAGCTTAATAGACTTATTTCTTTCAATTTTAATGATCCAAACTCTTGCAATATGACATCCACTTTCATGCCTTTAGATCTTCCTTCACATACAAGGCACCAAATCAAGTTGAAAAATCTACATAAGGGTGCCAAACTAGATGAAAGGAGACATGAAATGTGCCTTAGGACTCCATGCTAAGGTTTGAGCCATTAAAGTCTCTTGATATTAGGCGCTCATGATGACGAAACTTAGAGCTTTTTCCTTTCCTATGCACTCATCTAAGATGTTTGAATGATAAGGAGTGCCTCGATGTCTATAATGTACATTAGACACCAAAATCAAGGTGATTTTAAGTCACTTTGAGTCATGTTGCAAAAAAGTGTTAATGTTGTCAAGTTGCACAAAGCAACTTTTGCATTTTAGGTGTCCTGCTCATGATGTGACCAAACTGACTATTCCAATGTGTCCAGATGGGTACATTTACGCTAGGCATGGTCCTGTTTTTCACCCAAACATGTCGAAACAGTCTGAGCTACATTGTACCGACAATATCCCTGAAGAGTCCAAAGTGCAAAAAGGTAGCAATCTTTGACGAGATGTTACTCGAAAATCATGTCACTTAGAAACATTCTATCTGAGGCAATGCTATCATGTAAAGTGCCTCTACAATAACCTCTCTCAATTTTTATATTTCTGAGGCATTTGCCCATGGTGAAATATTTTTTGCTTCCCCAAAAATCGTCAGAAGGAGGCAGTGTAAAGTTGCAAAGGGGTGTAACTTTTGTCCTGCTCTTGATGCGACCAAACTGACTATTCCAATGCGTCCGGATGGGTACATTTACACTAGGCATTGTCATGTTTTTCACCCAAACATGTTGAAACAGTCCGAGCTACATTGTACCCACGATATCCCTAAAGAGTCCAAAGTGCAAAAAGGCAGCAATCTTTGACGAGATGTTACTCAAAAATCGTGTCACTTAGAAACATTCTGTCTAAGGTAACACGATCACGTAGAGTGCCTCTACAATAACCTCTCTCAGTTTTTTATATCTCTAAGGCATTTGCCCGCGGTGAAAGGTTTTCTGCTGCCCTAAAAATCGTCAGAAGGAGGCAGTGTAAAGTTGCAAAGGGGTGTAACTTTTGTCCTGCTCCTGATGCGACCAAACTGACTATTCCAATGCATCTGAATGGGTACATTTACGCTAGGCATGGTCCTATTTTTCACCCAAACATGTCGAAACAGTCTAAGCTACATTGTACCGACGATATCCCTGAAGAGTCCAAAGTGCAAAAAGGTAGCAATCTTTGACGAGATGTTACTCGAAAACTGTGTCACTTACAAATATTTTGTCTAAGGCAACGCAATCATGTAGAGTGCCTCTACAATAACCTCTCTCAATTTTTTATATCTCTGAGGCATTTGCCCATGGTGAAAGGTTTTTTGCTGCCCCAAAAATCATCAGAAGGAGGCAGTGTAAAGTTGCAAAGGGGTGTAACTTTTGTCCTGCTCCTGATGCAACCAAACTAACTATTCCAACGCATCCAGATGGGTACATTTACACTAGGCATTGTCCTTTTTTTCACCCAAACATGTCGAAACAGTCCGAGCTACATTGTACCCACGATATCCCTAAAGAGTCTAAAGTGCAAAAAGGTAGCAATCTTTGACGAGATGTTACTCAAAAACTGTGTCACTTAGAAACATTCTGTCTAAGGCAACATGATCACATAGAGTGCCTCTACAATAACCTCTCTTAGTTTTTTATATCTCTGAGGCATTTGCCTGTGGTGAAAGGTTTTCTGCTGCCCCAAAAATCATCAGAAGGAGGCAGTGTAAAGTTGCAAAGGGGTGTAACTTTCGTCCTGCTCTTGATGCTACCAAACTGACTATTCCAACACATCTGAATGGGTACATTTATGCTATGCATGGTCCTTTTTTTCACCCAAACATGTCGAAACAGTCTGAGCTACATTGTACCGACGATATCCCTAAATAGTCCAAAGTGCAAAAAGGTAACAATCTTTGACGAGATGTTACTTGAAAACCATGTCACTTACAAACATTCCATCTAAGGTAACGCGATCACGTAGAGTGCCTCTACAATAACCTCTCTCAGTTTTTTATATCTCTGAGACATTTGCCCATGGTGAAAGGTTTTCTGCTGCCCCAAAAATCGTCAGAAGGAGGCAGTGTAAAGTTGCAAAGGGGTGTAACTTTTGTCCTGCTCCTGATGCGACCAAACTGACTGTTCCAACACGTCTGAATGGGTACATTTACGCTAGGCATTGTCCTTTTTTTCACCCAAACATGTCGAAACAGTTTGAGCTACATTGTACCGACGATATCCCTGAAGAGTCCAAAGTGCAAAAAGGTAAAAATCTTTGACGAGATGTTACTCGAAAACTGTGTCACTTACAAAAATTCTGTCTGAGGCAACGTGATCACATAGAGTGCCTCTACAATAACTTCTCTCAGTTTTTTATATCTCTGAGACATTTGCCTGTGGTGAAAGGTTTTCTACTACCCCAAAAATTGTCAGAAGGAGGCAGTGTATTAAGTCAGGATGAAAGCCTATTCACTCTAGGCGCCTGTTGTGACCAAATCACACATCACGCTGGAGAATCCCAAACATGCGCCTTGAACAAGTGATGCTACAAGTGGTGAACAAAATGGACACCTTAAAGAATTGAGCCCTCCAAGACATCTTGCAATTGCCTAAAAGTCCAAAATTTACATAAGTGAGTTAAGGTGCCATTTTCCATCTCCAGAGCCTCCTTTGAGCGCCTTAACATGGAGTGAATGTTTTAGTCTATGAAAGATTGCACCTAAAGAATATAACAACCCCTTGAGTCACTAGGATGAATCAAGTTAACAAAATGAACTTCATTGAGGGAGGTGCACTTGTGCATCTAGACAACTCCAGTTTAGCACTTGAGAAAAAATATGTTTAGAGACACCCCTCGAATGAACCCTCTATAACCAATAACCATAGCTCAAGATCCATAACCATGAGAAGATAAAGTATTAAAAAAATTCATCTAAAGGATGGGAAATACCTCTTAGATGATAGTCTCCTGAGTAGACCAAGAGTGGGGAATGAGAATGCTCCTCAAAGATACACCAAGCCACAATGACTTTCTCCAATAAGAATCTTCTCTAGGTCCATAATTAACTCACGCCCATATCCAAGTGAAAGTCTCCTTGGTCTTCCTACTAAAACCTCTAAAGGGTAACCATCTCAACAAGTGTCTCTAATCCCAAGAGAACTCTAGCCTCACCCAAGTCTCGAAGTATGTATGAGAACCTACAACCAATCAATCCATGTTAAGCTCCTAATGCAACACCACATTATCATGAAGCTCCCAAGCACATGACCAATGTACTCAATACCAAGAGAACCAACAAGACCACTGTCAAAACTCCAACTACAAAATTAGGTATCCAAACATGACATTATAATCTAACATCTCCTCCTAGAAGATCACATGCACCAATACAGACATCCTAGTCTCAAGAGAACTTGTATCATGCTAATACTCTAATCTAGAATAAAGAGTCCACCAAGACACACTACCAAACACCTCTAAACCAAGGATAAACATCTACAACCACATGAAGATAACCATCTCCTAAAAATAGTAGCCAAAATGTCAAAGCACTCTCACTACAAATAATAATCATAATCCAAGAGTTTGTCCATTACACCCAACCACTATATAAGATCATCCATCACTAGGTGACGAATACACATCACTATCAAAGCTCCCACTGAACCATGATATGAACTACACATGGCATTGTGATAACCATCTCCTAAATGAAGATCACCATGGTCCACACACACTCAACTATAATACTAATAACTCCAAAGTACAACCAAGATCTCCAATCTAAGAAGATAAACCATCATTACTGTCAAAAGCTCACACTAAACTATGCAACTAAGATATCCATGACATCATGATAAACATTCTACAAGTCCCAATAACCAACTATCCAATCATTCTCATCATCCATCCTCTCATCCCAATGCAACATACCAATGCGCAAATGAGCATAGACAAGGAAAAATAACAAAGTCTACATCAACACTGCATCAATCCCGTGGATATAGGCAATATGCATTCAAGTCATCCCACTACAATCAATGAGGTGTGCATCCCAAAAAAATGCATAACTTGTAGATCCCAACCATTTAAAACATGCAAAATCATCATCACATTAGTAACTTCCATACTGAGATATCAAATAATATAACTTATAGACTTCACCAAATCAATCATAGATTCAACTTTCCAAACAAGTTTACAAATGAGTAACCATAGTCAAGGAACTAATCAAGCATCTAAGAGGTAAGAACAATGTGCTAAAAGTAAACCACAACACCACCTGTAATCATGAATCAAACATCATAACCCATACCTATCAACTACAAACATGGTCAAGTCTTGCCAATGCTCAAATGTACCTACATATCCATGACACCATAATTATCATCATTGCTATACCTATGCTCAAATCCCACTGAAACAAGACTCCTAGTCTCACCATGTATCAACCATGTCCTCAAACCAAAATATTGTTGAGCCCATGGAGATTGATACACCCACTTCAATAGAATAGGCAATTAATGTACCTGATGTGTCTTCATTTAATAAACTAGTAAACATCATTTGCATTCATATTTAAACCAATCTTATTGTTGTGTTTGATGTGTCCTCTTTCAAACAACCATTTAACAAAATTTTAGTCCAAACAATAAACATTTACAACCATAAACATCTCAAAGTCCAAAATCCAAACATTTTATCATCCTTAATCATTTCCATCATAGACCCTTGGTTTGAAAAAATCATTATGCAAGATAAAAACTGTTGGCAAGAGACACTATATGGATTCATGGTTGTTGTCATTGATGGCAACAAAGGTCATCCCACATATCCGCAAGTCATGATGTGTCTCTACCGGAAGTTAGAATAAAGAAAGTTGTGGTCCGGTAAAGAAGAACAGAGCATGTGGCAAGGTCCGACAGATTGGTCCGGACCTCTCAGAGGAAGTGTCTTGGTGCAGTGCGGATTTGGGGAAGTCAAGAGGACTACCTTTAGTAGTATATTCCAAGTATTTAGCCTCCGGTGATGGACAAGGAAAAAGATATGAATGGTTAAGTACCAGATTCCTGAGAGACAGTGAAAACAGAGGAAGAACTGACTGACAGAGTATCAGACTGCTTTCCGGATGGGTTACTGCTGATGACAGAGGTTGTGAAGGCATGAATCATGTTTGGCCGACATGATTAATGATATCTACAAGTATATGCTTGATCCGCATTGCTTGGTGAGGAAGGATTCAGCCGACAGAATGAGAGTTTGTAAGAAACTAAGACTGTTCCGGATGCCGACTAGAAAGGTGATGAAACTACTTGTGCGGATATATATAGAGGATGGATTTAGTTGTGAAGTGTGTGTGGATGTGGAGAGATATGCGAATAAGTCCAGAGAAAGAGCAGAGGTAGCAAAAAGGATCCGGTATGTGAAAGATAGCAGAACAAAGAACAGAGGAAAGATGAAGTGCAGCAGATCAGTATACTGAGCCTAACCGGAACTGAACTCCAGCATATGCAGATGCTTCCAATCAGTTCAAGACTGTGATTATCATCACTTTGTAGACAGTGTGTCTTCTTGTAGGCAGTGGGCCTCTTGTGAGCAGTGTGCTCGGGCAGTGAGCCCTAATTGGCAAGTGCCATTTTTTTGTAATTTCCTATTCTTCTAACAGAGAATAATTCTTGGGTTAATCACCCCGTGGTTTTCTCCCTTAACAGGGTTTCCACGTCAAAAATACTGTGTCATGTGTTTCTTACTTCATGGTTAATGTTTTGTGTTTGATTTTATGCTGCTTTAATTAAAAGGAAAGTTCAATAAGGGAAATAATTAGGATAACTGATTCACCCCCCCCTCTCAGTTATCAACAATTGGTATCAGAGCTAAGTTCCTCCTAATAGAGCCTAACAGCTTGAGGAAGATCTGGGATTTCAAATGGATGCATATGGTTTAAGGGAGCAACTCAAGACTGCCCTTGAGGATCTTGAACAGTCAAATTCTGAAGTCAGTGAATTAAAGGAAAGACTCAAACAGGCTGATGAATTCATGAGAGAATTAAAAGACAAATTAAGTCTCTCTATGAAAAAGAGAAAGGAGCTGCTTCAACAGTTGGCAAGACAAAGTGAAGAAAGCAATACAAATGAGGAATTGACTGAGCAAACCAAGTTATGTGAAAAGTTATCAAAAGAAGTCATTATGTTAAGACATGAAATGGAATCAGGAACTATAAAGTTTACTCAAGAGATTGAAGAAAAAAGAAAGGCTGAAGACAATCTAAGACAATCTCTTAAAGAAAAATCAGAAGAATGCCACCAGATGGACAGGATTATCAGACACCTTGAATCTGATCTTGAAGATGCCAAAGATAATGAAGGAAAACTTGAGGATCAAATTGCCTCTCTCAAAAGAGACCTTCAAACAGCAAATGAATATAAAGAGAAATTCAAGATAAGTTCTGCTCAACTTGAAGTTCTTCTTGGAAGTCAAAAGAGGACAGATGACAAGTATGGCTTGGGATATGAGAAAGGAGAAAGCTCCGGATCCGGTCAGAAGAATCTTGGATCAGAAAATCCAAGGAGCAGGCCTAGAAGACCTCCGGTAAGACAGCCAAATGCTCAAAGATATCCATCCTTCAATGGATACTGCCACAGCTGCAACCACTTTGGTCACAAAGCTAATCAGTGCAGAATGAGAATGAATCAGAATAATTCATCCTTCTCCGGACAGTGCTTCAACTGCAAAAGGTATGGACACAAATCCCATGAATGTAGAATTATGCAAGTAAACAAATCATTCAAAGGTAGATGCTTCACATGCAATAGAATAGGTCATAGGGCTAATCAATGCAGATCAAGAGGATATCAGTCAAATATGCAAAGGAATGTTATTTGCCAAATCTGCAATAGGTCCGGTCATAATGCTAAAGTCTGCAGAAACAAGAATCAGGACAAAAGAGGTCCGGTGTATAATCAGAATCAAGACAAGGGTAAACAAAAGATGAATGCGGATGAGGTTAGGAATCAGATGAGCAAGATTTGGGTGAAGAAAAGTTCAGAGAATGTAGAGGTTGGATCCGCACCAGACTCTGGTGCTGATATTTCTTCCGAAAATTAAAAGTGAGCTCTGGCTCAGGGGGAGACTCAAAGAAAATCTTGTTCCCCCAGCCAAACAAGTGGTGCCGGATGTGGCACAAGATGCGGATCAAAGGGTTTGTAGATATGAGTCTTGAGATACTTCAGTCAAGTTTTCAGAGGTCCGCATGGAGTTATGAAGAAGCTATGATCGATCAAATAAGACCTGTTCAGGGAAATGCTCCGGTATGATAAAGGATTACAAAAAGGTCCGGAAAGATCCGGAAATGCACTATCTTGTTCTGCGGATTGGACAGAGTGTTTGAGATGATCTTGTAATATGCCACCTCGATTTATTCATGATTGATAGATCCGGATGATATCCATAGATCAGGACTAATCCGGGATACTCCAAGCTATCCAGACAAGGCAAACCGGAATGATGTAGGTGAAGCATTTATTGCAGACAGGTATTAGGGTTCGCGGAGCAATTTAAGGGATTTCTCAAAGGTCATTTGCTCATTCTGCACTCGAGAAGAAGCGAAAAGTGGAGCTCTGCAACAAGGTTCTTCAAGCACTCCAAGGATCTCCTGCCGAAGCTATTGGATAAAGAAATCAATCCAACCACTCCGTGCAAACCGAAGGCGCATAAGGTATTCTCCGTTTTTCATTACCTCACTGCAAATCTTTGAAGAATGGCTACTCCAAACATAGTTAAGATCTCCGATAGACCTCGCCCCTCATTCAAGAAACATCCCTACAAATCATTGGAGGTTGACCCACTAGGAGCCTTCTCTAGTGTTCCTCACGGAGTTTTACACACCGAAGACATTAGGGTTTACATACATGCAAACATTGAGGAATTTGGGGATTTCAAATTAAGAGACCTCTATCACAAGCAGCTGATTGACAATGCCTTTGAGCTTAAACCAAAGTATAAGGATATTCAGAAGAAACAATTTGAGCAATTTATTCATTTCCCCTGTTTTGAAGAGGATGAATGGGTCCGGTATGTACTGAGCAGGATGCATGACAACTTTCTATGGCTAGATAGACCCTGCAAGATCACAAAAGAGGCAATTAGAGCAGTAACTGGCCTATACTCTTCCGGAGGAGTACCTATCCTCAAATCTGTCAAGAACAACATTGTAACTGAGGCCACCGGATCAAAATTTGACAAAAGGGCAATGACCATTGAAGACATCTCCGATCCGGATATCAAATATGCATCAATGATAATAGGATACAAGATCTATCACTCCAGCAGGGAGAATTCTGTATCCGGAACTGCAATATACACTGCTTATGAAATGTTAAGAAAGAATGCAGAATATGATCTCTGCGAACTGCTACTAAGCCAATTAATGGAAAACATACAGAAAATCAAGAAGGATAAGAAGAATTCCTTTAAGTATGGTACTCTGATTGTATGTCTATTCTTCTACTTCATGAATGAGCTACCCGGAACAAATGGATGGGTATGGCAAAATGACAAACCTGTTGCAGTCCAGATAAGAGACTATTTGCATGGACTTGGGGATGCAAAAGCGAGAAATACAGCTCTATGGGGATACTTCAAAAACTTTCAGAGCATGATGCAAGCAAGAGAGAGAATTCCCCAGTCTCTCATTGAGAAATACAAGGACTCAGTGTGCTTTATGGTTGACACTGATCAGTGCCTAATGGAGGCAGTGGAGCCAAGGACTGTCTGGATCATGCCCATGGGGTATGAAGTTGATGAACAGATAGTGGAGCTGCATGTTCAACACATGCTAAGTCAGCCCAAAGATCCTAAGGCAGAAAGGTTTGGAACCTTTGAGGAGCTGAGTATAAAATTACATGTAGAACTCAGGGAACCTGAGATCAAAAGAAAAGTGAGAAAAGAAGTAGAGCACATTGCTCAAGGTCTTGGCATCTCAAAGGAGGCACTTGATGCCAGCCGGGAAAAGAGGAGGAAGGCCGAGGAAGAAGAGAAAAGCAAAGAAAGTGCTCCGGTTGGAGCTCCCACTCGGACCAGATCAACAAAGAGATCTGCACCTCCCTCAACCAAAAGTTCAAAACCGGAAGTCCAGGCATCCGGTAAGAGATCAAAGGCAAAAGCCACAAGGGCTTATGGAAGCCAAAAGGATGAAGAGGAGACAGAATCAGATGAAGGAGTAAGAGAAGTAAAGAAACAGAAAAAGAAAGGATCCGGTAAGCCCTCCACAGGCCAAGACAAGGAGGAAATGGCAGAGGTAACTGTTGAAAAGCCCACTCTGTCACTAGAGAGCATAATCAAGTCGGTCACGGTGGATGGAAACCTTCAACCAATGACTGAATCCTATGATGACTTCAGTGAGGCAGACCAAAAGACTCTGCAGGAAGCCACAGTTAAATATCTGAACATATACAATAAGGCTTTCATTGAGATCATATCTCTCATTCCTAAGAGCCTAGAGAAGGAAATGGAAGTAAGAAAGAATAATGCTCATGCCAAAGATCTTGAGATCCAGGAGCAGATAGCTATTCAGCTATATCCTCAAATTGATCCCAAGACAATGAACATTATCTTCAAGGACTGCAAAGATGAGTTCAGAAGCAAAGCCAGGATGAATCAACTCATGCTTGGTGAGACTGACAAAGTGGCTCAAGAAACAGAAGAGATCCTCCGGAAGGCTTTCAAAAGGTTCAATCTTCCTGTTGTAGAGGACTTAGGTGCAGAAACAGCTGTTGATCTGGAATCTTCTGTTCCGGAAGAAGTGAGCCCTGAACAGACAAGTGAGGACTTGGGACCCTCTGCTCCAGAAGAAGTGGCCCATGAACAAGTTAGCATCTCTCCTCCGGTTTCCCCTACAGTCTCCGGATCCAAAGAAGAAGAGCAATTACAGGAGAAGGAAGCAGTGGTGAAGGACAAAGAGGTTGACAGTTCTAAGACTGCAGAAGAGAAGAAACATCTGTCTCCGGCAAGAGACACTGCACAAACTGTTCAACAATTTTTGAGCAAAGAAACTCTAGAGATTGATGAACCGGAGCTTCTAAAAGGCCCATTTGATTTTGACTCTCTCTCTCCGGTACAAACAATGAAGATAGCTTCATTTGCAAATGCCAAGGCAAATGAAAAGCTCCTGAAGTCTCATATGGAAGACTGTGAGTTGATAGAGGCTGCTTCCGGAGTACTTGTGAAGATCATGCCATCAATCCAGATAGATCCGACAGCCTCCACTTCCGGTAATCTAAAAACCTTAGTCAGCAGTGTTGATACACATTTTGATTCTTTAGAAAAATCAGCTGAAGAAAAGGTCCGGAAGGAATTTTTGGATAAGAGATTTTCAGAGATATTAGAATTAATCTCTAAAGACAAAAAGATTGTAAGCATTGGAATAAAGAGCTTAGAGAATGCTCTTAAGGATGGCGGTGATATCTACAAATTTTGTATATCCTGGTCAAAGGCAACAGCAGCATTTGACAAGAAAATAAAAGAGGAACAGGATAAGCTACAAAGCTTATCTCAAAGTTTTGATCCTCTCTCTTCCTCTATAATAAATCAAGAATGTCAAACTATTGCAGTCTTGAACGAAATAAAGAATCTTGAGAAGGAAAGGAAGAACATCACCAACCGGATGGGAGAACTTAGAAGGATTATAATCCCTAAGTTGGAAACCATGCATGAGGCCATCAGTGATGCTAGGACCACCGCCCAAACAAAAGATCCGACAGATCTCAAGCGGGCAGAAGCGTTTGCATTTTTGTTAAGTGGTCACATTTCAATTTTGGACAGAATGAAGCAAAGTTGGGCTACCGAAATGATTCAATTACAGACATCCTTTGCAGACATTCTTCAATATATGTGAGTATGTAAATATGCGGCTAAGTATAAGAAATTTTTGAAAATTTTGATATGCGGACCCTACCCTTTGCCATTGATGTTAAAGGGGGAGTGAGGAGCAGTGAAAAATGAGGAATCCAACTAAGGGGGAGTTCCGGAAATTGTATATAAAGACAGAGCATCAGCAAAGGGGGAGCATAGTGAAAACACTTAGTCATTTTTCACTAAGTGTTGCCATCAATGCCAAAGGGGGAGATTGTTGGCAAGAGACACTATATGGATTCATGGTTGTTGTCATTGATGGCAACAAAGGTCATCCCACATATCCGCAAGTCATGATGTGTCTCTACCGGAAGTCAGAATAAAGAAAGTTGTGGTCCGGTAAAGAAGAACAGAGCATGTGGCAAGGTCCGACAGATTGGTCCGGACCTCTCAGAGGAAGTGTCTTGGTGCAGTACGGATTTGGGGAAGTCAAGAGGACTACCTTTAGTAGTATATTCCAAGTATTTAGCCTCCGGTGATGGACAAGGAAAAAGATATGAATGGTTAAGTACCGGATTCCTGAGAGACAGTGAAAACAGAGGAAGAACTGACTGACAGAGTATCAGACTGCTTTCCGGATGGGTTACTGCTGATGACAGAGGTTGTGAAGGCATGAATCATGTTTGGCCGACATGATTAATGATATCTACAAGTATATGCTTGATCCGCATTGCTTGGTGAGGAAGGATTCAGCCGACAGAATGAGAGTTTGTAAGAAACTAAGACTGTTCCGGATGCCGACTAGAAAGGTGATGAAACTACTTGTGCGGATATATATAGAGGATGGATTTAGTTGTGAAGTGTGTGTGGATGTGGAGAGATATGCGAATAAGTCCAGAGAAAGAGCAGAGGTAGCAAAAAGGATCCGGTATGTGAAAGATAGCAGAACAAAGAACAGAGGAAAGATGAAGTGCAGCAGATCAGTATACTGAGCCTAACCGGAACTGAACTCCAGCATATGTAGATGCTTCCAATCAGTTCAAGACTGTGATTATCATCACTTTGTAGACAGTGTGTCTTCTTGTAGGCAGTGGGCCTCTTGTGAGCAGTGTGCTCGGGCAGTGAGCCCTAATTGGCAAGTGCCATTTTTTTGTAATTTCCTATTCTTCTAACAGAGAATAATTCTTGGGTTAATCACCCCGTGGTTTTCTCCCTTAACAGGGTTTCCACGTCAAAAATACTGTGTCATGTGTTTCTTACTTCATGGTTAATGTTTTGTGTTTGATTTTATGCTGCTTTAATTAAAAGGAAAGTTCAATAAGGGAAATAATTAGGATAACTGATTCACCCCCCCCTCTCAGTTATCAACAAAAACCCTATGCCTATTACCTTGTGCGAGGCTCATGCAAAACCCAAAATCACAATCAAAATAGGTCCTCAAACCATGCATCCTTTAAATGAGATCTTTTATCCAAATCAATCAAAAAATCCCTTTGACAATGATGATGATGATAGTCTTGTAGATCAAGATGATATCAAGATGACAATAGCATTAACTATGAGATCATTACATGCAAACTTTCCATAAACCTTCATCTCCCACTCATGAACATGCAAGAATATTTCAAACAAGAAATGACTAGCACTAGCTATCATGCTAATCCTAAATACACATCTAATGGTCATCCTTATGGTACCTTTGGTAAGGGAAGAACCACTTTAGACCAAGGTCCTCATATTCAATTCATATCTCCAATCCCAACCGCATGTGAGAACTGTTTATCTTATGTATCCTATTCAAATCCTCCATCTCATAATCCTTACATTCCAACTTATCCCATCAATCCAAACCCACTACATCCAAACCATCCTTTTTAGATTTCCTCTAAGGACTTCTAGTGGAGGAAAAATCTCAAACTAGAAATCACAAATTCAATTAGTGTACCTCTCCCAAGCCTATCCAAAAGTCACATAGTACCATGCCTATCCATCAAACACCACAATGCAATCAAAATCCTAACAACATGCCCATGATCCAAGATCAAGTGCAATCATGCAAAGATATTATCAATCACAAGCCTATTAAGAATGAACTAGAGTCTTCTAGTACCATACTTTTCCATCAAACACCATCATTTAATCCATGGCCTATCAAGCCTATCAAAGAAAATGCAAACATCCTATGTAATACAATCGAACTTTAAATATTTGAAGTAGCCATCTACAAATATCCATTCAAACGTGGATTTATAATGCAAGTATGGACGCCATCAATAAAAAAGATTTGTATTAACCAAATATCCATATAGGCATACATCAATATCTATCGATATAAGTATAACATATATACAAAATAGCCATATAGGCTTACAAGAATGCCATATAGGCATACAATGTCAACTATGTACAATACAAAATATATGTCCACAAATGCCATATAGGCATACAACAAAGGAACACAATAAAAAGTCATTTCCCTCTGGCTGGTGAAGAGAATAAATCATGAGCAACCTTTGATCTTCTAGGGGATGAAGATGCGCATGTGGGTGGTCTACTACGAACTCGAGGGCTACTCCTATTTAGGTCTTCCTGCATCTTTACCTGTTACAATAAAAAGTATAGAGATTAATATATAGAAATTACATGTTATAAAAAATGAAACATTTAACAAAATAATCACTTACCGCTAACATATAATCTATCTCCTCGCTTGCCTCAGTAGTAGGAATAGGCCCTGGTGATGTCATGTCCTATAGAAACCATCCAGATAGAAATTAAACTTCAAATCAATAATCTTTTGATTTTTCAAAAATAGACAACTATAACAATGAATGTAAATTGAAATTTACTAATCTGCCTCATACCCCTGTCAATGCCATGGAGCTATGAATCGCAGAGGCCACACCCTGCTCCATTGCCCTATGAACATGGGGAGGTGTCTCTGTAGCCTACATCATCTAAAAATAAAACAACATTATTCAATTACGAAAACTATAATAGTGATGCAAATCATGGCTCCTAACATACACATACATTCATCTAAACATGGAAGTACACACAATAAAGCACACAAATCACATACAAAAATTTAGTAAGTACAATTCATTCATTAAACTATTTATTTTATTACCTCCATAAAGCTTTGAAGTCCACCACCGCTGGCAGGTGTTGTCGTGAAATCTACAGTATTAACCTATTCAACATCCAAAATCAGATATTAGAATACCATTCATATAACGATGCTATTCACATGTAATATTTATAATTGTTTACTAGTTACATACCTCAACAGTAGATGATCTAGTGAAAAATGCAGGTGGAGAATCACTGAAAACTGCATCGACGCTATGACCCTGAAATTTCATTAAAATCATCAATTTAAATTAGTTAATCTTGTATTTCAAAAATGAAATTTAATAAATTAAATTCAATAAACTTGCTAATATTTACTTGAGTATCAAGGCCGAAAGTCTCACTCAGGAGGGTATCTGTCATCACCATCTGCTCAGCTATAGATGTAGCCTATGCACCTGCATCCTGACTATCCATGGGGTCATAACCACAGGCTGACCCGCATGCCTGGCAAGTATGGGGTGGGACCCTACTCCTCGCACTATCTCCCAACCCACTCTGTGTTGCAGGACCGGCATGCTCTATGATGCTCTGGGTCAAGGCACTAATCGACTGAAGTGTATCGACCTCAACACTCTCCTTCACAATGGAAGGGATAGAAACATGCTTGTGGGATGGTCTACTGATTACTCATCTCACTACTCGCTATGGGTTAAGACGTGCCCCTGGTCTATCTTGTGCTGACCCCCCACGTCTACCCTGGAAGTCCTGCATATCAAAATAGTTTGGCACTTTATTAAGGACAAACGCGCAGTAGAGTTTCCTCAAAAAGTATTGCGGGACCTCATTATTATTGCATGGAGGATGGTCAAACACCATCCACCACCTCTGCCCGAAATTGTCCCTTATTGCTTGGTTGTTGCACCAATGGATAGGGAACCTCTTGCATGTAATGGGTGGAGGTTGATTTGTTTGTGGGTTTGTGAAAATTGAACACAAGTCTAATTTTATAATTTGTAATTTTTTTCACATCTTGGTATGACAACTTGTCTGCATAGTAATCTCTAAACTCTCTCTTTTTATCCGTCCAACTAGTTATTTGCTTGCTAATTGAATCTACATTTGATAACATAGACTCAAGAGATTCGGCAAGCGTGGACCTATGCAAGGTTGAAGTGGAAGGATCTTTCAACCTTGCAATTATATCTTCAATTTCCTTTTTGTTGTTTTCAATTTGCCCCATTATATTTTCTTGTGTTCCAGGGGCATATTGAGGAATGAATGGAGGAGGTTGTTGTTCTGCAGGTATTTCCTCCTCAAGATTTTGTGGATTTTGAGGAGGAGGAGGAGGAGGAGGAGGTGCATTAACATTTCCTAACAATTAACGAAATATACATCAAAAATCAACAAAAACCTACCTATTTAGAAACAAATTCAAACAAAAAAATAAGTATAACTCACCCCTTTGGTGTGCTCGACGTCGTGGCAGCATTTTGGCAATGAATCGATAAACTTCTTGTGTTAAATAGTGTTTTGCAAAATGCGAGCGCACTTTCGAGGGTTTCCAAGCTGCGGGTTGAGAGGAGAAAATAGAAAAAAATGAAATTGGAAACTTTTTTTTTATTTATAGGAAGTTATAATGCGCTCGTGTTATGGCTTGGTAATGACAAGCCTAAGGCTCGTCATTACCAAGCCATAACGTGAGCGCGTTATAACGAGAGCGCGTTATAATGCGCTTGCGTTATGACTTAATTTTTTCTGAAATTAATTTGGCCACTTTTTGGCCCCCCATCTTGTTGCACTTACCCGCATATGCATTGGTTAGGGTAGTCAAAAGCTTCAGACCATACTTAGTAGGATCTCAGATAGTTGCATATGTGTCCCATGCAGCAGTTAAGGACATTTTCACTCAGTAGGAAGTGACAGGAAGAAGACGTAGGTGGACTAACAAGTTACAAGAGTTCAACATTGAGATACAAATTACAAAATTGGTAAGGGGATAGGGTTTGGCTAAGATGATGACACAATCAAATTTGGAAGCATGCCAGGTAAATGTAGTTTAGGATGAAGTTGTTAACATGTCAGAATCTGAATGGTACAAGGATATTGTGTATTATTTGTAGAATTTGAATTGTCCTTCCCATTTCAGTGATAGTCAAAAAAGGACCTTAAAACTATGTGCTATCAAATACATAATTATTCAAGGAGAATTATATTGGAAGAATCTTGATGGTGTACTACTTAGGTGTGTGGATGAAAATCAAGCTATGGGTATTTTAAATGAGATGCACAAAGGAATGTGTGGTGGACACTACATTGCCAATACAACAACTCACAAAGCTCTTAGAGCAGGCTTTTGGTGGCCGACCCTTTTCTCAGATGCACAAAAGATGGTAAGAAAATGTGATCCCTATCAAAGGTTCTCAGGAAAACTTAAGTACAAAGGTGCATTACCCCTTAGAACTGTAAGTGTGGAAGCTCCATTTCAGCAATGTGGAATTGATTTTATAGGGGAAATTTTAGAAAGATCAAGTGGAGGACATAGTTGGATTTTGGTTGCTACTGACTATTTTACTAAATGGATTAAAGCCATTCCAACTAAGAAAGCTACAAGCAGGGTAGTGATGGATTTCATTTTGGAGCACATTATTATCAGATTTAGAGTGCCAGTCAAAGTGGTCACAGACAATGCCATGTGCTTCAGATCTGGTGAGTTTGTTGATTTTTGTAACAACCATGGGATTGATTTGTCACATGCATCACCATATCATCCACAAGGAAATGGTCAGGCAGAATCAAGTAACGGAAGCCTTATGAAAATCATCAAAAGGATGGTAGACAAGAACAAAAGGGCATGAGATTCAAAGTTAAAGATGGCACTATGGGCTGACCAGATAACAGTGAAGAAAGCAATTGGAAGTCACCTTTTGAGCTAGTGTATGGCGCAACAGCTAAATTACCTGTGAATAATCTCTTGCCAATTTATAGATTCATACAAGAAAATGATAAAGAGATTGAGGACTCAATGAATGAAAGGATAAATCAACTGGTTGCATTGGATGAAATTAGAAGAGAAGCATAGAAGACAAATATCAGGAAACAACAGAAGGTGAAATATTTGTTTGATAAAAGGGCTATAGAAAGTAGGTTTCAGATAAGCAACTTGGTCCTTGTTTGGAATGCAAAGAGTCAGGATAAGGGCAAGCATGGTAAATTTGAGCCCTTATGGATGGGCCCATATCAAATCAGCAATACTCATGGAGAAGATTCCTACTTTCTCTAGGCCCTAAATGGTGAACTACTGGAATTGCTTGTGCACGGTCAATTCCTTAAACCTTATTTCTCATGAATGAATATCATGTGTGCACATTGTAAATTAGGTGTGAATAGTCTGTACATTCCTTGTATAGTCGGTGGTGTTTTATGTTTTACATTTTGCCTGGTCTGCCCTAGAGTGGTCTGGTTCTCTCTGTAGCCTTGTGCCTGCACGTCCCCAGTCAGAGCCAATGTTGGTGCTTGCAACTAGGGTTAGGGTTTTGAGCTTGAAAATCTATTGGTCTTGTTATTTAAACCTTAAAAAATTCTAAGTCTGTTGGCCTTCTAGTTGCATGCATGTATCTTTGTATATGCATCGTTGTTTGTATGTACATTTGAATGTACAAGTGCATATGTGCAAGGCCGGGCCTCAAAAGAAGTTTAATCGACTTCAAGAAATAGTGAAAAATGGTTGTATGCATCTTTGTATGCATATCAGGTTGTATGTGCATTGAATATTCCATCGCAGATTCCGTGCTTGTATGTAAAAGATTGCATGTATATTGTGTTGTATATTCGATATATAACGGGTAGATACAATGGCAATATACAAGGAGGAAACATGCAAAGGGCACATACAAAGACAAGATGCAAAGGAGGAGATACAAACGGTGGGGCCCATCAGTTGTATGTATGCGATTGTATCTTTGCACATACAATTGCACATACAAGGGCATATACATTCCTAATATACAAGGCCCGGACTCGAAAAGGTATGCAGTTTAGTTGATAGGGGCCGACATGTTTGTATGCATCTTTTGCTTGTACACTGGCATTGTATGTTTAGACATACAACAGGCATATACAAAGGAATATACAAGCAGACATGTGCAAGGGGCAGACGCAGCCAAAGAGTTAACTGCATTTGTGAGAAGGTTGAAATCCATGGATTGTATAATGGGATTGTATGTTCCCAATATACAATCGGACATACAACAAGTAAAGATACAAATGAAACATGTAAAGCGGGTATGGTCAAAGTCAAAGTTTCTAAAGCATGGTGGGGCCCTCGCGGTTGTATGTCCCGGTTGTTTGTATGTGTGATATACAATGCAACATACAAAGTGCACATACAACCCAGATGCGAAGGAAAGTTTGTTGTGGCAGATAAGTGGTTGGAATCTGTGGGTTGTATATTTTGCATTGTATATGCGATATACAAGGCCGATATACAAAGAATAAACATACAATCTAGACCCGACTGGAGAATCAAATGCAGCGAATCATCATTTTGGGGTCCGCGGTTTGTATAATGAAATGCTTGTACAAAGCGATATACAAAGGAAGGAGATACAAGACCGGACTCGACTGCAATTTCAAATTGATTCATAAAAATTTGGGGTCCGTGCCTTGTATGTGTTGTGATTCTATGTATATGCATTTGCATATACAAGGATTTGAATGTGCATAAGGCGGAAAAGGCAAAAAGGGCAAAAAAGGTAAAAGGTATGTTCGCGATGTGAAAAGTCAAAGGGGATAATGCGTCTGCATGGCGTAATTCTATTGGTTGTGGACTTTTCAAGCGATTTGAATCCGTGGATCTCAGCGGGAAGGAGGAAATCGATGGCCATCATTCAAACTTTCAAGAACAGGAGGGGATTTTTTGTGTTCGCAGTTGCATTTCAAGTGGAAGGAACTTTAGGAACACGCAAACAGTTGCTACACCTCGCGGTTAGGTTGGCCATTAATGGCAAATCTACAGAGGTAGGGTCGATGATTGACGGGCCACCTACCATATTTTATGAAAAAATCTTTAAGCGGCTGCACATTCCTTGACTTCACCTGCTTCTTTCCTCTTTGTCTCTCAGCTGCATTGAATGTTTTGGGCACCATTTGATGGTGTGATGTATCTGGCAACGTTTTGAGTTAACCATTGTACTTGATTGCTGAGTACACATTCTTGGTTTATATGAGAACTGTGTCACTCATTTTTAGGTTGGTTGAAGACTCAGCAAAATTTTGGTGGAGTAATAAAATATAGTTTTGCTGGTGGCTCTGTTGGGTGTCTTGTGAGTTTATGAATCATATGTTGTATGTCTTATGCATAAGTTTACTGGTTTCATGTTGTTTTCATATGAGAAATACTTTGTTGCATGTGTTTGGTTATTTGTCTCCAAGTTGTGGGCATCTTTTCTTTTGAATCTAAATAGCTGAGGGTTATTTGGGATTCAGGAACATGGATTCTCTATGTTGAATATTTAATCTCTTATCTTTGTTCAAGGAACAAATTAAATATTTTAGGTTAACCATTGGGAAGGGTATGCTGCAATAGGGATATCATTAAGTATGAATGACTAAATACTCAGTCTTGGGAAGTATCTGTAAGGCAGACACTAAAAAATTTCCCCTTGAAACCTAGTTATTGATTCAAGTTTATGGTAATCATTCACATATGTATGTCTATTGACTCTAAGCCCTGAGATAGGCACCAGTCTGGTCTTGTATTGAGGTTACAACCCAAGGTCCTAGTCTTGCATCCAAATACAAAATCCAAATCCAAAACTTAAACATAAACCTTTAGGACATTAGAAGTATAATTAGGACCAAAATCTTCTGTCTCACAACTGGGCATAGGCCCAAAGCTAGCCCCTTTGCACTTATTTCACAGTTTTGGTCTGCATAAGAGAGGATTTATCTGCTTTGTGTCAACATCCCAGTAAGTTCACAGGCATATTTTATGGATGTTGAGTAGGGAATACCCCCCTTGGTTCTGCAGAGCCTAAAGAAGGAGAGGAGATATTTATAGGGTCTATCTCCTGTACTGTTGGCCCCTGGCTTGGGAATCCTATTGATCAATGATGGCTACCTTGTAGGGATAACTGTGAAGCATCCAGTTTGGGAAAAATCCAACAACATGTATGGAAAATGTGGAAGTATAGATAAGGCACATGAACTGTTTGATGAAATGGCTAAAAGAGATGTCATCTCTTGGAATGCAATGATTACAGGATATGCACAAAATGGATTTGTTGAAAAGGCTTTAGAAATTTTAAAGCAAACGCAATTGGCTGGTGTAAAGTCAAATTCCACAATCTTTGCAAGCATCCTCCCTGCCTGTGTCAAAATGGGAGCTTTGGAATAGGGTATGGACATCCATCAAAACATAATGGAAGGGGGATTTTTTTCAAATATTATAGTTGGAAATGCTTTGGTAGACATGAATACAAAATGTAGAAGCATAGACAAGTCTGACTAGAGAAAACAGGTTAGCTAGATATTGCAAATCATCAGCATTACAGACATGCCTACATGGTAAGTGGACCTTGCAATCTAGAAAAGGAAAAATTGTAAAGACTCAAGCTCACCACAACCTAATTCATGAAAACCAATAGGAGATTACATATAATCTCATCCATGCCAGTTATCCATTCTTCGTGGCCAACCAAAATTGATAACACTAAGTTCAGAGAACCATAAAACAATATCTACAATATTTACAAAGACCCTGGCATCAACAAGGTACAAGAAGTCTTTCAAGTGAATTGACTAACCATAACAATGCAAATTACAAGCTACTAAAGATGTTATGTAATAGGTCATACACAACACCTGTAAAAGAGGTTGTATACCTATGGACATCACAATCATCCTGTTTCACCAGACTCTAAAAGTTTACCACAACTTGCTCTGTGTCCAAAATGCAACATCATTTTTTGATATGCTGCATAAATGGTGCTATGGTATTACTAAATTTTTTGGGTTAGTTTCAATGCCACTCCAAAAGTAGTACGGATAATAGCTGTTAGAAAACTTGAGAAGTGTGATGTTGTAGAAAGATGGCAGTCACTAGTTATAGAAGAATATATGAAATGTAGCAACAACTTTCTATCTTACCAATTAAGGCAATGGATAAACTTGATTAATGAACATCTACTAGATTTCCACTTCAGCGTCCCTTTTATTTAAAATTTAGAGCATATTGTGTTCATTAGAATTCAAAAAATAACATAAGCAATGCATTACTAAAATTTATACCAAATGTTTTTGCCTAAATGAAAAGATAGAAAACTGGTGTAGCTTGTAATATAGAGAATGGTTCAGGCAAAAAATACAAAATAAACAAACACAATTTCAACAAAAAAGAAAATATGTGTTTCATTATAATAGTTCGTAACCAAAAGGATGTTTACCACCAGTATTAACAGAAAGAATAAATTATAAATCAATACTAACCTAGTTTCTTAAAAAGCTCAATTTCATTATTAGTAGCTCGAAAGGTGCGCTCGGTGCTTATACTCTTCCGATGTTCCTCTTGTGGAGATTCTACTCCACCCAAACCTAACCCTACGGACAGGAAAAAATCTGCAATAAAAATGCAAACAAAATGAGATGATGCAATCCATCTTTTACCAGTGAAAGTTGAAATATTTTATAATGGGTGCTGCCACGATAATGGGTTACACTTTTTGGGACATCCTGATTTCTGCTGAAATCACATATTTTTAGAAAATATAATGATTTAAGCCTTGAAAGGTTCCATTTAAAAGATTTTAATTGAAGAGGGTTTGATCAAACCCCCTTGGATAGAACCTCGTTAGTTTTAAACCATACCTATAATGAAGTCTCCTCTACACCTATCAAAATGCTGATAAAAAACCACTTTTGATTTACCTTTTGGGGGATCAAATGAATTAATTTAAAATTTATGTTTTGTAAGTATGTAGTCCATATTATAAGCTTCCCAAAAAGTATAATTTTAAATATATTTAATTTGATTATTATATTTATTTTTTATTTCTTGTGAATGTAGGTTTTTCACCGAACATCAAGTTCTCTGTTCTACACACATGGAAATTAGTAAATTAGTGATTTTTTTAAAAAAATATCTATGCCCTAGGTATTGATGTCCTTGTTTCAACAAAAAAAGAAAAAATGAATTTCAATACATATAGAAAAAGTTATGTTTTACGAAATACGCCTGTCTAAATTATAATTGGTTTGACTTCAAAACTTAGTTAAAAAAATATATTCAACAAAACATTATGAAACCAAATGCATGCCCTATATATTGGTGTTACCAATCTAAATTCAAAAGAATCAAAATTTTATCCTTTGTAGAAAAAAAGTTATGTGCTACAGAATATACATCACTTCAAAAAAAATGTTGTTTACTATTAAAAACTAGTTATCAAAGGAGACATAAATTTTTTTACAATTTAACTCCAAATTTTTTTTAAAAAATATATTTAGAATCTACAAACAAAATCTCACAAATCACTAGTTCGCATCATCTTCAAATTCCTAACGGTTTAGCGGCTATAGGTGTCAGAAAGTGAAGATTTAGTTCAAAATGTTGATTTCAATGTCAAGTTTGGCCAAAAAGTGTAACCCATTATTGTGGGATGACCCTTATTTATGTTAATACTCTGAATTACAATTGTCAAAGTATCATGTCAATCAAGTTCCAAATGATATTTTTGATGAGCATTAAAGCTATAGCTATATCCTCAACTTGCATTACATTACCAGACTACAAAAGTTAATGAAAAATGCACAGGTTGCACATCTAGAATGCTAGTGGAGCTTGGTCCAGACATCGCTAGACAATAAATGACAAATAGATACAAGCTTGTAGCATTGAGACTACAAAAAAAATAAAATGGTATAATTTTCTACTTTTCCATAGTTGATCTGATGGAAATTGTGCAGCCTGTTAAAGGAAACCAAACAAGAGTAATCATTTCTTCAATTTGTTGTTGGGTCTCCTATCTTAGGTTTGTTTTGAGCATAGAAAGCTGATACGTAAGATCTGTAGATTGAATTTGAGAGTATAAGCATATGTCCACTCAATATGCCAAACTTTTAGACATTAGAATAGACAGTGTCAAAAGCATATGACCTCAACAAAATATAGACTATCCTCATTAAGACAAATCACCTCCTCTTGGAAATGATGCTTGAGTCCCCATATTCCTCCACATCTCTTTTCATCCCCCATCCCAATATTGCAAAAATTCAAAAAAAATTCAAAAAAAAAAATAATTAAAAAAAAAAACCTAAAAAACTAAAAAGAATAAAAAATGTAAAGAGCAATAACTTCGTCCAATGGTTGTGGTTTCACTAAGTCAATAGGTAATCTTTAATGGTATTTTGCAACCTTGATACTCTAAACTAACTAATAAGAGATAAATTAATTTATATTCTTGAACCTTTAAATTTTCTTTTAAATCTTTACACATGGTGTCTAAGGAGAAAATGAAGGTGTTGAGAGTAGGAGGCAATGTTGGGATGGGGGGATATTACATTTGGTCTACACTAGAATTATCCTGCACAACAAATTCCTAAAGTCTTAAGGTACTACAATTATGAAATTATGAATATTTGACAGAATGCCTCAAAGAAATGTCATCTCATGAAATGGAATGATTGTAGGACATGCACAAAATAGATTTGTTGAAAAGGCTTTAGAAATTTTAAAGCAAATGCAATTAGCTAGTGTAAAGCCAAATTCCACAACCTTTGCCAGCATCCTTCTACCTGCGCTAAAATGGGAGCGTTAGAACAAGGTATGGACATCCATCAAAAAGTAATGGATAGAGGAATTTTGTCAGATGTTGTAGTTTCAACTGCCCTAGTAGACATGTATGCAAAATGTGGAAGCATTGACAAGGCATGTGAAATGTTTGGTAGAATGCCTCAAAGAGATGTCATCTCATGGAATGCAATGGTTGCAGGATATGCACAAGATGGATTTGTTGAAAATTCTTTAGAAACTTTCAAGCAAATGCAATTAGCATGTGTAAAGCCAAATTTGACAACCATTGCCAGCATACTCCCTGCCTATGCCAAAATGGGAGCTTTGGAACAGGGTATGGACATCCATCATTACATAATTGAAGGGGGAGTTTTGTCAGATAGACATGTATGCAAAATGTGGAAGTATAGATAGGGTACATGAATTGTTTGATTGAATGGCTCAAATAGATATCATCTCTTGGAATGCAATGATTACAGGATATGCACAAAATGGATTTTGCATGGAGCACTTCAGAACATATCCTAACATTGTAAACTTTTCTTGTGTTCTATGTGCATGCAACCATGCAGGTTCAGTGGATGAGGGTTGTAGACACTTCAATCAGATTAATAACCCTTATTGCATTATACCTACAATTGATCATTATGTGTGCATGGTTGACCTTCTTGCTCATGCTGGCTATCTTGAGGACACTCTAAACTATATCATTAAGATGTCATTAAGAGTGGCACCAGGCATGAATAGTGACTACAAAATAAAACATGGGCAATCTTCATTAGTGAGCAATATTTTTTTTAGGTGAGAAAATGCCAAACTAGAGGGAGACCAACACATTTGTCTACTACTGCTTTGCATATGAGAATAAATAGACAGAGGCATTTTTGTTTGGAGGTTGTGCGGTAATAAAATAACTTGGCACATGAATACAATATTAGAAGAGGCCACACATGATTTGTATTGACCATATTGTTTTTCTAGGTTGGGTGCTTGCCAATGGAAAGAAAGGGGCAATGTATAGATGCTTAATGATAAATGGAATCCAAGGATAGAGCTATAGGAAAGTAATGATGAGAATTATTTTGGTTGGGATGGCAATGAATAGAGCTTCAGTTGATTTCCAAATTAGCATTCCAACAAATGATGGAGGAATGTATTAGCTTCTTCCATGTCTTATTTTGTTGTGCATAACCATTTAAGGCACAATGAACTTGTTCTCTTTTGCTAAAGTTATGGAAGTATGGCATGTACCTAAGCTTGTGATGACACTTATTGTTGTTCCTATGGTTCATGCATTGACAACTATAGTCAAGGAAAACTCCATAAAAGATCATCTTTGTATGGAGTAATTCCCAACAACTTTGAGATTTATTATTTTCTTATTTATTTCCATATGCATCTACGTGTTTATTCTTTTTGCTCTCATTAAATTATCCCAATCCTTAAAAAAAATAAGTCTTGATTTTTCTATGCTCAGAGGAGGACTGTAGATGAGTGTTCTTCAATATGCAAGGTAGAGGGGATATAAATCATGGTGTCTTACACATTCAAAGAAAAGCACGGGTATTCTATATATATGGAGGTGTAGGAGTTTGAGAAATGGTGTGGAATAGGTAGGAAAACCAAATGCAGCAATTTATATTATAGAGAATGTCAACATGTATTGAAACAAAAAGAAATCCACGTGGAAAGTGTCATTTGTTATTAGAAAGGATCTTTACAATGGGGAGTTTTATCTTCCCCTAGCTTTCCACTCTCTGTAGGTGCTTTCCCCATCAATTTAGTGCTTTCTCTCTATTGAGATTATAATAATAGATCTTGCTTTAGTTGGTATATGGTTTTAAAAGAGTGGTGGGGCTCAGGTGGGGCTTAGGTGACATACTGTTTAGTTATCTAATAAGAAATATTTTAAAACAAATATATGGGAAAGCATTTTATATACTTCAAGGTTATAAAGAGTGTCAAAGGTGGAGGCTATTTTTTGTTATAATGTTTTAGCCACCATTATGTATTTCACAATGTGAACAGGCTTAAGATTAAGGTTATCCACATTCTCTTTATATGCTAAAGGGGGTGTAGCCCTGCTAACACAGTCTCGTGTATTCTATTGTTGTAAAGAGATTATAAGGTTAAGCAACAACTAGGACATGAATGAGAAATATGAAACATAAACACAACCACATGAGCTATTTGAAATGCAATGATTACAGATTTGTTGAAGAGGCTTTGGAAACTTTCAAGCAAACAATACTGGTAGGCATAAAGCTAAAATCTATGCCTTTGCTAACATTTCCCTTGCCAGAGCATGAACAACCATTAATGCATTTAAAATAGTTTTTATTCAGATATCTAGTACACATATATGCAAAAAGTAGAAGTAGAAAAAATGTTTATCAGGTGTTCAACTAAATTCTTCTACATGTATGTGAAATAGAGAGACACAGAACAAGTACCCCAACTATTTGACAAAATGTCTAAAAAATTATTACTTGCAAGGAAGAGTCCTTAACATGTTTGACAAAATGCCTCAAAGAAATGTAGTCTCATGGAATGCAAATTTTAGTGAATGGATAATTTGGATACTCTATACTTCCACATTTGCATACATGTTTGCCATAGCATTTCCAACTATAATACCTACCTAAAATCCCCTTTCCATTATGCATTGATGAATGTCCATAGTGGGATATAAAGCTCCCATTTTGGCATAGGCAAGGAGGATTCTAGCTAAGGTCGTGGAATTTGGCTTTAAACCTACCAATTGTATTTGATTATAGGTCTATCAATAATTTTCAACAATATTCAGACGGAGTCCACCCTTCATCTTGTCCTTCGACTCAGGTGAGGTGCGAAGAAGAGAAAGAAGACCTATACTAAACCCAAGAAGAACACGCACAAGAAGAAGAAGATCAAGTTGGCTATTTTGTAGTACTACAAGGTGGATGACTCTAGCAAGGTGCAGAGGCTCAGAAAGGAATGCCCTAATCAAGAGTGTGGAATTGAGACTTTCATGGCCAATCACTTCAATGACAGGCATTATTGTGGCAGATGTGGTTTGACTTATGTCTATTAGAAAGCTGAGGCTTAAGATGATTTGGCCCTAAATTGGGTTTTGGGTTACACATGGTTTAGTGATGAATTTGATGAATTTAGGGCTGAAAAGGGTTGCTTACTTTTTAACATTGTACGCTGGGGTTTGAAATTGTCTGAGTTGGATAAGAATTTTGTAGCAGGGATTTAGATTTTATTTATGCAATTGGTATTCACCAATCATTAAAATAGCCCAAACAATCCACAAGAAAATGGAAAGCTAGAGAGTCAAATGGATGATGTAATAGCCCAAACAGTACACAAACAAATGGAAAACAAGGAGTCAAGAGCTTCCATTTTGAAACTAGGTCTTTTTCTGAAGAAAAGAAAATAAATAAAAGAAAATATTTTAATAAAAAAATGTGAAGGGAGAAACTCACAATAGCAGAGGCCTTCACCACGGTGTCCTTATCCTGTGAGAGACTTCCATGCTTGTCTATTGTAGAAATGAGCACATCAATAAAGTCATCGTGAGCCCTCCGCATCTGACGATGACCATCCACCAACATCTGAATAAAATTATTTATTTTCTTTTGCAGAATGATCATAGTCTTTGTGAGGCCTTGTAAATTGAACCACTGGAGAAATGGCAGATAATCTCCCATAACCCTAAACCTCCTTAGCACGCAGGTTGATCATAGTCTTTGTGAGGCCTTGCAAATCGAACCACTGGAGAAATGACAGATAATCTCCCATAACCCTAAACCTCCTTAGCACATAGGTGTAATGAAGACAAAACTGAAACCATCACTTTGGCATCTAAGCTTTTTCTATTTTCCTTTTGATTTTCCCTTTAAAAAAATGCGCTTGCTTTTAGCGCTTAAAATTTTAAGCAATATGCTTTTTTTTTCAAAAGTGTTCTTTGAAGACATATTTAGTCATATGACTAATTGTTTAGAAATATGACTAAATATTTAGTTGTGTTTTTTACCTGACGATCAAATTAGTCATTTATAGTTGTGTTGCAAAAAATTAGTAGAATGACTAAAAGTTTTAGTCACGTAGTCATTTATTTGCCCAAATTCTACTAGTGATGGTTAATCAGATGATACTTTAAGTAGTAAATTTAGATTTGCATACTAAGTGAACTAGTTTTTATTATAGTAGTTTACCCTATTTACCAACATAAAGAAGATACCATCATTCAAGAACCATAAGAAAAGTGTCATGAGATACCATCATGTAAACGTCATGTTGATGATAATTGAATTTTTCCATGAAGAGATAATATTGGAACAAATGAAGGATAAGTTCCTAAAAATTTAATATTGATTTGAGCTCTTCATGGTATAATCTTCATAAGAGGCATTAGTGTGATTATCAATATGCTGTTGATAGATTCACCAAAATATGTGTCGAATCTATCTAAAAAGACAATAATAGTGCATGAAGCAACAAATTTGTCCTTTTCTAATGTTTAGGTGCATTTTGGGTTGCCTAAGTCTATTGTTTCATAGAAAGATTTTAGATTCTTTTAGAGATTTTGGACTACCTTTAGGGTGGGATAGATAATATATTCCAAAGAAGCACAACTTTTCATCCTCAAATTGATGGGCAAATAAGCATAAGAAAAACTTTTATGCAACTAATAAGAGGTTAAAATACTAAATGTCCAAGAATTTCAATGAGTTATCCATGCTAGATAAAGAGGAAGGGTAAATACTACACTTTATTAAAGACTTGGTATTGGATTTGCAAGGGGCCTTGGAGGAGAATGTAGTATTTAGCACAAAGTCATGGAGACTAGAAGAGAGTCATAAGAATCTTGGCAAGTTGGGTTTAAGGAGAAGACACCAAGGCAAGCAAAATGGTACATCAAGGAGAGGGTGGGTGATCCAATTTTTAAAAATATTTATTTATAGAAAAGATATCCAAGATGTAGTGAGACATATCAAAGTCAAGTTGAAACAAAGAAAATAGTGGAAGATAGTTTTAAGGTGATGGGTTTAACTATTGTCAAACTTGATGGAGATTGATTGTCATTGATGTCAAAAAGGTGTTGATGGTTTGGTTGTGTTATGATGATACAAGGTTGGATATACACAAGAAGGTTGACAAAGTGTTGTTTCATGTAATGATGTTGTTCACAGGTTGTCCACTTGGTTTCAATGCAGGGATCATTCTTTTGGGGTCATCAGGTTGAGTTGGTAGTGGAGATCACTATCAATCAGGGGAAGAGGACATCAAACCTCTTTATATGAAAATGTTGAATTGTTTCAAGCCTCTTTGTATAATACAAGATGTTCTTGTCATCATGTTTCAAGATGTTATGGAATGTCAAGGAAGAGGTTCATGTGTTCATATGAAAGTTGATAGAATTTATATTTGTTCATTTTCATACTTTACTTCTTGCAGGACATTAAGATCATCCTATGTAATGGATGCTTTCAGTTTCAAGTACAGGTTACTTCACAGTTGCAGTAGATGCCTTGTTCAAGTTATGATGTGTGTCTTGATGACATAATCAGGAGTTGCATAGCAAAGGTGTGAGTGTGAGGTGATATCATCAAGAGATGATATTAGTAGGATCATCATGTTTGAGTTGTTTAGAGTCATTGATCAGGAGTTTATGATCAATAAATAATTATGTTAGTATGGTGCATCATGAGTTTATGATTGTGTTGCATATCAGCAATCTTCATGTTGGTAGTTGTATCAGGAGTTGCAGATAATTCAGTCTTCATGAGATTTCAAGACTTCATAAAAGGTTGATATGAGAAGTTTGTTCATTCACATACAAGGTCTTGTGTTTGGTAAACTCCATCACAAATTAACTAGGATGATCAGATTGTCATACCAAGGATATCAATATATGTTGACAGAGGAGTAATATTCAAAGGAATAAAGACTAATGTCTTGGCATATATATTATATGGTGTTTTGATAAAACCCATGTATTAATGTGATCAAAGATTTTGAATAAAGTTTAATAAACACTTAACAATATCCTAACACAGACCCTTCTCAGCCCGTCATATATGAATTGCACTTTTTGTTTTATTTAGTTGTTGACCTGTTATCGTAGATCACCTCACTTAACATGACCTGCTAAAGGGGTATTAATACATCTAATGTGACCAGCCCCTTGTAAATCCATCGACTCCACAGGTCATCACATGAGTGCGCAGGTGCCAAAGAGGAAATCACAGTCTGTATTTAAATTTACATATGGGCGCGTGATGATTCATCAATGGCTAAGGTTTAAACTTTGACTCCTTCGCTTGTGTTTGCACATTGACATGTAGGTTTGAAACTGCAGAGATAAGATTTTATAAAGCTATTTTTGGATGGATTTAAAAAGGCAGATCATTATGAGATTTGAAGGCTATTTTTTTGGAAGATTTATTCTATTTTTATCCTCTTCACTCATGGCATGGAGAACATTAAGGAGTTTATTTTTTTATGAGGGAAATTTTCTTTATGGAGATATTTTTTTAAGGACTTTTTGTTTTTCTTTCCTATCTTCATGCATAAGTGTTTTTTTAGGGGATTCGAAGATGAAAGATATATTATTTTTTGTCAGGGGAATCTATTAAAGACTGTTATTTGCAGATTATGTTTTGCAGATTGAAGAATATCAAGAGAAGTTTTTTTTGAGAAGAAATACAGTTTGAAATGGAGAAGATGAATATGCAGAGGTGAGGAATATCAAGGGTTATTTTATTTATAATTTTATTGCAAGTACTTTGTGAAAGATTATTATTGCAGGAATAATATATGATGCAAAAGATATGTTTTGGTAGAAGATAATATTTTTAAGACATTATTTTTGACCAAATATAGAATTATTTTACTCTTGAAATGGTGAAGATGGAAATTGAAGAAGAGGAAATGAAAGGTCATTTCATTTATAATAATATTGCAGGTGCATTGAGATTTTGATTTTAAGGTCTAAGATATGCAGGATTGAAGACATATTTTTGTGAGGATTTTGAAGAGAAAATGAAGTGAACCAGATGAACATTTTATAAGATGTATGATATAATATTGCAGGTGAATTAAGAACATTTTGAGAAGACATTATGAAGCACATATGTAGAACAATTGATTTCCAGACTAAGAAAGAATGATATGTGGTTGTGAGCATTGTATTGAAATAGATAAACCCTCTATATTTTTTTTATTAAACTGAAGTTGTATATTTTGCCAGTGAGGCTTCCATGGTCAGTGAGACCTCTTTGTAGCCAGTGAGGCTTGTATGGTCAGTGAGACTTGTTTGTAGCCAATGAGGCTTGAATATAACTAGTGATGTTTTTGATTATGCCAGTGAGGCTTTATATGCCAATGAGGCTTGAATGTAACCAGTGAGGTTTTTGATTAAGCCAGTGAGGCATTTCAAAGTGATTTTTCTTCTCCTTGAGGGTTTTCCACTCATCAAATCAGGATGTTTCTTGTTTGTCTTCATGTGTTCATGTGCCCTAATGATTTGTTCTTAAGGTCCTGATTCATACTTTTCATTATCATACTTGTGCATATGTGTTTAACAGATCATTGATGTATTCCTCTCTCTTTGTCTTGTAAGTTCAAAGGTGCAAAAAGTTGTAAAAGTTTATACAACACCGATTCACCCCCCCTCTCAGTGTTGTCCTATACTCCAACAAAACTCACCATGATTGGACTATGCCCAAGCAACGTGTTTGATGGTTGCCAAATTTGTAACATATAAGACAAAAACCAATAAATTTGTAAGGTTATAGGCGGACTTAAAACAATTCTTTCTTTGTGTTGTTGCATGGTAAATGCCCCATTACCTTTTGTTGACTTATGTAGCCTTTTTCAAGTATAATTACACCCATTGGAATATGTACTAGTTAGTTCTTCCTTTTGGAGGCATTTGTCCTTGTCAAAATTCAAGAAATAATTATTAGAGATAGAATTCTTTTGAGGGAGCCAAATTTTGGTCATGGTAGTCTTAAGGCTATTAACTTAATTAAAGGTATAAATCCATTATAATGTTTATGGATTGTGTGATTGCATGCATCTAGATTGGAGTTGAATAAATTATGTGAAGTGAGAGAATCCTAGAAGAAAAGGGTTTTTAGTCACCCTTGAAGGGGGCAAGCTTGTATAAAATAATTTTCATAGTTAATTCTTTTTCTAAAAACTTGCCCACTTTGATTTTCTTTAGGGTAAATCTTTTTTGTTATCTTTTGCTTGTAAAGTATTTTCCAATTATTTGTTTATGCCATGTTACTACAAATTTCAACAACTAAGACATGAGCGATTTGGATGATGTGGATATTTTCTATCTTTATTAATAATGAACAAAAGATGATGTGGATATTTTCTATCTTTATTAATAATGAACAAAAGACTCATGTTGGTGAAACTACCTATGGAATATCCATGGAGTTTAGAGATCAACAACAACGCTCTTCCTTCATCTCCTCAACCACTAAGCTTTTGTGAGACCAAAAACATTCTATAAGGAAGCTGTGGTCCACAAGGATTAATGAAAAACTAAACCCCTTTATCAATCAATTAGAAACAATGAACATGCCTCTAAATGGAGTATTTTTTATATGGTGACAAAATTGCTAGGTAATCCAAGTGATGGTTTTGTAATTGCCAAGTCCCGCATATTAAAATGGTAGAGCATAAAAATGCACAATAACTACACCATTTTTTCAGACAAAATAACACAGAATAATATATTATATTGATGTCTTTGGATGATCATTTCATTACAATGCAATGGATTTTTAAAGCCTTTGATTTTCTCGTAAATACAACTAACTATTTCTATGGGAAAGTAACTCCCAACTAACTTATTTATTTAAATATTAACTATTAACTAACATTTATTTATTAATCTAACATATTTATTATAAACTATATAAAGATGTAATAAATCCAACATTCCCCTCCTTATTACATCAATCCGAACAAAGGACATAACACTACAAGGATTGAACACAACAACCCTTCTAGAGACTTTGATGAAGCGCCTTCATAATTCTCTTCACTCACCCAAGAAACACCAAACCAAATCTATCAACGGATCACCTGACTATCAAACCTGCAACTCCTCTACACAACATGAGAGAACATAAATATTCCCATCCTCCATGCATAATGAGAGAAAAACTCTCCTCTGAGAGTCCACATCTCCTCCAAGTGTGTCAAAATCTCTCCTCTAGTGTTACATATGAGAGAACAACTCTTCTCCAAGAGTGGACACATCTCCTCCAAGTGTGTCAAAATCTCTCTTCCAATGCAATGCAAATCAAATACCTCCTATGGTGTACAAAAGGAACTGAACCACTGTGAATACACTAATTGCACCCAGAAGTATTGTCAAAACTACCAAGCCCCCCCATGAAGGGACACATATCAAAACTTGTGCTTCTCATGCAATGTATCTCTCTGAGAGAGAAGCTAGCTCA
Source organism: Cunninghamia lanceolata (assembly GCA_027924645.1). Lineage (NCBI taxonomy): Eukaryota > Viridiplantae > Streptophyta > Pinopsida > Cupressales > Cupressaceae > Cunninghamia > Cunninghamia lanceolata. The sequence continues at coordinate 10,103,972 of BSBN01000443.1, read as the reverse complement.
AGATGACAATAAGACTTTTGCCTCCAATGCCTTCTGCCTCCAATTCGATCATGTTATACTTTATCCATTTGATGTTATAATAGCTCTATCAGATGTACTATGGAAGGCCCTGAGAGCATAAACAATGTTTGATGTAGCCATGATAAAAATAAATAAAATTAACAAGGCATCAAATTCAACTGAAATTGCACCTTTTACAATATTTTCAAACTTAAAATTCTTCTCACCATGATGTGCTCCCTTTTAACAACTTTACATTTCCTTGTCTCTCTGTTGTTCACCATGCACTATTGACAACACTATTCTACCAGTGCGTATGATAGATCCTCCAATCTTCAAGTGAAATAATTTGTTACATCCCCTTTTTGGATTCAATATTACTATTTACTTTTTCTTGAAAAATACAACCATGTGGATATGTTTTAACATCATAGGAAATGATGATATGTTTAGAAAAAGGTTAATTTTATGAAGTCATGGATTTTTACTTGATTATGATCAATATGATGTTACGAACTAGAATGTCTTTTCGATATGAAAATGAAATGATTTGATATAAATGTGTTTTGATCAAAATATTGGTGCTTTGACCACAAAATTGTATGTGAGATTGTCAATGACAGGAATAGATGGAACATGTTCACCAAGAAGAAAGAAGAAGAGAAAGTATCTTTGCGAAAGAGAGAATAGACTCTGGAATAACCCATGGGAGCTTGCTACTGAAAACAATTATCAGGTAGATAAACCTAGATGCCTTGAGTTAAGCTTTGATTACGGGCTAAGTCAATTTTAGTCGAGATGTTGAGGTTTGCAAGAATAGGTCTTTCTCCTTTCGTAAGTCGTCGTATTGAGAATGGGAAATCGACATCAGTGTCGTAATACTTTGAATCATGTTGTCAAATATGAACGACTGATTTATTGTTTATATGTATATACTTGAGGTTGAGTTGAAAGTCATGTTTTGTTTTTGGTTCGGCGCAAAAGTCAAAAATTGTGTGTAAGTCAATCCCAAACCTTGTTTTGCATTTGCGCTCAATTCGTCGTTATCGTTGTAAAGCTCTACGAGCGTATGACGTAAACGTCTCCTTGCGAAATTCGACGGATGTTGAATTGTTCTATATTGGGCTATTATCAAATATTAAAAGGTTTAAATAATGTTTTAAATCTAGAGACGACAGTGTGTAATACCTTTGGTCGTATCGTAAAGGAATATACTAAATTATATTAGTTATATTTATATTGTCAATTTGAGGTAATTCCTTTATTCATTTGTGATGTTGGTAATCAGGAAGTAGCTTGAATGAGAGTCACTCAAGTCCTTTCTTGATGTCTTTTATTTTGAAATAATCTTTTTACATTTGAACTTTAAACCTCATGATGGTCGTCGGCCTAGTCTTTATTCATAGTGTTTGCATTTGATTTATACTCATAACAGATATGAGTAGTGTGACAATTTGTTAAAACTATCAACTACCACCTCACCAAGTATGGAGCTCCATTTTGGAGAATAATCGCGAAATGAGTGGAAAAGACCAAACCATTTTCTGGTAGTGGTCGCGTAAGGAGGAGAATGTTTTGCATGCCGAGTAGTTACCCTTATTGTTAGGCATGGTCTTGTGAGTGGGAGGTAGTTTTCCTTTGCAGCTAGACGAGATTTAGAGGATAGTTAGAGTCAGTTTTAGGAGGCAACGTAGAGTGGAAGTGGAGAGGAGACTGTGCAAGAAGCAAAGGTGAACGACTTAGAGAAGAATGAACACCGTGGACCAGTCTGCAAGCAGACACAGGAGATTACCTTCAAGTCTTTCTCACCTCATCTTTGCACAGTCATAGTTTTCAGTTATGCTTATAATAAGTAATGTTTTTACTTGCTTTTCGAATGAACTTAGTTTTTGCTTAAAGATGCAAGGTGTGAATTGTTACCATCTGTAGCCTATGTGTTTTATCACCTTCAAAATAGAAGCAATGTTTTGTCTCCTGCACTGCACCACACCACAGTCGTGAAACCCACAGTATAATTACATTGTACTTCGAAGCATCTCTGAAGGTTGAGATTATTGTGTAGTTGTTGGCTCAACTTTAGGAGTTTATTTGGTTGTGTGTTTAGTGCATTTTAGACTAAGTGTTTGGTTTTAAAATATCTCACAGCTATCACAAGCTGCAGTGGCAAAACCTTTGTCGATGTAAAATGAGTTCTCTTGTGGCCAATCGAATACCATTGCTTGGTTCTGTCAAATTTAAAGGTCAGCTAGTTTTAAAGTAAAAGACTTGTTTGGGATAACCGTCGACAGAGGAGTATCAATGGTGTGAAGTGTAAGTCAAAACATGCAAGACTTCACAGTCCTCCTCTATTTCTGAGTTTAAAATGGTCAGTCAACCATAGTGAAATTACTAACCTTGCTGCGAATAATAGCAAGCTTTAGTCTATTTGCCTTTGTAAGTAATTCTTATGCTATTAAAGTATTTAAACTGTTGTGTCCCCGAGAGAAGACTTTACAGTCATACAAGTTAATATAATGAAGTTTTAAAACAATGTAATGAGTCCTTTGTCAAGTATCTAGCTTAGACTTGCATGCAATCTTATTGCTAGTAGAAACAACAAGGTAGGGTTTCTAAATGCTTAGATTTACAAAGATTAAGCTATGTTGAAGATTTTGAGAAGTCAAAGTAGAATCTTATGAGTGCTTAATTTTAACGTTAGGTCTTTAAACATTTGTATTCTATAAATGGGTTATAGTATATCCCTTCCGAAACAACAATGTTGAGATTAGTGTCCACTCTTGAGTGGATAAATTAAGCAGTGGGCTAACTTAAAGATCAATGAAATAACTTTTAGCATTATCCGAATAATCGATAAGCTAGGAAACCATTCTTTTATCATGTAGACGGAAATGTTTCCATGAGCTAAGTAGAGAGAGAATAAACCTCATTGCCATGTGTTAACGCATGATGAATTTCTAACACCTTGAGGTTATCGAGGTCATTGTATTGAACTTATTTATAGGAATTTGTAGGATTGCGATTAATTCGAGTTGAGTTGGGGTGGGTGAACATATTACTTGCATTGGTACAACACTAATTATATTCAAATCCTTTGGCCAAGGTAATGCATGAGCCTCAAGTGCATTGATAGTTCACTGTGACTAGATGGCGTAGCTTGTGGAATGGTCATGCTTGACTAGAGGGTATCTAGGGGATTGCATGATAACAAGTTATGTAGGTCACAACACTAGTACTCAGATGGCAAACACCATTGGTTATCGTAAGTCTATCCTCTTGAGTAGGGTAGGGCCACTTCCGGATAGGAAGGAGTGCAGGAGACCGATGGTCTATGGTTGGAGGTTAAGTTCCTTGAAGATACTTTCTCTTCTTTATTCTTGAGGATTGCTGAGACTTGAATTTGGATGGTCGACAATCGAGATGCAGTGACATTGGTAAGTTTCTATTTTGGAATTTTTCTAAGTAACTTTTAAGAACATATTGTTTAAATGTTGTAGATGGATATATTCTTTTGTATAAATTATAATTTCATGAATATTGATAGTCGATGGATGAACTACCTGATTTTAATTTAGAAACAAATTACTTTTATGTTTTAAACTTTCAAAAAAAATTATTACCTTTGGTTAAACTTAGTTTTTAGGGTGAAATCAAAACTGGGTGTTACATAATTGAACTATTTTTTTTAAAGCAATAGACACATACTGAAAGAAGAGATTGCTCCACCATCTAATGCAGTTTTTCTTCCAAGGAAAATAGTTGAGTTATTTAGCAAGCCCATAGTAATGGTGTCCTCAACCTATGACCTCTAAGTATTTAGAGTATACCAACATCAAAACTACACAACATTTTAGAGTCAAAAGTATCGCCATAATATATCATCATTTTTCAACATTTTCAGTATGTATGAGATTCAAAACCCTTAACCCTAAAAGAAGTAGTTTGAACAAACTGGACTTACTTCTTATAATAATATGTTGCCATCTATATATAATTGTTGATATATGGAAGGCGCATATAGTGATTTGTAGTAGATGATTTCAACCATATAAGTGTGATGGGCCTACACCGCCTGATATCTCCTACAAACTAAATAGAATATTGGGTTGGCACTATCTATTGCATGTAAATGCCACTTCAAAACTATAAAATGCCTATGTAACTGAAACGCCTTCTCATAATTTGAACACAACTACTTCTCTCACGGCTTCCATGAACTCCTTTACTAGTATATTCTTTGTTGTCTTAATACCACACCTTCTCATGTTGGTCTGCACTAAATGACTTAAAAACCTCTCAAAACGACAGAAGATTCTTTGCCAGTGACTACCCACATCATCCACTATCGAGTTAGATAAAAAAAGATTGCTACTTGTTTCATAAAAAGCTACTAAATCATACACCCACACATTTATTCTTGTCCTTTCACATGCAACATAAGAAGTGAAACAATAGCCGAAAGCACATATATCAAACAACTTTATTGTACATTATGCCTCAATTAAATCTTCAAAAATCTCCAGCACATATTTAAACTTTCAAACTTTAATGAAGCCACATTCTCCAAATTTTAGTGCCTTCCACACCCAACAAATTCCACACGGACTTCTTCAATCACAGGCGCACAAAAATCCTCATTGCTATGATACCATTTTAAAAACAAAAATGCACAATAACTACACCATTTTTACATTAAAATCCATAAAATCATAAAAATAAATAAACATTAATTGTTTTCTGACTTATTTCAATATATTGCGCCAAGGACGGAAACCCTTGCTGCATACCTTGAGGATAGGACGAAATTCCTAATCCTCATTTCTATGAGCAATTCGATTCACAGATTGCAGGGTGAGGCTAATCAATCTCGTTGAATTCCAGGTCCAAGTTACAGGAGCATTTCACAAGTGTTGAAGGAGAATTAGGGTCGCTGCCAGTATAGTGAGCAGTATTTCCAGATCAAGGCTGTTTAGGCAGGTATTTGGAGGTCCCGATTTCATTGATAAGCGTGGCTGGTTCAGACACTACTCTCCGCTGATTTGGTTAAGGACACAGCATCACTAATCCCTGGTGAAAGGCATCTAGAAATCAATCACTGAACCTGATTAAATTGCCCAGGTCTTCATGAATCAATAACAGCATCAATTATTCTGAATTTGTGGGTGAAGCTAACTCGCTTGCCCTATTAATATACATATGATTAATGTGGATCAAGAAAATGGAAAAAAGCGAGCGAAAATCTACAGACATTAATCCTGTAGCTGTCGATCCCTCAGATGGTAGAGAAAACCCTAACCTGGGCTCAGGAGCATCCCCCCCCAAGAAGCTGCAACAGAATTCATCTTCAGACTTCCCCTTTGGAAAGCATCTTCCGCCATACTGCTACAATTGCTGGCTTTACGGGCACAAGGAGGTGGAATGTAGGAAACCTAAGGCAATTCACAATAATTATGATCATTTGCTGCCCTCCATCGTTGAGCAGAAGAGAAGGAGTCAAGATGCAGCCAAAGTAGTAATGCCCGCCCAGCTCCCCGATGTAGATAAATGCCCTAAGGTGCCTTCCACGGTTGACTCCTTAGGCTCCCTTCAATGCCGGCATAATTCAAAGCTACACTTCAGATCTTCTTCAGTCAAGAATACTCAGGAAAACCATGGATGTGTGACGAACACAGACAAAGTACATGTAGGTAAGAGGAAGGAATGTCACCTAAATCACCAAGTTCGAAAACATTTATCACCTGATTCGAAAAACCCTAATTCGTATCAATATGCATCCACTCGGGACCCAATGCCCTATACTAGGCCAGAAATGGGGAGTGGATTGAAAATACAGCCAGTAAAAAACAAAGAAAATGCCTGGAAAGAAATTAAAGGAGGACATAAGAAGAAGATCCCGGTAGGGACCTTTACACTAAAAGTAACAAATCCCTTTCTCCCTTTAGAAAATGCGGAGAACGCGGAAGAGGCGAGATCTGGGGAGGGAATCAAAGTGTCCAACAAATTCACGGCAAAGACACAGTCAGCTCCTGAAAGGAAAGAGACTTTCAAACTGCGCCCAGTTATCTTTTCCACAGAAACTTTAGATCAGCAACTCAGAATTTTCAACCTCACAAAGTATGCGAAGAAGGAAGCTCGAATCTTCTCTAATCTCACAGAGGCTGATAGGTCAAATTATATCAAAGTTTCAGCCCCTTTACATCATAATCAGTCTCCGGTATATATCCCCCCACACAGACGGAGAGAGACACCAAAAGACATTAAGGCTCAATCTATCCCTTATATTGAGTCAGCTTCTAAGATTGAGGATAACGTGGTCATCATCAGCAATCCCTACAGTGAAACTAGATGGAAAGATTGCCAAGATCTTGGCATCTATGCTTACTGGAATGGGCCATCAGATCACATCCACAGTCTTATCAGCTGGCTTACCGACTTCTGTGCTGAACAGGTAAGTATCTCTCACTATTCTAATAGATTACTATATATGCATTGTGGTAGCTCACTGATTAAAAAGAACTTCCTTCATATATCTGAATCTCTCTTTAAAGGTTATGCTATTAAATTTTTCGGCTGGATACCTGATTGCAAGGAGGAAAATATAGATTTTCATATCCCCACTTGGGTTACCTTGCAATTAGTACCTCCAGAACTGATGCATCCAGTAATTTTAAAAAAACTAGGAGCATCTCTAGGAGATCCTATTGGTATTGATACATCCTATAATACCTGCAATAATATTAATTTATTAATCAAATGTAAAGTCAATACCTTCTCTTTCAAACCAATCAAAGTAATTACTAATCATGCCATTTATAATATCAACTGTCAAAGGAAGTTCCTGGAGGTCTCTAAAATTATTAATCTAGATTCAGAACTGTCAAATGAAAATCATCCTATGCTACTGACCTCGGATCTTGAGAAGGCCCTCCCTTTGATTAAATATAACAGGCAAAAGAAGAACAGCCCAAACCTTCTGAAGCACAGTGTAAAAAGTGCAATCAAGTCAAGATACTTAGAGTATCCCAATCCAGTCATAAATTTAAATCCTGACACAGAAGCTATTCCAGAAGGTCTTCCTATCTGTAAGGAAATGAACCTTCAGTAGAAGAGTCACGAGGACAAACAAGGGCAGCCTGGGAAAATCAGATTTAGCAGAACAAAAAGAAAAAATATCAAAAAAACAAAAAAGTCAAAGAAGAAGACTTCCTCTGCTATACTCAAAAATGAAAGAAGTAAAGAAACAGAGCACAACAAAGAAATCAAGGAACCTATCAACAACTTTCCCAAACTGGCAGCAAGTAAAGAAGCTCAAGTCTCAATTCCAGAAGTAGCTTCTGGTGTCACACCTAAAGTCAACAAATTCTGGCAAACTCCGGAGAATAAGAGAATTAAAGGTTGCAATGAAGGCTCAATTAACAGAGATATGGAAATTGAAGAATTATCCCACAAGTTCAGCAAATTCTTGAATGAAGAAATCAGCACCAATGAAGACATAAACATAGATGATACAGAAAGTGAGGAGATAGACCTCCTTACTGAAGAATTACTCCACGTTTTCAATCCAGAGAATCACAATGAAAGTACCATCCTGCAGAAAGAGAATCTTCTACAAAGAGTCCTTCAACTAGGTGGGGAAAACTACACCTTTGACAATCTAAGGAGAGATTTAATGAGAATAGAACAGGAAGATCACATACAGAGGTCAAATCTGGAGGAATGTCCTGATGGAAAGATTGATACTGGCATCAAAGGACCTGATGAGATACAGAACACCCTAAATGAGCAGATCCTTTTAGCACTTGCAGAAAAGGAAAAAACTTTGCTGGAAGGGGATCAAATCGAGGAAACATGTCATTCCAATCAAAGTCAGTTGGGGATCTGCATGAACCAAGAGGGTATCAGATCCCCTAGATATGGGACTGCCAAAGCTAAAAGGGGAAGGAAATCTTTAAAAGAATTGAGAGAAGCAGATGGTCAGGTTAGAGAGCAACCAAAGATCAGTGATATCTTCAATGTTGGGAAGGGGAAGATCCTTCCCAAGGCTCCATGAAAGTCACTCCATGGAATGCTAGAGGCTTAAATGCCTCTAGCAAACAAAGGCTTTTAAGACAGAACTTAAAAGCCTTTGAATCCGAAATTGTTATGATACAGGAAACAAAACTGAATTCAGAAGAAGGGCTGAAACTGGGAAAAAAACTGAGTTATTGGAATTTGCACTTTCAGGAATCACGAGGGGCTTCAGGAGGTTTGGGCTTTATATGGAATCAGAGGAAGGTAAGCCTTGAGATCATTGAGTCAAGGCATAACTGGATGAGCTGTCAAGTCAAAAGTACCGTCTCTAATCTTCAATTCCTGCTAATTAATGTTTATGGTCCCATTTCTAATTTTGACAAAAAAGCTGTATGGACAGATCTAAGTAATTTCTTCCTCAGTTATATCAATGAAATTATTATCATTGGTGGAGAATTTAATACAATAATTAGCTTAGAAGAAAAAGCTGGAGGTACAAAACATATACATTCAGCATCTATAGAGTTTAAAAATTGGATAGATGATCATTGCTTAGAAGATATCCCAACCAATAATGGTATCTACACATGGAATAATAGGAGAAAGGATTTTAACTATATAGCTGAAAAATTAGACAGATTTCTTTTTAAAGGAGACCGTAGCTCCTTCCAGTTTGATATCTCTTCTCAGATTTTGCCAATAGCCGGATCTGATCACTTTCCAGTCCAAATTTCCTTAACAGAACCAAAAAAACCACATAGAAACCCTTTCAAATGCGAAAAGATGTGGTTTTTGGACAATAACTTCATGAATCTAATCAAACTTTGGTGGAACGAAGTAACCTTAAAAGGCTCAAAAATGTTCACTTTCGTTTCAAAATTGAAACACACTAAAAAAAGGATCCTAGAATGGAACAAAACACATTTCAGGAATATTTTTAAAGAAAAATTAGACTTGGAAGAAGAATTAATTAATCTCAACTCTGAAATTATTAAAAACGACATGAACAATAATTCTTATCTATTGGAGAAAGAACTATTACATAAACAAGAAGACATTTTAGCAAAAGAGGAAACATTCTGGAGACAAAAATCCAGAGAGAAATGGCTCAACGAAGGTGACCGAAACACAAAATTCTTTCACAATAGCACAATAGCGAATAGAGCCTTTAAAAGTATAACAAGGATCAAAGATGAGACTGGTAATTTGACAGAAAACCCAAATCTTATTGCTGAAACTATGGTGAATCACTTCCATAAAATTCTCAATAATTTTGAGAGCTCCAACTTGATAGCCCAGGACAAAATGCTGAGCTCAATCCCCTCCCTCATAACGGTAGAAGATAATAAAAATTTAAATAAACCTATTACATTGGAAGAAGTTAAGTCAGCTTTATTTAGCATGAATCCCGATAAATCCCCGGGTCCTGACGGCTTCCAGGCCTTCTTCTTCCAAAAATGTTGGGACACAATTGGGACAGATTTATGGAAAGCTATAGAAGCTTCTAGAAACGGCGGATCCTTATTATCTGAAATTAACTTTACATTCCTTACTTTAATACCCAAAACTGAAAATCCTGTTAATCCAGGAGATTACAGACCTATTGCGCTTTGTAATATGATCTACAAAGTATACTCCAAAATCCTCTCTTCCCGCCTAAAGCTCCTGTTACCTAAACTTATATCGGAAGAACAAATTGGCTTTGTACCAGGACGTTCCATTATAGATGGCATCCTGATCATCCAAGAAGCAATCCACTCAGCTTCCAAAAGCAAAACTCCAAGCATGTTTATTAAACTTGACTTTCAAAAGGCATATGATATGGTAGATTGGAGATTTCTTTGTAAAACACTAGAAGCATTTGGCTTTAACCATCAATGGATTAATTTAATATTTCAATGTATCTCGACGACTAAAATCTCCCTTTTAATTAACGGCTCGCCAGAAGGTTTCTTCGAGACCTCAAGGGGCTTAAGGCAGGGAGATCCACTCTCACCCTTTCTTTTTATAATCATGGCGGAAGCCTTTGGCCGAGCTTTTTCAAGAGCCCAAATCGAAAAGAAAATCAGTGGTATCCAAGTTACAAAAAATGTTCCAAATATAACTCACCAACAATATGCAGATGATACAATTCTTCCTAGTGAAAGTACTATAGCTGAAGCAAAAACTATCAAAACCATTATACAATCTTATGTGGCTGCTTTTGGTCAAAATATCAATGCAAACAAGTCCGAAATTTTCTTTTTAAATACTAATACTACTACAGAAAATCAAATCTGTAGTATTTTGGGTTTCAAGAAAGGAACTTTCCCATGTAAATACCTAGGAATAGATTTAGAAAGTGGTATTAAACACAATAAAGTATGGAAACAGGTTTTGACAAGAATAGACTCCAAGATAGGAACCTGGAAAGATAAATGGCTATCCAAAGTAGGCAAGATAACTAAAATAAAATCAGTTCTTACAGCTCTACCCATCTATCCTCTCTCGTGTCTCCCTCTCTCAAAATCCATTAATTCCAAACTTGAAACTAAGCTTACGAACTTTCTGTGGACAGATTGTGAAGAAAGTAAAAAGATGGCCCTCATCAAGTGGGATAAGATTAGACAACCGAAAGAACATGGTGGTTTAGGGATAAAGAATTTAAATTGGCAAAATGAAGCCTTCGGGGCTAAATTATCTTGGAGATTATTTAAAGAACACAAGCAAAAATGGGCTAAAATTCTATATAATAAATATCTGGATGCTAATAAACCTGAATCTTTATTTCGAATGAAAACCCTTCATAAAGGCTCGAGCAGCTGGAATTTCATAGCTAACAATAGGCACATTATTACTAATCACCTTTCCTGGGATATTCGCAGGGGACAAGATGCATTGTTTTGGGAAGATTCTTGGGATGGATTACCACCCATAGATTCTCTGAATCTTCCTCAAAAATGCAAAAATCTCCTCACTAAAATATGGGGTAATAAAGTCAAAGATTATATGACCCTTCATAACGACCATGAATGGACATGGAAATCTTTAGAAGGATTAGATCTGGATCCTGCCTCAATAACCTCTTACAATCAAATGATTAATCAGAGGAAAGCAAAACAGATTAATAGGGATGATAGATTGGTATGGGCCGCTGCCAAATCTGGCCAATATAGTGTTAAAGAGGGCTATAAATCTATAATCAATTCTCAGAGATGGGAAGAAATTAATATCCCCCTACATCTCTGCTGGGACAAAGCATGTTTACCTAAGGCAGGTTTTTTCCTCTGGTTAGCCTTTCAAAATAAGATCCTTACTGCTGATAACCTTCAAAAAAGAGGTATTCATGGTCCCTCCCATTGTGTTCTATGTAAACAAAATACCGAGGATGTTGATCATCTCCTGTATAACTGCTCATATGCCAAACATTGCTGGGAATGGCTAAAACTTAAATTAGGATGGATCACCGCTCTGCCAGAAACCTACCAGGATCTCCTGAGTGGATGGCCCAAGGGCCTATCCAAAGGTATTTACAGTAAGATTTGGAATATCTGCCCGGCTATTATGTCCTGGGAAATTTGGAAGGAGAGAAATCGAAGGATCTTCAAAAATCTAGAAATGCAGGTTGATACTCTTACTAACAAAATTGAAGTATGCATTACCGAAACCCTCAATTCCCACATTAGGAATTCTAGTTTCGAAGAAGGCTCCTTCTCTATGTGGGACTGTAAGATTAAAGAAAATTGGACAAAACTTATCAACCCCCCCCAAGTTTATAAAACGAAAAATGCTGAGGCAAGGAAAAACTGTAAATGGACTTGTCCCCCCCCTGAATGGTACAAACTCAACTTTGATGGAGCCTCCCGTGGTAATCCAGGCCAATCAGGTATTGGATGTATTATCAATAATGATAAAGGGGAATGGATTTTCAAAAGAGCAAAAAATATAGACCCAATCACTAACAATATGGCAGAACTTGAGGCCCTCCATGAAGGTATCAAATCTTGTCATAAAATGGGTATTTCGAAAGTTATTATAGAAGGGGACTCCCAAATAGTTCTAAATGCATTGCGCAATAGATCAACCACAAACTGGGTTCTCCACTCTAAGCTTGAAGAAATCCTGCTACTACTAGATAAATTTGAAGCTTTTCAAATTAACCACATCTTCAGGGAAGGTAATCAAAAAGCTGACAAACTTGCTAACCTTGGTGCGGATGGGTTAGACATTCTTAAATCCACAAACCCTTCGTAGTCACCTTTTCTTCATTATCACTCCCCTCCCCTCTTGTTGGATTAAATTTATTTCCTCTTATTGATCACAAATATCATCCCTCTGCCGATTTTTAAATTCAGGCTCTATCATTTACACACAAATTTTCTCAGGTAAGAATGCTAAACAAAAATTAGATTTTTGTGTCAGTTCGGACATTACATGATTTTTTAAAAAACTTGTTAAGGTCTTTATCTTTCTTTTAGTCTAGATTTATAAAGAAATCAGATAACCAAATTAGATTAGTATTATAAGGCCCTTACTCACATATAGATTTTAGTGTTCTTTTAGATTACTTTCCGGAGTAGCTCGAATAGTATGTCACGCATTTTTAAGGTAATTAGTAGTAGAGTAATAGTCTTGTTTTATTTCTATTAGTGGCCATCGGTTTATGTTCTTGATCTTATACCCTTTGTACTAACCCTTTAATTTGACTAACATGTAAAATAAGTTTCTTTTAGAATGGATGGTGGTTGCCTTTTATTTCTAATGCAGGACAGGAAAAGGAAGACTTGTACACCAATAGTCATCATTGAGTAATGTCATTATTTTCCGAATATGTATCTCCTGTTAAAGGACCATTCGTTGTACAATTATGAATAACATACAACCAGGGGAATGCCTCTGTGAAATAATGTAATGTAACAACATCTTCACAACATGTGTAATTGTAGCATAGTGAATAAGATATAAATAGGGGTATGCCCCTAGGTTTTATTTGTATGTATTGGACTAATGTCCCGGGCAAGACTGGAGGTTTTCTTCCCCGTTCTTTCCTACCAGTGCCCGTTTGAACGGAGGACATGTAAATTTTATTTTTAATATAATCAAAGGCTTCGGCCGTTCATTGATCAAAAAAAAAAAAAAAACTACACCATTTTTACAAATAAAATAACACAAAATAATATATTATATTGATATCTTCTAATGATCATTTCATTACAATGCAATGATTTTCCCGTAAATACAACTAACCATTTCTACGAGAAAGTAACTCCCAACTAACTTATTTATTTAAATATTAACTATTAACTAACATTCTAACTTAACTATTAACTATTAATGAAGTCTGCTTGCGGGCGCTCTAAGGTAATCCCTGAGCATGGGAAGGGGTCTTTTCCCTATGGGCTAGAAAACATTGTTTCTAACGGGACTTCTCAGACCTCCGTGCTAGTTGTAGGTTTGACTGTTGGGAATAAGTTCACCCCAAGCCAAACTCTGAAGACATTTTCTGACATTGTCATCAATTCTAGGGCTCAAGCATGCTCATCCTAGGCTCGGGCTAGGCCTATGCCTTGTGCATGTTCTTCTCCTGTGGTGGACTGTGGCTCTAAGGTCACAAAAAATGAGGGTTATTATATGAAATGTAGAGTGATCTGCAAGTTTAATGGCTTGTGGCCCTCCCTCCCCAATCTGCATAGTTGGGTTATGGATTCCTAAGAGCCTCTTGTTGTTAGACAGATTGAGTTTTTTTGCAGTGCGAGGGGGTTCTTTATTGCAACTTTTCTTCCTTTGAGGAGCGAGACTTAGTGTTGAATAGGGTTTGGATGTGAGGAGATCATTCCTTGACCATCAAGCCATGGGCTCGCTCCTTCAATCCTCTCACTGAGCCACTTAATACCAGACAAGTATAGGTTCGACTACCGAACCTCCCTATCCAGTTTTGGAAGGATTCCTGCTATGAAGCCATTGGCAACGCTATAGGGTGCTTCTTGAAGGTTGACTCTAGATGACCTCAGATTTAGGGCATACTACGATGGCTCAAATTTGAGTGGATATTGACATCTCCAAACCCCTCCATGGAGATGTTGTTTTAATGGTTGAGGATAGACCATGTACGTAGCTGTTGGACTATGAGGGTCTCCTGTTTCGATGCAAGAGATCTTTTGCTATTAGTCACTTAGCCTCTAGTTGCCCTCATTCTTGTCACAAGGGTGCATCAACTTAGTGGAATAATGCACTCACTGATCATTTGACAGTTGGTGTGTTACATCCCCTTTTTGGATTCAATATTACTATTTACTTTTTCTTGAAAAATACAACCATGTGGATATGTTTTAACATTATAGGAAATGATGATATGTTTAGAAAAGGTTAATTTTATGAAGTCATGGATTTTTACTTGATTATGATCAATATGATGTTATGAACTAGAATGTCTTTTCGATATGAAAATGAAATGATTTGATATAAATGTGTTTTGATTAGAATATTGGTGCTTTGACCACAAAATTGTATGTGAGATTGTCAATGACATGAATAGATGGAACATGTTCACCAGGAAGAAAGAAGAAGAGAAAGTATATTTGAGAAAGAGAGAATAGACTCTAGAATAACCCATGGGAGCTTGCCACTAAAAACGAATATCAGGTAGATAAACCTAGATGCCTTGAGTTAAGCTTTGATTATAGGCTAAGTTAATTTTAGTCAAGATGTCGAGGTTTGCAAGAATAGGTCTTTCTCCTTTCGTAAATCGTCGTATTGAGTATGGGAAATCGACATCAGTGTCATAATACTCTGAATCGTGTTGTCATATATAAATGACTGATTTATTGTTTATATGTATATATATGTATATACTTGAGGTTGAGTTGCAAGTCGTGTTTTGTTTTTGGTTCGGTGCAAAAGTTGAAAATTATGCGTAAGTCAATCCCAAACCTTGTTTTGCATTTGCGCTCAATTCGTCATTATCGTCGTAAAGCTCTACGAGCGTATGACGTAAACATCTCATTGTGAAATTTGACGGATGTTGAATTGTTCTATATTGGGCTATTATCAAATATTAAAAGGTTTAAATAATGTTTTAAATCTAGAGACCATGGTGTGTAATACTAAATTATATTAGTTATATTTATATTATTGATTTGAGGTAATTCCTTTATTCATTTGTGATGTTGGTAATCGGGAAGTAGCTCGAATGAGACTCACTCAAGTCCTTTCTTGATGTCTTTTATTTTGAAATAATCTTTTTGCCTTCGAGCTTTAAACCTCATGATGGTCGTCGGCCTAGTCTTTATTCATAGTGTTTGCATTTGATTTATACTCATAACAGATATGAGTAGTGTGACAGTTTGTTAAAATTGTCAACCGCCACCTCGCCAAGTATGGAGCTCCATTTTGGAGAATAATTGCAGAATGAGTGGAAAAGACCAAACCATTTTCTGGTAGTGGTCACGTAAGGAGGAGAATGTTTTGCATGCCAGGTAGTTACCCTTATTGTTAGGCATGGTCTTGTGATTGGGAGGCAGTTTTCCTTCGCAGCTAGATGAGATTTAGAGGATAGTTAGAGTCAGGTTTAGGGAGGCAACGCAGACTGGAAGCAGAGAGGAGACTATGTAAGAAGCAAAGGTGAATGGCTTAGAGAAGAATGAACACTGTGGACCAGTCTGCAAGCAGACACAGGAGATTACCTTCAGGTCCTTCTCACCTCATCTCTGCGCAGTTGTTCTTTTTAGTTATGTTTATAATAAGTAATGTCTTTACTTTCTTTTCGAAGGAACTTAGTTTTTGCTTAAAGATGCAAGGTGTGAATTGTTACCATCTATAGCTTGTGTGTTTTATCACCTTCAAAATGGAAGTAATGTTTTGTCTCCTGCACTACACCGCACCACAATCGTGAAACCCACAATATAATTACATTGTACTTTGAAGCATCTCTGAAGGTCAAGATTATTGTGTAGTTGTTGGCTTAACTTTAGGAGTTTATTTGGTTGTGTGTTTAGTGCATTTTAGACTAAGTGTTTGGTCGTAAAATATCTCACAGCTATCACAAGCCGCAGTGACAAAACCTTTGTCGACGTAGAATGAGTTCTCTTTTGGCCAATTGAATACCATTGCTTGGTTCTGTCAAATTTAAAGGTCATCTAGTTTTAAAGTAAAAGATTTGTTTGGGATAACCGTCGACAGAGGAGTATCAATGGTGTGAAGTGTAAGTCAAAACATGCAAGACTTCATAGTCCTCCTCTATTTCTGAGTTTAAAATGGTCGGTCGACCATAGTGAAATTACTAACCTTGCTGCGAATAATAGCAAGCTTTAGTCTATTTGCCTTTGTAAGTAATTCTTATGCTATTAAAGTATTTAAACTATTGTGTCCCCGAGAGAAGACTTTACAGTCATACAAGTTAATATAATGAAGTTTTAAAACAATGTAATGAGTCTTTTGTCAAGTATCTAGCTTAGACTTGCATGCAATCTTATTGCTAGTAGAATTAATAAGGTAGGGTTTCTAAATGCTTAGATTGACAAAGATTAAGCTATGTCAAAGATTTTGACAAGTCAAAGTAGAATCTTATGAGTGTTTAATTTTAATGTAGGGTCTTCAAACATTTGTATTCTATAAATGGGTTATATTATATCCCTTCCAAAACAACATTGAGTTTAGTGTCCACTCTTGAGTGGATAAATTAAGTAGTGGGCTAACTTAAAGATCAATGAAATAACTTTTAGCATTATCTGAATAATCGATAAGCTAGGAAACCATTCTTTTATCATGTAGACGGAAATGTTTCCATGAGCTAAGTAGAGAGAGAATAAACCTCATTGCCATGTGTTAATGCATGATGAATTTCTAACACCTTGAGGTTATCGAGGTCGTTGTATTAAACTTATTTATAGGAATCTGTAGGATTATAATTAATTCAAGTCGAGTTGGGGTGGGTGAACATATTACTTGCGTTGGTACAATGCTAATTATATTCAAATCCTTTGGCCAAGGTAACGCATGAACCTTAAGTGCATTGATAGTTCACTGTGACTGGATGGTGTAGCTTGTGGAATGGTCATGCTTGATTAGAGGGTATCTAGGGGATTGCATGATAACAAGTTACGTAGGTCACAACACCAGTACTCAAATGGAAAACACCATTGGTTATCCTAAGTCTATCCTCTTGAGTAGGGTAGGGCCACTTCCAGATAGGAAGGAGTGCGGGAGACCGACGGTCTGTGGTTGGAGGTTAAGCTCCTTGAAGATACTTTCTCTTCTTTATTCTTGAGGATTGTTGAGACTTGAATTTGGATGGTCGACAATCGAGATGCAATGACATTGGTAAGTTTCTATTTTGGAATTTTTCTAAGTAACTTTTAAGAACATATTGTTTAAATGTTGTAGATGGATATATTCTTTTGCATAAATTATAATTTTATGAATATTGATAGTCGATGGATGAACTACCTGTTTTTAATTTAGAAACAAATTACTTTTCTGTTTTAAACTTTCAAAAAAAAATTATCACCTTTTGATAAACTTAGTTTTTAGGGTGAAATCAAAATTGGGTGTTACATATGGTATCAGAGCTAACTAGGTTCAGCACTAGGGTTGATGAGTCTACTAACCTGATTAGGAATCAACATTATGCAGGTAGCTAATGATTTGATTTACTATGCCAGGATGGTGCGTCTCAAGAAAACCGCAAGGAAGTCCTTCGCTGGTAAGGAACTATCTGCAAGATAAGTAGAAATGACTTGGGATGATCAAGACTATTGAGAAAATGAATGATGAAAATGACATTTGGCTAGATGATGTGGAAACTTTTGCTAATGCTTTGTCACAACTCAAACAAATGAAAAAAGAACTCCTAGAGATAGCTAGGACGGTAGCTCGAATTATGGTCAATTGTTGTCCTATTAGTGTACCAATGATCAGTAGGGATCCCCATATACCACCTAGAGCTGAAATCATTGTAATATCATCTGATAGCGATTCTGAGGGTTATACACCTCTTGAATATGTGAAGGACAATGAATTTGAAGGTTACACGCCTCTTGTAAATACTGAGTGAAACATGAAATATGTCTATCCTTAAAATAATGTATATACTGTTGTGCAAAGTATAATAAAGACAAATTTTGGTTTGAGAATAACTATGGTTATGAGCAATTGCTATATTTTGATAATATTCAAAATGATAAATCATAGAACTGATTAGTACTTGCTTAAGCTGGTGATAAAACAAACAATCATGGATCAATCAGAGTTTAATGAGAGAAGATCAGGAAGGTCACAACTCTTAGGAAAACTCCACCGATAAATTGGACAGAATTCTTAATATGCTTACTAAAACTAAGGAAAGGTTGGGCAAATTGGAAAATAAAGTGAATGAAACTGGGAATACAGAGGGTGAAAATGAGTATTCTAATAATGCAAGTAAAAGTAAACAATAGGATCATGGCACGTCCAGTGAAAACCAAGATGATAGTGAAACTCAGAGGGAGACAAAAGATAAACTTGCACAGGAACTATCTAAGGATATGAAAAAGATTGTCCCTCCCAAATTTGATGGAATGAAAACTGGTGATGCAGCAGAAGCATGGCTAACAGAAATGGAGAAATACTTTGAAATCAGAAATTACTCTAAGATTACAAAGGCAGCGTGGGGAGCATATCAGTTATCTGGAGAAGCATCCACTTGGTGGATAAACAAGAAAATGGAACTGGATTTAATCCCCTTGAAGGTGACATGGAATGAATTTGTGGAACTTTTTTGAAATAGGTGGTTACCACAACTCTATTTTGATCAAAAGCTAATAGATTTCCAAAACTTCAGGCAAGGTGATTTGTCTGTGGTTGAATATGCAAAAAAAAATACTAGATTGTTGAAGTGTGTTCCTCAATATCAAAAGGATGAAAGATTTCGGATAAGAAAATTTATTATGGGACTCAATCCTCAGATTGGCGGTGAGGTGGAGGTGCATGGTCCAAACACAATGGACTAGGTGTATGAGAAAGCAATTAAGCAGGAACAGAAGATCAAATCCATTTCTTCTTACCGTGAAAAGAAACGTAAGAGATTTGATAAGAACTTCAATGATCAGACGTATAAAAGGAAGAATGATAAAGGATATGGAAACAAGAGGTTCGATAAAGGAAATCAGAAAAATGAAGGGGGATTTGGTAATGAACGTAGAAATGAAGACTATAAGAAAAATGACAATTTTAAGAAGAACGATGATGCTATGAGTAGACCATCTGAGAAGAGAGGACCAATTGGAGGATGTTTTTCATGTGGTGGAGATCATTATGCTAATCGTTGTCCTAATAAAAAAGTAGAATAGGTAGCTTAGGAATACGGTACTTCCTTCGTAGCAGGAAGCATTTCAACAAAGGATTAATGCCGCCCTTGACAATCGACAAGCTGTGTATCAGATTACCCCCATTGAGATGACAGGTACATTATTTGGAGTTCCTGTTTCTATTCTATTTGATACTGGTGCAACAGAAAATTTTGTGTCATCTAGAGTCTTAAGTAAATTTCCTAGAAGAGCTGGTTTTATGTCAAAACTGTGGACAGTTGAGTATGCAAATCACTCAAAGGCTCAGGTAGAGCAATGTTTGTTCGAAGCTAAGATTGATATTTCAAACTTCTCCACTGAGGTAAATTTATATGTAGCACCTTTAGGGTCCTACGATGTCATCTTAGGAATGAATTGGTTGTGGAGACATAGGGCCAAGGTAGAATGTTTTCATAAAACAATTGAGTGTTTGGATGATAAAGGAGACAAAGTTAATTTTCAGGGTATTCAAAGGGAAATAAAGATCAAATCTATTTCTTCAAAACAATTAAACAGGGATAGGCGTAAGGGATGTCAATATTTTGCAATCAAAATGGACCTAGTAGAGGAAGCTTTAGAGAAGCAAACATTTGAGGAAAAATACCCATATCTTTGCAATTTCAGTGATGTATTTCCTGAGGAACTGCTAGGCTTGCCTCCAAAAAGAACCTTTGATTTTGCGATAGATATTAAACTAGGATCTGAGCCAGTATCTAAAGCTCCATACCGAATGACCACTACTGAACTTATGGAATTGAAGGCTCAATTGTAGGAGATATTGACTAAAGATCTAATTAGGCCAAGTGTATCACCATGGGGAGCTCTGGTTATTTTCATCAAGAAGAAGGACGGAACCCTTAGACTGTGTATAGATTATCAGATGCTAAATAAGGCAACAATAAAGAATAAGTATCCACTGCCACGTATTGATGATCTATTTGACTAAATGTGTGGTGCATCAGTATTTTCTAAGATAGATTTGAGATCTGTGTACCATCAGTTGAGGTTGAAAGATGAAGATATTCACAAGACTGCATTTAGAACAAGATATGGTCATTATGAGTTTACTGTGTTGCCATTTCGATTAACTAATGCACCAACCGCTTTCATGAATCTCATAAATAGTGTTTTCAGATATTGCCTTGATAAATTTGTCCTAGTTTTCATAGATGATATCCTGATATATTCCAAAAAAGAGGAGGAACATAGACAACACCTTCAAATTGCTTTGCAACGATTAAGAGAACACAAATTATATGCGAAACTCTCGAAGTGCACTTTCTTTCAGAAAGAAGTGCAGTATTTGGAACATACTATATCAGCAGAAGGGATATCAGTTGACCTAGCTAAAATTAAGGCTATTATGGAATGACCTGTACCTTCCAATGTTTCAGAGGTATGAAGTTTTATGGGATTGGCCGGATATTACAAAAAATTTGTTTTGAATTTCTCAAGTATTGCTAGTCCAATTACTTCTTTGCAGAGAAAAGGAAAACGGTTTGTTTGGACTAAAGAATATCAAAAGGCATTTGATTTATTAAAAGAAAAGTTAACAACACCAATCTTGAAAGTCCCTAATCCTGAAGGGCAATTTGAGGTTATTACTGATGCCTCGAGAGAAGGGTTAGGGGGTGTGCTTAGGCAAAATGGGTGTGTAATAGCCTGTGAATCAAGAAAGTTGAAAAACTATGAGCATAATTACACTCCTCATGACTTAGAACTGGCAGCAGTGATTCACGCTCTTTAGATGTGGCGACATTATTTGTTGGGAAAGACTTTATACTAAAATCAGATCATCAAAGTCTTCGTTACATATTTACACAACCTCATCTCAATGCAAGACAAAGGAGATGGTTAGAATTAATATCAGATTATGACTTTGAGATTGCTTACATCAAAAGTAAAGAAAACTGAGTAGCTGATACTTTAAGCAAAAGAAGGCACATAACTTCTATAATCTCTATTCATGCTAATTTTAAAGAGTTAGTATTGCAAAGTTTATTTGGAGATAAATATTACGAGTAGGCGAAGCAAGCTCTGCAATCAAACCCTAAGGATCCAAGATATGATGGATTCTATTTTGAGTTGGATGGATTGATGAGATTTAAGGGAAGAATCTATGTTCCTAACTCTGTAGAACTTAGAAACCTTGTTTGGAAGGAAGTTCATTGTGCACCTTATTCTAGACACCTAGGAGTAATGAAACTTTTAGCTGATGTTAAACCACTATATTTCTGGAAAGGAATGAAAAGCGACCTTGTAAGGTTTGTGGCAAGTTGCTTGGAGTGTTAGAGAGTGAAGGTAGAACACCAACATCATGTTGGATTGTTATACCCACATGATATTCCAGAATGGAAATGGCACGTTGTTAGTATGGATTTTGTTCAAGGGTTACCAATGTCTAAGAATAGATTTGATGCAATATTGGTTGTTATAGATAAACTAACGAAGGTAGCACATTTTATACCGGGAAATTTGACAGATGGAGCTCATATTTTGGCTTAGAAATTTGTGCAAGAAATATTCAGATTGCATGGGGTACCTGAAAAGATTATATCTGATAGAGATGCTCGAATAACCTCTCAGTTTTGGCAAACTTTATTTTCAGCATTAGAGACTAAACTCAATGTGAGCACCGCTTACCATCCTAAAACTGATGGACAAACAAAAAGGGTTAATCAGGTCTTAGAGGATCTTTTAAGAATGTATTGCATTGACCAACAATACAGATGGGAGGAATATTTACCTCTTGTTGAATTTGCCTATAACAATTCCTATCATTCTGCCATTAAGATGGCACCGTTTGAAGCATTATATGGAAGGAAATGTAGAACTCCTATAAGTTGGGATAAGCTGGAAGATAGGATAAGCATTGGACTTGAAATGCTTGTAGATATGGAAGAAAAAGTGAAAATGATTAGGAAGAGGTTGGCATAAGCTAACGACAGGCAAAAAAGTTATTCAGATCGCAAATGGGTGCCTAGACATTTCTCTATTGGTGAGAAAGTTCTTTTGCGAGTAAAACCCTATAAAAGCTCAATCAAATTTGGTAAATCATCAAAGTTGGCTCCTCGATATGTCAGACCTTTTGAAGTCCTTGAGATTATCAATCCAGTGGCCTACAAAATTGCTCTATCTCCAGTCTTGTCCAAAATGCATAATGTTTTTCATGTTTCATACCTAAAGAAATATTTTGTAGGTAATGACCACATTCTTAAATGAAATTCTTTACAGATACAAGAGCCAGGAGTGGTTGTGATCGAGCCACTCAAGGTGCTCGAAATGCGTAAACATCATTTACATAATCGAGAGGTTTTGCAATGCAAAATTCAGTGGGACCAATATGGCGAGGATAGTGCCACTTGGGAAGACTATAATGACATCCACCAAAGATTTCCTTATCTTTTCAAAAACATTAATGTTAAACTATAAAAATTTGTTTTATGCTAAAATTTTGCTTGGTAAACTCAATCATCGGGGACGATGATTCTATAGGGGAAAGATATGTTACATCCTCTTTTTGGATTCAATGTTACTATTTACTTTTTCTTGAAAAATATAGCCATGTGGATATGTTTTAACATCATAGGAAATGATGATATGTTTAGAAAAAGGTTAATTTTATGAAGTCATGGATTTTTACTTGATTATGATCAATATGATGTTATGAACTAGAATGTCTGTTTGATATGAAAATGAAATGATTTGATATAAATGTGTTTTGATCAGAATATTGGTGCTTTGACCACAAAATTGTATGTGAGATTGTCAATGACAGGAATAGATGGAACATGTTCACTAGGAAGAAAGAAGAAGAGAAAGTATCTTTGAGAAAGAGAGAATAGACTCTAGAATAACCTATGGGAGCTTGCCACTGAAAATGAATATCAGGTAGATAAACCTAGATGCCTTGAGTTAAGCTTTGATTACGGGCTAAGTCAATTTTAGTCAAGATGTCGAGGTTTGCAAGAATAGGTCTTTCTCCTTTCGTAAGTCGTCATATTGAGAATGGGAAATCGACATCAGTGTCGTAATACTCTGAATCATGTTGTCAAATATAAACGATTGATTTATTGTTTATATGTATATATATGTATATACTTGAGGTCGAGTTGTAAGTTGTGTTTTGTTTTTGGTTCGGCACAAAAGTAAAAAATTGTGCGTAAGTTGATCCCAAACCTTGTTTTGCGTTTGCGCTCAATTCATCATTATCATCGTAAAGCTCTACGAGCATATGATGTAAACGTCTCCTTGCGAAATTCGACAGATGTTGAATTGTTCTATATTGGGCTATTATCAAATATTAAAAGGTTTAAATAATGTTTTAAATCTAGAGACCATGGTGTGTAATACCTTTGGCGTATCGTAAAGGAATATACTAAATTATATTAGTTATATTTATATTGTCGATTTGAGGCAATTCCTTTATTCATTTGTGATGTTGGTAATTGGGCAATAGCTCGAATGAGACTCACTCAAGTCCTTTCTTGATGTCTTTTATTTTGAAATAATCTTTCTTCCTTCGAGCTTTAAACCTCATGATGGTCGTCGACCTAGTCTTTATTCATAGTGTTTGCATTTGATTTATACTCATAATGGATATGAGTAGTGTGATAGTTTGCTAAAACTATCAACCGCCACCTCACCAAGTATGGAGCTCCATTTTGGAGAATAATCACGGAATGAGTGGAAAAGACCAAACCATTTTCTGGTAGTGGTCGCGTAAGGAGGAGAACATTTTGCATGCTGGGTAGTTACCCTTATTGTTAGGCATGGTCTTGTGAGTGGGAGGTAGTTTTACTTCGCAGCTAGACAAGATTTAGAGGATAGTTAGAGTCAGTTTTAGGGAGGCAACACAGAGTGGAAGTGGAGAGGAGACTGTGCAAGAAGCAAAGGTGAACGACTTAGACAAGAATGAACACCATGGAATAGTCTGCAAGTAGACACAGGAGATTACCTTCAGGTCCTTCTCACCTCATCTCTACACAGTCATAGTTTTCAGTTATGTTTATAATAAGAAATGTCTTTACTTGCTTTTCGAAGGAACTTAGTTTTTTCTTAAAGATGCAAGGTGTGAATTGTTCCCATCTGTAGCATGTGTGTTTTATCACCTTCAAAATGGAAGCAATGTCTTGTCTCCTGCACTGCACCGCACCACAGTCGTGAAATCCATAGTATAATTACATTGTACTTCGAAGCATCTCTGAAGGCCGAGATTATTGTGTAGTTGTTGGCTCAACTTTAGGAGTTCATTTGGTTGTGTGTTTAGTGCATTTTAGATTAAGTGTTTGGTCGTAAAATATCTCACAACTATCACAAGCTGCAGAGGCAAAACCTTTGTCGACGTAGAATGAGTTCTCTTTTGGCCAATCGAATATCATTGCTTGGTTCTGTCAAATTTAAAGGTCGGCTAGGTTTAAAGTAAAAGACTTGTTTGGGATAACCGTCGACAGTGGAGTATCAATGGTGTGAAGTGTAAGTCGAAACATGCAAGACTTCACAGTCCTCCTCTATTTCTGAGTTTAAAATGGTCAGTTGACCATAGTGAAATTACTAACCTTGCTGCGAATAATAGCAAGCTTTAGTCTATTTGCCTTTGTATGTAATTCTTATGCTATTAAAGTATTTAAACTGTTGTTTCCCCGAGAGAAGACTTTACAGTCATACAATTTAATATAATGAATTTTTAAAATAATGTAATGAGTCTTTTTTCAAGTATCTAGCTTAGACTTGCATGCAATCTTATTGCTAGTAGAAACAACAAGGTAGGGTTTCTAAATGCTTAGATTGACAAAGATTAAGCTATGTCGAAGATTTCGACAAGTCAAAGTAGAATCTTATGAGTGTTTAATTTTAATGTAGGGTCTTCAAACATTTGTATACTATAAATGGGTTATAGTATATCCCTTCCGAAACAACAACATTGAGTTTAGTGTCCACTCTTGAGTGGATAAATTAAGTAGTGGGCTAACTTAAAGATCAATGAAATAACTTTTAACATTATCCGTATAATCGATAAGCTAGGAAACCATTCTTTTATCATGTAAACATAAATGTTTCCATGAGCTAAGTAGAGAGAGAATAAACCTCATTGCCATGTGTTAATGCATGATGAATTTCTAACACCTTGAGGTTATCGAGGTCATTGTATTAAACTTATTTATAGGAATTTGTAGGATTGCGATTAATTCGAGTCGAGTTGGGGTGGGTTAACGCATTACTTGCATTGGTACAACGCTAATTATATTCAAATCCTTTGGCCAAGGTAATGCATGAGCCTCAAGTGCATTGATAGTTCACTATGACTGGATGGCGTAGCTTGTGGAATGTTCATGCTTGACTAGAGGGTATCTAGGGGATTGCATAATAACAAGTTACGTAGGTCACAACACCAGTACCCAGATGGCAAACACCATTGGTTATCCTAAGTCTATTCTCTTGAGTAGGGTAGGGCCACTTCCAGATAGGAAGGAGTGCGGGAGACCGATGGTCTGTGGTTGGAGGTTAAGCTCCTTGAAGACACTTTCTCTTCTTTATTCTTGAGGATTGCCGAGACTTGAATTTGGATGGTCGACAATCGAGATGCAGTGACATTGGTAAGTTTCTATTTTAGAATTGTTCTAAGTAACTTTTAAGAACATATTGTTAAATGTTGTAGATAGATATATTCTTTTGCATAAATTATAATTTCATGAATATTGATAGTTGATGGATGAACTACCTATTTTTAATTTAGAAACAAATTACTTTTCTGTTTTAAACTTTCAAAAAAAAAATTATTACCTTTGGTTAAACTTAGTTTTTAGGGTGAAATTAAAACTGGGTGTTACATGGTGCTTCCTCATCGGATGGGTCCTCCCAAGAGGGTGAGACTCCCCTGGTGGGTGACTCTTTCTAGGAGAACATGTTTCCCCAAGATTCTTCATTGCCCACTCCTCCAACGGAGCCTTTGGTGCCTAGGACGGCTGCTATTGTTCATGCCAGGTCTTCCTAACGCTTGCTATCTCTGGATGCCTCTGCTGGTCCTTTGGCTCCCTTATTGACCTTGTCCGTTGAGGGTCAAATTACTACCTTGTCAATCCCTGCTTCATCTTGAACATTGTTGTCTTTTCTCTTAGTGTGTGATTGCTCCTTGCCTACGATGCCTGTTGAGGATCCCCTCCTCTCACCTCACTTTGAGGATTTTGATTCATAGTCTTCTTAGTCGGTTGTTTAAAGAAAGAAGAAGGGACTCCCCAAATCTATCATTGCTTCACAATCAAGGGTTAAGGGAGTCAAACTTTTGCCCTCTAGATTTGGGGTTGTTTAGATCCTTTGTTTTGGTGTGCAGCTTGGCTGTTGTTTCTTTACTTTTTTTGTTCTATTCCTAGCCTATTTCATCCTATTTTGCTTGGCCCTGGGGGCTTTTGTTTGTAAAGGGTTCAGCCCCTTGTTAGTTGCTTACCTTAATCAAAAACATTCTAATGTAACTAACATTTATTTATTAATCTAACCTATATATTATAAACTATATAAAGATGTAATAAATCCAACACCACAAGAAACTATTGCATAATGATAATAGTTTCTTCAACAACCAAAGTGACTAAAGCACAACCATGGTAAATGCAAGGTATCATTTTGTAATTGTTGGGACAAATGCATAATCATCAATTTACATAAATAGTGATGGTGACACAATCAAGGTTAGGGATCTTAATGAATGTCAACCCTTCCCTTGCAAAAAGTCTTCACAACACCACTCCTAAATAATTATGAGGGGGTCTCTTATACAAGTGTAAATTGAATTGGAGATCAATTTCATGAGACCTAAATTGTGAAAGAAATTTCTATTGACTAGCTACACATACTTGACCTTAACAAACTAAAATTTGGATATGTTTTGAATTGACATTCAAAGACTCTTATTTCTAATTTATAAAAAAAAATCAATGCTCATCAAAATACACCAATTTGTTGACTCAAGATCAATAACAAAATCAAGAAACTTCATAAAAACTAAATTCTCAACAAAAGAAACTAATTTGTTGATTTGAAATCAATAACAAAATCAAGAAACTATCTCTTTCTTCTTGTTGATTGTTGGATCAAAATAAGGACAACACACATAAGGAAAAATGTTGATTTATTTATTGCATAAACATAACAAGTTTACATTTGGTTTTATGGGAGAAATTGGATACAACCTCCCCTTATAAATCTAATATACCTTAGACCCAAGAATATACAAGATTGATATAAAGAACATATACTTGATCCTTAAGAAGATTGGAAACCTTGTTCTATAAAATATCGTCCATTACCAACCAAAACTCCACCCTTTAGTTCCCAATCCTACAAATGAAGTCTCTACTGCCTTATCCCACCATCAAGGTCTACAATAAACCTATATGGAATCCAACCAAACTTAGCCCCCTTCTCTTTTTATAACTCTTCCTCAAATATTGCACTAAGACTAGAAATTTCATGAAAGGTCAAGAATGTTATGTGTAAATCATTCTTGATGTAGTGCAATTTTCTAAGGAAATCAAGAGCACACAACAAGGAGTAAATTTGTGTAACATGTCATATTATCTCCTCCACAAGTGGTGTTGTCCTTCAAGAAAGCAAAAGAAAGAATCAAGGAGACTAATGTAACTCCTTCCATAAAGACCCCACCATGAAGGCAAGGTATTCAAGATTCTCCACCCAAAGTAACTCTCATTTGGGAAATTCAATCAATGAAATAGCCAAGATGCAAGTGGCCTACCATCCAAAGTGCTCCTATGGAATTGTGACTCTTCAACTTCCATGGAATGTCACGAACATTTGCACAAGTATTAGTCAAGGTCCACCATTGATTCTCTCCAAGTGGAATGCTCAGATTAGGAGAAAATATCCATTTGAAATTTAAATTTAAAGATGGGGCACTCATCCACACATAGAAAACTAGGGTTAGAATAGACAAATTAAAATTTGAAGCAATATAATTGTTTTTAGTAATGTTGATTACACTACCCCTAGTATGCTCCTAAACCAACTAGTTTCACCCAAAGTTGTACACAATGAGTTAAAAAACACATTTGTCTCTTCAATTTTTAGACATTTGGAATTTGTTTAGTGCACAGAAGGACCCTACCAATCCTAGCATATGGTAAATGGAAGGTAAGTCTTTGATTGTGGACATGAGTGTGATGAAAGTGTGGAAGGTGGCCAAGATCAAGAGTTATATTATAAAAGGAAGAGAAAAGGAGCAACGAGTGGACTATATGAGCAAACAACAACATTTTCATTGTAGTTATTCTAATTGTACCCTTTGTAACCAATCCTTGGCTATAAGAAAATGGAAGTTGTACAATTGCCACTTCCAATTGGATTTCCCACATTACCCGGTTTCTTAGATAAAAATTTTGTATGGCAATATTCTTGTGCTTATTTCTCAATGTTGTTCATAATGTTGTAAGTATTGTTTATATTTCCTTTGTGACTCAACACTAGTTCTAAGCATGCAAGAAAACATACTGTGACTATCATTTGAAGAGAGTTCAAGTAGAATAGTTGTGTGTTTTGCAAATTATACTAAGTAGGTGTGCTTGAGAGTTTACAAATCAGCTACTTAGATGTTTCACATGAACCAACATACAAAAGAATGATAATTTTATTAACTTTGAAAGTGGTTGAAGGTGCCAAAGAAGCAATAGATTAAAGAAAAAACTTTAAGTATGCTTGGAGATATTCTTAGAGTGTATAGTCAGTGATAGTGACTTGTATCAATCTGGAGCGACTTAGTTCGATGTGCTTGCAAAATTTTGTAAACCATGGTTTAGTGCATATACTCAAAGTGCTTATAAGTGGGTATTACTATAAGTAGGGTACTTTGTTAGGAACATGCATTACACCATAACATAATGGTGTGGTAGATAAAGGTTATTGATTTATATAATTATTATTTAGGCTAGTATGATACTATAGCTAAGTTGTTTGTGGGTTCTTATACCACCAAAGTAAAATATAATTTTTTGAAGTTTGTTTCCTTGGGAATAGGCTATGTATCCTAAATAATAGGCTTATATATATACTAAGATTTTAAATAAAATTATACTGATATGGGTGTTTTTCATTGCAAAATCTTCATTTGGTATCAAAGTGGGTTCATGTGATTCTAGCTCTGTCCTTGTATAATGCATTTTTTAGTAAATTTGATTTTGGTGCAACACATTTAGGACTCCATATCTATGATGGGCTCCTTTTTGTTATTATATTGTTTCTTACCTTAATCAAATTTGAGGTTTTAGGTTTATTGAAGCTTTCAATTGGTATCAAAGCTAGGTTAGATCATGTGAAAAGAAGATGAATGAGTTAGAGCTTATGAGAACATGAAGATTTCTTTGTGAATGACTTTTTTTAATTTTCTTCAAAGTTTTCTAGTTGACATTTATTTGTAACAATATTTTAAAATTAAAGTCATATAAGAGCAACCTTATCTAGGAAAGGTATGTTTTTAGCCTAAAGTGAGATGATTGTCATTTCTCTATCTAGGCATTTTAATTAATTAGTAAAGTCAAATCCTTTGATGAAATCATGGGTTGCACAATGTTGCTAAGTTGAAAATAAAATAAAAAAAATAGAAGTGAAGTACCATATAGTAATTCATTTATTGTTATTTTTGTTTAAGAAAAGAAAACAACAATATCTTTTTAGCCTAAGGTGTCATAACTGAGGTAACAAATAAGGTGTTTGAGGAGAAGTTTGAGGCATGACTACTTATGGGAGGAATGAAGAGGCATTAAAGAGTAGGAGCAATTATTATGGTCATTTGGGTTTGGGAATAAGTCACACAATAAGACACTTTGAAACTTATTATACAAGTTTCACAAGGTGCTTGAGAAGAGAAAAAGAATAACAAACAAAAGCATGAAGAGTAATAGATGGTTCAACAAATATCTTTTCATTTTAATACAATGTTTCATCATATAGTCTTAGCTTCTAAAAAATTAACTTTTTTTTAACTATAGCTTTAAAAAAAATTAAAAAATAAAGGAATAATAAGTTTTATATAGTTGCCTCTATATAATTGCCAAAATATTTTAGCTAGCCTATTGAAATTATATTATATTCACAACTTATTATCCAAGAGGTGGATTATGATAAATTTGTTGATTGGTGTAAAACTATATTATATATTTTAAACCTTAAGGGGAAATTGTTTTGTTTCAACCCTTATATTCTATAATAAAGGATTGTTTTTATGTCAGGGTGTATTATCAGTAATAAACATCATTGGTGTAGTCATAGATGGAGGGTCCTAAGAAGGGATTGTTCAAACCATGCAGCTAGAGTAAACACAACGGAAACAACACAAATATAGAATGCAATGGAAGATTCAAATACTCAATAAGATAATCACAATAATTATATGTCGGCAACATGCGGGCTACAATCAAAGGGCTCGCAGGCCTGCTTTATGGGTTACAACAGATATGTAAGATATGGCATTAAAGTGCCTTCCAGAAAGAATCTATCTTCTAAAATTATAAAATCATATCATCTAAAAAATACTTAACTAAAGAACTAACTTCCTAATGCATCTAAGAGATGTATATATATCATCTTCAAGCTCATAGAATCCTCTATGTCGGCCATAGGAGGTTACAAACTCCAATGAATGATGTAGCATGTAGAAACATGTAGATCAGCCTACAACACATGGTATTACTCTGCAAATGAATGAAATTTGGTGTGGACCTCAAGGAAGGTCTATCTGGTCCTTATGTGTTGTGTATGATGTTCCGTTTGGCTCTGCAAGTCATGGAAGTGCTCCGCAAACCTTTTGTTCTCAACTAACTGTCAAATGCTCTACTCTATGAAAGCTGATGATCTTCTGATAGCGATAACTTTCTGTAGACAATTCCAAATCTCTTGAAATCTGAGTATGTTGTAGCTGACATGGCATAGAAGCTAAATCCTGCTCCGCGAGCTGTGATATGAAGATGCAGCAAAATGAGGTAGAAAATGTTGAACTACAAATTACTGAACTACTACTGAAATGAAAGAAAAGAAAAGAATGCAAACATTTTTGGTTGATGCAAGATTGCTTTGCAACCTGGATGCTCCTGCATCAATCATATAAACATCTTTTCATTGAGGGGAAACATAATCTCATGGAAGTGTTAGAAATGCAGGTGAAAAACTATAAAATGGAAATTTGATTTAAATTGTTATAACTATTAATCCAGTGCAGAACCAAATGGAGATTATAGGAAATCAAATCACCAATACAAAGAAATAAAGGAACAGAAGAATTGAACACACAACATAGTGTTTACGTGGAGAAACCCTTTCGAGAAAAAACTCCACACAAGAAGAGATGCACTAGTTTGTATTAACTTCAATAGAGTTTACAATACATCACTAACAACCTTCTCTTCAATCTTTAATCCAGCAACACTTGTTTTTCCAATCTCAACTCTCTACCACACCATAGCCATAAAATAATGCCCTCATTAAAAGAGTGTTACCTTCTAGAGCAAAAAACCCTAACATAACTTCTATCGTCACACCTGTGACCTAATGATGAATGGTCTAGATTGATTACGAAATTACAATAATTTACAAGGCCATTTTTTTTTAAATAATTTTCGGTGGTGCTACCATTGAACCCTACTAGGGGGGCTCCATTAATTGTCGCCACTCCACCTAAACCCCCTAGCAACACAAGTGGGGGGGCAAGCGCCCCCACACTCGTCCAGTCCAGGGATCCAAATACAATTGAAACAAGACTATTTTTTGGTGAATACATCTTTCCTTACGAAAATTTACAAACAATATTATGAGTAATTAATTACATAGGATTTACAAGGTTAATGACACTTTAATCCTAATAGGAAGAAACAAGTGCCAAAAAAGAAAAGAAATAAAACTATGACTTGTACCATTGGAGAACTTGCAAGAGCCATTAGACCCACATTTTGTGGTCCACATATGGATTGACCAACCTGAGTGATTCAAGTTCCGCAAGGGTTGGAAGACCATAGGAGGATGGAGGATAATTTCTGATCTGGAGTTCATTGGTAGCACAAAGATTGGAGGACTTTCTTTAATAGTATATAGTTCATAAGAAAGTTGTTTAGTCAAGCCCAAATCAAATGAAAACCAATTTTGTTGTTAATAAAGTACAATCTCACTTGAAGTAGTGAGGCCTAATCCAACTACTTTGCTTTACAAATTGTTGTGTGTCCCTGTACACACACGGAGTTCTTTATTATGAACACTTGTATATGTCGTTCTTCATATTAGTCTAGTGAGACCATTCTCACTATTGCTTAATGAAAATAGTTGAGTGACTCCCTATTTATAACCAAAATTTGTTCTATAGTAAACAATTGAATGTGTCCCTATTTACTTAGGTGTATGTATGAACTATAGTGTGTGTCCCATTTCATGCATTATGGATGTTTTTCAATGAATTATGAGTGTGTCCAAATTCATTGATTGGTTGAACTGTAGGGTGTCTCGGGTCTCAATTCACATACAAAGTTGTTTCTATGCAAGTATTAGGACTATGATGTAACAAG
Source organism: Cunninghamia lanceolata (assembly GCA_027924645.1). Lineage (NCBI taxonomy): Eukaryota > Viridiplantae > Streptophyta > Pinopsida > Cupressales > Cupressaceae > Cunninghamia > Cunninghamia lanceolata. Next base: position 10,071,112 of record BSBN01000443.1, on the reverse strand, counting down.
GATACAAATTTAGAAATGTGTATTACATCATAACATAATGACATAGTAAATAAAGATTATACTTTTATTTGAATTTATATGATATTATATTTAGGTTGTTTGTGAGTTGTTATATTTAGGTTATGTATCCCAAATAATACGACCATAACTTATTATGTAATATGTATAAATACTTATTAGAGTTTCAACAAAATTATAATGATATGTGTGCTTTTTTATAGAAAAATATTTTGTTTCTAGAGTATTATAGGTTCTTGTGATTCTAGTTAACTTTGTACAAAGCATTTGTTATTGTTATTTTTTCTTACTTAGATCAAATAATTATGAGGCTTTGTGTTTATTGAAGCTATATATATGCTATAAGCTTGACATTGTATAAGGTGTAGTTTTTATTTATTGATAGGCTAAAAGTTAAGGAAATTGTCTTGATAGTTCTAATTAGATAAATATGTCACAAGGTATTGAGTTTTTGACTTTATAGAGCTTTTTCATATTTTCTTTAGAAGTAGGGGGCATTTTGCAACCCTATTTAACCTATAAAAAATGAAAATAAAACTTAAACTTGTAAGGAAATATAAGACAAATAAAAAAGAATTTCTAACATCTGAATCAGATATTCCTTATGGTGGAAAGGTGATAGATTCAAAAATATGGGTTGGTTAATAAATCAAATGCATGTAATATTAATTGGATGTGACATGACATTCAACCATGAACTGTATCATCTTCTCTTGTTAGATGAGACAAGACATCCAACCATGAACTATATCTTCTTCTCTTGTTGGATGGGACATGACATCCAACCATGAATTGTATCATCTTCTTTTGTTAGATGGGACATGACATCCAACCATGAACTGTATCTTCTTCTCTTATTGGATGGGATATAACATCCAACCATGAACACCATCACACCACCATGATAGTGTTGACATCAATGACAGCCTAGTGATAGTGTTGACATCAATGACAACCCTAAGAACCATACGTGTAACAAGAACTGACTCATCATCTCCTCGCATTGTTTTATCAAAGCTTCTTCAACCATTGCCTTGAAAGAATCTGCTTGCTCACTATGTTCTTCCATTTTCGGTCAAGTGCGCCTCAATAGTCTGATGGGTCATGTGTCTCCAATCCCAACTTTTGATAACATGACCATGTGCGGTGTCACATACATGAGCTAACTGATACCACTAATTTGGGCAATACCTAGCACTAAGCATGTAGTATTGTAATGCACGTATAAAAACAATGCACAAATGAAACGAGTTTCTAGAAGTAGGCAAACTCGTTGGGAGTTGTAAATTGCCTCCAAAAACTGCTTTATTCACTTCCAATTCAAAATATATACATTTGTATAGGATATGAAGGGTCATCTTACCTTTGGAATTCAAAATGAACAATTGGAAGGTGAAAAACTATTTACAAAATTCAAATTTTCAGAAAAATCATGAAATTTTGGTTTCCCCACTTGGCAGGGTCATAACTCCTAGCCATTTGGACTCTTGGAAAGATAAACTAGAGAACTAGTTTGAGTTTCTTCAGACTTGGCCTATGACTACAGTCCTAAACAACCGATGAAAGTCTCGAGGTCCAATTCCGCTCTGAAGGCCTCCGAATTTTCCAGGCCACCCAAATGCTCCTGGACATTTGCCTGATCAATTTCATAGGGGTTGATGTGGCAAAGGTCAGAAATGAATGAGCTTGCCTCACTCCCCACGTCAGGTTGGGAGGTGCAATAGCCCAACCAATCTTCCAGCCTGTCAAAGAAAATGTTTTTCACAATGAATTCATTTTGACAGTTCTCTCATACATCCCTGGAAGTGAAGCCATGGAAATGTGGTCTGCCTCAAAGGCTAGCTTATCATACACCTCATCAGTAAAAGCCAACGTATCATTCTCAATGCACAGAGAAGCTATGATTTCCAACTCCTTTCTAGAAAACATTTTTCCAGTGGGGTTGTGTGGGGTGTTCATGAGAATGGTTCGAGTATTTTTGGAGAAGGCCTCACGAAGCTCCTTTTCTGGCACTGCAAAGTCAGGTGGTCTCAATGTAATAGTCTTAATTTTGGCTTCTGACATTGATAATGTTGCTTCATATGAATCATAGAAGGGGGCAAACAGGATCACTTCATCTCCTGGATTGATCAAACCCAACATTGTCGCAGCAATGGCCTCTGTGCAGCCAGAAGTAACTGTCACTTCCTTCTCTGGATCAACTAAACCATACAGAGCATCTTCAAACTAAATCGTACAGAGAAACTACATTGATTGGCATCAAAAGAGACTCAAAGATCTAATCAGAGTCCCTTACTACCTTCAAAGAATCCTAAATGTTTGTTAGAGAATCTTCTAACAGCAATCTTCAAGATAAAAAATTCAATTGAAGAAGCAATTTAAGCATACAAAAGGAAATAAAAGACAATCAAACCTGGAGGAAAAAGAAAAACTAAGTCCTCCACTGTGAGTAGGGTGACAGCTTTCCAAACCACAATTTATGCGTGCTCCATTTATATCAAAATCTAGGTGTGAGGCACTTCCATGGAAATTCTGCCAATGACCTAGTGATATAAAGTTCCCATAACGAACTAAAATCTACATAATGATAAAAATCAATCAAATCAAGCACCACCAATCCACCATTTTACTAATTCCTGCCTCAAAATCAATCAATAAAGGTACACCAAATTATGGAAATCCCATATTTTACCGAAACCCAATTGAAATTGAATCAAAACACACACCAGTTCAGAAATCCACCATACTACTAAAGCTCGCCTCAAAAATGAATCAAAAACCCAAATTGGCTAGGACTTAGCATGACTTGGCAAATTGAAAAACAAAAACACTAAATTTTAGATGGAAATCCTTTGAATTGAACTTTGAGGAAGCAGTCAAGCTAAAAGCTGAGCGTTGATAATAAAAAGAGATCAGGCACAGAAGGCTTTTGTTTCAGGGTTTTAACTTTTCTCCTGTTCACGTTTCAGGGTTTTAATTCTTTGTTTTTTTAAATATTTGTAAAACAAAGTCGATCCGACTGAATGATTTGAAGAGCTGTTGGGCGAATGTTGCAACACTCCCGGTAACCTGGAAGGCATGAAAATGCTAACAACTAATACCAATCTTATTCAAATTCATTGATAAGAAAGAGGCATTCTGTGCACAGCAAGTTAATGGTGCTTTTGGGAAGGATATATAAACTTCCAGAATCTCAATAATGAATCAAAGGGACTCCTAAAATGCACATTCCTGCTAAAACCAACTCAAAATCAATAAATGCGGTCATAACCATTTTTTGAAATCCACCTTACAACAAAAACCCAACTCGACATGAATAAAAAAAAAACACCCATTTGTTAGAATCCACCATAAATCCAAATGCCCAGTTCTTAAAATCCACTATACTACAAAAGCCCAACTCAACATCGATCATAACAGGCACACCCACTTATTTGAGTCCGCCATAAGTTCCATCAAAACTAAGTGAAAGTGCACATACCTGTAATGGAAGGGGCTCTGAGGCCTTAACTGCAACCTGGTCTGAGCTAACACTAGATACAGAGGAAGCCATGACCTTGAGAAAAGGAGGTATGCTCAACTTGCGAGAGTTTTGTTTGTGATTAAGATCTGGAGAGAATTGCAGTGTCAGAGTAGATATAGAGGAGTGGTTTCGTAGGCCAATCCCCCTTGACAACATCACTTCCTTTGAAAATCTTTTGAAAATCTAAGGAGCTACTGTACAGCAGCACCCAACATTAAATGGTATAGATTCAAAGCATGAGCTGTTTTATTTGTTGAAGTGGATGATGTTTAAAAACAGCCATTGTACTACACTGTGTGTCCACTGCGCAGAAGTATAAGCCCTCAGTGTTTTTCAAACAAATAGGTATAACAAAATTTCTAGCCACAATGCCACGCAGGTTTTATATTTTCTTGATGATGCTGTGATGATGATGTGAGTGTATATTATAGAGTTTCCAAGTGTGAATTTAAGAGATTGATATTAATTTATATACTAGCAGTTGTAAGCATAAGCTGATATGTTACATAAGTTTATTTTAAATAAGACTAAGAATATTATCATGGGGTTTTGGCTTTTTCTGGTCCACAATCTAAATCCAAATTCAAACAACTAAGGAAAATTCTTTAGAAACATAAATCCAAAGCAGAAAAAATATAGAGCAGAGCATGCTTCAATTCATACAATTTTATAACTAGATATTGATTATGATATATATATATATATATATATATATATTGTTGTATATCAGTTTGATATATCTAATTTGATTTAAACGGTTTGTTTTTTAAAACTATATAAACACCATTGATAGAATGTTTTGATTTTAAAACTTGAATGTGTTGTATTTTTGGTTATAGAAATGAACCATAGTGGAACCTTAAAAGGTTGGGCATAAAATAGACTGGTAGTTTAGCCAAGCAAATAACAAATAATATGTCATAAATTTGAGTTAATTGGTAGTTTAGTAGTGAAGCATGGCAATAACAATTAATAAGTCCTAAATTTGACTTTCTAATTAATTTGTATTAATTAAAAGTTTAATAATTGTATGTAATAATGTCCAAGCCCAGATACATACCATATTCAAGTTTTGGATTTAACAAAAGTAGAAGAAACATATTCAAATTTTAGATTTAGCAAAAGTAGAAGAAACATATTCAAATTTTGGATTTAACAAAAGTAAAAAAAACATATTCAAATCTTGGATTTAGCAAAAGTAGAAAAAACAAAGTACAATAAAATTAATAAATCCTAGATTTAAACTTCTAACTAATTTCTATTAATTAGAAGTTTAACAATTCTATGTAAATAATGTCCAAGGCCACTTACATACTATATTTATTTTTTATCTATTAACTGAAAAGTAATATTGAAGAGGCAGTAGACCTTTGGATTAGCAGGGAATAAAATCCATGGACCAATCTTATTGCTATAGCTCAAATTTTATTTAGGCAAAAGAGTACTAAAGACAGTGTCTAAAGTAACACCTCCATTATACATCACAACCCTTTAAACAGTATTAATATGCTGAGTGCTTATAATATATCTTGTCCTAGGAGAGCAAAAGGCAGGAAATGGTGGTGGTGGAGTTTCATTCCGAAGGGATCCTGCAACAAACGAAACAATAAGAGTAATGAGTTATTATGTGATTGAATAATCGAAATAAACAACATAAATAGAGAGATGAGTTACATTACCTTTCGCAATTAATGCGTTTAGAGGCAACATAGTAAAGTTTAACGCCACAGCTAGGAGCAAGGCGGGACACAGCATCGTCATTGAGATTGCGATTAATGGCGTCATTCTTTACACAGTTACAAATCTTCACCGTGTCCTCATGACTGCCATTACCCTCATTATACAGTCGGCGGACTCCTTGGCAGCATGGATTTTGGACCCATGGCTTCGGACTGCCATTTTTCAGAAAGTTATCACAGGGACTCAGATATTTGATAGCTTTGTTACAGTCAACTGCTGTTACTGCTGCTACCTGTAAAACCCATATCAACAAAAGCATCGCTCCTATGCTAATGCTAGGCTTTGCACTGCCCATGTTTCTTCTTCAAAATCAAAAGAACCGAAAAAATTTGTTGGGAGAGAAGCAAAAATCACACAAGCACAGAATGTCCAACAAGCAGTAGGTAGATTCCAACAAGCAGTAGGTAGATTATAAAAGGATCCATTTTTATTTCTATTTTTATTTTCTGTTGCGTTCACAGATTTTTTTATCCATTTTGGTAAGTAATTTGTCCACCTGTGCAGGAATCTTCTAACAACTGTAGGAATTTAGGAAATATTTCCTTCCTCCACAGAAATATTGGGGTTTATCTTTTGTAAATATATATCTGGAAAAGAGTTTTTGTCGGCTTGAAAACAGGATGTGTTACGATCTATCTGGATTTATTAAAACTTGTTCGTCCCTTCAGATTGACAAATAAATTTTCAAGCAATGCGTACCAGAGAAACTCGGAAAGTAGTTTTGTTTATTTCTAAAACAAACTTAATAAAATCTATATAAATGTTTGCTGAACTACTTTGCTCGATATTAGAGAGAGATCTTTGTTTGTTAATTTCCACATTCCCTACTATTTTATCTCGCCTTGTTGTCTAGATCTTAGACACATATATCTATTGACACCTTCCATCTATGTGTCAGAAAATTGTTATCACATGCCTATGACAAACACTTATGATGAAACTCCTAATTGGGGACATGCAATGCAATGCAAGAAAATAGTCCTGATGTCAACAGGGTTTTAATTTGACAGTTGTATAGCTGTGTTTAGGCATTTTAGCTGTAAAATATGATTGAAATTTTGAAAAGATTGTATCATATGTCAGTTTAAATCTGACAGTTGTATAGCTCTATTTAGGCATTTTAGCTGTAAAATACAATTGAAATTTTGAAAAGACTGTATCATATGAAAGGAGAGATTTTGAACAAACTCTCAAAATTTATATAAGATTATGACGATATATATATATATATATATGGTTTTTATATAATTTACTTATGCTAAAGTATGTCATAATATTTTAAAGGCACCATTGAATAGATAAATCATAAAAAAATTGTGTTGAATGGCCAGTCTTGTAAAGTCTATACCTAGGCTTGCGATTTCAACACACTTTAGGGTTGACATAGGAATCATAAATATTTTCACACACTAGTTGTATTAAGTGCATACCATTCCATGCATAGTTATTATAAATAGTGTTGATTTATTCATGCATTTGGCTCCCAATAAAAAGTTTTTTCATTGTTATTTTAAGCAATTTTTCACATTTCTCAATAGACTTCACCATTTATTATCTACTTGTGCAGAAAGAGAAAATGGCTTTGCAGATGTTGTATTTCATTCCATTCGATCCAATATGTGAAATACTAATAATAAAATTAAATGTAACAATTCCAAATACAATATTATAAAATTTTATATTAAGATTAAACATATCATATATTTAATATTTATATTTATTTATAACTTAATAAATAGAGAGAATTAAATAGAGAGGTACACAAAGATAGAGAGACACAGAGATATAGACATAGAATTAGATAGAGAGGGATTGAGAGAATTGGATATTGAAGGAGAGAGATAGGGAAAGATAGAGAGGAAGAGAGCTAGAGAGAGAAATAAAGAGCTAGATAGAGATAATAGAATAGAGAGATAGTGATAAAGAGAGATAGAGAGGGAGGGAGAAAGAATTAGATAGAGGAACATAGAAGTGGAGAGAGAAAGGGGCAGAGAGATAGATGACAAAGAGAGATAGGGAAAATAGAGAATGAGAAATATATATATATATATATATAGAGAGAGAGAGAGAGAGAGAGAGAGAGATTCTCTTTTCAATTCCATGTGCAGTCTTGATTGCTTCTCTTATAGGACATTTAATAGACCACTCCATTTTGTTATCCATCAAATGCTTTGCTAGAAATCCATTGACTACAGTGTCATTTTGAACATACATGAGAGGAGATGCTCACTAACCCCATATCCACCAATGTTTAATATCCAAGCTACAAACACATAATTTGCAAGGAAGCCCTATTGGCTACATCGCACAACATCAAGACAATTGTTCCCACCATTTTTGTGTTACATGCAAGGTGCCTCATGTCTAGAAACATCACATCTATCTCTTCTTCCAAAGAAAACCAAATAAAACTTAAATATTGTGAGCGTAGAGATCTAAACGTTTATGTCTCCTCTTAATTGGACCCCCTTTTGCTCTACATATTTTTAGAATATAGTAGCAGTTTTACAAGAAAAAAGCACAAAGTTTAGGGTACCGATCTAGATAACAACATTTGTAGTTTAATTTTTTTAATTTTAATATAACTAAATTTTTAGTCATTCAAATTATATAGAAAAATCAAAAACATTACTTATATAAATAATTATGCATAAATAGTTGGTACATTGTTGCAATAATTTATATTTTAATTATATTTACTATATCTTATATTCTATATATTATACATTATTAAATATAAATATCATATAATATATAATTATATTTATTATTATACATTTTATATTATATAATATACATTATTAATGTTGATGAGAACTAAATACCCTTCATTTCAAGGAGTCAACACGCTACATATGAACTACCAACAATTGAAAGGATTGTAAGTCAATGAGTGACCAACAATACAATATTAGGATCAAGGGTTGGCCCCCTACCTACTCTAAGCTAACTCTAACATCACAAGGAAAAGGGAGAGAGAAATGCTAAAACTAAAATATAGAAAGCATAAAAAGATAATAAAACAAGAGTAAGCACCCACCCATTGACTGATGAGAGGTTAACAAATCACCTTGCAATAATCAACATAAAGATACATACACATAATAGTTAAAGATGAACAAAGACAAGAATGAAAACCAACTTGTTTCTTATTAAGTTTATTAAACAATCAACCCTTATATGAGCACAACTCCTCCAAAAACATAGAATGAGGCTTTCTTGGAATCAAGGAGTAGATGGGGAAAAGTAGAAGAATACACATCCTAGTCTCAATAGATCAATGACATACACAATTTCCCCAGGGATAGGAGCACCAAAATAGTACAACCTATTGTAAAATGTTCCAACTTTTTACAACTCTATTTCTGAGGTATTACTGGGATCAAACATGCAACTAAAACAATATTGCTACTTGGTGAATACTTCATCCCTTATGAATGATTTACAAACAATATTAGGAGTAATTAATTACATAGGATTTACAAGGTTGATGGCACCTTAATCCTAACATTCTCCCACTTGACATCATACATTGTAAATACATCCATAGGAACAACATAAAACAATTAAGCACTAGAAACAAGGCCCATGGCCTTCCTACACCACGCAAAATTTTCTGTGCTCATAGATTTAGTAAGTGAATCTACAACATTCTCTTGAGTTTCAACCTTCTTCAGCTCAATCTGTCCATTAGCAGTCATTTCATGAACAAACTCGTATTGAACATCCACATGTTTAGTCCATGCATGATACATGGGGTTCTTGATGAAACATATTGCACTATGGCTATCACAACCAATCTGAATAATCTTGCAATCAAAACCAAAGCTTGTACAAAATCTCTATAACCAAACTACCTCCTTAGAGAAATGAGTAGCAGTCATATACTCTGCTTCAGTGGTGGATAAAGCAATGATGGGATGCCTTTTACTCATCCAACTCACAACCCCTCCAAATAAAGTAAACACATAGCCACTAGTGGACCTTCGACTATCCAAGTCACCTTCCTAATCTACATCAACAAACCTATATGTCCAATGTCTTATCCATGCTGGTAGTACCAAAATAAACCAAACAGTAATAAAAAGTACCACACAAATATCTTAACAGCCTCTTTGTAAAATTCCAATGTTATCTAATAGGGTTAGACATAAACCTGATCAAAACTCCCACTGCTTGGGCAATATCTAATCTAGTGCAAATCATTGCATATATGTCAAACTTCCTATAGTACTAGCATATGGCACATCAAGGATGTCCTCTAAATCATCTTCATTCTTATAGCACATATCTAATGAAAGCTTAGTACCAACTGGTAAAGGAATTCTAACTCAATTACAATCCTGCATGTCAAATATGTGCAAAATAGTATTCACATACTTACTTTGTGATAACAAAAGCTTTCTGTTCCCTTGATCCCTTTTGATCTACATTCCCATAATATACCTAGCTGCCCCTAGATATTTAATGTCAAATGCGCCTGAAAGTTGAGCTTTCAACTCATTGATCATACCCTTGGTGTTACTGAAAAATAACATATCATCCACATGCACAAGGCAATAATTAGAATATGATTGTCAATGCATCGAATGTATACATAGTGATCCTCTTCACTTCTAACAAAGCCCAATTTGAAAACAAATGAATCAAACATTTGGTACCAAATTATGGGGGACTATTTTAAAATCATAAAGAGATATTTTTACTTGTGTACCCAATGTTCTTTCCCTTTTACCTCAAAACCTATAGATTGTTGCATGTAACTTTCTTCTTCCAGATCTCCATGCAAAAATGCAACTTCTTAACATCCATTTTCTCAATATCAAAATCATAAGTTATAACAATGGATAAAAGAAATCTAATAGAAGACAATTTAGCAACAGGAGAGATAATTTCACCGAAATTGACTCCCTCTCTCTAGGAGTAGCCCTTGGGTACCACTCTAGCCTTGTACTTCTATAATGAATTGTCTACTCTAGACTTCTTCTTGAAGACCCACTTACATCATATGGTCTTTCTTCCTTTGGGAAATGTTAGAAGGATACAGAGTAGGGAGCACATATGACTGGAAGCTAGTGCATGCACTATGCAGAGGCTGTAGGCCGACAGAAGATGCTACAAGACACATCCCTATATGTAATAGATATAATATATAGATATAGGATAAGATGAGATGTAGATGTTGATATGAGAATGAAATAGAAGTCATGTATGTAGATGGTGAGGTAGAGACCTAGACCTGCCGGAGGATGGATATATGATGTATGATTGTTGTTGATATATATATATGGAGATCTATGGGTTTCAAATAATTCTTTTGAGTTGTATTGTTATTTGTCTATGATACTCTATTATTCTTTATGTTTTGTTATCAATCTCTAACTACTTGACCGAGGTATAAACTGACTACAAAGACTTGACTAAGGACCAGATCTTCAGACTGGTATCCCTCCCCATTTCTTTCAAACATTTGGTTCCGTTGCTGGGACCTTGGAAGAAAGTAGTTAAAGATTGAAGGGGAAAAATAGTCAAAGGAGTAGCACAAAGTACTAGAGAGAAGAGAAGGCTAGGTTGGCAGAGAAATTTAAGTCTCCTTAAGTTCCTACTTCTGTGAGAGGGGGCAAGCACTTAAGGGGATGGCGAGTGGAAAGGGGGTAGGATTCGCAAAGATCTTTCAAACGATGTGACTCTTCAAATAAGACTACCATGGGCTATAAAAGGACTAATGGAACATCAAACCAAGAGAACCCATGGTGAAAGGGGAAAAGCATAAGAAAAGAGAGATCGACGAAGGCATTAGAACCAAAAGGAAATAAGCAGAGAAGAGAGATTGAAGCAAACTCAAGAATGACAGAAACACTACCATAGAAGGATGGAAAGGGCTCAAGAGAGTAGAAAAGAGATGACAATAGAAGTTTTGGAAGGAAAAGAGGAATAATTCATGGAGCGTGCCATAGAGGGTGCTACCAGAGGAAAGAAGAAGAAAGGCACATCAAGGAGGATGCTATTGAGCACACCACTGCGGGTGCTACTAAAGAAGAATGTGGAAGGAAAAAGGAAGAAAGAGGTGAATTAGAGTTTACATCGCAGACTGTAGGAAAACTTGAATTAACACTAGAAACTTTGAAGATGGATGAGGAATATATAGAGGAACTAATTTGCCAAAGCATAAAGGAGATAAAAGAAGGAGGAGAAGATGCGGTAAACATGGAGAGGAGTTCTAAGCATTTTAGAAGGTTATTTAAATCATCACGGGATGTTGACATGATGTCATTCATAATTGGAAGAGTATCCCCTAATTTGAAGAGACACTACGAAGCTTGATACAACCCCTGGAACATGAGTCACCCTGAGGACCATATAAAGCAAGAAAGATTTCAAGTGAGGAGGAAGACATTCAAACAAACAAGGAAGTAGACATAGTAGAGGAGATCTAGATGAATTTTGCAGAAGTTTTAGGAGAAGAATACTTTGATATCTAACTACAAAGAGACAAGGGAAGAGAAAGGACAATCTGAGTTGATATCTAAGACAACCTAACCAAAAGAACAGACCAGAGGAAACCTACCACAAAGTACTAGAAACCTTGACAATACCAATCATGGATACTCTTGTCAAGTTACTTGTATTTGAGAAGGATACTACTGGAGTAGCAGAGCACATTTTTGTTTTAGAGTCCATTTGGAATCAGAACGGGGTAAACAAGGGATGAAATAAAGTTGTTCGACTTCATAGGCACCTTGCAGAATGAAGCATTGAAGTGGTATAAGAAGACATGTCTAGACATTGATAAGGAATGGAATGAAATAAAGAGGCTATTTTTGGAGAATTTTAGAGTTTCAGATATTCTAACATAAGGGGTAAGTAAGATGAAAAATTTTATGCAATTGGATAAGGAATCAGTAAAAGACTTTGAGAAAAGATTCAAGGAGATAACTAGGAGATTGGAGGAACCACTAACTGAGAATCAAAAGATAGAATGGTTCATTTCTGGAATAAGTCTTGAAATAACATCCACCCTAGGTGGAAGAACATTTGAAACATATGCAGAAGCAGTGACACTAGCCTGTCGAATAGAGTCTCAATATTGGTGCAAATAAGATAAGATAAAAGAGAACCTATAAATGGAGAAGCTCTAGAATTAGTATTGGAGTAGTTGAAGCTGAGACATGACATTTTGGCCAAGCAAGAGGAGAATACAAGCAAAAACCTAATATTTGGCTCATACTGTACAAGATAAGGTCACTTGAGAAATGAATGCCCTAGGATAAAAGGTGAAAGGAAATCTACTATAAATATTGGTGCAAACAAGATAAGATAAAGGAGAACCTAGAAATGGAGAAGCTCTAAAATTAGTATTGGAGTAGTTGAAGCTGAGACATGACATTTTGGCCAAGCAGGAGGAGAATACAAGCAAAGACCTAATATTTGGTACTCATTCTGTACAAGAGAAGGCCACTTGAGAAATGAATGCCCTAGGATAAAAGGTGAAAGGAAATCTACTGTAATAAAAGAAGACATCAAAGCAACAACAAAAAGAATGAATTCAATATATTGTGGATTATGCGAAGAATGGGATGACCATGAAACAACAGATTGTCCACAGAACTTCCAGAGGAAAAGAGAATTTGTTGATGAAGAAGATGAAACATTGTACACAAACTTGGCAGAAAGCAACAACATGTCACATGTAGAAAGAAACTCATATGATCAAGGCTACAAGAAATCAAATTGGAGAAACAAGAGGAATATCAATGCAATACAAATTTCAAGCTCTAGCGATCTGTCCTATCAAAATAGCTACAATAATGATGACAGAGAGCAATTTGGAGGCTACAAAGAAGGCATAGGCCATGGAAGAGGTCAAAGGAGGGAGGATGCCACATGCTTCAAATACGAAAAGCTAGGACACTTTGCTAATGAATTTTGGAGAGAAAGGAAAACATAGTGTTCATTTTGTAGTAGCACAAAGCATGATCTATTTTCTTGTGATAAAGGACAAAAATACTTCCAGAATGCACAACCACAATCCAAGAGTAATGAGTTATAGAACTTGAATAATCAAAAAGGGGCTAGGGTCATAAGAAGAGAACCTAAGGGTCAACGAGTAAGAACTTGCTAGAAGAATGGTAGGGAGGAAACAAACACATCTTCAACTGGATCTACAGAAGAAGAAGAAGAGTATTACCAAAGAAGCAAGCCAAAACATACCGAAAAAGATAGAAGAAGAAGGAAGGAGAAAGTTGCGGTATTGACAAGACAAGGAACAAATGCCATAAGGCATTATATCATTGAGACAGAAGAGGATAGTGAGGAGGAAGAAGAATTTGTTCCCACTAAGAAACAACATGAGGAAATTGTGAAGGAAGCTAAAAAAACAATAAGGAAGGGCCAAGAAAAGGAGAAGCAATACAAACAATTTTTCAATGAAGAAGAAGTAGAAGCTCTTACGCAGTTAGCCCAACTGACACAACAACACAGACTCACTGAGAAATTGAAGCAATTTTCTAAATATTGGAACAAGGAGCATGGTCAAAAGAGTCAAATCTAGAGGATGGGAATGATAGATAGAGAATGGAAGACAAAGCCACTTATGGTGGATGTTCATATAAATCACATAAAAGTCTAGAATGTCCATGTGATAGATTTGGGAGAAAATGTCAATATGATGACAAAGAAGCTATGGGAGCAGTTAGGAAGTGTTGACAACTGAGAGGGAGGGGGTGAATCAGTTATCCTAATTAATTCTTCTTTCTGAACTTTCTTATTAATCAATGCAGTATTAATTCAAATAAGCAAACACAACCATGAAATGGAAATACACATGACACAATATTTTTGACGTGGAAACCCTGTTAAGGGAGAAAACCATGGGGTGATTAACCCAAGATTGTATTCTCTGTTAGAAGAATAGAAAAACAAAATGGCACTTGCCAATTAGGGCTCACTGCCCGAGCACACTGCTCACAAGAGGCACACTGCCTACAAGAGACTCACTGTCTATAAAAAGAATGTAATATAATACTTGAACTAATTGGAAGCATCTACAAATGCTGGAGTTCAGTTCCGGTTAAGCTCAGTACACTGATCTGCTGCACTTCATCTTTCCTCTTTTCTTTTGCTGCTTTCCTTTCACATACCAGACCTTCCTTACTACTTCTGCTCTGCACTTTTGCTTTTATTCGCACATCACAACACACAAAAACACCTCTCACAACTAAATCCATCGTGTATATATATCCGCACAAGTAAGTTCATCACCTTTCTAGTTGGCACCCGGAATAGTCAATCTTTTCACTAATTCTGATCTGTCGGTTGAATCCTTGCACATCAAGTAATGCGGATCAAGTATATGCTTGTAGAAATCATTAATCATGTCGGCCAAACATGATTCATGCCTTTATAACCTTTACCACCATCAGTAACACATCCGAAAAATAGTCTGATGTTCTGTCAGTCAGTTCTTCCTCTATTCACACTGTCACTCAGGAACCCGGTACTCAAGTATTCATATCTTTTACCTCATCTATCATCGGAGGCTAAAACCTTGGAATCTATCACTCAAGGTAGTCCTCTTGACTTCCCCAAATTCGCACTTTACCAAGATACTTCCTCTGAGAGATCCGGACCTATCTGTTAGACCTTGCCACATGCTCTGTTCTTGTTTACCGGACCACGACAATCTTCATTCTGACTTCTGGTAGAGACACACCATGTCCTGCGGATGTATGGGATGAACTTTGTTGCCATCAATGACAACATTTATGAATCCATATTGTGTCTCTTGCCAACAATCTCCCCCTTTGGCATTGATGGCAACACTTAGTGAAAAATGACTAAGTGTTTACACTATGCTCCCCCTTGGCTGAAGCTCTGTCTTTATATACATTTTTCAGAGTGCCCCCTTAGTTGGATTCCTCATTTTTCACTATTCCTCACTCCCCCTTTGACATCAATGGCAAAGGGTAGGGTCCGCATACCAAAATTTTCAAAAATTTAACTATACTTAGCCGCATAAGTATATACATATGGAATACTTACATATACTTTAAGTATGTCTGCAAAAGTGTTCTTCAACTGAACAACTTCTGTCACCCAACTCTGCTTCATCCTGTCCAAAATTGAGATGTGGCCACTCAACAAGAATGCAAACGCATCTGCCCTTTTTAGATCTGTCGGATCATTGGTCTGGGCTGTAATTTGGGCTTCTTTTATGGCCTCATGCATGGCCTCTAATTTAGGGACAATTAACCCCCTGAGCTCACTCAACCTACTTATTCTAGTTTTTCTTTCCTTCTCCAACTTCTTGATTTCACTCAAGACTACGATAGTCTGACATTCTTGATTTGTTATAGAGGAAGAGAGAGGATCAAAATTCTTTGATAGGTTTGATAGTTTATCCTCCTGTTCTTTTATTTTCTTCTCAATGTCCAGTGTTACTTTGGACCAGGAAATACAAAATTTGTATATTTCTTCGCCATCCTTAAGAGCATTTTCTAAGCTCTTTATCCCAGTATTCATGTTTCTCCTATCATTAATGATCAAACCCTGTACCTCAGAGAACCTTTTATCCAAAAACTCCTTCCGGACCTTTTCTTCAGCTAATTTTTCTAAAGTATCAAAATGTGTACTAACACTGCTGACTAAGGTTTTGAGATTACCGGAAGAGGATGCTGTGGGATCCTTCTAAAAAGTTGGCATTATCTTTTCCAAAACTCCAGATGCTACCTCTATAAGCTCACAGTCTTCCATGTGAGATTTCAGTAGATTCTCTTTGACCTTCTCATTTGCAAATGAGGCTATTTTCATTGTTTACACCAGTGACAGAGAGTCAAAATCTAAGGGTCCTTTTAGTAGGTCCGGTTCATCAATTTCTATAGTTGCTTTTGTCAAGAAGTCCTTGACTGATTTAGTAGTGTCTCTTGCCGGAGACAGATTTTTCTTTATTTTTGCAATCTTGGAGCTGTCCTTTGGAGCTTTCTCTCCTTCTACATTCTCACCACTAGCAATTGTGGTCTTCTCTCCATCTGCAACCTTTGCACTGTCACCTTCTTTTTCCTTCACCTCTGCTTCTTTCTCCTGTAATTTTTCTTCTTCTTTGGATTCGGAGACTGTATGGGAAACTGGAGGAGAAATGTTAGTCTATTCAGGGCCCACCTCTTCTGTCACTTTCTCAGCAGTGTCTTCTGCAACACTTGTGGTTGAGGGATCAGTACCCAAGTCCTCTATAATAGGAAGATTAAATCTTTTGAGGGCTTTCTAGAGAATCTCTTCTGTGTCCTTGGCTACCTTGTCGGTCTCACCAAGCATAAGCTGATTCATCCTTGCTTTGCTCTTGAATTCATCCTTGCAGTCTTTGAATACCATGTTCATTGTCTTGGGATCAATTGAAGGATATAGCTGAATAGCTATCTGTTCCCGGATCTCAAGGTCTTTTGCCATGGCATTTGTCTTTCTCATTTCCAACTCCTTTTCTAGGCTCTTGGGAATAAGAGATATAATTTCAATGAAGGCCTTATTATATATGTTCAGGTACCTGATTGTAGCTTCCTGCAGGATCTTTTGGTCAGCCTCATTGTAATCATCATAAAATTTGGCCATTGGTCGAAGGTTTCCATCCACAGTGACTGATTTTATTACACTTTCTAAAGACAGGGTGGGCTTTTCAACAAATTCTTCTGCCATTTCTTCCTTGTCTTATCCTGTGGTAGGTTTACCAGATCCTTTCTTCTTCTGCTTCTTTATTTCCTTTACCCCCTCATCTGATTCTGTTTCCTCTTCATCTCTTTGACTTGTATAAGCCCTTGTGTCTTTTGTCTTTGACCTTTTCTCTCCTTTTTCAGATGCCTAGACTTCCAGTTTTGATGTTTTTGAGCCTTTTGCTGTGACAAGTGCAGATCTCTTTGATGATCTGGTCCGGGTTGAGGTTTCTACCAGAGCACCTTCCTTGCTTTCCTTTCCTGCTTCTTTCTTTTCTTCCTCAGCCTTTTGCCTCTTTTCCCTGTTGGCATCAAGTACCTCCTTTGAGATGCCTAGACCTTTTGCAATTTCTTCAACTTCTTTTCTAACTTTCCTCTTCATTTCCGATTGCCTGAGTTCCACATGAACATTTATACTTAGCTCATCACAAGTTCCAAACCTCTCTGCCTTTGGATCCTTTGGCTGACTTAGCATGTGTTGAACATGCAGCTCCATAATCTGTTCATCAACTTCATACCCCATGGGCATGATCCAGACTGTCCTTGGTTCTACTGCCTCCATTAGGCACTGATCAGTATCTACCATAAAGTAGACTGTGTCTTTGTATTTTTCAACAAGAGACTAGGGAATCCTTTCTCTTGCGTGCATCATGTTCTGAAAGGTCTTGAAGTATCCCCACATGGCTGTATTTCTTGCTTTAGCATCCCCAAGTCCATGCAAATAGTCTCTGATCTGAACTGCTACTGGTTTATCATTCTGCCATACCCATCCATTTGATCTGGGCAACTCATTCATGAAGTAGAAAAATAAGCATACTATTAGTGCACCATATTTGAAAGAGTTTTTCTTGTCCTTTTTGATCTTTTGTATGTTTTCCATTAATTGGCTCAAAAGAAGTTCACAGAGATCATATTCTACATTTTTCCTCAACATCTCATAGGCAGTATATATTGTAGTTCCGGATACTGAATTCTCCCTACTGGAGTGATATATCTTGTATCCTATTATCATAGATGCAAATTTGATGTCCGGGTCAGTAATATCTTCAATAGTCATTGCCCTCTTATCAAATTTTGATCCGGTGGCCTCAATTACAATGTTATTTTTGACAGATTTGAGGACAGGTATCCCTCCGGAGGAGTATAAAATAGTTACTGCCCTAATTGCCTCCTTTGTGATCTTGCAAGGTCTATTCAGCCATAGGAAGTTATCATGCACCCTACTCAACACATATCAGACCCATTCATCTTCTTCAAAATAGGGGAAATGAATGAATTGATCAAAATGTTTCTCTTGGATACCCTTATATTCTAGTTTAAGCTCAAAGGCATTGTCTATCAATTGTTTGTGATAGATATCTCTTAGTTTGAATTCTCCAAACTCTTCAATATTTGCATGTATATAAACCCTAATGTCTTCGGTGTGCAGAACACCTGCGAAACACTGGAAAATGCACCTAGGGGATCTACCTCCAAGGATTTGTATAGATGTTTCTTAAATGTAGGGCGAGGCCTATCAGAAATCTTTACAATATTTGAAGTAGCCATTATCAAGAGATTTGCAGTGAGATATTTGAAAATAGAAAATACCTTTTGCGCCTTTCGGTTTCACGGAGTTGGTTGGATTGATTTCTGGATGTAATGACTTCTGCAAATGATCTTCGATGAACTTGAGGAATTTCATCGCAGAGCTCCACTTTTGATTTCTTCTTGAGTGCAGAATGAACAAGTGATTAATGAGAAAACCCTTATATTGCTCCGCAAACCCTATTATCAGATTGCAATAAATGCTCGACCTATATTATTCTGGTTTGCCTTATTTGGATGACTTGAAGAACCGGATCTATCCTAATCTATGAACATCATGCGGATCATCCAAACCATGAACAAATCAAAATGACACATCACAAGGACATCCCAAACACTCTGACCAGTCCGCAGAAAAGGACAATGCACTTCCGGATCTCACCGGACCTTTTGTGGCAGTCTATCACTCCGGAGCATCTCTCAGAACCAGTTCTACTTGATCGATCACAACTTCTTCACATCTTCATGCGGACCTCTGAAATCTTAACTAGATTATTTCAAGACTGATATCTACAAACCCTTTAATTTGCATTCTCTTCTTGTGCCAATTCCAGCACCACTTGACTGGTTGGGGGAACAAGGTTTTCTTTGTGTCTCCCCCTGAGCCAGAGCTCACTTTTAATTTATGGAAGGAATATCAGCACCAGAGTCTGGTGCGGATCCAATCTCTACATTCTCAGTACTTTTCTTCACCCAAATCTTGCTCATCTCATCTTTAACTTCATCCACATTCACCTTTTGTTTACCCTTATCTTGATTTTGATTATGAAATACCGGACCTCTTTTGTCCTGATTCTTGCTTCTACAGTATCTTGCAATATGACTGGATCTATTGCAAATTTGGCAAACAACATTTCTCTGCATATTTGATTGATATCCTCTTGATCTGCATTGATTAACCATATGACCTATTCTATTGCATGCAAAGCATTTACCATTGAATGATTTGTTCATTTGCATATTTCTGCATTCATGAGATTTGTGACCATACCTTTTGCAGTTAAAACACTGTCCGGAGAAGGATGAATTAGTCTGATTCATTCTCTTTCTGCACTGATTAGCTTTGTGACCAAAGTGATTACAGCTATGGCAGTATTCATTGAAGGATGGATATCTTTGAGCATTGGGCTGTCTTACCGGAGGTCTTCTAGGCCTGTTCCTTGGATTTTCTGATCCAAAATTCTTCTGACCGGATCTGGAGCTTTCTCCTTTCTCATATCCCAAACCACACTTGTCATCTGCCGTCTTTTGACTTCCAAGAAGAACTTCAAGTTGAGCAGAACTTATCTTGAATTTCTCTTTATATTCATTTTCTGATTGAAGATCCCTTTTGAGAGAGACAATTTGAT
The DNA here is from genome assembly GCA_027924645.1 of Cunninghamia lanceolata. NCBI lineage: Eukaryota > Viridiplantae > Streptophyta > Pinopsida > Cupressales > Cupressaceae > Cunninghamia > Cunninghamia lanceolata. Next base: position 10,051,196 of record BSBN01000443.1, on the reverse strand, counting down.
CTTCAAGTTTTTCTTCATTTTCTTTAGCATCTTCAAGATCAGATTCAAGATGTCTGATAATTCTATCCATTTGGTGGCAATCTTCTGATTTCTCCTTGAGGGATTGTGTTAGATTATCTTTAGTTTTTCTTTTCTCTTCAATCTCTTGAGTAAACTTTATAACTCCTGATTCCATTTCATGTCTTACCATAATGATTTCTTTTGATAACTTTTCACATAACTTGGTTTTCTCATTTAGCTCTTCATTTGCATCATTTGCTTCACCTTGTCTTGCCAATTGCTGAAGCAGCTCTTTTCTCTTTTTCATAGAGAGGCTTAATTTGTCTTTTAGTTCTCTCATGAAATCATCAGCCTATTTGAGTCTTTCCTTTAATTCATTGACTTCAGAGTTTAACTGTTCAAGATCCTCAAGGGCAGTCTTGAGTTGCTCCCTTAAACCATATATATCCATTTGGATTCCCAGATCTTCCTCGAGCTGTTAGACTCTGTTTAGGAGGAACTTAGCTCTGATACCAATTGTTGATAACTGAGAAGGGGGGGTGAATCAGTTATCCTAATTAATTCTTCTTTCTGAACTTTCTTATTAATCAATGCAGTATTAATTCAAATAAGCAAACACAACCATGAAATGGAAATACACATGACACAATATTTTTGACGTGGAAACCCTGTTAAGGGAGAAAACCATGGGGTGATTAACCCAAGATTGTATTCTCTGTTAGAAGAATAGAAAAACAAAATGGCACTTTCCAATTAGGGCTCACTGCCCGAGCACACTGCTCACAAGAGGCACACTACCTACAAGAGACTTACTGTCTACAAAAAGAATGTAATATAATACTTGAACTGATTGGAAGCATCTACAAATGCTGGAGTTTAGTTCTAGTTAAGCTCAGTACACTGATCTGCTGCACTTCATCTTTCCTCTTTTCTTTTGCTACTTTCCTTTCATATACCGGACCTTCCTTACTACTTCTGCTCTGCACTTTTACTTTTATTCGCACATCACAACACACAAAAACACCTCTCACAACTAAATCCATCGTGTATATATATCCGCACAAGTAACTTCATCACCTTTCTAGTCGGCACTCGGAATAGTCAATCTTTTCACTAATTCTGATCTGTCAGCTGAATCCTTGCACATCAAGTAATGCGGATCAAGTATATGCTTGTAGAAATCATTAATCATGTCGGCCAAACATGATTCATGCCTTTATAACCTTTACCACCATCAGTAACACATCCAGAAAATAGTCTGATGTTCTGTCAGTCAGTTCTTCCTGTATTCACACTGTCACTCAGGAACCTGGTACTCAAGTATTCATATCTTTTACCTCATCTATCACCGGAGGCTAAAACCTTGGAATCTATCACTCAAGGTAGTCCTCTTGACTTCCCCAAATCCGCACTTTACCAAGATACTTCCTCTGAGAGATCCGGACCTGTCTGTCGAACCTTGCCACATGCTCTGTTCTTGTTTACCGGACCCAACAATCTTCATTCTGACTTTCGATAGAGACACACCATGTCCTGCGGATGTATGGGATGAACTTTGTTGCCATCAATGACAACAATCATGAATCCATATAGTGTCTCTTGCCAACAGGAAGACCTAAACTGTCAGAGACAACTTACAACATAATTTTGGTGGATGGATCTAATATGCAGACAATGGGAACACAGAATCAAGTGGAAATCAATGTAATGGGGATCAAACATGTCTTAGATTTCATTGTTATAGCCATGAAGGATCAAGGAGAAGCTTTCAATGCAATTTTGGGTCTGAGATGGTTCTTAGATGCAAACGGTATCATAGACTCCCAGAAAGAAGAGATATCATTTGCCAGTGAGAACAAAAATATCAATATTACTTTGGGATCATGAATGGAAGAAGCATATATAGAAGAGGTTAATCAAGTAGAAGACAGTGATAAGGATTCCAAGAATATCTACACAATTTCAAGGTTGGATGCAGAAGAAACAACATAAGAGCCTAACTCTAAGGGAGAAGTGGATATAGAAGATGATCACTCTAGTATAGATAGCGAGGAAGTTCTAGAAGCCTAGTTGAGAGACGAATCAGAACTAAAAACATGGAAAATGGTTGGTTACTGGAGTATATTCATGATCAGAATCGACAAGGAAGACATACTGCAATCCTTTGCATTTCATCAAAGCCCCCCATAGATCACTTACGACACATTGAGGAGGGACAAGAAGTCTATATCTCAAAAAATTTAGCAAATGAAGCACAAGAAGCAGATGAATTGACATATCAAGATGACTGTGTTCCCAGAGATACAAGCAGGATAGTCACAAACAAAGAGGAAGAAGAAAGGATAAAATGATACAATGAAAATAATGTGGGGAGGTTGTTCCAGATTCCAAACCACCAGATCATCAATCTCTAAAAGAAAGAATTTTATTACGGAGAGATTCTGCCATGGTAACATAGGGTATCATAGAGTAACCACTAACAATTGGTAGAACTTAAGACATAAAAAGCAATGAAATAAAGTAACAAAGGAAAAGAATAAAAGGGAGAAGCAGGAAAAATTAGGGCAAAAAGAGGGGTATTTAATCCTAATTAGACATTATAACCTCACTTTGCATTCATACTTTGGTGAATTTTGAGCTTCAAGAGAAAACATAGAAGCAAATGAAGTAGTGAAGAATAAAGAGTGTATATAACTAGAGAATAGACAATGGCAATCCCTGAGATGATTGACATCACACACAAGCCAAGGCCAAAGTTCAAGAAATACCCTTGGAAAGCCCTAGAAGTTGATAAAGATGGCGCATTCTCATCGGTGCCGACAGGTGTGGTATACATAGATGATGTGAGGAAGTGTATCCACAATACCTTAGTAGAGATTGATCACATGAAGTTTGAGGAATTGAGGGATGCATTGATGTGTGACATAGGTTATCTTCTCGAGTACGTAAACATACCGACAAAGATACTAGATGTGTGGAAGGATTTCCTTGACTTCACAAATGCACATGAATGGGTAAGAATCATTCTAAGCAAAATCTATGATGAATATATATATTTGGGTAAACCCTATAGAATCACAAAGGAGTTCGTTAGGGCAGTCACAAGGTTAACTATTGTAGGACCCCTACCAGCAAGGAAGGCCATTAGAATGGATCAAGTAAGGGAATTGACTAGAGCAACAAAGGATGGAAGGAATATGCATGTGAAGTATATCACAGATCCTGGAGTCAAATATACCACCATGGGCATTGCATACAAAGTGTACTATGCCAACCGCGAGAGTTGAGCCACAGCCACTGCCATTCATACCACCTATCAAATGGTGAAGGAGGGAAAGGATTTTGATCTCAATGAGGTAATGCAACAACAACTTCTAGAGAATTTGTAGAAGATCAAGGACTCAAATTACAACTTCTAGTATGATACCAGGTAATTCTTTTCCTTACATTTTCTTTCCTGAATGAATTGTCGAGGTTTAAGGGGAAACATTGGAATCAAAACATACTAGTAGGGTTAGAGGTGTAAAGGCACATAGCTCAATTCAAGGACACAAAAGTATATAGTGCCACATATTGGGGTTTCATCAAAACCCTATAGGAAGAGATGAGGACAAGAGAAAGAGTCTCTTATGGTGTGGTTAAGAAATACATCAATCAGATTATATTTTTGGTAGATAAGGATTTCACTTATATGGAAGTAGTTGAGCCAAGAACAACATGGGTGCCCTAGTTACCTTATGAGATAACTACATTAGAGGCCAATGTGTATGCACAAAACCTATTGAGAAAACCCAAGGACACAAGTGTGGAAAGATTTGGCAACTATTCAGAGGTGATGGATAGGCAACACAAAAAACATTGAAGGAACATTTGGACAAGCATAGAGAGAAGTTGCATAAATAATGGGGAGTTCCAAGGAAAGGGAACCACCTCAGCTCCAAAACCTACCACATCAGCTCCATTGCCTACCAAGGAGGTTCCACCAATGAGAAGGTCAGAAAGAGCTACATCACAGGCTCCGTCATCTTCAACCATATCATCTAGAGGAAGATTAGTATCAAAGGTATTATTAGGGATGAAGAAGAACACACAAAAGAAGGCTCCCTGATAGAAGCAACATACAAAAATAAAGAAAACACAAGAAATGTTGGAGGTGATTGCATCTAAAGAAGAGGGGGATGGGCAAGAATCAAAATGAAGAGAAGGAAAAGAGAACAACAAACATCGGAGGAAGAATCGAAAGAAAAACAAGTAGAAGAACTGGCACATGAACTATACAGATTGAATGCATTGCTTAATTCCATTGAATGTAGGTATGGTAAGAGAAACTACTAATTTGTATGATGATTCATCTAAGGAGAATAAGCAAATAATAGTTCAAGCAATGATCCAATACATGAGTGTCAAAGAAAAGACATTAGATGAAATAATGGATAGATTTTCAAAGAGTTTGACAGAAGTATTGTGGCAAAGGAGGAATAAGACACTCTAATTGGAGGAAGAAATAAGGCAAAATGCCATTGAGAAGCTCAGTGACACATTATCACTGGAGAAGAAGAACAAATTGATACAACTACAAGCCATGGAGCTGATCTAAGAAAACAAAGGGTAGACACACTAATGGGGGAATAAGAAGGAAGAGGAGAAAATTCAAAAAGAAACTGATGAAGTGACAACAATGCTATATCAATCCATCAAAGAACAAGAATAACATGTACCATCACCTCTGTACAACACTGAGATACCGATAGGAGGAGAAAATAGAACAGAGAGAAATCAGGAGAAATTTACTCTGAAAACTTCTACACAAGGGGGCGCCTACTCCAGAGAACACAAGGATGGAGGAGACAAATACACAACAGCAACAAATGAGCCCACAAACACCTAATGTGGAGAAGGAAGAAGGAACACATGAATATACAGAGGAGCAAAGGGGATCAGAACAACTTGACAATCCATAAGCCTCTACATATTCAATAGAATCCATCAAGGAGTTCTTGGAGCAGCAAAAGCAGATAACACCTATTGTAACTTCGCAATTACTACAATTACTGGTGGTAGAAGGCTAGGTGAATCTAGCCAAAATATCTCCTTTATAGAAGTTGTAGTTAGGAGATATATTTCACTCCTCAACAAGAGTAGAGATTTTGAAACAACATGTAGAGGGGAGTGAATTGCTTTAGGATGTGGTGAATACATTGGCAAAGGAGATGCTAGATACACCCAGAAACACTACCTTACCCTTATCAGAGCAACTGAAACAATTGACATAGGGATTCAAGGATTATTCTAGCTAGCTAGAGAAGAAGATAATAGAGTAGCTAAACAAAAAAAGGTTGGAAGAGATGACAAATAAGTGTGCCAAGGCACACACTCAATTAAAAACACACATAAAGAGCATTCAAAAAAGCATTGTGGAAGTAAACATTCTTTATCAATTTTGTTTAAAATGGCCATAGCCCACCAAAGAAATTAAAGACTAGATGGATGCTCTGGAACTTCAAATAACAAATGTGGTTACCTAGTATGATCCTCTAATGAGTAAGGATGGAGTAATAAGGGCACAGGAGAGACACTTCACAATCAGCATCAATAGCTCCAAGACCAAAGAGATCAAATTGTTGTCCTATTTTGCCTTCAGTTCAAATAGCCTAGAGATCCATGAGATTTCTAAGTGTTTTTCCTTTTGAAGTACAAGAAAAAAGTCCCCCAAATGGCTAAGCCCAAATCCTAAGTGTTTTCTACCCTTTTTGGGGTTTTTGAGCTCGAGATTCCCTTCTTCAGCATGCCTCTCCCTTCGGCTCTAAAAGTTCCTTCTCGATAATTCGTAAATTCACCCAAGTGTGGCAGGCGTCGAGGGTCAGGAGTTCTATCTTCCTTCTTCTTTTTCATAAGTGGTAGATGGAAGGTCTGATTGTCGAAGCTCAACGAGTTCTAAGTGCTAAGTATTGCGGACGATAGCAAGTGGAAGTTTTCTCTTCGTCCTTTCTATTTTTGGAAGGTGGAAAGCAGAAGGCCTAATGGCCAAGGTCCTGTTGGCAAGAGACACTATATGGATTCATGATTATTGTCATTGATGGCAACAAAGTTCATCCCACACATCCGTAGGATATGGTATGTCTCTACCGAAAGTCAGAGTGAAGAATGTTGTGGTTCGGTAAACAAGAACAGAGCATGTGGCAAGGTCCGACAGACAAGTCCAGATCTCTCAAAAGAAGTATCTTGGTGAAGTGTGGATTTGGGGAAATCAAGAGGAGTATCTTGACTGATAGATTCTAAGGTTTGAGCCTCCGATGTGGAAAGGATAAAGAGATATGAATGCTTGTGTGATGGGTTCCCAAGTGACAGTATGAATAGAGGAAGAATTGACTGGCAGAACATCAAACATTGTTCCAGATGTGTTACTAATGATGGAAAAGGTTCTTAAGGCATAAGTTATGTTTGGCTGACGTGATTGATGACTTCTACAAGTATATGCTTGATCCGCATTACTTGATGTGCAAGGATTCAACCGACAGATCAGAGTTTGTGAAAAGATTGACTATTCCGGATGCCAACTAGAAAGGTGATGAAATCACTTGTGTGGATATATATACAAAATGGATTTAGTTGTGAGAGGTGTAGTGGTTGTTTGTAATGTGTGAATAAAAGCAGAAGAGCAGAGTGAAAGCAGTAAGGAAGATCCGGTATGTGAAGGGAAAGCAACATAAAGAAAAAGAAAGATGAAGTGCAGCAGATCAGTGTACTGAGCCTAACCAGAACTGAACTCTAGCATATGTAGATGCTCCCAATTAGTTCACGTATTGTTTTACATTCCTTTTGTAGACAATGAGTCTCTTGTAGGCAGTGTGCCTCTTGTGAGCAGTGTGCTCAGGCAGTGAGCCCTAATTGGCAAGTGCTATTTTTGTATTTCCATTCTTCTAACAGAGAATACAATCTTGGGTTAATCACTCCGTGGTTTTCTCCCTTAACAGGGTTTCCACATCAAAAATATTGTGTCATGTGTATTTCCATTTCATAGTTATGTTTTCTTATTTGAACTAATGCTGCATTGATTATCAAGAAAGTTAAGAAAGAAGAAAATGGTAGGATAACTGATTCACCCCCCCTCTCAGTTATCAACAATTGGTATCAGAGCCAAGTTCCTCCTAACAGAGTCTAACAGCTTGACGAAGATCTGGGAATTCAAATGGATGCATATGGTTTAAGGGAGAAACTCAAGACTGTCCTTGATGATCTTGAATAGTCAAACTCTGAAGTCAATGAATTAAAGGAAAGACTCAAAAAGGCTGATGATTTCATGAGAGAACTAAAAGACAAATTAAGTCTCTCTATGAAAAAGAGAAAGGAGCTACTTCAGCAATTGGCAAGTCAAGGTGAAGCAAATGATGCAAATGAAGAGCTAAAGGAGAAAACCAAGTTGTGTGAAAAGTTATCAAAAGAAATCATTATGGTAAGACATGAAATGGAATCAGGAGTTATGAAGTTTACCCAAGATGTTGAAGAGAAAAGAAAAACTGAAGATAATCTAAGACAATCTCTCAGAGAGAAATTAGAAGATTGCCACGAGATGGATAGAATTATCAGACATCTTGAATCTGATCTTGAGGATCAAATTGTCTCTTGCAAAAGGGATCTTCAAACAGCAAATGAATATAAAGAGAAATTCAAGATAAGTTCTGCTCAACTTGAAGTTCTTCTTGGAAGTCAAAAGAGGGTAGATGACAAGTGTGGTTTGGGATATGAGAAAGGAGAAAGCTCCGGATCCGGTCAGAAGAATTTTGGATCAGAAAATCTAAGGAACAGGCCTAGAAGACCTCTGGTAAGACAACCTAATGCTCAAAGATATCCATCCTTCAATGGACACCGCAACAACTGCAATAACTTTGGTCATAAAGCTAATTAGTGCAGAAAGAGAATGAATCAGACTAATTCATCCTTCTCCGGACAGTGTTTTAACTGCAAAAGGTATGGTCACAAATCTCATGAATGCAGAAATATGCAAATGAACAAATCATTCAATGGAAGATGCTTTGCATGCAATAGAATAGGTCATATGGCTAATCAATGCAGATCAAGAGGATATCAATCAAATATGCAAAGAAATGTTGTTTGCCAAATTTGTAATAGATCCGGTCATATTGCAAAATTCTGTAGAAGCAAGAATCAGGACAAAAGAGGTCCGGTATATCATAATCAGAATCAAGATAAGGGAAAACAAAAAGTGAATGCGGATGAAGTTTAAAGTGAGATGAACAAGATTTGGGTGAAGAAAAGTACAGATAATGTAGAGGTTGGATCCGCACCAGACTCTGGTGTTGATATTCCTTCCAAAAATTAAAAAGTGAGCTCTGGCTCAGGGGGAAACACAAAGAAAACCTTGGTCCCCCAGCCAGTCAATTGGTGCCGGAACTGGCACAAGAAGAGTTGCGGATTGAAGGGTTCATAAGGGAAACATCCAAACAAACTATGGTTAAGATTTGGCAGATCCACAAGATGTTTAAAGATTAGGATTGATCCGGTTCTTCAAGTCATCTGAATAAGGCAAATCGAAATAACTTAGGTCGAGCATTTATTGCAACCTGACATTAGGTTTTGCAAAGCAATATAAGGGTTTTCTCATTAATCATTTGCTCATTCTGCATTCAAGAAGAAATGAAAAATGAAGCTCTGTAACAAAACTCCTTAAGTTCATCAAGGACCATTTGCAGAAGTCAATTCATCCAGAAATCGATCCGGCCAAATCCATGAAACCGAAAGGCGCAAAAGGTATTCTTCATTATCAAATATCTCTCTCTAAATCCTTGATTGATGGGTACTCCAAATATTGTAAAGATCTTTGATAGGCCCCGCCCTGAATTTAAGAAACATCCATACAAATCATTGGAGGTAGATCCCCCAGGAGCATTCTCTACTGTTCCACATGGCGTTTTGCACACAGAAGACATTAGGGTTTACATACATGCAAATATTGAAGAGTTTGGGGAATTCAGACTAAGAGACATCTATCACAAATAATTGATAGATGATGCTTTTGAGATTAAACCAGAATATAAGGGCATCCAGGAGAAACATTTTAATCAGTTCATTCATTTTCCTTGCTTTGAAGAAGATGAATGGGTCTGGTATGCGTTGAGTAGGGTACATGACAACTTTCTATGGCTGAACAGACCTTGCAAAATTACCAAGGAGGCAATTAGGGCAGTAACTGGTTTACACTCCTCCGGAGGAATACCTGTCCTCAAATCTGTCAAAAACAACATTGTAACTGAGGCCACCGGATCAAAATTTGATAAGAGGGAAATGAACATTGAAGATATTACTGACTCGGATATCAAGTTTGCATCTATGATAATAGGATACAAGATATATCACTCCAGTAGGGAGAATTTAGTATCCAGGACTGCAATATATACTGCCTATGAGATGCTGAGAAAGAATGTAGAATATGATCTCTGCGAACTTCTTTTGAGCCAATTAATGGAAAACATACAAAAGATCAAAAAGGACAAGAAGAACTCCTTTAAATATGGCGGACTAATATTATGTTTATTTTTCTACTTCATGAATGAGCTGCCCAGATCAAATGGATGGGTATGGCAAAATGACATACTAGTAGCAATTCAGATCAGAGATTACTTGCATGGGCTTGGGGATGCTAAAGCAAGAAATACAGCCCTGTGGGGATATTTCAAGAACTCTCAAAACATGATGCAAGAAAGAGAGAGAATTCCCCAGTCTCTTGTTGAGAAATACAAAGACACAGTATGTTTTATGGTAGAGACTAATCAGTGCCTAATGGAGGCAGTAGAACCAAGAACTGTATGGATCATGCCTATGGGGTATGAAGTTGATGAATAAATTGTGGAGCTGTATGATCAACACATGTTAAGTCAGCCAAAGGATCCAAAGGTAGAAAGGTTTGGAACCTTTGAAGAGTTAAGTGTAAAAATTCATGTGGAACTCAGAAAACTAGAGATCAAAAGGAAGGTAAGAAAAGAAGTTGAAGATGTTGCAAAAGGATTTGACATATCAAAGGAGGCACTTGATGCCAATAGGGAAAAGATGGAAAGGGCTGAGGAAGAGAAGAAAAAGGCAGAAAAGAAAAGTGAGGAAAGTGTTCCGGTAAAATCTTCCACCCAGACCAGATCATCAAAGAGATCAGCACCTGTCACTGCTAAAAGCTCAAAACTGAAGACCAGGCATCCGGAAAAGGAGAAAAGAGAACAAAGAAAAAGGCAACAAAGTCCTATGTTAGCCTAAAGGATGATGAGGAAACTAAATCAGATGAGGAGATAAAGAAACTGAAGAAGAAGAAGAAATCATCCAGTGAACACTCTACTGGTCAAGGAGAAGAAGAGAAGGAAGAGGAATTTGTTGAAAAACCCACTCTATCCTTAGATGTTGTAGTGAAAGTAGTCACTGTGGATGGGAACCTGCAACCTTTAATAGAATTCTATGATGAATATAATGAAGCAGATAAAAAGATTTTGGAGGAAGCCACAGTTGAGTTTTTGAACATTTACAATAAAGCTTTTATTGAAATTATCTCTCTAATTCCCAAAAGCTTAGAGAAAAGGCTTGAAATGAGGAAGAACAATGCTCAAGCAAAAGATCTAGAAATCCGGGAACATATAGCAATTCAGCTATATCCTTCAATTGATCCCAAAACAATGAATATGGTATTCAAAGATTGTAAGGATGAGTTCAGGAGCAAAGTAAGGATGAATCAACTTATGCTTGGTGAGACTGAGAAGGTAGCCAAGGACACAGAAGAGATTCTCTGGAAAGCCTTCAAAAGATTTAATCTTCCTATTATAGAGGACTTGGGTACTGACCCCTTGACCACAAGTGTTGTAGAAGAGTCTTCTAAGAAAATAACAGAAGAGGTTATGAATACCGGTGCAGAAACAGCTAAGGACTTGGAATCCTCTATTCCGGAAGAGGTGGCCCATGAACAGACCAACATCACTCCTCCAGTTTCCCCTGTTGTCTCCGGATCTAAAGGAGAAGAAAGATTACAGGAGAAAGAAGTAGAGGTGAAGGAAAAAGAAGATGACAGTACCAAGGTTGCAGAAGGAGAGAAAGCTCCAAGAGACAGCTCTAAGAATGCAGAAGAGAAGAAACATCTGTCTCCGGCATGAGACACTGCAAAAACTGTCCAAGAATTCTTGAACAAAGAAATAATGGAGATTGATAAACTGGAGCTTCTACAAGGACCATTTAATTTTGATTCTCTTTCTCTGGTACAGACAATGAAGATAGCTTCATTTGCTAATGCAAAGGCTAAAGAAAAACTCCTAAAGTCTCACATGGAAGACTGTGAGTTGATAGAAGTTGCTTCCGGAGTGCTAGAAAAGATTATGCCATCGTTTCAGAAGGATCCCACAGCCTCCTCATCCGGTAATCTCAAAACTCTAGTCAATAGTGTTAGCACACATTTTGATTCCCTAGAGAAGTCAGCAGAAGATAAGGTTCGGAAGGAATTTCTTGCAAAATGATTATCAGAGGTACAAGGGTTGATAATTAATGATAGAAGAAATATGAATATTGGGATACAGAGCTTAGAAAATGCTCTTAAAGATGGCGGAGAAATATACAAATTTTGCATATCGTGGTCCAAAGCAACAGTGGAGATTGAGAAGAAAATGAAAGAACAGGAGGATAAATTGATAAATCTTTCTCAAAATTTTGATCCACTTACTACATCAATAATAAATCAAGAATGTCAAACGGTTGCAGTTTTGAATGAAATTAAGTAGCTTGAAAAAGAGAAGAAAAACAGAATCAGTAGGTTGAGTGAGCTCATAGAGATAATTGTCCCGAAGTTAGAGGCCATGCATGAGGCCATCAAAGAAGCTCAAATCACAGCCCAGACCAATGATCCAACAGATCTAAAAAGGGCTGATGTGTTTGCATTCCTGTTGAGTGGCCATATATCAATTTTGGACAAAATGAAGCAAAGTTGGGCTACAGAATTCATCCAATTGAAAACATCTTTTGTAGACATTCTTCAGCTTATGTATGTTATATGCGACCAAGTATAGTTAAATTTTTGAAAATTTTGGTATGCGGACCCTACCCTTTGCCATTGATGTCAAAGGGGGAGTGAGGAGCAGTGAAAAATGAGGAATCCTACTAAGGGGGAGCTCTAGAAAATGTATATAAAAATAGAGCATCAGCCAAGGGGGAGCATAGTGTAAACACTTAGCCATTTTTTCACTAAGTGTTGCCATCAATGCCAAAGGGGGAGATTGTTGGCAAGAGACAATATATGGATTCATGATTGTTGTCATTGATGGCAACAAAGTTCATCCCACACATCTGCAGGACATGGTATGTCTCTACCGAAAGTCAGAGTGAAGAATGTTGTGGTCCGGTAAACAAGAACAGAGCATGTGGCAAGGTCTGACAGACAAGTCCGGATCTCTCAAAAGAAGTATCTTGGTGAAGTGTGGATTTGGGGAAATCAAGAGGAGTATCTTGACTGATAGATTCCAAGGTTTGAGCCTCCAGTGTGGAAAGGATAAAGAGATATGAATGCTTGAGTGACAGGTTCCCAAGTGACAGTATGAACAGAGGAAGAACTGGCTGGCAGAACATCAGACATTATTCTGGATGTGTTACTGATGATGGAAAAGGTTCTTAAGGTGTAAGTTATGTTTGGCCGACGTTATTGATGATTTCTACAAGTATATGCTTGATCTGCATTACTTGATGTGCAAGGATTCAGCTGACAGATCAGAGTTTGTGACAAGATTGACTATTCCGGATGCCGACTAGAAAGGTAATGAAATCACTTGTGCAGATATATATACAAGATGGATTTAGTTGTGAGAAGTGTCGTGGTTGTTTGTAATGTGTGAATAAAAGAAGAAGAGCAGAGTGAAAGCAGTAAGGAAGATCCGGTATGTGAAGGGAAAGTAGCATAAAGAAAAAGAAAGATGAAGTGCAGCAGATCAGTGTACTGAGCCTAACCAGAACTGAACTCTAGCATATGTAGATGCTCCCAATCAGTTCAAGTATTGTTTTACATTCCTTTTGTAGACAGTGAGTCTCTTGTAGGCAGTGTGCCTCTTGTGAGCAGTGTGCTCGGGCAGTGAGCCTTAATTGGCAAGTGTCATTTTTGTATTTCCATTCTTCTAATAGAGAATACAATCTTGGGTTAATCACCCTATGGTTTTCTCCCTTAATAGGGTTTCCACGTCAAAAATATTGTGTCATGCGTATTTCCATTTCATAGTTATGTTTGCTTATTTGAACTAATGTTGCATTGATTATCAAGAAAGTTAAGAAAGAAGAAAATGGTAGGATAACTGATTCACCCCCCCTCTCAGTTATCAACAGGTTCGTCAATTTCAAAGGTTTGAAGTATTGCAGAGCTCAGAGGTTGGGGTTGTGGTCCTTTTCCTTCCATTTGGCAAGTGATAGGAAAAAGGCTCGATGTCCAAGGTCTGCTGAGCTCATAAATTTGTCTAAGTGATGTAGATTTTGGTGAGCAGGAGTTTTCTTCTCCCTCTTTTCTATTGGAAGGTGGAAGATAGGATCGAGCATTCCTTCTTTTCAAAAGCATGATGCATGGTGAAAGCTTGATCTCTGAAGCCCGATAGTTTCCCTATTGCCCCTTTCATACTTTGGAGATTGGGGTTTCCTTCTTCACCTTTCAAAATCTCGATCGAAGGAAGCCCAATCAACTACAGTCTGATCTATTTTACCTCCCATGCTCTTTCTACTGTTAAGGATGTGATGGAACTGCTCAACAACCTTCTTGGCTACCATTAATGCTTCTTCAGAGCCTGATTATTTGTGGGAAATAGATTTCTCACCCACTATTCCACTGTAGCTCCTTGCATTGAATTTCTTGTACCTAGGGCACAGGCGTACACTCTTCTTCAATGGATTTCCAAGGGAGAGCCATGTGGGCACATTCCAAGGACACAGAAGAAAATTTATTGCAGGGTGGGTGCCTGGTTTTCTGATGCAGAGAAGGGGTGGACAACTCCAAAACAATCACAAATAACCAATATTTCAATCTTTCAAACATCCAATGGTGGGTTTTTCCTTACAAGCCTTCAATCCTTAAGGCCTAAAACACGGGGGCAACAAATTGAGTATTTTGGTCATAACTTTCAATGCAGGTATGGTATCAAAAATATAAACATAGTTCTAGATACCCATTTGGTCATTGTTTAATATATGTCAAAATGGGCTAGGGTTGTTTTGTACATAAGGGCAAAAATAAAACTGTTCCTATGCAAACCCTAGGACTGTTACAGAACTGCTTTCACCAAAAATGGCATACTTACTCAAAACTTAATGAAATCACATGCAACCAAAAGCATTGTAAACTATAAACAAATATATTTTTATCCATATATTATATTCTTCAATATGAGTCTGTAAAAGGCCATACCATGCATGTTTTCAAAGGGCATGTTCAGAAAATTAAACTTTACAGACCTACTCTTAATAAAAATGCCATAATTTATTCAAATCTCCATGAAAATTGATGCAACAAAAAGGAAAATGAAGTAGATTCACATGTCCACATTTTCCAACCATTTTCAAGATCATACCTATCCATATAATTCATACCATGTGAATTACATTCGCTGTTTACAGAAAGACATTGATTTGAACATGCAAAATGGAGTATATTTTATTCCAACTTCTCTCCAACCTTCTCCAACCCCCTCTCTCTATTGTGTTCGACCTTACAAAGCCTTTTTAATGCATTTCCAACTATTCTCAAATGGTTACAACCAACTTTTCAAGTTCTAACTGTTTAACTTCCCTCATTTACAACTTATGACTCTTCATATTCCATGTTTTTGCAACTTTTGATAACTTTCACAATATTTACAAAATGGACTCCAAAATGACTCAAGACACCTTACAAACATAAGAAATGGTCTTCAAGACCTTATTATATGCAAAATGACTCAACTAGACCAAAATACTAATACTTAGCAACTTTTTTCACATTAAGACCTATGGTGCCCCTGCACCATTTTCTTTGTTGACCACACTTTCCCACATCCATGGCTGCTATAGTGCAATTTAAAAAGCTATATATGCATGTGTTTGCGATGTATTTGAGGTTGGTTTGTTGTTCTCTGGATCATTTTCATAGCAAAAGATTCATTTGTAAGCTCAGACATTGTGATTCTCTCCATAACCGAGTGAATTTGATGCACTGTGTTCTTTTCTAAGCCTGTCACATCTATGTATCTATTCAACAATGAAGGAGATCCTACCATTTTGTGTCCATTTCACCTGTAATGAATCTTTCTTCTCTTTATAATGGTTATTTAGCCTCTATGATCAATATAAAGTGATTTTGCCTCTCTCATTACTCTTACGTTGTGTTTATTTGGTAGATGCAAGCTGTATATTGTGGATAAAGAGGTCCCTTTCATAGTTTTATCTTTTATGTCTTAACCTCTATTTGAACTTGCATGAGTCTGTGTGAATTTTTTTCAGCCTTTGAGATCATCACTATGCTAGGTCAGTTTTAGTTAAACACCCTAAATCCTGGTGCATCACCATTTCCCTTTCTGTATCTCTTATTCCCCTTCTCCTTGGTGATCAATATTATAGGTTTAGTTGATTTCTCTAAACCTTAAGGTTAGAAAGAGGAACTGACCTTTTCTAGAGGTCTAATCTCATCTGCAAGGTCCCACACCTTGAGATTAGTCCCATTGTGTCATTGGAATGCTTGAACGGGCTTCAAGTAGGGTGTAATTCTAAGTGACAACAGTTTCTGGCATGCTCGGTGGGACACTTTACTCTGAGTAAGAGTTGAACTGTGAAATCTTGGTGATATTCTTGGTTCATTCATTGTTGTGGAAGCATTCAACAAAGCACTTGGTGACTCTGTTGGTCCACTATTCAGATCAACCCAACATTTCATGCCTGGAGTGCAGACTAGAGGTTCTTCTTTAAGTATTTTTTGATTCATAGAGCTATCTTTTACTAATTCAAGAAGAAGAAGTAGATTGTCTAAGTCCCCTATAAGAGAGAATAGGAGTGTTGTTTCATCTCCTTTAAAAGCTCAGTCTACACCTCCTCTAGTTAGATTTCAGTATTCAAGAAGGATCTTGCATATACCTAGGATTAATTTGAATATCCCCATCATGGAAAGGAACCTCCCTTTTGTTGCTTTCAATGAGGAAGCCCTCTTGACCTAGCCCAATATGATGATATCACCACCTTTGCTTTGAAAGCTGTTCTTTTCTTCACTGGTGAAAACTCAGTTACACCCGCATAACATATCCAAGATGTTTCCAGTGTATGCTCGGTCCACAATGTCACTAAAGACAATGTTGTTGTGAGGCTTCTAGCTTCTTCCTTTAAAGGAAAATCCCTCCAATGGTATAGAGGTTTGCCTAATAATTTTGTCCATAATTGGGATGACTTGGGAACAAGACTATGCCAACATTTTGAAGACAAGAGTGGTCACATGTCTCTAATGGAGTAGTTAGCTACAATCAAAAGGGCTTCCCATGAGTTCATGGTGGACTTCAACTATACATTTCAAAAGACTTGGGATAGAATTCCTATGTTGGTGAAGCCCTCTCCAAATACAACATTCTTGTATTATTTGAGGTCATTAAATAGTGATTTTGCTTTTATGATTCAATCTATAGGAGGAACTATGTTACTAGATGCATATGACATAGCAATAAGGGCATAAAATAGTATAATTCTAGCTAGAAAAATTGCTCCAAGAACACTAATGCCCCTGTCATCAAGCCAAGTGTGGCTCCAATTCCTACAATGGTCACCCCTACAAACTCTTCGATTGCATCCTCAAATGAATTGCATGAGGTTAAAACCCTACTGCAGAACTTTGGAAATGAGTTAGCAGCACTAAAAAGGCAGCATGCACAATCTAGCAGGCCATATTAGCCCTTCAATCAAGCCCAACAACCCAACATACCACCATATCAGGGTAATTTATAGAGGCAAAATCAGCCTAGTTACATTAGGCCATTAAATGGTGTCCATCCTAATGCAGCAAGCACCTCTGGGCCTCTCATAGATATCTTAAATAGGAAAATTAATGATGATGGAGCGTGTGCGTGGGAGCTCTGTGCAGTCTCGTGACATGTAGCAGGTCACAGTCTGCATGTGTTTGTTTTCTGTTGCATGCATCTTTTGCTTTGCAGATCGGGCTCTATGGGGTTGTTTTCAGCAAGGGGTGGGGTTTTTTAGCTTTCGGGGGGGTTTTTTCTTGAGCGGGTGCGTTGTTCGGTGCAGGTGTGGGGTGCAAGGGCTTGAGGGATTTTTCTAATGGCAAGGTCTGCGCCTTTGGGTGAGACATCGGGGGATGCTACTATGGCTGGGGTTGGTGACGGGTCTCTTCATCCATCCTTGCCTAATGTTGGGGTTTTCAGCACTGGTGCTTTGAAATTGCACAAGATAAACGGATGCTTGGAACGAGCTCAAGTTCATCCAAAGATGGTGATTCAAACAAAGGCAGTAGCCGAGGACCTGGAGTATTATAGCAAACATGTTTTAATCTACAAATTTATGGGATTGAGGGTTTCGATGCCTTTTCTGGAACCCTGGATTCGCAAGTCATGGAATCTGAAAGGTGATTTTGAAATCTTGCTAGCTGTGAATAACTTCTTTCTGGTGGTCTTTTTGTGTATCTCTTATCGTAACAAGGTTTTTGAGGGAGGGCCCTACTTTTATAATTAAGTTGGCCTTTTCATGAAGCCTTGGCATGCAGGCTTTAATTCGGCATAGGAGCTGCCCTCGAAGGTGCCAGTGTGGGTTCATTTTCCTCGGTTGCTGCTGGAATGTTGGAGATAGGATATTCTGCAATCAATTGCATTGCTACTGGGGAAGCCTATTGGCCCATCTCAGCAAACTCTAGAGAAGCAAATTTTTTCCTATGCCCGTGTCTATGTGGAGATTGATCTGAGCTAGCCTCTGCCAGATTCTATTGATCTGACTGTTGGGTCTAGCTCCTGGACTCAACAGTTAGACTATGAGACTTTATCTTTTAGGTGCCGACTGTGCCATGAGTATGGCCATCTTCAAAGGAGGTGCCCTTGTGCCTCAGGTGCTGGTGGTTTAGATAATGTGAAGGCTTCGTCTAATCCAAGGGCAGAAAAGGGTAAAGCACCCATGTAGGGGGTGGTACTGGATAAAGATGGCTTTGTACCAGTTAAGGGACGAAACAAGAATCAGGGTCAGAAGAGGACTCTTTGAGATCGTCAAGAGGAGGAGACTTTTAACAAGCTTGAGGATTTGGATGAATTAGCCCATGAGGAGGGGGTTTCTTCTGACATGCATGTTGAAGCTTCTCCTTTAGTTGATCATAATTCTGAGTCTTTGCCTGTCACTACCTCAGTCCTAGTTCTTGTGGTGGCTTCTGGGGTGGTGATGGATTCAGTTGCTTCTCTCCCCGATGTTGGGTTTGAGGACTCTTGTGGTTTGGTGGAAACCCCGATGGCCTATTCAGATGAAAGGGTGAGTTTAGCTAGTGGACCAGGTTTGGAAGACTCTGGTAAGAAAAAAGCCCCCTCTTCTTCTCCTATTCTAGGTCTACAACAAAAATCCCTGAAAAAGTGTGCTCCTGACAAACCCCAAAAGGTGGGGAGGAAGAAGGATCAGGAGAAAGTTAAGATGGTTGGAGAGACATTGGTGGAATCTGGGTTGGTGAAGACATTGGATACTCACTTCTCTCACCCTTCACAATGATTGTGTTATCATGGAATGTAAGGGGTATGAATAGCATCCCTAGACAAAAGGCTATTCGAGACTTGGTTAGTGCTCATTCTCTGGATGTGGTTTTCCTCCAGGAGACAAAGTTATCTATGGATGGTATGATGCAGTGTGTTTCTAAGATTTGGAACAGATGGTTTTGCTAGTATGTGGGTGTGCAAGGCAGCTCAAGGGGTCTTGCTTGCCTCTGGGATCCTCGACAAATTTCTCCCATTTGGTGGATCTCTAGTAGATTTTCCATCTCTGGTTGCAATTAGTTTGGAGACGGGGGAAAGAATTCTTCTTTCTAACATTTATGCTTCGATGGATGTCCCTGGTAAGACTCTCTTGTGGTCTCATATCAATCTTCTGAGATCATTGGATCCTTTCCTCCCCTGGATTATGGCAGGTGACTTCAATGCAATTGCCTCTCTCGAGGAGAAAAGGGGGGGTGTACCTCGTTTGGACCCCTCTTCTGTTCTTCTAAGGGATAATTTAGCTCGGCTCTGGCTTGTGGATATCAAACCTTCAAATGGCATGTTTACTTGGAATAATAGGAGGATTGGGGATGATGCCATTTCTGAACGGTTAGACAAGTTTCTTGTTTCCTATTTTTGGGTGGGTGACAAGTGGCTGTCAAGTTCTAAAATTCTAGATTGGTGAGGATCAGACCA
Source organism: Cunninghamia lanceolata (assembly GCA_027924645.1). Taxonomy (NCBI): domain Eukaryota; kingdom Viridiplantae; phylum Streptophyta; class Pinopsida; order Cupressales; family Cupressaceae; genus Cunninghamia; species Cunninghamia lanceolata. Next base: position 10,031,805 of record BSBN01000443.1, on the reverse strand, counting down.
TTGGCCGATCAAATTCTCTGCTCATTTGGCTGATGGTCCTAAGAAACAAACTTTTAGATTTCAGCTTATGTGGCTCAGGGAGGAGAGTCTTCTTGACTTGGTTTCTAGATGGTGGACTAAAGGACGACCTGCTTTTGGTACAGCTATGTACTTATTTGTGAAGAGGCTTCAATATGTGAAGTATAAACTGAAACATTAGAATAAGTATCAGTTTGGCAACGTGTTTCAACAGAAAAGGGTTGCCCAGGAGTGCTTGGATTCTATTACCAGGTAGATTCAGGATCAGGGTCTTGATGCGAATTTAAGCAGGCTTGAGGTTAGTGAGGTTAAAGACCTCGAGGAATGGGAGCTTCGTGAGGAAATTTTTTGGAAACAGAAGGCCCGTGTTGTTTGGCTTCAGGAATGGGATAGGAATACTTCCTTCTTTCATAAATCAGTGAAGGCTCGAAGACAAGGTAACTTTATCTCTTCTCTCTGCTCTCCTGAGGGTTCTATTCTTTCTTCCTCTTCGGGGATCTCTAGTGAGGCGGTTCATTTTTTCTCTGCTCTCTTTTCTGAAGATACCCCGCCTGCTAGTGAGGAGGGAGCTTCTGTCTTGGCTTGTATTTCCTCTTTGGTGACTATGGATATGAATGCTTCTCTTCTTAAACCTATTTCTTTGAAGGAGCTGGAGGATGTGGTGTTTTAGTTGAAAAAAGGGAAGGCTCCTGGTCCTGATGGGTTCCTGGCTAAGTTCTTTCAGGAATTTTGGGAAGTCATCAACCTTGATCTATTAGAGGTGGTGCAAGAGTCTTTTAGAAATAAAAAAATGTTGCGAGCCATGAATGCCACATTTCTTGCTCTTATCCCAAAACGTGAGGGTGCTGATTCTCTGGATCTTTTTCGACCAATTGCTTTGTGCAATGTGGTGTATAAAATCATTACAAAGCTAATTGTTGAACGTTTGAAGCTATGTCTGGATAAGTTGATCTCGAAGGAACAAGGGGGCTTTGTTGCAGGTAGACAGATTTTGGACGGAGTAGTTATTGCGGCTGAGACTATTCACTCTATGGCCTCTTCTAAGGAAAAGGCTATGTTTATAAAGTTGGACATGGCTAAAGCTCATGACAAAGTTAACTGGGGCTTTTTGATCAAAATTCTCAGAGCCTTCAGGTTCAGTTGTGAGTGGATTGATTGGGTCATGAGTTGTGTGAGGACTTCCTCATTTTCTGTTCTCATAAATGGGGAGTCTTCAGATCTATTTTGTGCTTCTAGAGGTCTTCAACAGGGGGACCCCTTATCCCCTTATTTGTTCATCTTAATGGCTAAAGGCTTGGGGAGATTCATTAAGTCCCGTGTTATGGATGGGCTCTTTCAGGGTTGGAAATGGAGCAATTCTCTTCCTCCTCAAACTCATCTTCAGTTTGTGGATGATACGGCTTTGATGGGTGTTGTTAAGGTGGTTGAAGCAGTTGCTTTGTGTCAGATTTTGGATTGTTACCTAGCTGCCTCAGGTCAAAGCATTAATGAAAGTAAGTCTTGCATTTATTTCTTTAATACCCCTAGGCTTATTCAGCAGCATATTGCCAAGATCTTAAGGTTTCAGGTGGGGAAACTTCCATTTACATACCTTGGCATCCCTCTGGATGTACGCCCACTTCCCAGGTGTTTTTGGTAGGATTTGATGCATAAATTTCGTGGGTTGGTTTGTCACTAGACCTATAGATGGTTATCTACAGTTGGAAGAGTTACTCTATTGAAGTCCATGGTTCAGGCCCTTCCTATATATAGGTGCTTTGTGTTGACGGCTCCCTCAAGTTTCATCAAAGATTTTGAGGGCATCTGTCAACAGTTTCTTTGGTCGTGTAATCTCCTTTCGAAGAAGTGGAGCTTAATTAAGTGGGAAGTTGTTTGTCGTCCAAAGCAGGATGGTGGTCTGGGTTTGCATAGGACAGATTGGAATGGACAGGATTTGGCTGCTAAGCTATACTGGAGATGGTGTTCTTATCAACATCAGTATTGGGCTAGGATCCTTACCTTCAAGTACCTTGGGGAGGTGGAGGGCACTGAGGTGCCTTGTTTTAGTCTTTCGAGGAGAGGTTCTATGATCTGGGATACTCTTAAGAGGGGGGTTGCGCTGATTAAATAAGGCCTGTTTTGGATCTGTAATAGAGGATCTGATGCTCTTTTTAGGCATGACTCCTAGGATGGCTTCCCACCTATCTTCTCCTCGCACCCTCACTTGGGGGACTTATGTAGGATTTTTGTTCAGGCTAGTTGGAGTAGAGTGATGGATTTCAAAGCCCCTCAGGCTTTGGGGTAGACTATTATTTACCAGTGGAAGGATATGCAGGAATGGCCCATGGGTGGATCTTTGGAGGATAGGAGGGAGTTGTCCTCCATTTTGGCTGATAGAGTCTGTTGTTCTCTCCCAAAGTGGGATGTGCTGGCTTGGGGTCCAAATCCAAAAGGGAAGTTCACTATTGCTTCAGGGTATCATGTTTTGGATAGACATGCTTGGGGTAGTGCTGAGGTTCCTTGGTGGAAAAATATTTGGAATAAATTCTCTTGGCCAAAATGCAATTTCTTTTCTTGGCTGGTGGTTTATAGCAAGTGTTTGACTTGGGATAACCTCTGTAAACGTGGCTTCCAAGGTCCTTCCTTATGCTTCTTATGTCTAAAAGATGTTGAGACTGTTTCACATCTTTTCTTCCAGTGTCCTTTTGCTAGGACTATTTGGCATTTTTGGTGGGGGGCCTGGAGTTTGCAGTACAGGCACCCTTCTTCTCTGGAGGCGTTTTGGTGAAACTTTGGGCCCATTCCGGTGAGGACTTTGTTACTGCACATAGCATGGCCAATTGGCCCTAGTCTGATTATATGGCACATCTGGTTGGAGCGCAACCGTAGGGTCTTTCTGGATAAGAAGTTGCTTGTGGGTCAAGTTTGGTCTCGCATTCTTGGGGCTTTGCAGAAGACCTTGTATGCTAAATGTGATCTGTCAGCCCCGGTGGATCCTGGTGATACTAGAGTGATTCGTAATCTAGGGATTCTTGTTGGGGGTCCCAGAAGTCCCAAGATTGGGTGGAGCAAGTGTTCTCGAAGGAAGGTTTCTAGGGAAGGGCATTGGCTGCCCCCTCCCACTGGAATCTTGAAAATCAATACTGATGGGTCTGCAAGGGGTAACCCTAGGCATGCTGGCATTGGTGGGGTAGGTAGAGACAGTTCTGGAGTGGTTGTGTTTTTCTTCTCAGAATATAGGGGGCTGCACTCTAATAATCTTATGGAGGCCTTGGCTATTCTTTTGGCTTTCAAGAACGCATATGCCCTTGGCTAGAATAAGATTATCTGCGAGTCAAATTCTCAGGTGGTGATAGACTTGATAAATAGAAGGCAGTTTGATGATGTTATCTGGCAACTTGCAATGGTGGCTAAGCAAATCACCAGTCTTGGAGATTTATTTGATTCTATCACCTTCTCTCATATCCCTCGGGAATGGAATAAGGTGGCTGATGGGTTGGCCAAATGGGCTTTTGAGAAGAGTGGGAACTGGCTGGTGGATGATTGGGATAGTTTACCTGGGGATCTTGGTCAAGATTTGGTGGATTTGGTCACAGAGGATGTGAGATGTTGCATGACCACTTCTTGACTTCTTGTTTGTTGTCCCTGGGCCCTTTTGGTCCTCTTGTTGCTTTTATGCTTTGTATTTCTCTCTTTGATTAATAAAGTTTTTACCCTCCTTTTTTAAAAAAAAGCACCTCTAGGCCTCTTGTGCCCATACAAAATAACATGGCTCAGGACAACGATTGGTGCTATCCATGCAAAATTTATGCCAAAGAGGATAGTTTAGTCAGGCTTTGATAGTGCAAAGTCAATCAGTCCTTCCAAAGCAATAGCTTAGTTCTAGTCAAGAGATTGGGGGAAGATAGGATTAAATACAAAACAATTCTACCTTGATGAACTGGACACAGGATGACTTATGTGGTATTAATCAAGGTGCAGGCACAATAGTGATACAAGAGCCAAAAGGAGGGCTACCAAAGATGCGTTGGTCCCTACAGCTACTCACGCCTCCACCTCTCATGCACCTACATCTCATACCTCCCCACAAAGCACAACTAGAACCTAGCAGCAGAGGTACCTTCAGCCCAAGTGTATCGTTATGCTGGGCAAGTGAATGTAGTCCCGAACAATAGCTCTAGGTCAACCAACAACCAAAGAGAGATGCTACCATCACAAAGATGTCTTAGAGGAGTAGTCATATCCCTTTTAGCATAGTTGATCAGATGAAAAAGACCAACCCAAGTGTCACTATGTGGGATGCCCTGTTAATACTAGCACAAAGGGATTTACTTCAAGATTCAGTCAGCCTGCCAAGGAGACAGCAAAAGAAAAATTGGTCATCCCAGCAAACATGTGCCAACCAAAGGAGGAGGCAAGCACAAGAAAAATTAGTAAGCCCCCTCCCTTTTATGTTTTCTTCATCATTGGTGACAAATTGTTGCATAATTGCATGATTGATTCTGGGGTAGGTAGTTTTGTTATGCCTAAGGAAATAGCTGATAGGTTGGGCATTAAATATGAACCAGTAACAAAAGGGGTTGTGCAATTAGATGGCACTGTTGTTAGGATAGTAGGCGTAGTCAAAGACTTGAAGCTCACCCTGCATGTGTGCCCTGGCTGCTCTGTTTTACAAGACATCTCAGTTATTGACCTCCTTGCATACTTTGCCATATGTCTATCTAGGGAGTTCACTGCCAAAATAGGTGGGTACCTATCCTTTGATTGGTCCCATATGTTATTCAAAACTAGATATGGCACTAAGGTGACCATTAAGGTCGAACCAATATCTAATGACCACATAGATCCTTATACACCCACCCATTTGAACATAAATTGCACAATCCATGATTTAGAGGAGGATGACAATAGTATGCATGAGGTTGCAACACCTATAGAGGAAATTCCATACATATTGCTTGATGAATGGGCAATTTTTTTTAATTTGATGCCCTAGATCATTTAGAGAAAACATGGTTGGGTACTTATTATATCCATCAAGAGAATGCCATCATCCCTAATATTGAAAAGACAACAACAAATCCAAGTGGGGTATGACAATTATATTTTGATGGCTCCATAAGCAAAAATGGAGTAGGTGCTAGGGTTGTACTAATATTACCCCAAAAGGAAAGTTATTTCTCTACTTTCATATTATAGTTCAGTTGTACAAATAATGTGGCTGAGTATGAGGCCTTAATTTAAGGTATGCAATTGGCACAGAAAAGGAATAAAAATTTTACAAGCATTTGGTGGCAATGAGCTGGTTGTCCACCAAATCAGATCATGAAGTGCTTTAAGGAATGACTTGCTGATGTCATATAAATACAAGGTCTGGGATCTGATTAAAGACTTTAATGCCTTCAATAACTAGGAAGTACCCAATCAAAGAAATAAAGATGTTGACAAGTTGGCTACAGTTGGTGCCCAGTTGACATTCCCAAGAATGTCAAACAAAACTCAAATTAGCATGTAAAAGTGGTTGTCTGGCCTGCTAAGCCTGACATTTCTAGCTGGCAAGTATTTGAAAATGACTAACAAAATGTAAATTTCTTGCAAGATGAGGCAAAATTTACTGCCAATAACTAGCCAATATTGCAAGAGATATGGTGACCAGGTGATCCAACTGAAGACCAATAAATTGCCCAGAGGATTAGTCACTTTAGAGAACATATTTGGTGCTGATGATCAACCAAAAACGGAGAAAATGGACATGACAGTCAAGAAAGAAAACTATGAAGAGGTGGAAATTGTACAGGGCATGTTTCTAAAACATGGCAAGGTATGTGATCAAATTGAAAGACAAGGTTTTGTTGAACTTTGTAATGAATTTGATGATTTGATTGCTTGGGATTATAGGAATTTGAAATGTTTTGACCCTAGTTTAATCTAGTATACCATTGATCTAGATCCCAATGTAAAACCTGTTCACCAAAAACAAAGGCCAGTTAACCCTAAAATTGAGCCATTAATGAGGAAAGAGCTATCCAATCTCATAGAAGCCAAAAATATCTATCCAATTAAACATTCCTCTTGGGTGGCTAACCTAATTCTAGTTAGGAAAAACAATGGGGAAATTAGATTGTGTGTGGACTTTAGAGACCTAGACAAGGCCTCCCTTAAAGATCACTATCCACTCCCTTCAATGGAATAAATCCTCCAAATACTAGTAGAAGCTAAAAGGGTTTCAATCCTAGATGGCTACTCAGGGTATAACCAGATTCTTGTAAAAGAATTAGACCAGTATAAGACAATCTTTGCCACCAAATAGGGTACCTTAGATTACTAGAAAATGTCATTTGGGTTGACTAGTTGGAGTAACCTTCCAAAGAGCAATGGATTTGGCCTTTAAAGGCCTAGTCAATGATATTATTTTAGTGTATCTTGATGATTTGACTGTATATTCTAAGCATGTAGCTGACCACCTAGGTCATTTGAGAAAATTCTTTGAGAGGTGCAAAGAATATGCCATATCATTGAATCTGAAGAAATGTGTGTTTGCTTTCCCAAAAGGAAAATTGTTAGGACATGTAGTCTCAAAAGAAGGATTGGCCATTGATCCAGAAAGAACCAATGCCATTTTGTCTCTTCCCCTTCCCAGTCATAAGAAGGGCCTACAGAGTTTTCTAGGCAAGATTAATTATGTGAGGAGGTTCCTGCCTAACATTGCTTCAATAGAAAAGCCTCTCATCACCATGCTAAAGAAGAATGATGCCTTCACATGGTCAAAGGAAAGTAGGGATAGTTTTGAAGTGGTCAAACATGCCATTGAACAATCTCCCATGCTGGTAAACCCTAACTATGAAAAGGATTTTATCCTTTAGGCTTTTGAAGGCAAGGAGGGTATATTAGTAATTCTAACACAACAAAATGAAGAATAATTGGAGTAGCCAATTGCTTTCTTCAACCATCCCCTCAAAGAATATGAACTCAGGTATGATTTTGTGGAGAAATAGGTGTTTGTTGTGGTGAAGGTGCTCAAGATCTCATGCACATGCTTTCAAACAATAAGATACAATTAATGGTGAATCATCCTGGCATGAAAGAGTTTCCTTTGAGTAGAGATATTAATGAAAAGAGGGCTAGATGGATCACAAAAGTCATGCAATATGACATTGACATCAACATCACCAAGCTCATGTGAGGTAAAGCCCTGTGTGAGCAGATGGCCACATATTTTGATGCCAGAGATGACGTTGTATGAGTCCTTGAACAAGCACAGCCAGCTGATTCCCATGGCCAAGGCGACTAGTATCATGATATGGTCACATTTTTTGTAATCAGGTAGATGTCCTAATCGATTAGATCAAGTAAAGAGGAGGTATTTCAGACTCCAGTCCATTCCCTATGTTCTTGTTGATGGTGTCTTGTCTAGGCAAGACATCAATGGAGTTCTTAGATGCATTGTACAAAATCAAACCTCAAGGGTGTTAGAAGAGTTTCACAATGGCCCTATTGGTGGTCATTTTTCACCAAGAAAAATTGATGTGAAAATCATGAGGATTAGCTATTACTAGCCCAACTTGTTTAGACATCTCCATAGGTGGGTAAGGAGCTGCAAAGAATGTGCCTTATTTGCAGGAAAAAAGAGGTTGGCAACCCTTCTCCATCCTATCCAGAATGATCAGTCATTTGCCCAATGGGGCTTAGACTTCATTGGGATGATTAATCCACCTTCCAATGATGGCCACAAGTGGATCTTAGCATTTGGTGTTGGCCACAAGTGGATCTTAGCAGCCACTGATTATTTCTCAAGGTGGATAGAGGTGGTCATATTGAAGGATGCCACAGAGACCTTCATTTTAGATTTCCTTGAGGGTATAGTTACCAGATTTGGTTTTTCATTCACCATTATTTCTAATAATGCTAAGGCCTTTATAGGCACAAAAATTAGTGAATGGGTAGCTAAATATGAAATTTATTTGAAGACGCCCTCCAATTACTACCCTCAAAGGAATGGCTTGGTTGAGTCCACAAACAAAAACTTTCTCAAAATCATTAAGAGAACAATTGAGGACAATCAAAGAACTTGGAATTCCAAGTTGAAAATAACTCTCTGGGTTGATAAAATCACCCCCAAGAGAGCCATAGGTGATTCATCCTTCATGTTGGTTTATGGAAAGGAAGCAAGGCTTCCACTGTCACTAGAATTGCCTTCTCTTGAGTTGGTACAATAGCTAGAATTGTGGAAAATGATGCCATGACAGTCAGGTTTGTTGAGTGATGGAGCTCAAAGAGAGAAGAGATGCTTCCATGAGGACTCTTGAGGCTCACCAGAAGGAGGTCAAAAGAACATTCAATAGAATATCAATAGGCAAAACATTTAGTGAGGGAGATCTAGTGTCAAAATGGGATGAAGATAGAGCTGAAGCTGGAAGATATTCAAAGTTTGATGCACTATGGAGTGGCCCTTATATTATTTCCAGCTGCAAACAAGCCAATACTTTTCAACTTTCCAAGTTGAATGAAGAGGTTCTTGTTGGAGTCCAGGACAACACTGAGAGGGGGGGTGAATTAGTGTTGTGAAAACTTTGAACTTTTTGCCACTTTTATTTTACAAGACAAAGAAAGAAATACATCAATGATATGATAAACACATATGCATAAGTATGAAATAACACAAGATATGAGACCAAGACACAAAAGATTATACGAGAGGAAAACCCTCCTGGGGTAGAAAAACCTCTCAAAATTGCCTCACTGGCTTATTAAAACCTCACTGGTTACAAATAGGTCTCACTGACCAAGCAAGCTTCTCTAGCTTTACAAAAATGCCTAATTGGCATACAAATAGGTCTCACTAACCATACAAGCCTCACTGGCACATAAAGCCTCATTCGCAAATTCAACCACCATCAAAAACAACTGCAAGGTGTGCAAGAAATGATTGCCACTCAATCTGATTTGCACCATTACATAACCTATCTTCTCTTTTGCATATCTCTGTTCAATTACAATCTGAATATCAATCTCATTACCAATTCACCTAATACTCAATCAACTGCATATTGTCTTTGTAAATTTGTTGCACAAGGAGGTCATCATTTCTGCATTTTGGTCCTCACACCAACTCTCTCATAATCAATGTACTTGCAAAATAATTATATGCAAAATCTAAAAACCTTTTCATATTCCCGCAATTCCATCTTTTCACAGAACATCTGCAATAAAATTATAAACAAAAGGACTCTTGGAATTCCTCTCCTCTACATATTCATCTTCTTCAATTGACTTTTCATTTTTCTTTTCTCTGCAAATATAAAAGTTAGAAAACATAGGCATTTATCTTTTTGCAAAAATCCTTAATCAATCTGCCCCAATAAAATCTCTCTACTTGCACAAAGTCCTTTCACCTACAAAGAAAAATGACATATTGCTTCTCTTCAATCAAATCGTCTGACATTTCTTTTTCCAAGATCTCATAAGAAAAAAAAATGTCTTCAAAAACCACTTTTGTTCTCCAAAAAACATTTCATAATATATCTTCAATAATAAATCAATCTCATCATCTTCTCAAAAATATAATCTTCTCACAAAAATGTCTTCCAAAAATAATTTCCAATATAATAGAATGTCTTCAAGAAAAACTTTCTAATATAAACCCCTTAAATCCTGAGAGAGAGAGAGAGATCAATATGTGTTTCAAATAGAAACATCTTAAAAAAAAACTTCTAACAAAAACTTCTAAAATTGTATTTCAATCGGGCACAAAATATCCTTAAAAAAACTTTCTAAAACTTTATATGATGCAGTCACATGGAACTCGACATTTCATTGCATGTCAAAACTAATACTCAGCAAGGAGGTCATAAGTTTAAATTTCCGCCTTTGATCTCTTCGCACGCACCAAAACATTCAAACAGAACCGTTGATGTATAATTGCCACCACCGCTATGTAGACTCAACTGGGACATGCGGTAAACAAGGTGAAAGGGCTCGGTTATCTCACGGTGCAAACCCCTTAAAGATATAACTTAAGTTTTTATGACTTGCGATAGCAAGTCAACACCAAAACATATGAAAAGTGCAAGTTGTTTATGACGGGCAGTGAGGAGAGTAAAACCATATCACTTAGCACATTTAAATCTTAAAAACAAAGCACTTGGCTAATGGAATTAGTCATTGAACATTGAATTTTATTGATTCCAAAACACCTATAGCTCTTTAATCCTTGAAGACAATATCTTGATTGCTTGCATATATGTTCTAGAATTTTGCAATGATCCTTGAATTGATATGAATAAGTTAAAAGAATTACAAGTTGTGATTACTCCCTTGACTTGACCCTTCCTTGTCTTGTTTCCATCTCCAAACACTAAGATACTGAGCCTAAATCAAAATCACAGAAGCAAAACAATATGAATATGAACATGATGAGATGACTATGATGAGCAACTCCTCAACTCCTGATGATGTACTTTTCAAAGCAACTCAATCAAAACTTTGACATCAATCCAACATCAACATGACAACTAGAATGAAACCTCAACAAGATGAAATGTAACATAATCCCCTGACATGAAGTATGAGCATCAAACCTTCTTATTAACATGATGAGAACTAATACCAAGACAATACCTGTCCATCATAACCATCTTCTGAAGCCACAACCTGATGAAGAAACAACCTGTGACAATCATGACATAGAGCATCAAATATTGTTCAACAGAAATCCAACTGAGATCCTCTTGTCCAACCTTTCACATTTTCACATCAACCAACATAACTTATATCTGAGAAAATAGTCCATGATCAACTCCAAGTAGAATCAATCATACTATAAAGTCCTGATGACCCCAAAAGAATGACCTCTGCATTAGACCCATGCGGTCAACCTGTGAACATCATGAAAGCAAGAAGCAACACACTTTGTCAACCAACCTTGCATCATAATCAAAACATCAATGGAAAAATACACAACACCTTTTTGACATCAATGACAATCAGTCACCATCAGTTATGTCGATCCCAGTAAATGTGATCCATCTCAATGCTTACTTTTAATATGGTTGTGAGATTTTGTAAATATGTTAGGTGTGTTTCCTTTCAATAAGTGATCTTACACAGTTTGCACCCTCATTAGGAGGATGATTGCTTTGTTTATTTTTCTGTCTTATTGTCCAGAGGCATGTTTAGTGTGGTTTAGCCAACTCCTATCCTTGTTTCTGTGTGCTCTTTTGACTCTATGCCCAATGGATTGATAAGGCTTCTGGATCCTAGTGTTTAGTAGGAAAACACCCCTGCATAGTCACCAAAATGTTGTCCTATTTTTCCTTCAGGCCAAATAACCTAGGGATCCATGATATTTTTGAGTGTTTTCCTTTTTGAAGTGCAAGGAAAAATCTCTCCAAATGGCTAAGCCCAAATTCTAAGTGTTTTCCTTGTGTTTTCTACCCTTTTTGGGGTTTCGGAGCTCAGGATTCCCTTCTTCAGCATGCATGTCCCTTTAGCTCCCAAAGTTCCTTCTTGATAATTCGTAAATTCACCTAAGTGTGGTGAGCGCTGGGGGTCACGAGTTCCATCTTCCTTCTTCTTTTTTCATAAGCAGTAGATGGAAGGTCCGATTGCCGAAGCCCGACGAGTTCCAAGTGCTAGGTATTTCAGGCGAAAATAAGCAGGATTTTTTTCTTCCTCCTTCCTCTTTTTGGAAGGTGGAAAGTGGAAGGCCCAATGACCAAGGTCTTCTGATTTTAAAGGTTCTAAGTATTGCAGAGCTTGGAGGCTTGGGTTGCGGTCCTTTTCTTTCCATTTGGCAAGCAATAGACAAAAGGCCCGATGGCTGAGGTCCACCGAGCTTCATAAATTTCTCTAAGTGTTGTAGATTTTAATGAGTGGAAGTTTTCTTCTCCCTCTTTTCTCTTGGAAGGTGGAAGGTGGGAAGTTTGAGGCCCAATCCTCGACAATCTTCATAATTTCTTCTAAGTACTTCAGAGGCGGGGATCGAGGATTTCTTCTTTTCAAAAGCACGATGCATGATGAAGGCCCAATCTCTGAAGCCCGACAGTTTACCTATTGCCCTTTTCAAACTTTGGAGATCGGGGTTTCCTTCTTCACCTTTCAAAATCCCATTCAGAGGAAGTCCAATTGACTAGGGTTCGACATGTTTCACCTTCCATGCTCTTTCTACTATTTAAGACATGATGGGACTACTCAGTGACCTTCTTGGGCACCATTAACACTTCTTCAGATCCCAATTATTTTTGGGAAATGAATTTCTTTCCCCCTATGCCATTGTAGCTCCTTACATTGAATTTCTTGTACCCAAGGCATGGGCGTACACTCTTCTTCAGTGAATTTCTAGGGGAGAGCCATGTGGGTGTGTTCCAAGGGCACGAAAGCAAATTTATTATAGCGTGGGCAACTAGTTTTCTTTGTTGACCACACTTTCCCACATCCATGGATGCTATAGTGTGATTTGAAAAGATATACATGCATGTGTTTGTGATGTATTTGGGGTTGGTTATGTAAAGGTGCCTAAATCCTATCTAATAACTTTAATGGTAGATATATCGAAGTTTTCTTATTTAGTTAAATTATGAGTATACATTTTTATTTTATGATATTAGACTAGCTGATCTTCATGAAATTATTATGCTAATTATTATTGTCAATTAGAATTATTGAAAGGATTTTAGTTATAATAATATCAAGAGACATTAACAGTAAACGAGAATCCTAGAGATAAACAAAGTATGAGATTTGCATTTTCATCATTTATTTCATTCAAGTATGCAAATACTTTATGTTCCTTGTTTACAATTATGTTTCCTCCACATGCATTGGTGTAAGTATTATTATTCATTTAATTTGAATATATTTATAATTCTATTACGCTATAGAAATAGTTTCATGTATAATTATCTATTGTTGGAGCATCTGTGTAAGGGCTAATCTTTACTAACAATTTCTTATGCATATGATAGATTTGTTTATGAAATTATGATATAAGTTATACTGATATTAGAATTTAGCAATAAAGTCTTGATATGGTTTAGTTAATTGACTTAAATTAATTATTCTTGTGTGTTGTGGGGAATAAGAGCTCTTTTATCATTATTTTTGGTAAAACTAAGACCATAGGTCAATTACCTATGGGTAGGGTACTTGTTTATTCATAAAAAATATGTTTTAGAGTTGTTTTAATGTATTTTTAGTGCACAAGAAAATAAGTGACGAGATTGGCAGATGAAGAGTCATCTTCTCTTGAAGAGTCTTCGAGCATCCAAGTCATGAAGGAAAGAGATAAAAAGGAAATCCCGGGAATCACATTTTTGGAAAAGAAATGGACACCACAATCAAGAGGGGAAAAGTAAGAGAAGAGCCCAAGTTTATTTATGATTTTTGTAGGTCAAGTGGACATGGATAGTTGATGGTGAGGATATTCTTCAAAGGAATTACATCCATTTTGATGAAGCAAAGTAAGCGTACATCCATGGTGACTTGTTAGGTGAAAAATCTCTAAATTTAATGAGGACAATAGAATCCTAGATAAAAGAAAAGAAGTGCACAATTAATAAGATGGAAGCTTTCACATTAAGAAATCTTGGAATATCTTTTCATGGGCATTTGGAGGTATTCTTCATTAATAAAATCCTTGAGGTATTTCCTTGAAAACTCACCATTATTTATGTTAATTTTTTTTTAAAATTTTCAAGAAAACTTGATATTGTCTCATGAAATTTATTTGTTCATATGAATTATTTTATAAAAAGGTTTCTGGGTTTTGAGAATCATGTTTTCATCTTTTTGAAAAATCTTACGGTTTTAAATTTCATTAAGTATTAAGAAAGTTATCACAATTTTAGTATTGTTGTAACCCTGTTAAAACCCCGCTATAAACCCTATTGATGTTTTATAAAATTCTCTCTGCACAGGAAAGGGATTATAAAATTGTTTCTGGGTTATGAGAATATTTACTTAATATTTTACGGTTTAGATTTGGTTAAGTATTTTGAAAGTTACCGCATTTTTACCATTGTTGTAGAGAAAATTGAAAGTCTAGGGTTTTGTTGGTAGTTCACCTTGTTGGAAATGAATTATTTTCATTACATAAGTGTGTTAGATGAATTTGCATATTTTCTTTCTTGGAATGGGTATGATTAGATAATATTTCATATATTTAGTTGCATGCAAAAAAAAAATAGATTGAATCAAGAATAAACTTATAGTGCAAGAAGGTCAAATTAAATCCTTATGTTGATTAGTTTATAAGAACAAATGTTAGATTAGACATATATATATTGCATAGTTATTTGAATGTTAAAATTAAAGCAAAATAACAGATCTTTTATCTTTTATGATTTCTATCATTCATTATAAAATAGGGAATACTTTTGAGTAATAAAATCATTCTCAATTTATGATTAAGTTTAGGTTAAATCTAGATTTGTGGGAAAGGGATGATTGCAGTAAACACTACCTCCTCATCTTACAGAAGTTTTCTAATTTTTTTCTGGGTTTTATTCCCCTTATTTGTACCTTTCCAAAACATATTGAATTTTATAATTCCACTAAGAAATAAGAAAGTTATGATAGATTTACTATTGAATGGTTTTTCATGTTAAGGCTATTTCTATTCAATTATTTCATTTTATTCTTATTCTTAAATTCATTTCTATTCATTGAATTAAGTTTGAGATTGGATAGGAGACTAATTTAATTAAATACATTTCCTTTTTAATACATTATTTATATTATGTTTAATATTATTGTGTGCTTGTATTAGTAACAATGGTAAAAGATAGATTTTGAGTTTGAAAGAAGATAATAGAAAGATTTTATTTCCAATCATCTAGAATATTTTGTCAACACTTGAAATTGTTTTATATAGGTCAATATTTCAAGTTGTGAATCTCATTTAAGTAAGTAGAGTGAGTTATTTTCTTAGAATCTTTAATGTGTAACTAGTCATGTATGAACAATTAGAACTCTAGAGTTACTTGCGCATTGCTCTATTGACTTAGGAATTGGAGGTTTTCTTATTGAATGGAAAATGTAGTAGGCTCTTCATTAAATACCTTAGGCTATATTTTACTTGTTTTTGGATAATAGAAATGTAGATTAGAATTTAGGAATGATGCTAAAACTTTAAATTATAGTATAGATGAGGATGAGAGGAATATAATAGAAAGTGTGTTTCATATCAATGTCCATGGGAATGAGTAGGTAGAAATTACAAGTTGAAATTAAGTTTAATTTATTAATATCATATATGTTCCTAGATCTCTAATAATTATGTTTTAATACATTTGTTCTAGCATGGTGTAGGGTTGACTATAAAGGGTTCATTCTTTTAATAAGTCTAGGATGATATAATGAATTAGTGAATATATGATGATAATTTCATATTGATGTTAGAAACTAAATGTTTAATGATTTGTCTAGAATCTTCTTATATTTAAAATTAAATTGGTATTGAATTATTCAGTAAGAGTAATTAATATATTTGGTTAGAGAATTTTAACTTGATAATTTTGTCTAGAAGAATCTTTTAATATAAAATCTTCATTCATATTGTACCTTTTATTATGATTTGGTTAAGAATATTTTATCATGTTGGCCAAGTTAGGATTAGAATTAAAATAATAGACTAAATAGTTAGTTTGGAAATGCTAAGAAAAATCATATAAGATATAATCATAGATTAGACAAAAAAATTGTGGAATTGCTTCAATAATGTCTATTTAATATTTTTTATCATTATTGTTGACTTCGATGAAGTGTGAATACTTGATTTGGAAGTTACCATATTATCTTTAATTATTGATAAAATTGAGAAAACGTTTGTTGAAGACCAGTCCTTGAGAATATTATTGCAACCTTTCTATGGTGGTCAAACCTAGGATGTACCAAAGGTAAAATGATGACAAGTTATGCCTGTCTTTGCTTGATGCATTGTAGGAAGTTGAATGCCAAAAATAATGAGTAAATTAGTCATCTCTATTTGAGCATGTGTAAAGGATGTTCTTTCATCTATTTTAAGCGAGTAGAGATTGCATGCATTAGTAAGGTGTTGATAAGGGTTTTATGTGTTTGTTAATGATAAAATATATATTGTGGAATAGTGTTACAAATCATTTCATTTAGAACTTGAATATAAGATGATAATTTTTCATAATTATGATAGACTTTTTCATTTATTGCAATCTAAGTAATTGTCTGTGGAAATTTATGCTTTTTATCCAAGAGAATGGTTGGAATATTTTTGTTGTTATAACTTTGTTATTTTACCCCTGTAGGGATTATTTATAAATTTAATAGTTGCATGCACTTTTAGAACTTGAATGATTTAGTCAGCATATGGTGTATTTAATCTTGAGAACAATAGGGATGTCTATATTAATTGGTTTATTGATTCTAGAAAATATGATGTGATGAACTAGATCCCTTATGAGTTATTATATCTAAGTCAACCTTATGGTTGCTAGACTAGTTTACCCCAAACTACGAAGTCTCTGTGCTACGCGTATGTAGGCAAGGCCATCATGAGCCCCCAAGACATTAGGATGGCCCCTTAGGCCCTTAGTCTCGTTATCTTGTACATTGATATCTGCTATTTATATCTATTGACTATGTGAAACTAATGTTTACATTTAGTGTGTAGTTCTAGGTCTATTAATCGTGCAGGACACTGAAGCTAAGGAAGTATTTTCCCACTTTGCAAGTGGATGATCTTTTGGCATTTATTGTAATTGATTGTAATTATATAAGAAATTATTATATCTTAAATTTTCATTTACAATGAATGATAGTAAATTTATGTTTAATCGAAGTTTATTTTTTATTAAGTTAGAACAAGTGAATATTCTCCTATCATCGTATTATATTTTTTTATTATTAATATTTCTTACTAAATTAATTTATTATTGTTAATTATTGACAATTTTCATGGGTAGCCATTACAGGTTAGATATTCTCTGAGTCATTTTCATGGGCAAAGGATTCATTTGTAGGCTTAGACCTTGAGATTCTCTCCAGAACTGAGTGGATTTGATGGACTATGTTCTTTTCTGAGCCTCTCACATCTTTGTATCAGTTCAAAAATGAAGGAGATCCTGTCATTTTGTGTCCATTTCCCCTGTAACGAATATGTCTTCCCTTTGTAATGGCTATTTAGCCTCTATGATCAATATAAACTGATTCCACCTCTCTCATTGCTCTTACACTGTGTTTATTTGGTAGATGCAAGCTGTGTATTATGGATAAAGCGGTTCCTTTCATAGTTTTATCTTTTCTATCTTAACCTCTGTTTGAACTTGCACAAGTTTGTGTGAATTTTTCCAGTCTTTGAGATCATCACTGTGCTAGGTCAGTTTCAGTTAAACACCCTAAATCTCGGTGCATCACCATTTCCCTTTTTTATCCCTTCTCATTTTTCTTGGTGATCAATATCATAGGTTTAGTTGATTTCTCAGAACCTTAAGTTAATAAAGAGGAACCAACCTTCTCTGGAGGTCTGATCTCATCTACAAGGTCCCACACCTTAAGATTGGTCCCACTGTCTAATTGAAATGCTTGAACAAGCTTCAAGGAGGGTGCAATTCCAAGTGACAACACAAATAAGGAGCCAAATAAAATAGTTAAGGGAAGTGGTCAACCTTAGACTGGCTAATCTGATTGGCAGTTTTGCAGAAGCCAAACAGACTATAGAAACCATATAGATACTGGAAAGTATAGTAGAAGCAGAGGATACATATATAAAGATAGAAGGACAAATAACTTTGTTGTCTAAGGCCAAGAAGCAATGGGACACCAATTTGGCACAACTCAAGCAAATCTACAAGACTATCCTACCTAGTAGCTGATTTTACATGTCTTGAGAACATGACATAATTTTGAAGGGGGAATGATGTTTACAAGATGTAGAGCAGGGAGCAGAGCAAACCGGAAGTTGGTGCATACACTATGTGGAGGCTACAAGCCAACAAAAGATGCTACAAGACACATCCTTATATGTAATAGATATAGAATATATAGATATAGGATATAATGATATAGGATAAGATGTAAATGTTGATATGAGAATGACATAGAAGTCATGTATGTAGATGGTGAGGTAGAGACCTAGACCTGCCAAAGGATGGATATATGATGTATGATTGAACTGTTGATATATATGGAGATCTATGGATTCTAGATAATTATTTTGATTTGTATTGTTATATGTGTGATACTCTGTTATTCTTTGTGTTTTCTTATCAATCTCTAACTACTTGACCGGGGTATAAACTGACTACAAAGACTTGACTGAGAACCAGATCTCTGGACTAGTATCCCTCTCCATTTCTTTCCAACAAGCAACGTACAAGATCCCAAGTGTCACACGAGTCTAAAGCCATCATCTCCACCTACATGGCTAGCTGTCAAGACTCACTATCACCTGTATGAATAGCTTCCATGTAGGATATAGGTTCATTGTTAGTACTTAATATTTATAAAATACACAATAGAAATATGGTGGGCTATACCTATCAATAGGTTCCATTGTCTTGTGGATCTTCTCAAGGGTGAAGTAAGAGACTCTTCCTCATGTTCTTCTGTATACTCAACTTCTTCTATAACAATAGAGTCTTCCTCATCTGAACTTTCAATTGAATCTTCTTCTTCTTCTCCATCCCCTAAGCCATCATTTTGTGCTTCTTGATGTGCATTTTCCAGTTGTAAATCAAAATGCACTATCCTCTTCCTTTTTTTTTCTTCTAACTGTACAAGATCAAAAATAGCTCTAAGTTCCTTGAAAATCACATCTCTAGAAAAGATATATTTTTTGGTTAGAGGATCCCAAAGATTATAACCCTTTACATTCTCACCATATCCAATGAAGATGCATTTCAGTTGTTTTGAGTAGAACTTAGATCACTTTTCCTTAGGCACATGAACAAAAGCCTCACATCCAAAAACCCTTAAATGTGAAATACCCACACTTCATAAGGTGTCAAATCAAGAGCCTTACAAGGATATTTATTTAACAAGTAACAAGCAGTACTCACAACTTTTGCTCAAAGTGTTTATCCAACCATGCATTACTTAACATACTTCTGGCTCTTTCCATTATTGTTTGGTTCATCCTTTTTGCAACACCATTTTGTTATAGTGTATATGGAGTTGTCTTTTGTCTTATGATACCTGCATGCTTACAGAACTCATCAAATTCCTTAGAGCAATATTCCCCTCCATTGTCAAATCTTAATATTTTAGTCCTAATTGGTTCTCTATAAGACTTTAAACTCCTTAAACTTCGTGAAAACTTCATATTTAGGCTTCATAAAATAAATCCATGTGAATTTGGATACATCGTCAATGAAAGTAACAAAATAACAAGATTTTCCAATAGAATCATTATCCACAAGTCCAAACATAGCTAAATGAATAATTTCTAATTTCTCTTTCACTCTATTGGTTCCTAAGGGAAAAGAATGTTTGTTTTGTTTACCAAACACACAATGCTCACAAAAATAAACGTGCTCATCTGAATAGGAGAAACCATCCAACAATTTTTTATTCATAATTATTTTTAAAACATTTTCATTTGTGTGGCCCAATCTGTGATGCCACAACATACATGTATTTTCAGCAGTTTCAGTTACATTAGTGGATCTACAAATTGTAGTAGCCTCAAGCCTAAACAGAGTTCACATCCTTGTTCTCTTGGCAAACACCAAGCTTCCTCTCACCAATCTACAATCATGCTTATTAAATGTTACATTCATTCCTGAATCATTCAACTTTGAAACAAAGATAAGATTTCTAGCTAATCCAAGAATATGTAAAACATCAAGGAGGGTTTTAATCATCCCATAATTGAAACATAATTGTACCTTTCCCCAACCAAAAATCAAATATGTAGAGTTGTCCCCAATGTAAATATTACCTCCATCATACTTTTCATATGTGGAGAACCATCCCTCATGAGGATTCATATGATATGAGCAATCTGAGTTAATCAACCACTGTTAATTAGACATAACATTACATGCAGAATGTAAAACTTCATCACTTACATTTGAGGACTTTTTGGTAAAGGAAACCCACTATTTTTAGGGTGTTTTGCATTCTTTCTTCACATGCCCCCTCTTACCGCAGTTCCAAGACTTAACTCTATTCTTCTTCCCAAGATTTTTAGACCGGCCTTTTGATTACTTAAGCCCCTTCTGATCTCCTTTTGGTCCTCTTTCCTTAGACCTCCCCCTGACATTAATAGCATCCACCAAGCTATCCATAAAAGTTTTCCTCATTTCCTATGATAGCAGAGTTGCAACAAGGGCATCCATCTTTGGATCTTCGAGGTTGGCGGTGATAGCAAGAATGAAATTCTCCCAAGACTTAGGCAAAAAATAAAGAAGAATAATATACTTATCTTTCTCATCTATCTTAACATACACAGAAGCTAACTGACTCATAATCAAATTAAATGTATTCAAGTGCTCAGCTATTGAATCACCCTCCTTCATTTTAAGGGAAAATAACTTTCTTTTGAAATATAGTTTATTTACCAAGCTCTCGGCTTGATAGATTTCACCCAACTGTTTCCATAAAGCATGTGCAGTCTTCTCAGTAGAGACATTCAACAGGACAAAGTCTGCAAGACGTAATCAGATTATACCCCATGCCTTTTTGTCCATCTTGTCCCACTCATCTTGACTGATGGTATCTGGTTTCTTCTCTTTTGTCGCAGCCAACTATTGATCTTTTTCTTCAAGGAGATCCTTCATTTTCAGCTGCCACAACTCATAACCCATTCCATGGAATTTTTTAATGTTTAATTTGGATGAGGATGCAACCATGGCTTGTACACAAATCTACAAATAAGTTCAACCAAAACTCCCACTACAACTCAAAAAGCCCTCACACTTCCATCCAAGACACAGAACTGTCCAGGCTCTATCAATAGAAAATTGATTACAATTGTATATAAATATTTAACTATGCAGAACCAAAATGGAGATGGTATAAAATCAACACAAAGAAATAACAAAATAGAAGATCAAACAAATAACGTAGTGTTTACATGGAGAAACCCTTTCAGGAAAAAACTCCACACAAGAAGAGATGCACCAGTCTATATTAACTTCAATAGATTTTATAATGCAACACTATCAATCTCCTCTTAACTGTTCAATCCAACAATGCCAATAGTACTCATTCACAGTGATAATACAATGCCCTCATTAAAAAGTGTTGCCTTTTGAGGCAAAAAACCCCTAGCATAACCTCTATCGTTAGATCTATGACCTAATGACGAACAATCTAGATTTACAATGGTAATTTATATATAAAATTTGGCTTCTATGGGCGTTTCCCCTGGACCCCCTGTCAGGGGGATGGTCCCCTTAGGCCCCATAGGGGGGTATCCCCCTTGAACCCCCCCATATAACCTACATCCGTCAGGTACTGAGATCAAACATGCAACTAAAACAAGATCGCTACCCAGTGAATACTTCACCCCTTATGAATGATTAACAAACAATATTAAGAGTAATTAATTACATAGGGTTTACAAGGTTGATGGTACCTTAATCCTAATAGTAATTGTTGGGAGAAATGCATAATCATCAATCTGCATATATAATGATGGTGATGCAATCAAGGTTAGGGATCTTAATGAATGTCAACCCTTCCCTTGCAAAAAGTCTTCACAACACCACTCCTAAATAATTATGAGGGGGTCTATTATACAATTATAAATTGAACTTGAGATAAATTTCATAAGACCTAAATTGTGAAATAAATTTCCATTTATTAGATACACATACTTGACCTTAACAAACTAGAATTTGGATATGTTTTGAACTGACATTCAAAGACTCTTATTTCTAATTTATAAAAAAACTCAATGCTCATCAAAAGACACCAATTTGTTTATTTAAGATCAATAAAAAAATCAAGAAACTTCACAAAAAACTAAATTCTCATCAAAAGACTCCAATTTGTTGATTTGAAATCAATAACAAAATCAAGAAACTATCTCTTTCTTCTTGTTGATTGTTGGATCAAAATAGGGACAACACACATAGGGAAAATGTTGATATATTTATTGCATAAGCATAACAAGTTTACATTTGATTTTATGGGAGAAATTGGATGCAACCTCCCCTTACAAATCTAATATATCTTAGAACCAAGAATACACAAGACTGATATAGAGAACATATACTTGATCCTTAAGAATATTGGAAACCTTAGTTCATAAAATATCATCCAACACCAACAGCTCCCAATCCTACAAATGAAGTCTCTAATGCCTTATTCCATCATCACCCTACAATAAACCTATATAGAATCCAACAAAACTTAACTCCCTTCTCTTTCTATAACTCTTCCTCAAATATTGCACTAAGACTAGAAATTTCATGAAAGGTCATGATGTTAAGTGTAACTCATTTTTGATGTGGTGCCATCTTCCAAAGAAATCAAGAGAACACAACAAGGAGTAAATTTCTGTAACATGGCATATTATCTTCTCCACAAGTGGTGTCATCCTTCGAGAAAGCCAAAGAAAGAACCAAGGAGACTATTATAACTCCTTCCATAAGGACCGCACCATGAAGGCAAGGCATTCAAGGTTCTTGATGAAGGGGGCAAATCATAAAACACAAAACAACAAAAATGGCACATAGAAAATAGAATATTTATTTATTAATTTGGACAAATCATTACATTACAGAAGTTTAATTACAATTAGAGGAATCAATCCTTCACAGGCTGGAACACACTCCAGCTACACATCACTAGGCTCTGGAATCGTCTTCCTTCTGTAACCCCAAATCAGCTAGGGTTTCTATTTTCCTACCTATTCTTGACTCTACACTTTCCCCCTTAACTCTACTACTCCCCAGGGTTCCCAAAATAGTCATAAATAGCACTTTTTGGCAGCCTTCAACTAAATTTTGAAATTTGCAACTCCCTCCAAAAGTAGGCCAACTTTCAGGGAGCATAACTTTTGATCCAGGTGTCTGATTAATGAACCGTTTTAAGTGCTAGAAAGCTCATGATGTGAACTATCATCCCGGAAATCTGTAAATAGATTTCCATCAACTTTTCGGGGCATTTTGGGACATTTTAGTGCCTCTTATTTCATTCTGGAAATTTTTAGGAGCTTTCAAAAAACAAAAAATTTAATATTTTTAGCTCATAGATGATCTTTGCATGATTCCTTCGCCAAAGTCCTTATATTTCATTTACAAAGCTTCCTATAAATTTTTACTTCAATCCATGCTTAAATGCAAACTTTCCTGAAATGGCAGTTAAACTTTCCAAAACTGGCAGTTTGTTATCTCTAGCAATTTGGAAAAACTGAAAGTCCTACATCATTATTCAAGAAATTATGAAACTAGAAATACTAATTATGGAAAGAAATGAAAACAACTACAATGATTTTGAATCAACTTTTTTCTAGGTGATGCAAGATTGCCCTTACACCACTGGATGCTCCTGCATTAGACACCCAGGGTAATTTGAGAAGTGACCCTGTCACGTCTCAGGTGTTTGTTTGAGGAAAACCCAAATAGTCAACCTCTGCCTTAGACAACCAAGAAGAATCTTCAACAGGCCTTCCTTTCCATTTCACTAGATATTCTTCATAATAACTATTCCAAGTACTTCTTCCCACATAGCTATCCAAGATCTCTTCTATCTCCTCCGTTGAAGTAGATGCCAGAATACTCCACCATTCTTCTGTTGGTCCATCCTCTGTGCCACCCCCATGATATTCTGTTAAATCAGCAATGTTGAACATAGGGGAAATATTGATCCCACTCGGCAACTCTACCTCATATGGATTTCCTCTGCACGGTCCAAATTTCTTCATTTTCACCTTATTGTATGTTCCAATTGGGAACCTTTCTTTTCTCAAGTGAACCATGACTTCATCTCCTTCCTAGAACTCCTTGTATCTCCTCTTCTAATATACCTTAGCCTTGTATTGAATATTCATATTATTAATATGCTTTCTCACCTCTTCATGCAAATTCTTCAGGTGTTCTGCAAAGTCTTCAGCCTCGACACTTATCTTTTCTCCTTTGTTCAACTTCCTTAACTCTAAAGCATTTCTTGGACTATTGCCATATACAATCTGAAATGGTGATTTACCAGTACTCCTATTGACAGAATTCTTGTAAGCAAATTTTTCTTGTAGTAAAATCAAAATTATCCCTTGGGCTTATCTTCTACTAAGCATTGTAGCAGGTTACCCAAACTCCTATTCACCACTCCCATCTATTCATCCATTTGTAGAACTAAACATCAAATCTATCTTCAACTTCTTCCACAATGTCCTCTAGAAATAACCAACAAACTTGGTATCTCGATCTAAAACTATGCTCTTAGGTAGACCATGTAATCTCACCACCTCCCTGAAAAATAACTCTGCAATATGAACATCATCATTAGTCTTCTTGCAAGGAATAAAATGTGCCATCTTCGAGAATCTGTCCACCACCACAAAAATAGAATCATGTCCTCTATGTGTCCTTGGTAAACTAAGAACAAAATCCATACTAATATCATCCCATGGCTTCTCGAGTACAGGTAATGGCTGATATAGCCCTATATTTTGACTTGCCCATTTTGCCATCTAACACACTCTGCAACTTTGCACAAATTTCCTCACATCCTGCTACAACTGTGGCTAATAATAATTCTCACCAACAATACCAATGGTCTTATCTCGATCACAGTGTCCAGTTAATCCCCCACTATGCTTCTCCTTAATCAGGTTCTCTCTCATGGAACTCCTCAGAATGCACAACTGGCTTCCCTTAAACAACATGCCATCTTAGATTATGAAATCCAACCATTTTGTCTTGTCGAAAGTAACAGGTTCCAAACAAGCTTTCCAAGCCTCTGCAAAATCTGGATCTTTAGGGTACAAACTTTTGAGCTCATCAAACCCAACAACCTCTATCTTCATTTCTGTCAACAAATTTTGCCTTCTTCTCAAGGCATCTACAACTCTATTGGACTTCCCACTCCCGTGCTTCAAAACAAAAGTATAGCTTTGCAAAAACTCAACCCATTTTAAATGTCTTTAGTTCAACTTTCCTTGACTATTAAGTTACTGCAAAGCCTGATGATCAGTATATAAAACAAACTCTTTTGGTAACAGATAATGTCTCCATTTCTTCAAAGCCTGAACTATAGCATAAAATTCCTGATCATAAACATAATACTTTTTCTTGGCATCATTAAGCTTCTCACTAAAATAGGCAATGGGCTTACCTTCTTGACTCAAATTAGCTCCTATAGCACTGCCACTAGCATCACAATCTGCCTGGAATACCTTATTGAAATCTAGAAGTGCCAAAATAGGTTGCTCTATGACTTTCTGCTTCAATGTATCAAAGCTTTTGTCTGCTCCTTTAGTCCATCTAAACTCTTTTATATCCCCTCTCATTGTCTCCGTTAGGGGTGCACAAATACTACTAAAATTCCTAATAAACTTTCTATAAAAACTTGCCAAACCATGAAAAGATTGTACTTCTGTGGCACTCTTTGGTGTAGATCATTCAATGATAGCCCTCACCTTCTCTGGGTCCATCTTAAGACCTTCCTCTAAGACAACAAATCTCAAGTATACCAACTCCTTTGCAAAACTACATTTCTTCAGCTTAATCAGCAACTTCTCCTCCCTCAGCTTCTCCAAAACTCTTCTGATATGCATTAGATGCTCATCCCAAGTCTTACTGAAAATTAAAATATCATCTAAATAAATAATAACAAAACTTCCCAAAATTCTTAATACCTCGTGTATGAGCCGCATGAATGTGTTTGGTGCATTGGTTAGCCCAAATGGCATGACTAACCACTCATACAAACCTTCCTTTGTCTTGAAGGTTGTCTTCCATTCATCTCCTTCTCTGATATAAATCTGGTGATACCCACTTTTCAGGTCAATCTTCGTGAAGTACTCAAGGCTCCACTCAAACAATCCATTATGTCATCCATTCTCGGCAGTGGAAATCTGTACTTGATCCTGATCTTATTGATGGCCTAAGAATCTGTACACATTCTCCACTCTCCATCCTTCTTCAGTGCTAGTATTGAAAGTATCGCACATGGACGCAGACTCTCCCTTATCAGTCCCTTCCTCAACAACTCGTGAACTTGTCTGTTCAACTCTTCATTCTCTGCAGGGGTCATTCTATGGGCTTCCTTGTTTAGAAAACTAGCTTCTAGCATCAAATCCATTTGATGACTTATCTTCCTTACTAGTGGTAAACCTTCTGGTACATTATCAAAGATAATGTCCTAAAAATTTTCCAACATATCTGAAACTTCTGCTAGTACATCTTCACATTTCTCTTGACTAATGTTAGGAATCAATGCAAAGCAATGACAATCACGCTTCATACCCTCCAAATATTTCTTACCATCTACTAAGCAAATTCTAGCAGTACTACATACCTTTTCTTCCACCTCCTTCAAGGGCTTCAACTTATGACGAACTCCCTCCTTTGTTAGGGAATATCTGTTTGCACAGCCATCATGGACAATGCTCCTATCATATTGTCACAACCTCTCCAATAACATATGATATGCATCCATCGGTATGATATAACACATCACCTCATCATGGTAGTCCCCAATCTTGAACTTCACTAAATATGGCTCATTGACCAAAGCTCTATGGTCCTTCTGCAACCATGCAATCTGATATGGATGTGGATGCTTTCTTCTTGTCAACTTCAACTTGTCAACCATCTCCTCTAAAACAAGATTATTAGTACTTCCACTGTGCAACTCACACATCTTCATCTACATGTGCAACTCATGCATTACCTTCAGGTCTTCTATTCATCCTTCCTTGATGTTGTGGACACTCGTATGCTTGATGCCCTAGTTCTCGACATTGGAAACAGGTTCCTCTGAAACCTCCTCTTCCAAGTCTTCGCCCAGGTCTGCCTCTTCCTCTTCCTCTTTGCTCACCATTGTTCTGGTCACAAGGGCGGCAGGCCTTATCTCCTCTTTGTTTCTGACTGGTGCTAGCTTCTCACTTTTCTTTTGATTTTCATTATATCCTCCAAAGGGTCTTCCACCAGTCCTTCCGCCTTGATCTCTTCCCCTTTGCTTTCTATCAAATCTTTTTATTCATCATCTCTTCCACCTTCAGGGAAAACTGGTATGCATCTTCTATGGTGGTCATTCTGACTAGGCTCAGCTCCTCTTGAATACTTGGCCTCAACCCATTAATGTAATGGGATACCTTCTCCTTATTGGCCTCTGCATGGCCTATCCTAATAGTAATCTTATAAAACTCTTATGTATACTCCTTGATAGACTTGTTACCTTGCTTCAATCCTTGCAATTTCTTCAGCAATTCCATCTCATAGTCCACAGGAATGAAGTGCTTCTTTAGTTTCTCCACCATCCGATCCCATCTGGTGATCTTTCCTTTTCCTCTCCTATTTCTCTCTAACTTGACCTCCTTCCACCAAATATTGGCATGGCCCTTCAACTTTGTTTTTGCAAACTTGACCCGATCTGGGTTCTCCACATCTTCATACTTGAAATACTCCTCTATGTCATTGATCCAATCAATAAGCTATTCCAAATTCAAATCTCCAGAATATGTAGAAACTTTGATTTTGGGCCTCTTTCCGATCTTCGAAATGGCCCTCAACAACCTATCTTCTATAGGATCTCCTGCAGCTTCTTGTTCTTCCTCGGATAGCTCTTCTTCAGCTTCATCCTTGCTTTCTTCTCTTGTTCTCAGATCAAACCCTCTTCGTAGCTCCTCTTGCAATGCATCGATCTGCCTTTGCAGGGCTCTAAAACCCTCTTCCATCAAAACATTCCTCCCAATACGATTTCTTTATGGAGGCATCTTGATCTCCACAGCAAACCCACAACCTCAGGTCTTGGTGCAAACTACCTCATGGTCGGTGATCTGTCTACACACTCAAGAACCCTTGCTCTGATACCCCTTGATGAAGGGAGTAAATCATAAAACACAACAAAAGAAATGGCACACAGAAAATAGAATATTTCTTTATTGATTTAGACAACTCATTACATTACAGAAGCTCAATTACAATCAGAGGAATCAATCCTTTATAGGCTGCAACAGACTACAGCTACACATCACCAGGCTCTAGAATTTTCTTCCTTCTGTAACCCCAAATCAGCTAGGGCTTCTATTTCCCTGCCTATTCTTGATTCTACACTTTCCCCCTTAACTCTACTACTCCCCAAGGTTCCCAAAATAGTCATAAATAACACTTTTTAGCGACCTCCAGCTAAATTTTTAAATTTGCAACTCCCTCCAAAAGTAGGACAACTTTTAGGAAGCATAACTTTTGATCTTGGTGTCTGATTGATGAACCATTTTAAGCACCGGAAAGATCGTGATGTGAACTATCACACCAAAAATCCGTAAACAGATTTCCATTAACTTTTCAAGGCGTTATGGGACGTTTTAGTGCCTCATATCTCATTCTAGAAATTTTTAGGGCCTTTTCAAAAAACAAAAACTTTAATATCTTTCAGCTCACAGATGATCTTTCCCTGATTCCTTCACCAAAGTCCTTATATTTCATTTACAAAGCTTCTTGTAAATTTTCACTTCAATCCGTGCCCAAATGCAAACTTTCCTAAAATGGCAGTTAAACTTTCCAAAACTGGCAGTTTGCTATCCCTAGCAGTTTGGAAAACCTGAAAGTCCTACATCATTATTCAAGAGATTATGGAACCAAAAATACTAATTATGGAAAGAAATGAAAACAACTACAATGATTTTGAATCAACATTTTTTTAGGTGATACAAGATTGCCCTTACACCATTAGATGTCCCTGCATCAATTCTCCACCCAAAGTAACTCTCCTCCACATGGGAAATTCATTCAATGAAATAGCCAAGATGCAAGTGGCCCACCATCCAAAGTGCTCCTATGGAATTGCGACTCTTCAACTTTCATGGAGAGTCATGAACATTTGCACAAGTATCAATCAATGTCCACCATTGATTCTCTCCAAGTGGAATGCTCGAATTAGGAGAAAATATCCATTTGAAATTTAAATATAAAGATGGGGTGATGAGTGCCAAGTAGAGCTCACCAAAACATGAAAATATATCTCCCTTTTCTATCCTATAAACCATTACATTCTTTGATTTGTACCTTAAGGATTGTTAAAAACCTTATTTAATTGTGTTAATGCAGATGTAATATTGCAGCAACTGTTGGGACTAAATGGTTTCATGTTATGAGTTTTGACTAACCAAAATATGTAGAAACACATTTTTGAGTGCAGGAATCCTTTGACTATAAAGAATGAGGTCTTCAAGAGACTCCAGAGATGCTTCTGTCAACTCTAGAGCTCTGCAACATAATTATTTATAGAAGCTCTAGAGATGCTTTCAGTACTGCATAGTTGTACAGAGACACTAAAGATTATGAAGGAGACTACAGTATAGCATGCCAGCTCATATCCCACCTAAATTGTTAGGAGATAGGATGATCACTATTCCTAATACTACTGATCCAGTTGAATAGAAGCTTTTAGTTGACTATTTTTGGATGAGTTGCAAAAGTTTCCAAACTATTGTTTTAAGTTATTTCCCTTTTATCAACAACCTTCACAACATGTTTAGGATCAACTTAAACTCTTATTTTAAAGTTACACCTTCAGTGTCACTTTAATAATTTCTTTTAGTTTTTGCATGACTCTCTTTTAAGTAATAGTTGCATGTTCAAAACGTGGAATAAGGATTTTGTATTTGATACAAAACTATGTGTAGAAGAATAACTCTAGAGAAATTTTATCAGAAAATACAACTGATATATATGGATGGAAGACATAGAATAGGATATAGATTGATTTTAGAAAAAGCGGGACATACTTGTTTTAAGCACATACTCTATTTTTTTAAGTACCAGAAATAAAGTAGGTAGTTATATAATTATTTGAAGCATTGAATTGGTCTTTCTTCTAGAGGTGTGGAGCAAGGGCCCACTCTCACCAAAGGAACAAAGATTGGTATTTAGTGGTTAGATTTCTTGTTTTGTTAAAACTTTGAAACTACTTGGCTGAGGTTCATTGATTTGATCATCCTTAGATAGAATTACTACTTTATTCTAAATTGCTATTTTCCTATATCTATGTTAAAGCAGTTTTATTTCAGCAGCGATCATTTTTATACTCCTAGATTAAAATTCTTTCAAGCAAGTATTTAAATGCATGATCAGAATTAGATAAGTAAGCTTTGATTTTTAGGGGTAGTATTAGGAGGACTACTAGTTATAGCCTTTACTGTAGATAGCCATGGACACTACCCTAGATTTGACAATTTAGAAAATTAATCTATTTAAATGCAAGGTGTACAATGATCTTTGTCATTTTTGTTGTCATTTTTGGCACTATTTTGGGGATGTGTGTTAGTAAAAACTCTAGTTAGTAGTTCTTAGAATAGGATTAGAACAAATATGCATGGTTAGGCCAAGAGATTCACAAGGTAGGTTTATTAAAACGCAAAAACCCCAAACTCGGACTATAGGTGAAAGTAGTGGGGAATAATAGGAAGGTGTTGATAAGGAAAAAAACTCATTTGACACCTTGGAAATATCACCAAGCCCAGACATTCCTACATCCCCCAATTACCATATAATTTCTAAATATATTCAACACTTGCAGGAAAAACATGAGCAAACCCAAACAAATTTTCAAGAAGAAACACCCCCCAAAGAAAACCAAATAGATCCCTTAGCCATGGGAGATAATCATGAACAACCAGATCCTCTAGGAGAAAAGGCTCCAAGGAGAACTCTTCTTATCCTATAGTCCTCGATCATGAGGTAATGCCCCCATGAAGAACATTTCTCAATTAGTACTTCCAACCTTTAGAGGAATTCCTTCAGAGGATTCGGATCAATTCCTCTTTGAATTCAAAGTGTTGTGCAAAACCTATGATTATGGTTCAGATACCCAAAAACTAAAATTATTTCCCTCCACACTTAAAGACTCTACCATGAGATGGCTTTTGGGATAAACTCCTGATTCCATACACTCATGGGATCGGAGGGAGACTGCATTCCTAGACAAGGATCAGGGTTACTGTAGAATAAGTGATAAGAAGGAAGAGATTTTTCAGAACCAGGTAGAAGGACAAAGAGAGCTTAGAGGATTATTTGGATAGATTCAACTTTTCCCTTCAAAGATATGGCAATCTTTTGGAACATAATTTGGCTAAGGATTTATTCTTGAGAGGTTTAGATAAAGAATCAAAACAAGTATTGAATATGATGGATAAAGGGAATATAAACAATCTAGATATGCCATTAATTGAGGAAATTTGTAGAAACTACTCAAGGACACAGGATGGAGTTAGAGCACCAAGATCTCTAAAGGGAAAGAATGAAATAGGACAGTTAATGGAAGAAGTTGACAATCTAATGACAGATATTTTAGTTCAACTAAGCACTACTTTAGATGGGATTCAGGTGAAGAACGAAAAAATTAAACCACTATCTATCTACTATCCAAGATGTAAGAACAAACATCTCCTGCGTGAATTTCCCTTAGACAACCATCCTACCAACCATTGTGACTACATCCCAGCTTTGAAAAATTTGACAAAGAAAAATTCATAGATAGAAGAGGAGTTGAACTATATTGGAGAAAAACAACCTGGTAACTTCCCATATAACCAATATCAAAACCAACCTTCTTATAAAGGCCCTCCAAATTGGGGATTTAATCAATGGAATGGTCCTATAAACCCACCTCAATGGGGACCACAAGACTAAAAAAACCAAGACTGGCAAATCCAATAATAGACA